>CAXDIW010000259.1:0-1200000 GCA_963989415.1 Cerceris ruficornis | reverse complement strand
GTTTGGATGCTTTGCATATATGTTTCTTAGACTATATAGAAGCAATATATACAATGATTTCAACCGTCTACCTATTCCATTCATTGTTCTACTTGCCGAAATTTACAAATAATTTCCTTTAAAGGATTAACAATGGGGCTCGTTGTTCACTTAAATTTGAAGAACAATAAATTGGCGAATTGTACTGTTTGGATGCTTTGCATATATGTTTCTTAGACTATTTAGAAGCAATATATACATTGACTTCAACCGTCTACCTGTTCCATTCATTGTTCTACTTGTCGCAAGTTACAAATAATTTCCGTTAAATTATTAACAATGGGGCTCGTAGTTCACTTAAACTTGAAGATCAAATAATTGGCGAATTGTACTGTTTGGATGAAATGCAGATATGTTTCTTAGACTATATAGAAGCAATATATACAATGATTTCAACCGTCTACATGATCCATTCATTATTCTACTTGTCGAAATTTACAAATAATTTCCGATAAAGGATTAACCATTGGGGCTCATTGTTCACTTAAACTTGAAGAGCAAAAAATTGGCGAATTGTACTGTTTGGATGCATTGCATATATGTTTCTTAGACTATTTAGAAGCAATATATACATTGACTTCAACAGTCTACCTGTTCCATTCATTGTTCTACTTGTCGCAAGTTACAAATAATTTCCGTTAAAGTATTAACAATGGGGCTCGTAGTTCACTTAAACTTGAAGATCAAATAATTGGCGAATTGTACTGTTTGGATGAAATGCAGATATGTTTCTTAGACTATATAGAAGCAATATATACAATGATTTCAACCGTCTACATGATCCATTCATTATTCTACTTGTCGAAATTTACAAATAATTTCCTTTAAAGGATTAACAATGGGGCTCGTAGTTCATTTAATCATGAAGATGAAATAATTGGCGAATTGTACTGTTTGGATGCTTTGCATATGTTTCTCTTAGATCATATAGAAGCAATATATACAATGATTTCAACCGTCTACCTGTTCCATTCATTGTTCTACTTGTCGAAAGTTACAAATAATTTCCGTTAAGGGATTAACAATGGGGATCGTAGTTTACTTAAACTTGAAGAACTAAAAATTGGCGAATTGTACTGTTTGGATGCTTTGCATATATGTTTCTTAGACTATATAGAAGCAATATATACAATGATTTCAACCGTCTACCTGTTCCATTCATTGTTCTACTTGTCGAAAGTTACAAATAATTTCCGATAAAGGATTAACCATTGGGGCTCATTGTTCACTTAAACTTGAAGAACAAAAAATTGGCGAATTGTACTGTTTGGATGCTTTGCATATATGTTTCTTAGACTATATAGAAGCAAAATATACAAAGATTTCAACCGTCTACCTGTTCTATTCAATGTTCTACTTGTCGAAATTTACAAATAATTTCCTTTAAAGGATTAACAATGGGGCTCGTAGTTCACTTAAACTTGAAGAACAAAAAATTGGCGGATGGTACTGTTTGGATGCTTTGAATATAGGTTTCTTAGACTATATAGAAGCAACATATACAAAGACTTCAACCGTCTACCTGTTCTATTCATTGTTCTACTTGTCGAAAATTACAAATAATTTCCGATAAAGGATTAACCATTGGGGCTCATTGTTCACTTAAACTTGAAGAGCAAAAAATTGGCAAATGGTACTGTTTGGATGCTTTGCGTACATGTTTCTTAGACTATATGGAAGCAATATATACAAAGATTTCAACCGTCTACGTGTTCCAATCATTGTTCTACTTGTCGAAATTTACAAATAATTTCCTTTAAAGGATTAACAATGGGGCTCGTTGTTCACTTAAACTTGAAGAACAAAAAAGTGGCGTATGGTACTGTTTGGATGCTTTGCATATATGTTTCTTAGACTATAAAGAAGCAATATATACATTGATTTCAACCGTCTACCTGTTCCATTCATTGTTCTACTTGTCGCAAGTTACAAATAATTTCCGTTAAAGTATTAACAATGGGGCTCATAGTTCACTTAACCTTGAAGTACAAAAAATTGGCGAATTGTACTGTTTGGATGCTTTGCATATATGTTTCGTAGACTATATAGAAGCAATATATACAAATATTTCAACCGTCTAACTGTTCCATTCATTGCTCTACTTGTCGAAAGTTACAAATAATTTCCGATAAAGGATTAACCATTGGGGCTCATTGTTCACTTAAACTTGAAGAACAAAAAATTGGCGAATGGTGCTGTTTGGATGCTTTGCGTACATGTTTCTTAGACTATATGGAAGCAATATATACAAAGATTTCAACCGTCTACCTTTTCCATTCATTGTTCTTCTTGTCGAAAGTTACAAATAATTTCCGATAACGGATTAACCATTGGGGCTCATTGTTCACTTAAACTTGAAGAACAAAAACTTGGCGAATGGTACTGTTTGGATGCTTTGCATATATGTTTCTTAGACTATGTAGAAGCAATATATACAATGATTTCAACCGTCTACCTATTCCATTCATTGTTCTACTTGCCGAAATTTACAAATAATTTCCTTTAAAGGATTAACAATGGGGCTCGTTGTTCACTTAAACTTGAAGAACAATAAATTGGCGAATTGTACTGTTTGGATGCTTTGCATATATGTTTCTTATACTATATAGACGCAATATATACAAGGATTTCAACCGTCTACCTGTTCCATTCTTTGTTCTACTTGTCGAAATTTACAAATAATTTCCTTTAAAGGATTAACAATGGGGCTCGTAGTTCACTTAAACTTGAAGAACAATAAATTGGCGAATTGTACTGTTTGGATGCTTTGCATATATGTTTCTTATACTATATAGACGCAATATATACAAGGATTTCAACCGTCTACCTGTTCCATTCATTGTTCTACTTGTCGAAAGTTACAAATAATTTCCGATAAAGGATTAACAATGGGGCTCGTTGTTCACTTAAACTTGAAGAACAATAAATTGGCGAATTGTACTGTTTGGATGCTTTGCATATATGTTTCTTAGACTATATAGAAGCAATATATACAATGATTTCAACCGTCTACCTGTTCCATTCATTGTTCTACTTGTCGAAAGTTACAAATAATTTCCGATAAAGGATTAACCATTGGGGCTCATTGTTCACTTAAACTTGAAGAACAAAAAATTGGCGAATTGTACTGTTTGGATGCTTTGCATATATGTTTCGTAGATTATATAGAAGCAATATATACAATTATTTCAACCGTCTACCTGATCCATTCATTGTTCTACTTGTCGAAATTTACAAATAATTTCCTTTAAAGGATTAACAATGTGGCTCGTAGTTCACTGAAACTTGAAGAACAAAAAATTGGCGAATTGTACTGTTTGGATGCTTTGCATATATGTTTCTTTGACTATTTAGAAGCAATATATAGAAAGATTTCACCCGTCTACCAGTACTATTCATCGTTCTACTTGTAGAAAGTTACAAATAATTTCCATTTCATGATTATCAATGGGGCTCGTTGTTCACTTAAACTTGGAGAACAAAAAATTGGCGCATGGTACTGTTTGGATGCTTTGCATATATGTTTCTTAGATTATATAGAAGCAATATATACAAAGATTTCAAACGTCTACCTGTTCCATTCATTGTTCTACTTGTCGAAAATTACAAATAATTTCCGATAAAGGATTAACCATTGGGGCTCATTGTTCACATACACTTGAAGAACAAAAAATTGGCGAATGGTACTGTTTGGATGCTTTGCGTACATGTTTCTTAGACTATATGGAAGCAATTAATACAAAGATTTCAACCGGCTACGTGTTCCAATCATTGTTCTACTTGTCGAAATTTACAAATAATTTCCTTTAAAGGATTAACAATGGGGCTCGTTGTTCACTTAAACTTGAAGAACAAAAAATTGGCGAATGGTACTGTTTGGATGCTATGCATATATGTTTCTTAGACTATTTAGAAGCAATATATAGAAAGATTTCACCCGTCTACCTGTACTATTCATTGTTGTACTTGTAGAAAGTTACAAATAATTTCCATTTCATGATTACCAATGGGGCTCGCTGTTCACTTAAACTTGAAGATCAAAAAATTGGCGATTGTTACTGTTTAGATGCTTTGCATATAAGTTTCTTAGACTATATAGAAGCAACATATACAAAGATTTCAACCGTCTACCTGTTCTATTCATTGTTCTACTTGTAGAAAGTTACAAATAATTTCCGTTAAAGTATTAAAAATGGGGCTCGTAGTTCACTTAAACTTGAAGATCAAATAATTGGCGAATTGTACTGTTTGGATGCTTTGCATATATGTTTCTTAGACTATATAGACGCAATATATACAAGGATTTCAAACGTCTACCTGTTCCATTCATTGTTCTACTTGTCGAAAGTTACAAATAATTTCCGTTAAAGGATTAACAATGGGGCTCGTAGTTCACTTAAACTTGAAGAACTAAAAATTGGCGAATGGTACTGTTTGGATGCTTTGCATATATGTATCTTAGATTATATAGAAGCAATATATACAAAGATTTCAACCGTCTACCTGTTCCATTCATTGTTCTACTTGTCGAAAATTACAAATAATTTCCGATAAAGGATTAACCATTGGGGCTCATTGTTCACATACACTTGAAGAACAAAAAATTGGCGAATGGTACTGTTTGGATGCTTTGCATGTATGTTTCTTAGACTATATAGACGCAATATATAGAAAGATTTCACCCGTCTACCTGTACTATTCATTGTTCTACTTGTAGAAAGTTACAAATAATTTCCATTTCATGATTATCAATGGGGCTCGCTGTTCATTTAAACTTGAAGATCAAAAAATTGGCGATTGTTACTGTTTAGATGCTTTGCATATAAGTTTCTTAGACTATATAGAAGCAACATATACAAAGATTTCAACCGTCTACCTGTTCTATTCATTGTTCTACTTGTAGAAAGTTACAAATAATTTCCGTTAAAGTATTAAAAATGGGGCTCGTAGTTCACTTAAACTTGAAGATCAAATAATTGGCGAATTGTACTGTTTGGATGCTTTGCATATATGTTTCTTAGACTATATAGACGCAATATATACAAGGATTTCAAACGTCTACCTGTTCCATTCATTGTTCTACTTGTCGAAAGTTACAAATAATTTCCGTTAAAGGATTAACAATGGTGCTCGTAGTTCACTTAAACTTGAAGAACTAAAAATTGGCGAATGGTACTGTTTGGATGCTTTGCATATATGTTTCTTAGATTATATAGAAGCAATATATACAAAGATTTCAACCGTCTACCTGTTCCATTCATTGTTCTACTTGTCGAAAATTACAAATAATTTCCAATAAAGGATTAACAATGGGGCTCGTAGTTCACTTAAACTTGAAGAACAAAAAATTCGTGAATTGTACTGTTTGGATGATTTGCATATATGTTTCGTAGATTATATAGAAGCAATATATACAATGATTTCAACCGTCTACCTGACACATTCATTGTTTTACTTGTCGAAATTTACAAATAATTTCCTTTGAAGGATTAACAATGGGGCTCGTAGTTCACTTAAACTTGAAGAACAAAAAATTGGCGAATTGTACTGTTTGGATGCTTTGCATATATGTTTCTTAGACTATATAGACGCAATATATAGAAAGATTTCACCCGTCTACCTGTACTATTCATTGTTCTACTTGTAGAAAGTTACAAATAATTTCCATTTCATGATTATCAATGGGGCTCGCTGTTCACTTAAACTTGAAGATCAAAAAATTGGCGATTGTTACTGTTTAGATGCTTTGCATATAAGTTTCTTAGACTATATAGAAGCAACATATACAAAGATTTCAACCGTCTACCTGTTCTATTCATTGTTCTACTTGTAGAAAGTTACAAATAATTTCCGTTAAAGTATTAAAAATGGGGCTCGTAGTTCACTTAAACTTGAAGATCAAATAATTGGCGAATGGTACTGTTTGGATGCTTTGCATGTATGTTTCTTAGACTATATAGACGCAATATATAGAAAGATTTCAACCGTCTAACTGTTCCATTCATTGCTCTACTTGTCGAAAGTTACAAATAATTTCCGATAAAGGATTAACCATTGGGGCTCATTGTTCACTTAAACTTGAAGAACAAAAAATTGGCGAATTGTACTGTTTGGATGCTTTGCATGTATGTTTCTTAGACTATATAGACGCAATATATAGAAAGATTTCACCCGTCTACCTGTACTATTCATTGTTCTACTTGTAGAAAGTTACAAATAATTTCCATTTCATGATTATCAATGGGGCTCGCTGTTAACTTAAACTTGAAGATCAAAAAATTGGCGATTGTTACTGTTTAGATGCTTTGCATATAAGTTTCTTAGACTATATAGAAGCAACATATACAAAGATTTCAACCGTCTACCTGTTCTATTCATTGTTCTACTTGTAGAAAGTTACAAATAATTTCCGTTAAAGTATTAAAAATGGGGCTCGTAGTTCACTTAAACTTGAAGATCAAATAATTGGCGAATTGTACTGTTTGGATGCTTTGCATATATGTTTCTTAGACTATATAGACGCAATATATACAAGGATTTCAAACGTCTACCTGTTCCATTCATTGTTCTACTTGTCGAAAGTTACAAATAATTTCCGTTAAAGGATTAACAATGGTGCTCGTAGTTCACTTAAACTTGAAGAACTAAAAATTGGCGAATGGTACTGTTTGGATGCTTTGCATATATGTTTCTTAGATTATATAGAAGCAATATATACAAAGATTTCAACCGTCTACCTGTTCCATTCATTGTTCTACTTGTCGAAAGTTACAAATAATTTCCAATAAAGGATTAACCATTGGGGCTCATTGTCCACATACACTTGAAGAACAAAAAATTGGCGAATGGTACTGTTTGGATGCTTTGCATATATGTTTCTTAGACTATATGGAAGCAATATATACAAAGATTTCAACCGTCTACGTGTTCCAATCATTGTTCTACTTGTAGAAAGTTACAATTAATTTCCGTTAAAGAATTAACAATGGGGCTCGTAGTTCACTTAAACTTGAAGAACAAAAAATTCGTGAATTGTACTGTTTGGATGATTTGCATATATGTTTCGTAGATTATATAGAAGCAATATATACAATGATTTCAACCGTCTACCTGACCCATTCATTGTTTTACTTGTCGAAATTTACAAATAATTTCCTTTAAAGGATTAACAATGGGGCTCGTAGTTCACTTAAACTTGAAGAACTAAAAATTGGCGAATGGTACTGTTTGGATGCTTTGCATATATGTATCTTAGATTATATAGAAGCAATATATACAAAGATTTCAACCGTCTACCTGTTCCATTCATTGTTCTACTTGTCGAAAATTACAAATAATTTCCGATAAACGATTAACCATTGGGGCTCATTGTTCACATACACTTGAAGAACAAAAAATTGGCGAATGGTACTGTTTGGATGCTTTGCATGTATGGTTCTTAGACTATATAGACGCAATATATAGAAAGATTTCACCCGTCTACCTGTACTATTCATTGTTCTACTTGTAGAAAGTTACAAATAATTTCCATTTCATGATTATCAATGGGGCTCGCTGTTCACTTAAACTTGAAGATCAAAAAATTGGCGATTGTTACTGTTTAGATGCTTTGCATATAAGTTTCTTAGACTATATAGAAGCAACATATACAAAGATTTCAACCGTCTACCTGTTCTATTCATTGTTCTACTTGTAGAAAGTTACAAATAATTTCCGTTAAAGTATTGAAAATGGGGCTCGTAGTTCACTTAAACTTGAAGATCAAATAATTGGCGAATTGTACTGTTTGGATGAAATGCAGATATGTTTCTTAGACTATATGGAAGCAATATATACAATGATTTCAACCGGCTACATGATCCATTCATTATTCTACTTGTCGAAATTTACAAATAATTTCCTTTAAAGGATTAACAATGGGGCTCGTAGTTCATTTAATCATGAAGATGAAATAATTGGCGAATTGTACTGTTTGGATGCTTTGCATATGTTTCTCTTAGATCATATAGAAGCAATATATACAATGATTTCAACCGTCTACCTGTTCCATTCATTGTTCTACTTGTCGAAAGTTACAAATAATTTCCGTTAAGGGATTAACAATGGGGATCGTAGTTTACTTAAACTTGAAGAACTAAAAATTGGCGAATTGTACTGTTTGGATGCTTTGCATATATGTTTCTTAGACTATATAGAAGCAATATATACAATGATTTCAACCGTCTACCTGTTCCATTCATTGTTCTACTTGTCGAAAGTTACAAATAATTTCCGATAAAGGATTAACCATTGGGGCTCATTGTTCACTTAAACTTGAAGAACAAAAAATTGGCAAATGGTACTGTTTGGATGCTTTGCGTACATGTTTCTTAGACTATATGGAAGCAATATATACAAAGATTTCAACCGTCTACTTGTTCCAATCATTGTTCTACTTGTCGAAATTTACAAATAATTTCCTTTAAAGGATTAACAATGGGGCTCGTTGTTCACTTAAACTTTGGAGAACAAGAAATTGGCGAATTGTACTGTTTGGATGCTTTGCATATATGTTTCTTAGACTATATAGAAGCAATATATACAATGATTTCAACCGTCTACCTATTCCATTCATTGTTCTACTTGCCGAAATTTACAAATAATTTCCTTTAAAGGATTAACAATGGGGCTCGTTGTTCACTTAAACTTGAAGAACAATAAATTGGCGAATTGTACTGTTTGGATGCTTTGCATATATGTTTCTTAGACTATATAGACGCAATATATACAAGGATTTCAAACGTCTACCTGTTCCATTCATTGTTCTACTTGTCGAAAGTTACAAATAATTTCCGATAAAGGATTAACGATTGGGGCTCATTGTTCACTTAAACTTGAAGAACAAAAAATTGGCGAATTGTACTGTTTGGATGCTTTGCATATATGTTTCTTATACTATATAGAAGCAATATATACAAAGATTTCAACCGTCTACCTGTTCCATTCACTGTTCTACTTGTCGAAAGTTACAAATAATTTCCGATAAAGGATTAACAATGGGGCTCATTGTTCACTTAAACTTGAAGAACAAAAAATTGTCGAATTGTACTATTTGGATGCTTTGCATATATGTTTCTTAGACTATATAGAAGCAATATATACAATGATTTCAACCGTCTACCTGTTCCATTCATTGTTCTACTTGTCGACAGTATCAAATAATTTCCGTTAAGTGATTAACAATGGGGATCGTAGTTTACTTAAACTTGAAGAACAAAAAATTGGCGAATTGTACTGTTTGGGTGCTTTGCATATATGTTTCTTAGACTATATAGAAGCAATATATACATTGATTTCAACCGTCTACCTGTTCCACTCATAGTTCTACTTGTCGAAAGTTACAAATAATTTCCGATAAAGGATTAACAATGGGGCTCATTGCTCACTTAAACTTGAAGAACAAAAAATTGGCGAATTGTACTGTTTGGATGCTTTGCATATATGTTTCTTAGACTATATACAAGCAATATATAAAAAGATTTCAACCGTCTACAAGTTCCATTCATTGTTCTACTTGTCGAAAGTTACAAATAATTTCCGATAAAGGATTAACAATGGGGCTCGTAGTTCACTTAAACTTGAAGAACAAAAAATTGGCGAATTGTACTGTTTGGATGCTTTGCATATATGTTTCTTAGACTATATAGAAGCAATATGTAAAAAGATTTCAACCGTCTACCAGTTCCATTCATTGTTCTACTTGTCGAAAGTAACAAATAATTTCCGATAAAGGATTAACAATGGGGCTCGTAGTTCACTTAAACTTGAAGAACAAAAAGTTGGCGAATTGTACTGTTTGGATGATTTGCAGATATGTTTCTTAGACTATATAGAAGCAATATATACAATGATTTCAACCGTCTACCTATTCCATTCATTGTTCTACTTGCCGAAATTTACAAATAATTTCCTTTAAAGGATTAATAATGGGGCTCGTAGTTCACTTAAACTTGAAGAGCAAAAAATTGGCGAATTGTACTGTTTGGACGCTATGCATATATGTTTCTTAGACTATATAGAAGCAATATATACAATGATTTCAACAGTCTACCTATTCCATTCATTGTTCTACTTGTCGAAATTTACAAATAATTTCCTTTAAAGGATTAACTATGGGTCTCGTAGTTCACTTAAACTTGAAGAACAAAAAATTGGCGAATGGTACTGTTTGGATGCTTTGCATATATGTTTCTTAGACTATATAGAAGCAATATATACATTGATTTTAACCGTCTACCTGTTCAATTCATTGTTCTACTTGTCGAAAGTCACAAATAATTTCCGTTAAGGGATTAACAATGGGGATCGTAGTTTACTTAAACTTGAAGAACAAAAAATTGGCGAATTGTACTGTTTGGATGCTTTGCATATATGTTTCTTAGACTATATAGAAGCAATATATACAATGATTTCAACAGTCTACCTGTTCCATTCATTGTTCTACTTGTCGAAATTTACAAATAATTTCCTTTAAAGGATTAACAATGGGGCTCGTAGTTCACATAAACTTGAAGAACAAAAAATTGGCGAATGGTACTGTTTGGATGCTTTGCATATGTGTTTCTTAGACTATATAGAAGCAATATATACAAAGATTTCAACAGTCCTCCTGTTCCATTCATTGTTCTACTTGTCGAAAGTTACAAATAATTTCCGATAACGGATTAACCATTGGGGCTCATTGTTCACTTAAACTTGAAGAATAAAAAATTGGCGAATTGTACTGTTTGGATGCTTTGCATATGTGTTTCGTAGGCTATATAGAAGCAACATATACAATGATTTCAACCGCCTACCTGATCCATTCATTGTTCTACTTGTCGAAATTTACAAATAATTTCCTTTAAAGGATTAACAATGGGTCTCGTAGTTCACTTAAACTTGAAGAATAAAAAATTGGCGAATGGTACTGTTTGGATGCTTTGCATATATGTTTCTTAGACTATATAGAAGCAATATATACAATGATTTCAACAGTCTACCTGTTCCATTCACTGTTCTACTTGTCGAAAGTTACAAATAATTTCCTTTAAAGGATTAACAATGGGGCTCGTAGTTCACTTAAACTTGAAGAACAAAAAATTGGCGAATGGTACTGTTTGGATGCTTTGCATATATGTTTCGTAGACTATATAGAAGCAATATATACAATGATTTCAACCGTCTACATGATCCATTCATTGTTCTACTTGTCGCAAGTTACAAATAATTTCCGTTAAAGTATTAACAATGGGGCTCGTAGTTCACTTAAACTTGAAGATCAAATAATTGGCGAATTGTACTGTTTGGATGATTTGCAGATATGTTTCTTAGACTATATAGAAGCAATATATACATTGATTTCAACCGTCTACCTGTTCCATTCATTGTTCTACTTGTCGAAAGTCACAAATAATTTCCGTTAAGGGATTAACAATGGGGATCGTAGTTTACTTAAACTTGAAGAACAAAAAATTGGCGAATTGTACTGTTTGGATGCTTTGCATATATGTTTCTTAGACTATATAGAAGCAATATATACAATTATTTCAACAGTCTACCTGTTCCATTCATTGTTCTACTTGTAGAAAGTTACAAATAATTTCCGTTAAAGTATTAAAAATGGGGCTCGTAGTTCACTTAAACTTGAAGATCAAATAATTGGCGAATTGTACTGTTTGGATGCTTTGCATATATGTTTCTTAGACTATATAGACGCAATATATACAAGGATTTCAAACGTCTACCTGTTCCATTCATTGTTCTACTTGTCGAAAGTTACAAATAATTTCCGATAAAGGATTAACAATGGGGCTCGTAGTTCATTTAATCATGAAGATGAAATAATTGGCGAATTGTACTGTTTGGATGCTTTGCATATGTTTCTCTTAGATCATATAGAAGCAATATATACAATGATTTCAACCGTCTACCTGTTCCATTCATTGTTCTACTTGTCGAAAGTTACAAATAATTTCCGTTAAGGGATTAACAATGGGGATCGTAGTTTACTTAAACTTGAAGAACTAAAAATTGGCGAATTGTACTGTTTGGATGCTTTGCATATATGTTTCTTAGACTATATAGAAGCAATATATACAATGATTTCAACCGTCTACCTGTTCCATTCATTGTTCTACTTGTCGAAAGTTACAAATAATTTCCGATAAAGGATTAACAATGGGGCTCGTTGTTCACTTAAACTTGAAGAACAATAAATTGGCGGATTGTACTGTTTGGATGCTTTGCATATATGTTTCTTAGACTATATAGAAGCAATATATACAATGATTTCAACCGTCTACCTATTCCATTCATTGTTCTACTTGCCGAAATTTACAAATAATTTCCTTTAAAGGATTAACAATGGGGCTCGTTGTTCACTTAAACTTGAAGAACAATAAATTGGCGAATTGTACTGTTTGGATGCTTTGCATATATGTTTCTTAGACTATTTAGAAGCAATATATACATTGACTTCAACCGTCTACCTGTTCCATTCATTGTTCTACTTGTCGCAAGTTACAAATAATTTCCGTTAAATTATTAACAATGGGGCTCGTAGTTCACTTAAACTTGAAGATCAAATAATTGGCGAATTGTACTGTTTGGATGAAATGCAGATATGTTTCTTAGACTATATAGAAGCAATATATACAATGATTTCAACCGTCTACATGATCCATTCATTATTCTACTTGTCGAAATTTACAAATAATTTCCGATAAAGGATTAACCATTGGGGCTCATTGTTCACTTAAACTTGAAGAGCAAAAAATTGGCAAATGGTACTGTTTGGATGCTTTGCGTACATGTTTCTTAGACTATATGGAAGCAATATATACAAAGATTTCAACCGTCTACCTTTTCCATTCATTGTTCTTCTTGTCGAAAGTTACAAATAATTTCCGATAACGGATTAACCATTGGGGCTCATTGTTCACTTAAACTTGAAGAACAAAAACTTGGCGAATGGTACTGTTTGGATGCTTTGCATATATGTTTCTTAGACTATGTAGAAGCAATATATACAATGATTTCAACCGTCTACCTATTCCATTCATTGTTCTACTTGCCGAAATTTACAAATAATTTCCTTTAAAGGATTAACAATGGGGCTCGTTGTTCACTTAAACTTGAAGAACAATAAATTGGCGAATTGTACTGTTTGGATGCTTTGCATGTATGTTTCATATACTATATAGACGCAATATATACAAGGATTTCAACCGTCTACCTGTTCCATTCTTTGTTCTACTTGTCGAAATTTACAAATAATTTCCTTTAAAGGATTAACAATGGGGCTCGTAGTTCACTTAAACTTGAAGAACAATAAATTGGCGAATTGTACTGTTTGGATGCTTTGCATATATGTTTCTTATACTATATAGACGCAATATATACAAGGATTTCAACCGTCTACCTGTTCCATTCTTTGTTCTACTTGTCGAAATTTACAAATAATTTCCTTTAAAGGATTAACAGTGTGGCTCGTAGTTCACTTAAACTTGAAGAACAAAAAATTGGCGAATTGTACTGTTTGGATGCTTTGCATATATGTTTCTTAGACTATATAGACGCAATATATACAAGGATTTCAAACGTCTACCTGTTCCATTCATTGTTCTACTTGTCGAAAGTTACAAATAATTTCCGATAAAGGATTAACAATGGGGCTCGTTGTTCACTTAAACTTGAAGAACAATAAATTGGCGAATTGTACTGTTTGGATGCTTTGCATATATGTTTCTTAAACTATATAGAAGCAATATATACAAAGATTTCAACAGTCTAACTGTTCTATTCATTGTTCTACTTGTAGAAAGTTACAAATAATTTCCCTTTCATGATTATCAATGGGGCTCGTAGTTCACTTAATCTTGAAGAATAAAAAATTGGCGAATGGTACTGTTTGGATGCTTTGCATATATGTTTCTTACACTATATAGAAGCAATATATACAATGATTTCAACCGTCTACCTATTCCATTCATTGTTCTACTTGCCGAAATTTACAAATAATTTCCTTTAAAGGATTAACAATGGGGCTCGTTGTTCACTTAAACTTGAAGAACAATAAATTGGCGAATTGTACTGTTTGGATGCTTTGCATATATGTTTCTTATACTATATAGACGCAATATATACAAGGATTTCAAACGTCTACCTGTTCCATTCATTGTTCTACTTGTCGAAAGTTACAAATAATTTCCGATAAAGGATTAACCATTGGGGCTCATTGTTCACTTAAACTTGAAGAACAAAAAATTGGCAAATGGTACTGTTTGGATGCTTTGCGTACATGTTTCTTAGACTATATGGAAGCAATATATACAAAGATTTCAACCGTCTACTTGTTCCAATCATTGTTCTACTTGTCGAAATTTACAAATAATTTCCTTTAAAGGATTAACAATGGGGCTCGTTGTTCACTTAAACTTTGGAGAACAAGAAATTGGCGAATTGTACTGTTTGGATGCTTTGCATATGTTTCTCTTAGATCATATAGAAGCAATATATACAATGATTTCAACCGTCTACCTGTTCCATTCATTGTTCTACTTGTCGAAAGTTACAAATAATTTCCGTTAAGGGATTAACAATGGGGATCGTAGTTTACTTAAACTTGAAGAACTAAAAATTGGCGAATTGTACTGTTTGGATGCTTTGCATATATGTTTCTTAGACTATATAGAAGCAATATATACAATGATTTCAACCGTCTACCTGTTCCATTCATTGTTCTACTTGTCGAAAGTTACAAATAATTTCCGATAAAGGATTAACCATTGGGGCTCATTGTTCACTTAAACTTGAAGAACAAAAAATTGGCAAATGGTACTGTTTGGATGCTTTGCGTACATGTTTCTTAGACTATATGGAAGCAATATATACAAAGATTTCAACCGTCTACTTGTTCCAATCATTGTTCTACTTGTCGAAATTTACAAATAATTTCCTTTAAAGGATTAACAATGGGGCTCGTTGTTCACTTAAACTTTGGAGAACAAGAAATTGGCGAATTGTACTGTTTGGATGCTTTGCATATATGTTTCTTAGACTATATAGAAGCAATATATACAATGATTTCAACCGTCTACCTATTCCATTCATTGTTCTACTTGCCGAAATTTACAAATAATTTCCTTTAAAGGATTAACAATGGGGCTCGTTGTTCACTTAAACTTGAAGAGCAAAAAATTGGCGAATTGTACTGTTTGGACGCTATGCATATATGTTTCTTAGACTATATAGAAGCAATATATACAATGATTTCAACAGTCTACCTATTCCATTCATTGTTCTACTTGTCGAAATTTACAAATAATTTCCTTTAAAGGATTAACTATGGGTCTCGTAGTTCACTTAAACTTGAAGAACAAAAAATTGGCGAATGGTACTGTTTGGATGCTTTGCATATATGTTTCTTAGACTATATAGAAGCAATATATACATTGATTTTAACCGTCTACCTGTTCAATTCATTGTTCTACTTGTCGAAAGTCACAAATAATTTCCGTTAAGGGATTAACAATGGGGATCGTAGTTTACTTAAACTTGAAGAACAAAAAATTGGCGAATTGTACTGTTTGGATGCTTTGCATATATGTTACTTAGACTATATAGAAGCAATATATACAATTATTTCAACAGTCTACCTGTTCCATTCATTGTTCTACTTGTCGAAATTTACAAATAATTTCCTTTAAAGGATTAACAATGGGGCTCGTAGTTCACTTAAACTTGAAGAACAAAAAATTGGCGAATGGTACTGTTTGGATGCTTTGCATATATGTTTCTTAGACTATATTGAAGCAATATATACCATGATTCCAACCGTCCACATGATCCATTCATTGTTCTACTTGTCGAAATTTACAAATAATTTCCTTTAAAGGATTAACAATGGGGCTCGTAGTTCACTTAAACTTGAAGAACAAAAAATTGGCGAATGGTACTGTCTGGATGCTTTGCATATATGTTTCTTAGATTATATAGAAGCAATATATACAAAGATTTCAACCGTCTACCTGTTCCATTCATTGTTCTACTTGTCGAAAGTTACAAATAATTTCCTTTAAAGGATTAACAATGGGGCTCGTAATTCACTTAAACTTGAAGAACAAAAAATTGGCGAATGGTACTGTTTGGATGCTTTGCATATATGTTTCGTAGAATATATAGAAGCAATATATACAATGATTTCAACCGTCTACATGATCCATTCATTGTTCTACTTGTCGAAATTTAGAAATAATTTCCTTTAAAGGATTAACAATGGGGCTCGTAGTTCACTTAAACTTGAAGAACAAAAAATTGGCGAATTGTACTGTTTGGATGCTTTTCATATATGTTTCTTAGACTATTTAGAAGCAATATATAGAAAGATTTCACCCGTCTACCTGTACTATTCATTGTTCTACATGTAGAAACTTACAAATAATTTCCATTTCATGATTATCAATGGGGCTCGCTGTTCACTTAAACTTGAAGATCAAAAAATTGGCGATTGTTACCGTTTAGATGCTTTGCATATATGTTTCTTAGACTATATAGAAGCAATATATACAATGATTTCAACAGTCTACCTGTTCCATTCATTGTTCTACTTGTCGAAATTTACAAATAATTTCCTTTAAAGGATTAACAATGGGGCTCGTAGTTCACATAAACTTGAAGAACAAAAAATTGGCGAATGGTACTGTTTGGATGCTTTGCATATGTGTTTCTTAGACTATATAGAAGCAATATATACAAAGATTTCAACAGTCCTCCTGTTCCATTCATTGTTCTACTTGTCGAAAGTTGCAAATAATTTCCGATAACGGATTAACCATTGGGGCTCATTGTTCACTTAAACTTGAAGAATAAAAAATTGGCGAATTGTACTGTTTGGATGCTTTGCATATGTGTTTCGTAGGCTATATAGAAGCAACATATACAATGATTTCAACCGCCTACCTGATCCATTCATTGTTCTACTTGTCGAAATTTACAAATAATTTCCTTTAAAGGATTAACAATGGGTCTCGTAGTTCACTTAAACTTGAAGAATAAAAAATTGGCGAATGGTACTGTTTGGATGCTTTGCATATATGTTTCTTAGACTATATAGAAGCAATATATACAATGATTTCAACAGTCTACCTGTTCCATTCATTGTTCTACTTGTCGAAATTTACAAATAATTTCCTTTAAAGGATTAACAATGGGGCTCGTAGTTCACTTAAACTTGAAGAACAAAAAATTGGCGAATGGTACTGTTTGGATGCTTTGCATTTATGTTTCTTAGACTATATAGAAGCAATATATACATTGATTTCAACCGTCTACCTGTTCCATTCATTGTTCTACTTGTCGAAAGTCACAAATAATTTCCGTTAAGGGATTAACAATGGGGATCGTAGTTTACTTAAACTTGAAGAACAAAAAATTGGCGAATTGTACTGTTTGGATGCTTTGCATATATGTTTCGTAGAATATATAGAAGCAATATATACAATGATTTCAACCGTCTACATGATCCATTCATTGTTCTACTTGTCGAAATTTAGAAATAATTTCCTTTAAAGGATTAACAATGGGGCTCGTAGTTCACTTAAACTTGAAGAACAAAAAATTGGCGAATTGTACTGTTTGGATGCTTTTCATATATGTTTCTTAGACTATTTAGAAGCAATATATAGAAAGATTTCACCCGTCTACCTGTACTATTCATTGTTCTACATGTAGAAACTTACAAATAATTTCCATTTCATGATTATCAATGGGGCTCGCTGTTCACTTAAACTTGAAGATCAAAAAATTGGCGATTGTTACCGTTTAGATGCTTTGCATATATGTTTCTTAGATTATATAGAAGCAATATATACAAAGATTTCAACCGTCTACCTGTTCCATTCATTGTTCTACTTGTCGAAAATTACAAATAATTTCCGATAAAGGATTAACAATGGGGCTCGTAGATCACTTAAACTTGAAGAACAAAAAATTGGCGAATTGTACTGTTTGGATGCTTTGCATATATGTTTCTTAGACTATTTAGAAGCAATATATAGAAAGATTTCACCCGTCTACCTGTTCTATTCATTGTTCTACTTGTCGAAAGTTACAAATAATTTCCGATAAAGGATTAACAATGGGGCTCGTAGTTCACTTAAACTTGAAGAACAAAAAATTGGCGAATTGTACTGTTTGGATGCTTTGCATATATGTTTCTTAGACTATATAGAAGCAATATATACAATAATTTCAACCGTCTACCTATTCCATTCATTGTTCTACTTGCCGAAATTTACAAATAATTTCCTTTAAAGGATTAACAATGGGGCTCGTAGTTCACTTAAACTTGAAGAGCAAAAAATTGGCGAATTGTACTGTTTGGACGCTATGCATATATGTTTCTTAGACTATATAGAAGCAATATATACAATGATTTCAACAGTCTACCTGTTCCATTCATTGTTCTACTTGTCGAAATTTACAAATAATTTCCTTTAAAGGATTAACAATGGGGCTCGTAGTTCACTTAAACTTGAAGAACAAAAAATTGGCGAATGGTACTGTTTGGATGCTTTGCATATATGTTTCTTAGACTATATAGAAGCAATATATACATTGATTTCAACCGTCTACCTGTTCCATTCATTGTTCTACTTGTCGAAAATTACAAGTAATTTCCGATAAAGGATTAACCATTGGGGCTCATTGTTCACTTAAACTTGAACAACAAAAAATTGGCGAATGGTACTGTTCGGATCCTTTGCATATATGTTTCTTAGACTATATAGAAGCAATATATAAAAAGATTTCAACCGTCTACCAGTTCCATTCATTGTTCTACTTGTCGAAAGTTACAAATAATTTCCGGTAAATTTTTAACAATGGGGCTCGTAGTTCACTTAAACATGAAGATGAAATAATTGGCGATTTGTACTGTTTGGATGCTTTGCATATATGTTTCTTAGATTATATAGAAGCAATATATACAAAGATTTCAACCGTCTACCTGTTCCATTCATTGTTCTACTTGTCGAAAATTACAAATAAATTCCGATAAAGGATTAACCATTGGGGCTAATTGTTCACTTAAACTTGAAGAACAAAAAATTGTCGAATTGTACTATTTGGATGCTTTGCATATATGTTTCTTAAACTATATAGAAGCAATATATACAATGATTTCAACCGTCTACCTGTTCCATTCATTGTTCTACTTGTCGAAAGTTACAAATAATTTCCGTTAAGGGATTAACAATGGGGATCGTAGTTTACTTAAACTTGAAGAACAAGAAATTGGCGAATTGTACTGTTTGGATGCTTTGCATATATGTTTCTTAGACTATATAGAAGCAATATATGCAATGATTTCAACAGTCTACCTGTTCCATTCATTGTTCTACTTGCCGAAATTTACAATTAATTTCCTTTAAAGAATTAACAATGGGGCTCATTGTTCACTTAAACTTGAAGAACAATAAATTGGCGAATTGTACTGTTTGGATGCTTTGCATATATGTTTCTTAGACTATATAGAAGCAATATATACAATGATTTCAACCGTCTACCTGTTCCATTCATTGTTCTACTTGTCGAAAGTTACAAATAATTTCCGATAAAGGATTAACCATTGGGGCTCATTGTTCACTTAAACTTGAAGAACAAAAAATTGGCGAATTGTACTGTTTGGATGCTTTGCATATATGTTTCGTAGATTATATAGAAGCAATATATACAATTATTTCAACCGTCTACCTGATCCATTCATTGTTCTACTTGTCGAAATTTACAAATAATTTCCTTTAAAGGATTAACAATGTGGCTCGTAGTTCACTGAAACTTGAAGAACAAAAAATTGGCGAATTGTACTGTTTGGATGCTTTGCATATATGTTTCTTTGACTATTTAGAAGCAATATATAGAAAGATTTCACCCGTCTACCTGTACTATTCATTGTTCTACTTGTAGAAAGTTACAAATAATTTCCATTTCATGATTATCAATGGGGCTCGCTGTTCATTTAAACTTGAAGATCAAAAAATTGGCGATTGTTACTGTTTAGATGCTTTGCATATAAGTTTCTTAGACTATATAGAAGCAACATATACAAAGATTTCAACCGTCTACCTGTTCTATTCATTGTTCTACTTGTAGAAAGTTACAAATAATTTCCGTTAAAGTATTAAAAATGGGGCTCGTAGTTCACTTAAACTTGAAGATCAAATAATTGGCGAATTGTACTGTTTGGATGCTTTGCATATATGTTTCTTAGACTATATAGACGCAATATATACAAGGATTTCAAACGTCTACCTGTTCCATTCATTGTTCTACTTGTCGAAAGTTACAAATAATTTCCGTTAAAGGATTAACAATGGTGCTCGTAGTTCACTTAAACTTGAAGAACTAAAAATTGGCGAATGGTACTGTTTGGATGCTTTGCATATATGTTTCTTAGATTATATAGAAGCAATATATACAAAGATTTCAACCGTCTACCTGTTCCATTCATTGTTCTACTTGTCGAAAATTACAAATAATTTCCAATAAAGGATTAACCATTGGGGCTCATTGTCCACATACACTTGAAGAACAAAAAATTGGCGAATGGTACTGTTTGGATGCTTTGCATATATGTTTCTTAGACTATATGGAAGCAATATATACAAAGATTTCAACCGTCTACGTGTTCCAATCATTGTTCTACTTGTAGAAAGTTACAATTAATTTCCGTTAAAGAATTAACAATGGGGCTCGTAGTTCACTTAAACTTGAAGAACAAAAAATTCGTGAATTGTACTGTTTGGATGATTTGCATATATGTTTCGTAGATTATATAGAAGCAATATATACAATGATTTCAACCGTCTACCTGACCCATTCATTGTTTTACTTGTCGAAATTTACAAATAATTTTCTTTAAAAGATTAACAATGGGGCTCGTAGTTCACTTAAACTTGAAGAACAAAAAATTGGCGAATTGTACTGTTTGGATGCTTTGCATATATGTTTCTTAGACTATTTAGAAGCAATATATACATTGACTTCAACCGTCTACCTGTTCCATTCATTGTTCTACTTGTCACAAGTTACAAATAATTTCCGTTAAAGTATTAACAATGGGGCTCGTAGTTCACTTAAACTTGAAGATCAAATAATTGGCGAATTGTACTGTTTGGATGAAATGCAGATATGTTTCTTAGACTATATGGAAGCAATATATACAATGATTTCAACCGGCTACATGATCCATTCATTATTCTACTTGTCGAAATTTACAAATAATTTCCTTTAAAGGATTAACAATGGGGCTCGTAGTTCATTTAATCATGAAGATGAAATAATTGGCGAATTGTACTGTTTGGATGCTTTGCATATGTTTCTCTTAGATCATATAGAAGCAATATATACAATGATTTCAACCGTCTACCTGTTCCATTCATTGTTCTACTTGTCGAAAGTTACAAATAATTTCCGTTAAGGGATTAACAATGGGGATCGTAGTTTACTTAAACTTGAAGAACTAAAAATTGGCGAATTGTACTGTTTGGATGCTTTGCATATATGTTTCTTAGACTATATAGAAGCAATATATACAATGATTTCAACCGTCTACCTGTTCCATTCATTGTTCTACTTGTCGAAAGTTACAAATAATTTCCGATAAAGGATTAACCATTGGGGCTCATTGTTCACTTAAACTTGAAGAACAAAAAATTGGCAAATGGTACTGTTTGGATGCTTTGCGTACATGTTTCTTAGACTATATGGAAGCAATATATACAAAGATTTCAACCGTCTACTTGTTCCAATCATTGTTCTACTTGTCGAAATTTACAAATAATTTCCTTTAAAGGATTAACAATGGGGCTCGTTGTTCACTTAAACTTTGGAGAACAAGAAATTGGCGAATTGTACTGTTTGGATGCTTTGCATATATGTTTCTTAGACTATATAGAAGCAATATATACAATGATTTCAACCGTCTACCTATTCCATTCATTGTTCTACTTGCCGAAATTTACAAATAATTTCCTTTAAAGGATTAACAATGGGGCTCGTTGTTCACTTAAACTTGAAGAACAATAAATTGGTGAATTGTACTGTTTGGATGCTTTGCATATATGTTTCTTAGACTATATAGAAGCAACATATACAAAGACTTCAACCGTCTACCTGTTCTATTCATTGTTCTACTTGTCGAAAATTACAAATAATTTCCGATAAAGGATTAACCATTGGGGCTCATTGTTCACTTAAACTTGAAGAACAAAAAATTGGCAAATGGTACTGTTTGGATGCTTTGCGTACATGTTTCTTAGACTATATGGAAGCAATATGTACAAAGATTTCAACCGTCTACGTGTTCCAATCATTGTTCTACTTGTCGAAATTTACAAATAATTTCCTTTAAAGGATTAACAATGGGGCTCGTTGTTCACTTAAACTTTGGAGAACAAGAAATTGGCGAATTGTACTGTTTGGATGCTTTGCATATATGTTTCTTAGACTATATAGAAGCAATATATACAATGATTTCAACCGTCTACCTATTCCATTCATTGTTCTACTTGCCGAAATTTACAAATAATTTCCTTTAAAGGATTAACAATGGGGCTCGTTGTTCACTTAAACTTGAAGAACAATAAATTGGCGAATTGTACTGTTTGGATGCTTTGCATATATGTTTCTTAGACTATATAGACGCAATATATACAAGGATTTCAAACGTCTACCTGTTCCATTCATTGTTCTACTTGTCGAAAGTTACAAATAATTTCCGATAAAGGATTAACGATTGGGGCTCATTGTTCACTTAAACTTGAAGAACAAAAAATTGGCGAATTGTACTGTTTGGATGCTTTGCATATATGTTTCTTATACTATATAGAAGCAATATATACAAAGATTTCAACCGTCTACCTGTTCCATTCACTGTTCTACTTGTCGAAAGTTACAAATAATTTCCGATAAAGGATTAACAATGGGGCTCATTGTTCACTTAAACTTGAAGAACAAAAAATTGTCGAATTGTACTATTTGGATGCTTTGCATATATGTTTCTTAGACTATATAGAAGCAATATATACAATGATTTCAACCGTCTACCTGTTCCATTCATTGTTCTACTTGTCGACAGTATCAAATAATTTCCGTTAAGGGATTAACAATGGGGATCGTAGTTTACTTAAACTTGAAGAACAAAAAATTGGCGAATTGTACTGTTTGGGTGCTTTGCATATATGTTTCTTAGACTATATAGAAGCAATATATACAATGATTTCAACCGTCTACCTGTTCCATTCATTGTTCTACTTGTCGAAAGTTACAAATAATTTCCGATAAAGGATTAACCATTGGGGCTCATTGTTCACTTAAACTTGAAGAACAAAAAATTGGCAAATGGTACTGTTTGGATGCTTTGCGTACATGTTTCTTAGACTATATGGAAGCAATATATACAAAGATTTCAACCGTCTACTTGTTCCAATCATTGTTCTACTTGTCGAAATTTACAAATAATTTCCTTTAAAGGATTAACAATGGGGCTCGTTGTTCACTTAAACTTTGGAGAACAAGAAATTGGCGAATTGTACTGTTTGGATGCTTTGCATATATGTTTCTTAGACTATATAGAAGCAATATATACAATGATTTCAACCGTCTACCTATTCCATTCATTGTTCTACTTGCCGAAATTTACAAATAATTTCCTTTAAAGGATTAACAATGGGGCTCGTTGTTCACTTAAACTTGAAGAACAATAAATTGGTGAATTGTACTGTTTGGATGCTTTGCATATATGTTTCTTAGACTATATAGAAGCAACATATACAAAGACTTCAACCGTCTACCTGTTCTATTCATTGTTCTACTTGTCGAAAATTACAAATAATTTCCGATAAAGGATTAACCATTGGGGCTCATTGTTCACTTAAACTTGAAGAACAAAAAATTGGCAAATGGTACTGTTTGGATGCTTTGCGTACATGTTTCTTAGACTATATGGAAGCAATATGTACAAAGATTTCAACCGTCTACGTGTTCCAATCATTGTTCTACTTGTCGAAATTTACAAATAATTTCCTTTAAAGGATTAACAATGGGGCTCGTTGTTCACTTAAACTTTGGAGAACAAGAAATTGGCGAATTGTACTGTTTGGATGCTTTGCATATATGTTTCTTAGACTATATAGAAGCAATATATACAATGATTTCAACCGTCTACCTATTCCATTCATTGTTCTACTTGCCGAAATTTACAAATAATTTCCTTTAAAGGATTAACAATGGGGCTCGTTGTTCACTTAAACTTGAAGAACAATAAATTGGCGAATTGTACTGTTTGGATGCTTTGCATATATGTTTCTTAGACTATATAGACGCAATATATACAAGGATTTCAAACGTCTACCTGTTCCATTCATTGTTCTACTTGTCGAAAGTTACAAATAATTTCCGATAAAGGATTAACGATTGGGGCTCATTGTTCACTTAAACTTGAAGAACAAAAAATTGGCGAATTGTACTGTTTGGATGCTTTGCATATATGTTTCTTATACTATATAGAAGCAATATATACAAAGATTTCAACCGTCTACCTGTTCCATTCACTGTTCTACTTGTCGAAAGTTACAAATAATTTCCGATAAAGGATTAACAATGGGGCTCATTGTTCACTTAAACTTGAAGAACAAAAAATTGTCGAATTGTACTATTTGGATGCTTTGCATATATGTTTCTTAGACTATATAGAAGCAATATATACAATGATTTCAACCGTCTACCTGTTCCATTCATTGTTCTACTTGTCGACAGTATCAAATAATTTCCGTTAAGGGATTAACAATGGGGATCGTAGTTTACTTAAACTTGAAGAACAAAAAATTGGCGAATTGTACTGTTTGGGTGCTTTGCATATATGTTTCTTAGACTATATAGAAGCAATATATACATTGATTTCAACCGTCTACCTGTTCCACTCATAGTTCTACTTGTCGAAAGTTACAAATAATTTCCGATAAAGGATTAACAATGGGGCTCATTGCTCACTTAAACTTGAAGAACAAAAAATTGGCGAATTGTACTGTTTGGATGCTTTGCATATATGTTTCTTAGACTATATAGAAGCAATATATAAAAAGATTTCAACCGTCTACAAGTTCCATTCATTGTTCTACTTGTCGAAAGTTACAAATAATTTCCGATAAAGGATTAACAATGGGGCTCGTAGTTCACTTAAACTTGAAGAACAAAAAATTGGCGAATTGTACTGTTTGGATGCTTTGCATATATGTTTCTTAGACTATATAGAAGCAATATGTAAAAAGATTTCAACCGTCTACCAGTTCCATTCATTGTTCTACTTGTCGAAAGTAACAAATAATTTCCGATAAAGGATTAACAATGGGGCTCGTAGTTCACTTAGACTTGAAGAACAAAAAGTTGGCGAATTGTACTGTTTGGATGATTTGCAGATATGTTTCTTAGACTATATAGAAGCAATATATACAATGATTTCAACCGTCTACCTATTCCATTCATTGTTCTACTTGCCGAAATTTACAAATAATTTCCTTTAAAGGATTAATAATGGGGCTCGTAGTTCACTTAAACTTGAAGAGCAAAAAATTGGCGAATTGTACTGTTTGGACGCTATGCATATATGTTTCTTAGACTATATAGAAGCAATATATACAATGATTTCAACAGTCTACCTATTCCATTCATTGTTCTACTTGTCGAAATTTACAAATAATTTCCTTTAAAGGATTAACTATGGGTCTCGTAGTTCACTTAAACTTGAAGAACAAAAAATTGGCGAATGGTACTGTTTGGATGCTTTGCATATATGTTTCTTAGACTATATAGAAGCAATATATACATTGATTTTAACCGTCTACCTGTTCAATTCATTGTTCTACTTGTCGAAAGTCACAAATAATTTCCGTTAAGGGATTAACAATGGGGATCGTAGTTTACTTAAACTTGAAGAACAAAAAATTGGCGAATTGTACTGTTTGGATGCTTTGCATATATGTTACTTAGACTATATAGAAGCAATATATACAATTATTTCAACAGTCTACCTGTTCCATTCATTGTTCTACTTGTCGAAATTTACAAATAATTTCCTTTAAAGGATTAACAATGGGGCTCGTAGTTCACTTAAACTTGAAGAACAAAAAATTGGCGAATGGTACTGTTTGGATGCTTTGCATATATGTTTCTTAGACTATATTGAAGCAATATATACCATGATTCCAACCGTCCACATGATCCATTCATTGTTCTACTTGTCGAAATTTACAAATAATTTCCTTTAAAGGATTAACAATGGGGCTCGTAGTTCACTTAAACTTGAAGAACAAAAAATTGGCGAATGGTACTGTCTGGATGCTTTGCATATATGTTTCTTAGATTATATAGAAGCAATATATACAAAGATTTCAACCGTCTACCTGTTCCATTCATTGTTCTACTTGTCGAAAGTTACAAATAATTTCCTTTAAAGGATTAACAATGGGGCTCGTAATTCACTTAAACTTGAAGAACAAAAAATTGGCGAATGGTACTGTTTGGATGCTTTGCATATATGTTTCGTAGAATATATAGAAGCAATATATACAATGATTTCAACCGTCTACATGATCCATTCATTGTTCTACTTGTCGAAATTTAGAAATAATTTCCTTTAAAGGATTAACAATGGGGCTCGTAGTTCACTTAAACTTGAAGAACAAAAAATTGGCGAATTGTACTGTTTGGATGCTTTTCATATATGTTTCTTAGACTATTTAGAAGCAATATATAGAAAGATTTCACCCGTCTACCTGTACTATTCATTGTTCTACATGTAGAAACTTACAAATAATTTCCATTTCATGATTATCAATGGGGCTCGCTGTTCACTTAAACTTGAAGATCAAAAAATTGGCGATTGTTACCGTTTAGATGCTTTGCATATATGTTTCTTAGACTATATAGAAGCAATATATACAATGATTTCAACAGTCTACCTGTTCCATTCATTGTTCTACTTGTCGAAATTTACAAATAATTTCCTTTAAAGGATTAACAATGGGGCTCGTAGTTCACATAAACTTGAAGAACAAAAAATTGGCGAATGGTACTGTTTGGATGCTTTGCATATGTGTTTCTTAGACTATATAGAAGCAATATATACAAAGATTTCAACAGTCCTCCTGTTCCATTCATTGTTCTACTTGTCGAAAGTTGCAAATAATTTCCGATAACGGATTAACCATTGGGGCTCATTGTTCACTTAAACTTGAAGAATAAAAAATTGGCGAATTGTACTGTTTGGATGCTTTGCATATGTGTTTCGTAGGCTATATAGAAGCAACATATACAATGATTTCAACCGCCTACCTGATCCATTCATTGTTCTACTTGTCGAAATTTACAAATAATTTCCTTTAAAGGATTAACAATGGGTCTCGTAGTTCACTTAAACTTGAAGAATAAAAAATTGGCGAATGGTACTGTTTGGATGCTTTGCATATATGTTTCTTAGACTATATAGAAGCAATATATACAATGATTTCAACAGTCTACCTGTTCCATTCATTGTTCTACTTGTCGAAATTTACAAATAATTTCCTTTAATGGATTAACAATGGGGCTCGTAGTTCACTTAAACTTGAAGAACAAAAAATTGGCGAATGGTACTGTTTGGATGCTTTGCATTTATGTTTCTTAGACTATATAGAAGCAATATATACATTGATTTCAACCGTCTACCTGTTCCATTCATTGTTCTACTTGTCGAAAGTCACAAATAATTTCCGTTAAGGGATTAACAATGGGGATCGTAGTTTACTTAAACTTGAAGAACAAAAAATTGGCGAATTGTACTGTTTGGATGCTTTGCATATATGTTTCGTAGAATATATAGAAGCAATATATACAATGATTTCAACCGTCTACATGATCCATTCATTGTTCTACTTGTCGAAATTTAGAAATAATTTCCTTTAAAGGATTAACAATGGGGCTCGTAGTTCACTTAAACTTGAAGAACAAAAAATTGGCGAATTGTACTGTTTGGATGCTTTTCATATATGTTTCTTAGACTATTTAGAAGCAATATATAGAAAGATTTCACCCGTCTACCTGTACTATTCATTGTTCTACATGTAGAAACTTACAAATAATTTCCATTTCATGATTATCAATGGGGCTCGCTGTTCACTTAAACTTGAAGATCAAAAAATTGGCGATTGTTACCGTTTAGATGCTTTGCATATATGTTTCTTAGATTATATAGAAGCAATATATACAAAGATTTCAACCGTCTACCTGTTCCATTCATTGTTCTACTTGTCGACAATTACAAATAATTTCCGATAAAGGATTAACAATGGGGCTCGTAGATCACTTAAACTTGAAGAACAAAAAATTGGCGAATTGTACTGTTTGGATGCTTTGCATATATGTTTCTTAGACTATTTAGAAGCAATATATAGAAAGATTTCACCCGTCTACCTGTTCTATTCATTGTTCTACTTGCCGAAATTTACAAATAATTTCCTTTAAAGAATTAACAATGGGGCTCATTGTTCACTTAAACTTGAAGAACAATAAATTGGCGAATTGTACTGTTTGGATGCTTTGCATATATGTTTCTTAGACTATATAGAAGCAATATATACAAAGATTTCAAGCGTCTACCTGTTCCATTCATTGTTCTACTTGTCGAAAGTTACAAATAATTTCCGATAAAGGATTAACCATTGGGGCTCATTGTTCACTTAAACTTGAAGAACAAATAATTGGCGAATTGTACTGCTTGGATGCTTTGCATATATGTTTCTTAGACTATATAGAAGCAATATATACAAAGATTTCAACCGTCTACCTGTTCCATTCATTGTTGTACTTGTCGGAAGTTACAAATAATTTCCGATAACGGATTAAGCATTGGGGCTCATTGTTCACTTAAACTTGAAGAACAAATAATTGGCGAATTGTACTGCTTGGATGCTTTGCATATATGTTTCTTATACTATATAGAAGCAATATATACAAATATTTCAACCGTCTACCTGTTTCATTCAATGTTCTACTTGTCGAAATTTACAAATAATTTCCCTTAAAGGATTAACAATGGGGCTCGTTGTTCACTTAAACTTGACGAACAAAAAATTGGCGAATGGTACTGTTTGGATGCTTTGCATATATGTTTCTTAGACTATATAGAAGCAATATATACATTGATTTCATCCGTCTACCTGTTCCATTCATTGTTCTACTTGTCGCAAGTTACAAATAATTTCCGTTAAAGTATTAACAATGGGGCTCGTAGTTCACTTAAACTTGAAGACCAAATAATTGGCGAATTGTACTGTTTGGATGATTTGCAGATATGTTTCTTAGACTATATAGAAGCAATATATACAATGATTTCAACCGTCTACCAATTCCATTCATTGTTCTACTTGCCGAAATTTACAAATAATTTCCTTTAAAGGATTATCAATGGGGCTCGTTGTTCACTGAAACTTGAAGAACAAAAAATTGGCGAATGGTACTGTTTGGATGCTTTGCATATATGTTTCGTAGACTATATAGAAGCAATATATACAATGATTTCAACCGTCTACATGATCCATTCATTGTTCTACTTGTCGCAAGTTACAAATAATTTCCGTTAAAGTATTAACAATGGGGCTCGTAGTTCACTTAAACTTGAAGATCAAATAATTGGCGAATTGTACTGTTTGGATGATTTGCAGATATGTTTCTTAGACTATATAGAAGCAATATATACAATGATTTCAACCGTCTACCTATTCCATTCATTGCTCTACTTGCCGAAATTGACAAATAATTTCCTTTAAAGGATTAACAATGGGGCTCGTAGTTCACTTAAACTTGAAGAGCAAAAAGTTGGCGAATTGTACTGTTTGGACGCTATGCATATATGTTTCTTAGACTATATAGAAGCAATATATACAATGATTTCAACAGTCTACCTGTTCCATTCATTGTTCTACTTGTCGAAAGTTACAAATAATTTCCTTTAAAGGATTTACAATGGGGCTCGTAGTTCACTTAAACTTGAAGAACAAAAAATTGGCGAATGGTACTGTTTGGATGCTTTGCATATATGTTTCGTAGACTATATAGAAGCAATATATACAATGATTTCAACCGTCTACATGATCCATTCATTGTTCTACTTGTCGCAAGTTACAAATAATTTCCGTTAAAGTATTAACAATGGGGCTCGTAGTTCACTTAAACTTGAAGATCAAATAATTGGCGAATTGTACTGTTTGGATGATTTGCAGATATGTTTCTTAGACTATATAGAAGCAATATATGCAATGATTTCAACCGTCTACCTATTCCATTCATTGCTCTACTTGCCGAAATTGACAAATAATTTCCTTTAAAGGATTAACAATGGGGCTCGTAGTTCACTTAAACTTGAAGAGCAAAAAGTTGGCGAATTGTACTGTTTGGACGCTATGCATATATGTTTCTTAGACTATATAGAAGCAATATATACAATGATTTCAACAGTCTACCTGTTCCATTCATTGTTCTACTTGTCGAAATTTACAAATAATTTCCTTTAAAGGATTAACAATGGGGCTCATTGTTCACTTAAACTTGAAGAACAATAAATTGGCGAATTGTACTGTTTGGATGCTTTGCATATATGTTTCTTAGACTATATAGAAGCAATATATACAAAGATTTCAAGCGTCTACCTGTTCCATTCATTGTTCTACTTTTCGAAAGTTACAAATAATTTCCGATAAAGGATTAACCATTGGGGCTCATTGTTCACTTAAACTTGAAGAACAAATAATTGGCGAATTGTACTGCTTGGATGCTTTGCATATATGTTTCTTAGACTATATAGAAGCAATATATACAAAGATTTCAACCGTCTACCTGTTCCATTCATTGTTCTACTTGTCGAAATTTACAAATAATTTCCTTTAAAGGATTAACAATGGGGCTCGTAGTTCACTTAAACTTGAAGAACAAAACATTGGCGAATGGTACTGTTTGGATGCTTTGCATATATGTTTCTTAGACTATATAGAAGCAATATATACAAAGATTTCAACCGTCTACCTGTTCCATTCATTGTTGAACTTGTCGGAAGTTACAAATAATTTCCGATAACGGATTAAGCATTGGGGCTCATTGTTCACTTAAACTTGAAGAACAAAAAATTGGCGAATTGTACTGTTTGGATGCTTTGCATATATGTTTCTTATACTATATAGAAGCAATATATACAAAGATTTCAACCGTCTACCTGTTTCATTCAATGTTCTACTTGTCGAAATTTACAAATAATTTCCTTTAAAGGATTAACAATGGGGCTCGTTGTTCACTTAAACTTGACGAACAAAAAATTGGCGAATGGTACTGTTTGGATGCTTTGCATATATGTTTCTTAGACTATATAGAAGCAATATATACATTGATTTCATCCGTCTACCTGTTCCATTCATTGTTCTACTTGTCGCAAGTTACAAATAATTTCCGTTAAAGTATTAACAATGGGGCTCGTAGTTCACTTAAACTTGAAGATCAAATAATTGGCGAATTGTACTGTTTGGATGATTTGCAGATATGTTTCTTAGACTATATAGAAGCAATATATACAATGATTTCAACCGTCTACCTATTCCATTCATTGTTCTACTTGCCGAAATTTACAAATAATTTCCTTTAAAGGATTAACAATGGGGCTCGTAGTTCACTTAAACTTGAAGAGCAAAAAATTGGCGAATTGTACTGTTTGGATGCTTTGCATATATGTTTCTTAGACTATATAGAAGCAATATATACAAAGATTTCAACCGTCTACCTGTTCCATTCATTGTTGTACTTGTCGGAAGTTACAAATAATTTCCGATAACGGATTAAGCATTGGGGCTCATTGTGCACTTAAACTTGAAGAACAAAAAATTGGCGAATTGTACTGTTTGGATGCTTTGCATATATGTTTCTTATACTATATAGAAGCAATATATACAAAGATTTCAACCGTCTACCTGTTTCATTCAATGTTCTACTTGTCGAAATTTACAAATAATTTCCTTTAAAGGATTAACAATGGGGCTCGTTGTTCACTTAAACTTGACGAACAAAAAATTGGCGAATGGTACTGTTTGGATGCTTTGCATATATGTTTCTTAGACTATATAGAAGCAATATATACATTGATTTCATCCGTCTACCTGTTCCATTCATTGTTCTACTTGTCGCAAGTTACAAATAATTTCCGTTAAAGTATTAACAATGGGGCTCGTAGTTCACTTAAACTTGAAGATCAAATAATTGGCGAATTGTACTGTTTGGATGATTTGCAGATATGTTTCTTAGACTATATAGAAGCAATATATACAATGATTTCAACCGTCTACCTATTCCATTCATTGTTCTACTTGCCGAAATTTACAAATAATTTCCTTTAAAGGATTAACAATGGGGCTCGTAGTTCACTTAAACTTGAAGAGCAAAAAATTGGCGAATTGTACTGTTTGGATGCTTTGCATATATGTTTCTTAGACTATATAGAAGCAATATATACAATGATTTCAACAGTCTACCTGTTCCATTCATTGTTCTACTTGTCGAAAGTTACAAATAATTTCCGATAAAGGATTAACAATGGGGCTCGTTGTTCACTTAAACTTGAAGAACAATAAATTGGCGAATTGTACTGTTTGGATGCTTTGCATATATGTTTCTTAAACTATATAGAAGCAATATATACAAAGATTTCAACAGTCTAACTGTTCTATTCATTGTTCTACTTGTAGAAAGTTACAAATAATTTCCCTTTCATGATTATCAATGGGGCTCGTAGTTCACTTAATCTTGAAGAATAAAAAATTGGCGAATGGTACTGTTTGGATGCTTTGCATATATGTTTCTTACACTATATAGAAGCAATATATACAATGATTTCAACCGTCTACCTATTCCATTCATTGTTCTACTTGCCGAAATTTACAAATAATTTCCTTTAAAGGATTAACAATGGGGCTCGTTGTTCACTTAAACTTGAAGAACAATAAATTGGCGAATTGTACTGTTTGGATGCTTTGCATATATGTTTCTTATACTATATAGACGCAATATATACAAGGATTTCAAACGTCTACCTGTTCCATTCATTGTTCTACTTGTCGAAAGTTACAAATAATTTCCGTTAAAAGATTAACAATGGGGTCGTAGTTCACTTAAACTTGAAGAACTAAAAATTGGCGAATTGTACTGTTTGGATGCTTTGCATATATGTTTCTTAGACTATATAGAAGCAATATATACAATGATTTCAACCGTCTACCTGTTCCATTCATTGTTCTACTTGTCGAAAGTTACAAATAATTTCCGATAAAGGATTAACCATTGGGGCTCATTGTTCACTTAAACTTGAAGAACAAAAAATTGGCGAATTGTACTGTTTGGATGCTTTGCATATATGTTTCGTAGATTATATAGAAGCAATATATACAATTATTTCAACCGTCTACCTGATCCATTCATTGTTCTACTTGTCGAAATTTACAAATAATTTCCTTTAAAGGATTAACAATGTGGCTCGTAGTTCACTGAAACTTGAAGAACAAAAAATTGGCGAATTGTACTGTTTGGATGCTTTGCATATATGTTTCTTTGACTATTTAGAAGCAATATATAGAAAGATTTCACCCGTCTACCTGTACTATTCATTGTTCTACTTGTAGAAAGTTACAAATAATTTCCATTTCATGATTATCAATGGGGCTCGCTGTTCATTTAAACTTGAAGATCAAAAAATTGGCGATTGTTACTGTTTAGATGCTTTGCATATAAGTTTCTTAGACTATATAGAAGCAACATATACAAAGATTTCAACCGTCTACCTGTTCTATTCATTGTTCTACTTGTAGAAAGTTACAAATAATTTCCGTTAAAGTATTAAAAATGGGGCTCGTAGTTCACTTAAACTTGAAGATCAAATAATTGGCGAATTGTACTGTTTGGATGCTTTGCATATATGTTTCTTAGACTATATAGACGCAATATATACAAGGATTTCAAACGTCTACCTGTTCCATTCATTGTTCTACTTGTCGAAAGTTACAAATAATTTCCGGGAAAGGATTAACAATGGTGCTCGTAGTTCACTTAAACTTGAAGAACTAAAAATTGGCGAATGGTACTGTTTGGATGCTTTGCATATATGTTTCATAGATTATATAGAAGCAATATATACAAAGATTTCAACCGTCTACCTGTTCCATTCATTGTTCTACTTGTCGAAAATTACAAATAATTTCCAATAAAGGATTAACCATTGGGGCTCATTGTCCACATACACTTGAAGAACAAAAAATTGGCGAATGGTACTGTTTGGATGCTTTGCATATATGTTTCTTAGACTATATGGAAGCAATATATACAAAGATTTCAACCGTCTACGTGTTCCAATCATTGTTCTACTTGTAGAAAGTTACAATTAATTTCCGTTAAAGAATTAACAATGGGGCTCGTAGTTCACTTAAACTTGAAGAACAAAAAATTCGTGAATTGTACTGTTTGGATGATTTGCATATATGTTTCGTAGATTATATAGGAGCAATATATACAATGATTTCAACCGTCTACCTGACCCATTCATTGTTTTACTTGTCGAAATTTACAAATAATTTCCTTTAAAGGATTAACAATGGGGCTCGTAGTTCACTTAAACTTGAAGAACAAAAAATTGGCGAATTGTACTGTTTGGATGCTTTGCATATATGTTTCTTAGACTATTTAGAAGCAATATATACATTGACTTCAACCGTCTACCTGTTCCATTCATTGTTCTACTTGTCGCAAGTTACAAATAATTTCCGTTAAAGTATTAACAATGGGGCTCGTAGTTCACTTAAACTTGAAGATCAAATAATTGGCGAATTGTACTGTTTGGATGAAATGCAGATATGTTTCTTAGACTATATGGAAGCAATATATACAATGATTTCAACCGGCTACATGATCCATTCATTATTCTACTTGTCGAAATTTACAAATAATTTCCTTTAAAGGATTAACAATGGGGCTCGTAGTTCATTTAATCATGAAGATGAAATAATTGGCGAATTGTACTGTTTGGATGCTTTGCATATGTTTCTCTTAGATCATATAGAAGCAATATATACAATGATTTCAACCGTCTACCTGTTCCATTCATTGTTCTACTTGTCGAAAGTTACAAATAATTTCCGTTAAGGGATTAACAATGGGGATCGTAGTTTACTTAAACTTGAAGAACTAAAAATTGGCGAATTGTACTGTTTGGATGCTTTGCATATATGTTTCTTAGACTATATAGAAGCAATATATACAATGATTTCAACCGTCTACCTGTTCCATTCATTGTTCTACTTGTCGAAAGTTACAAATAATTTCCGATAAAGGATTAACCATTGGGGCTCATTGTTCACTTAAACTTGAAGAACAAAAAATTGGCAAATGGTACTGTTTGGATGCTTTGCGTACATGTTTCTTAGACTATATGGAAGCAATATATACAAAGATTTCAACCGTCTACTTGTTCCAATCATTGTTCTACTTGTCGAAATTTACAAATAATTTCCTTTAAAGGATTAACAATGGGGCTCGTTGTTCACTTAAACTTTGGAGAACAAGAAATTGGCGAATTGTACTGTTTGGATGCTTTGCATATATGTTTCTTAGACTATATAGAAGCAATATATACAATGATTTCAACCGTCTACCTATTCCATTCATTGTTCTACTTGCCGAAATTTACAAATAATTTCCTTTAAAGGATTAACAATGGGGCTCGTTGTTCACTTAAACTTGAAGAACAATAAATTGGTGAATTGTACTGTTTGGATGCTTTGCATATATGTTTCTTAGACTATATAGAAGCAACATATACAAAGACTTCAACCGTCTACCTGTTCTATTCATTGTTCTACTTGTCGAAAATTACAAATAATTTCCGATAAAGGATTAACCATTGGGGCTCATTGTTCACTTAAACTTGAAGAACAAAAAATTGGCAAATGGTACTGTTTGGATGCTTTGCGTACATGTTTCTTAGACTATATGGAAGCAATATGTACAAAGATTTCAACCGTCTACGTGTTCCAATCATTGTTCTACTTGTCGAAATTTACAAATAATTTCCTTTAAAGGATTAACAATGGGGCTCGTTGTTCACTTAAACTTTGGAGAACAAGAAATTGGCGAATTGTACTGTTTGGATGCTTTGCATATATGTTTCTTAGACTATATAGAAGCAATATATACAATGATTTCAACCGTCTACCTATTCCATTCATTGTTCTACTTGCCGAAATTTACAAATAATTTCCTTTAAAGGATTAACAATGGGGCTCGTTGTTCACTTAAACTTGAAGAACAATAAATTGGCGAATTGTACTGTTTGGATGCTTTGCATATATGTTTCTTAGACTATATAGACGCAATATATACAAGGATTTCAAACGTCTACCTGTTCCATTCATTGTTCTACTTGTCGAAAGTTACAAATAATTTCCGATAAAGGATTAACGATTGGGGCTCATTGTTCACTTAAACTTGAAGAACAAAAAATTGGCGAATTGTACTGTTTGGATGCTTTGCATATATGTTTCTTATACTATATAGAAGCAATATATACAAAGATTTCAACCGTCTACCTGTTCCATTCACTGTTCTACTTGTCGAAAGTTACAAATAATTTCCGATAAAGGATTAACAATGGGGCTCATTGTTCACTTAAACTTGAAGAACAAAAAATTGTCGAATTGTACTATTTGGATGCTTTGCATATATGTTTCTTAGACTATATAGAAGCAATATATACAATGATTTCAACCGTCTACCTGTTCCATTCATTGTTCTACTTGTCGACAGTATCAAATAATTTCCGTTAAGGGATTAACAATGGGGATCGTAGTTTACTTAAACTTGAAGAACAAAAAATTGGCGAATTGTACTGTTTGGGTGCTTTGCATATATGTTTCTTAGACTATATAGAAGCAATATATACAATGATTTCAACCGTCTACCTGTTCCATTCATTGTTCTACTTGTCGAAAGTTACAAATAATTTCCGATAAAGTATTAACCATTGGGGCTCATTGTTCACTTAAACTTGAAGAACAAAAAATTGGCAAATGGTACTGTTTGGATGCTTTGCGTACATGTTTCTTAGACTATATGGAAGCAATATATACAAAGATTTCAACCGTCTACTTGTTCCAATCATTGTTCTACTTGTCGAAATTTACAAATAATTTCCTTTAAAGGATTAACAATGGGGCTCGTTGTTCACTTAAACTTTGGAGAACAAGAAATTGGCGAATTGTACTGTTTGGATGCTTTGCATATATGTTTCTTATACTATATAGAAGCAATATATACAAAGATTTCAACCGTCTACCTGTTCCATTCACTGTTCTACTTGTCGAAAGTTACAAATAATTTCCGATAAAGGATTAACAATGGGGCTCATTGTTCACTTAAACTTGAAGAACAAAAAATTGTCGAATTGTACTATTTGGATGCTTTGCATATATGTTTCTTAGACTATATAGAAGCAATATATACAATGATTTCAACCGTCTACCTGTTCCATTCATTGTTCTACTTGTCGACAGTATCAAATAATTTCCGTTAAGGGATTAACAATGGGGATCGTAGTTTACTTAAACTTGAAGAACAAAAAATTGGCGAATTGTACTGTTTGGGTGCTTTGCATATATGTTTCTTAGACTATATAGAAGCAATATATACATTGATTTCAACCGTCTACCTGTTCCACTCATAGTTCTACTTGTCGAAAGTTGCAAATAATTTCCGATAAAGGATTAACAATGGGGCTCATTGCTCACTTAAACTTGAAGAACAAAAAATTGGCGAATTGTACTGTTTGGATGCTTTGCATATATGTTTCTTAGACTATATAGAAGCAATATATAAAAAGATTTCAACCGTCTACAAGTTCCATTCATTGTTCTACTTGCCGAAATTTACAAATAATTTCCTTTAAAGGATTAACAATGGGGCTCGTAGTTCACTTAAACTTGAAGAGCAAAAAATTGGCGAATTGTACTGTTTGGACGCTATGCATATATGTTTCTTAGACTATATAGAAGCAATATATACAATGATTTCAACAGTCTACCTGTTCCATTCATTGTTCTACTTGTCGAAATTTACAAATAATTTCCTTTAAAGGATTAACAATGGGGCTCGTAGTTCACTTAAACTTGAAGAACAAAAAATTGGCGAATGGTACTGTTTGGATGCTTTGCATATATGTTTCTTAGACTATATAGAAGCAATATATACATTGATTTCAACCGTCTACCTGTTCCATTCATTGTTCTACTTGTCGAAAATTACAAGTAATTTCCGATAAAGGATTAACCATTGTGGCTCATTGTTCACTTAAACTTGAACAACAAAAAATTGGCGAATGGTACTGTTCGGATCCTTTGCATATATGTTTCTTAGACTATATAGAAGCAATATATAAAAAGATTTCAACCGTCTACCAGTTCCATTCATTGTTCTACTTGTCGAAAGTTACAAATAATTTCCGGTAAATTTTTAACAATGGGGCTCGTAGTTCACTTAAACATGAAGATGAAATAATTGGCGATTTGTACTGTTTGGATGCTTTGCATATATGTTTCTTAGATTATATAGAAGCAATATATACAAAGATTTCAACCGTCTACCTGTTCCATTCATTGTTCTACTTGTCGAAAATTACAAATAAATTCCGATAAAGGATTAACCATTGGGGCTAATTGTTCACTTAAACTTGAAGAACAAAAAATTGTCGAATTGTACTATTTGGATGCTTTGCATATATGTTTCTTAAACTATATAGAAGCAATATATACAATGATTTCAACCGTCTACCTGTTCCATTCATTGTTCTACTTGTCGAAAGTTACAAATAATTTCCGTTAAGGGATTAACAATGGGGATCGTAGTTTACTTAAACTTGAAGAACAAGAAATTGGCGAATTGTACTGTTTGGATGCTTTGCATATATGTTTCTTAGACTATATAGAAGCAATATATGCAATGATTTCAACAGTCTACCTGTTCCATTCATTGTTCTACTTGCCGAAATTTACAATTAATTTCCTTTAAAGAATTAACAATGGGGCTCATTGTTCACTTAAACTTGAAGAACAATAAATTGGCGAATTGTACTGTTTGGATGCTTTGCATATATGTTTCTTAGACTATATAGAAGCAATATATACAAAGATTTCAAGCGTCTACCTGTTCCATTCATTGTTCTACTTGTCGAAAGTTACAAATAATTTCCGATAAAGGATTAACCATTGGGGCTCATTGTTCACTTAAACTTGAAGAACAAATAATTGGCGAATTGTACTGCTTGGATGCTTTGCATATATGTTTCTTAGACTATATGGAAGCAATATATACAAAGATTTCAACCGTCTACGTGTTCCAATCATTGTTCTACTTGTCGAAATTTACAAATAATTTCCTTTAAAGGATTAACAATGGGGCTCGTTGTTCACTTAAACTTGAAGAACAAATAATTGGCGAATTGTACTGCTTGGATGCTTTGCATATATGTTTCTTAGACTATATAGAAGCAATATATACAAAGAATTCAACCGTCTGCCTGTTCCATTCATTGTTCTCCTTGTCGAAAGTTACAAATAATTTCCGATAAAGGATTAACAATGGGGCTCATTGTTCACTTAAACTTGCAGAACAAAAAATTGGCGAATGGTACTGTTTGGATGCTTTGCAGATATGTTTCTTAGACTATATGGAAGCAATATATACAATAATTTCAACCGTCTACGTGTTCCATTCATTGTTCTACTTGTCGAAATTTACAAATAATTTCCTTTAAAGGATTAACAATGGGGCTCATTGTTCACTTAAACTTGAAGAACAAAAAATTGGCGAATGGTACTGTTTCGATGCTTTGCATATATGTTTCTTAGACTATATAGAAGCAATATATACAAAGATTTCAACAGTCTAACTGTTCTATTCATTGTTCTACTTGTAGAAAGTTACAAATAATTTCCGATATAGGATTAACAATGGGGCTCATTGTTCACTTAAACTTGAAGAACAAAAAATTGGCGAATTGTACTGTTTCGATGCTTTGCATATATGTTTCTTAGACTATATGGAAGCAATATATACAAAGATTTCAACAAACGACCTGTTCTATTCATTGTTCTTCTTGTCGAAAATTACATATAATTTCTGTTAAAGGATTAACAATGGGGCTCGTAGTTCACTTAAACTTGAAGAACAAAAAATTGGAGAATTGTACTGTTTAGATGCTTTGCATATAGGTTTCTTAGACTATATAGAAGCAACATATACAAAGATTTCAACCGTCTACCTGTTCTATTCATTGTTCTACTTGTAGAAAGTTACAAATAATTTCCGATATAGGATTAACAATGGGGCTCATTGTTCACTTAAACTTGCAGAACAAAAAATTGGCGAATGGTACTGTTTCGATGCTTTGCATATATGTTTCTTAGACTATATAGAAGCAATATATACAAAGATTTCAACAGTCTAACTGTTCTATTCATTGTTCTACTTGTAGAAAGTTACAAATAATTTCCGATATAGGATTAACAATGGGGCTCATTGTTCACTTAAACTTGAAGAACAAAAAATTGGCGAATTGTACAGTTTCGATGCTTTGCATATATGTTTCTTAGACTATATGGAAGCAATATATACAAAGATTTCAACAAACGACCTGTTCTATTCATTGTTCTTCTTGTCGAAAATTACATATAATTTCTGTTAAAGGATTAACATTGGGGCTCGTAGTTCACATAAACTTGAAGAACAAAAAATTGGCGAATGTTACAGTTTGGATGCTTTGCATATAGGTTTCCTAGACTATATAGAAGCAATATATACAAAGATTTCAACAGACTACCTGTTCTATTCATTGTTCTACTTGTCGAAATTTACAAATAATTTCCTTTAAAGGATTAACAATGGGGCTCGTAGTTCACTTAAACTTGAAGAACAAAAAATTGGCAAATGGTACTGCTTGGATGATTTGCACATATGTTTCATAGACTATATGGAAGCAATATATACAATTATTTCAACCGTCTACCAATTCCATTCATTGTTCTACTTGTCGAAAGTTACAAATAATTTCCGATAAAGGATTAACTATGGGGCTCATTGTTCACTTAAACTTGAAGAACAAAAAATTGGCGAATGGTACTGTCTGGATGCTTTGCATATATGTTTTTTAGACTATATAGAAGCAATATATACAATGATTTCAACCGTCTACCTGTTCCATTCATTGTTCTACTTGTCGAAAGTTACAAATAGTTTCCGTTAAAGGATTAACAATGGGGATCGTAGTTTACTTAAACATGAAGAACAAATAATTGGCGACTGGTACTGTTTGGATGCTTTGCATATATGTTTCTTAGACTATATAGAAGCAATATATACAAAGATTTCAAACGTCTACCTGTTCCATTCATAGTTCTACTTGTCGAAAGTTACAAATAATTTCCGATAAAGGATTAACAATAGGGCTCATTGTTCACTTAAACTTGAAGAACAAAAAATTGGCGAATAGTACTATCTGGATGCTTTGCATATATGTTTCTTAGACTATATAGAAGCAATATATATAATGATTTCAACCGTCTACCTGTTCCGTTCATTGTTCTACTTGTCGAAAGTTACAAATAATTTCCTTTAAAGGATTAACAATGGGGCTCGTAGTTCACTTAAACTTGAAGAACAAAAAATTGGCGAATTGTACTGTTTGGATGCTTTGCATATATGTTTCTTAGTTTATATAGAAGCAATATATACAATGATTTCAACAGTCTACTTGATCCATTCATTGTTCTACTTGTCGAAATTTACAAATAATTTCCTTTAAAGGATTAACAATGGGGCTCGTAGTTCACTTAAAGTTGAAGAACAAAAAATTGGCGAATGGTACTGTTTGGATGCTTTGAATATATGTTTCTTAGATTATATAGAAGCAATATATACAAAGATTTCATCCGTCTACCTGTTCCATTCATTGTTCTACTTGTCGAAAGTTACAAATAATTTCCGTTAAGGTATTAACAATGGGGATCGTCGTTTACTTAAACTTGAAGAACAAGAAATTGGCGAATTGTACTGTTTGGATGCTTTGCATATATGTTTGATAGACTATATAGACGCAATATATACAAAGATTTCAACCGTCTACCTGTTCCATTCATTGTTCTACTTGTAGAAAGTTACAATTAATTTCCGTTAAAGGATTAACAATGGGGCTCGTAGTTCACTTAAACTTGAAGAACAAAAAATTGGCGAATTGTACTGTTTGGATGCTTTGCATATATGTTTCTTAGATTATATAGAAGCAATATATACAAAGATTTCAACCGTCTACCTGTTCCATTCATTGTTCACCTTGTCGAAAATTACAAGTAATTTCCGATAAAGGATTATCCATTGGGGCTCATTGTTCACTTAAACTTGAAGAACAAAAAATTGGCAAATGGTACTGTTTGCATGCTTTGCATATATGTTTCTTAGACTATATAGAAGCAATATATACAAAGATTTCAACCGTCTACCTGTTCCATTCATTGTTCTACTTGTAGAAAGTTACAATTAATTTCCGTTAAAGGATTAACAATGGGGCTCGTAGTTCACTTAAACTTGAAGAACAAAAAATTGGCGAATTGTACTGTTTGGATGCTTTGCATATATGTTTCTTAGATTATATAGAAGCAATATATACAAAGATTTCAACCGTCTACCTGTTCCATTCATTGTTCTACATGTCGATAGTTACAAATAATTTCCGTTTCATGATTATCAATGGGGCTTGTTGTTCACTTGAACTTGAAGAACAAAAAATTGGCAAATGGTACTGTTTGCATGCTTTGCATATATGTTTCTTAGACTATATAGAAGCAATATATACAAAGATTTCAACCGTCTACCTGTTCCATTCATTGTTCTACTTGTCGAAATTTACAAATAATTTCCTTTAATGATTAACAATGGGGCTCGTATTTCACTTAAATTTGAAGAACAAAAAATTGGCGAATTGTACTGTTTGGATGCTTTGCATATATGTTTCTTAGACTATTTAGAAGCAATATATAGAAAGATTTCACCCGTCTACCTGTACTATTCATTGTTCTACTTGTAGAAAGTTACAAATAATTTCCGTTTCATGATTATCAATGGGGCTCGCTGTTCACTTAAACTTGAAGATCAAAAAATTGGCGATTGTTACTGTTTAGATGCTTTGCATATAAGTTTCTTAGACTATATAGAAGCAACATATACAAAGATTTCACCCGTCTACCTGTTCTATTCATAGTTCTACTTGTAGAAAGTTACAAATAATTTCCGTTTCTTGATTATCAATGGGGCTCGTTGATCACTTAAACTTGAAGAATAAAAAATTGGCGACTTGTACTGTTTGGATGCTTTGCATATATGTTTCTTAGACTATAAAGAAGCAATATATACAATGATTTCAACCGTCTACCTGTTCCATTCATTGTTCTACTTGTCGAAATTCACAAATAATTTCCTTTAAAGGATTATCAATGGGGCTCGTAGTTCACTTAAACTTGAAGAACAAAAAATTGGAGAATTGTACTGTTTAGATGCTTTGCATATAGGTTTCTTAGACTATATAGAAGCAACATATACAAAGATTTCAACCGTCTACCTGTTCCATTCATTGTTCTACTTGTCGAAATTTACAAATAATTTCCTTTAATGATTAACAATGGGGCTCGTATTTCACTTAAATTTGAAGAACAAAAAATTGGCGAATTGTACTGTTTGGATGCTTTGCATATATGTTTCTTAGACTATTTAGAAGCAATATATAGAAAGATTTCACCCGTCTACCTGTACTATTCATTGTTCTACTTGTAGAAAGTTACAAATAATTTCCGTTTCATGATTATCAATGGGGCTCGCTGTTCACTTAAACTTGAAGATCAAAAAATTGGCGATTGTTACTGTTTAGATGCTTTGCATATAAGTTTCTTAGACTATATAGAAGCAACATATACAAAGATTTCACCCGTCTACCTGTTCTATTCATAGTTCTACTTGTAGAAAGTTACAAATAATTTCCGTTTCCTGATTATCAATGGGGCTCGTTGTTCACTTAAACTTGAAGAATAAAAAATTGGCGACTTGTACTGTTTGGACGCTTTGCATATATGTTTCTTAGACTATATAGAACCAATATATACATTGATTTCAACCGTCTACCTGTTCCATTCATTGTTCTACTTGTCGAAATTCACAAATAATTTCCTTTAAAGGATTATCAATGGGGCTCGTAGTTCACTTAAACTTGAAGAACAAAAAATTGGAGAATTGTACTGTTTAGATGCTTTGCATATAGGTTTCTTAGACTATATAGAAGCAACATATACAAAGATTTCAACCGTCTACCTGTTCCATTCATTGTTCTACTTGTCGAAATTTACAAATAATTTCCTTTAATGATTAACAATGGGGCTCGTATTTCACTTAAATTTGAAGAACAAAAAATTGGCGAATTGTACTGTTTGGATGCTTTGCATATATGTTTCTTAGACTATTTAGAAGCAATATATAGAAAGATTTCACCCGTCTACCTGTACTATTCATTGTTCTACTTGTAGAAAGTTACAAATAATTTCCGTTTCATGATTATCAATGGGGCTCGCTGTTCACTTAAACTTGAAGATCAAAAAATTGGCGATTGTTACTGTTTAGATGCTTTGCATATAAGTTTCTTAGACTATATAGAAGCAACATATACAAAGATTTCACCCGTCTACCTGTTCTATTCATAGTTCTACTTGTAGAAAGTTACAAATAATTTCCGTTTCCTGATTATCAATGGGGCTCGTTGTTCACTTAAACTTGAAGAATAAAAAATTGGCGACTTGTACTGTTTGGACGCTTTGCATATATGTTTCTTAGACTATATAGAACCAATATATACATTGATTTCAACCGTCTACCTGTTCCATTCATTGTTCTACTTGTCGAAAATTACAAATAATTTCCGTTAAAGTATTAACAATGGGGCTCGTAGTTCACTTAAACTTGAAGATCAAAAAATTGGCGAATGTTACTGTTTAGATGCTTTGCATATAGGTTTCTTAGACTATATAGAAGCAACATATACAAAGATTTCTGCCGTCTACCCGTTCTATTCATTGTTCTACTTGTAGAAAGATACAAATAATTTCCATTTCATGATTATCAATGGGGCTCGTTGTTCACTTAAACTTGAAGAACAAAAAATTGGCGAATTGTACTGTTTGGATGCTTTGCATATATGTTTCTTAGACTATATGGAAGCAATATATACAAAGATTTCAACCGTCTGCGTGTTCCAATCATTGTTCTACTTGTAGAAAGTTACAATTAATTTCCGTTAAAGGATTAACAATGGGGTTCGTAGTTCACTTAAACTTGAAGACCAAAAAATTGGCGAATTGTACTGTTTGGATGCTTTGCATATATGTTTCTTATACTATATAGAAGCAATATATACAAAGATTTCAACCGTCTACCTGTTCCATTCAATGTTCTACTTGTCGAAAGTTACAAATAATCTCCGATAAAGGATTAACAATGGGGCTCATTGTTCACTTAAACTTGAAGAACAAAAAATTGGCGAATGGTACTGTTTGGATGCTTTGCATATATGTTTCTTAGACTATATGGAAGCAATATATACAAAGATTTCATCCGTCTGCGTGTTCCAATCATTGTTCTACTTGTAGAAAGTTACAATTAATTTCCGTTAAAGTATTAACAATGGGGCTCGTAGTTCACTTAAACTTGAAGATGAAATAATTGGCGAATTGTACTGTTTGGATGCTTTGCATATATGTTTCTTAGATTATATAGAAGCAATATATACAAAGATTTCAACCGTGTACCTGTTCCATTCATTGTTCTACTTGTCGAAAGTTACAAATAATTTCCGATAAAGGATTAACAATGGGGCTCATTGTTCACTTAAACTTGAAGAACAAAAAATTGGAGAATGGTACTGTTTGGATGCTTTGCATATATGTTTCTTAGACTATATGGAAGCAATATATACAAAGATTTCAACCGTCTGCGTGTTCCAATCATTGTTCTACTTGTAGAAAGTTACAATTAATTTCCGTTAAAGGATTAACAATGGGGCTCGTAGATCACTTAAACTTGAAGACCAAAAAATTGGCGAATTGTACTGTTTGGATGCTTAGCATATACGTTTCTTAGACTATATAGAAGCAATATATACATTGATTTCAACCGTCTACCTGTTCCATTCATTGTTCTACTTGTCGAAAGTCACAAATAATTTCCGTTAAGGGATTAACAATGGGGATCGTAGTTTACTTAAACTTGAAGAACAAAAAATTGGCGAATTGTACTGTTTGGATGCTTTGCATATATGTTTCTTATACTATATAGAAGCAATATATACAAAGATTTCAACCGTCTACCTGTTCCATTCACTCTTCTACTTGTCGAAAGTTACAAATAATTTCCGATAAAGGATTAACAATGGGGCTCATTGTTCACTTAAACTTGAAGAACAAAAAATTGTCGAATTGTACTATTTGGATGCTTTGCATATATGTTTCTTAGGCTATACTGAAGCAATATATACAATGATTTCAACAGTCTACCTGTTCCATTCATTGTTCTACTTGTCGAAAGTCACAAATAATTTCCGTTAAAGGATTAACAATGGGGCTCGTAGTTCACTTAAACTTGAAGAACAAAAAATTGGCGAATTGTACTGTTTGGATGCTTTGCATATATGTTTCTTAGATTATATAGAAGCAATATATACAAAGATTTCAACCGTCTACCTGTTCCATTCATTGTTCTACATGTCGATAGTTACAAATAATTTCCGTTTCATGATTATCAATGGGGCTTGTTGTTCACTTGAACTTGAAGAACAAAAAATTGGCAAATGGTACTGTTTGCATGCTTTGCATATATGTTTCTTAGACTATATAGAAGCAATATATACAAAGATTTCAACCGTCTACCTGTTCCATTCATTGTTCTACTTGTCGAAATTTACAAATAATTTCCTTTAATGATTAACAATGGGGCTCGTATTTCACTTAAATTTGAAGAACAAAAAATTGGCGAATTGTACTGTTTGGATGCTTTGCATATATGTTTCTTAGACTATTTAGGAGCAATATATAGAAAGATTTCACCCGTCTACCTGTACTATTCATTGTTCTACTTGTAGAAAGTTACAAATAATTTCCGTTTCATGATTATCAATGGGGCTCGCTGTTCACTTAAACTTGAAGATCAAAAAATTGGCGATTGTTACTGTTTAGATGCTTTGCATATAAGTTTCTTAGACTATATAGAAGCAACATATACAAAGATTTCACCCGTCTACCTGTTCTATTCATAGTTCTACTTGTAGAAAGTTACAAATAATTTCCGTTTCTTGATTATCAATGGGGCTCGTTGATCACTTAAACTTGAAGAATAAAAAATTGGCGACTTGTACTGTTTGGATGCTTTGCATATATGTTTCTTAGACTATAAAGAAGCAATATATACAATGATTTCAACCGTCTACCTGTTCCATTCATTGTTCTACTTGTCGAAATTCACAAATAATTTCCTTTAAAGGATTATCAATGGGGCTCGTAGTTCACTTAAACTTGAAGAACAAAAAATTGGAGAATTGTACTGTTTAGATGCTTTGCATATAGGTTTCTTAGACTATATAGAAGCAACATATACAAAGATTTCAACCGTCTACCTGTTCCATTCATTGTTCTACTTGTCGAAATTTACAAATAATTTCCTTTAATGATTAACAATGGGGCTCGTATTTCACTTAAATTTGAAGAACAAAAAATTGGCGAATTGTACTGTTTGGATGCTTTGCATATATGTTTCTTAGACTATTTAGAAGCAATATATAGAAAGATTTCACCCGTCTACCTGTACTATTCATTGTTCTACTTGTAGAAAGTTACAAATAATTTCCGTTTCATGATTATCAATGGGGCTCGCTGTTCACTTAAACTTGAAGAACAAAAAATTGGCGATTGTTACTGTTTAGATGCTTTGCATATAAGTTTCTTAGACTATATAGAAGCAACATATACAAAGATTTCACCCGTCTACCTGTTCTATTCATAGTTCTACTTGTAGAAAGTTACAAATAATTTCCGTTTCCTGATTATCAATGGGGCTCGTTGTTCACTTAAACTTGAAGAATAAAAAATTGGCGACTTGTACTGTTTGGACGCTTTGCATATATGTTTCTTAGACTATATAGAACCAATATATACATTGATTTCAACCGTCTACCTGTTCCATTCATTATTCTACTTGTCGAAATTCACAAATAATTTCCTTTAAAGGATTATCAATGGGGCTCGTAGTTCACTTAAACTTGAAGAACAAAAAATTGGAGAATTGTACTGTTTAGATGCTTTGCATATAGGTTTCTTAGACTATATAGAAGCAACATATACAAAGATTTCAACCGTCTACCTGTTCCATTCATTGTTCTACTTGTCGAAATTTACAAATAATTTCCTTTAATGATTAACAATGGGGCTCGTATTTCACTTAAATTTGAAGAACAAAAAATTGGCGAATTGTACTGTTTGGATGCTTTGCATATATGTTTCTTAGACTATTTAGAAGCAATATATAGAAAGATTTCACCCGTCTACCTGTACTATTCATTGTTCTACTTGTAGAAAGTTACAAATAATTTCCGTTTCATGATTATCAATGGGGCTCGCTGTTCACTTAAACTTGAAGATCAAAAAATTGGCGATTGTTACTGTTTAGATGCTTTGCATATAAGTTTCTTAGACTATATAGAAGCAACATATACAAAGATTTCACCCGTCTACCTGTTCTATTCATAGTTCTACTTGTAGAAAGTTACAAATAATTTCCGTTTCCTGATTATCAATGGGGCTCGTTGTTCACTTAAACTTGAAGAATAAAAAATTGGCGACTTGTACTGTTTGGACGCTTTGCATATATGTTTCTTAGACTATATAGAACCAATATATACATTGATTTCAACCGTCTACCTGTTCCATTCATTGTTCTACTTGTCGAAAATTACAAATAATTTCCGTTAAAGTATTAACAATGGGGCTCGTAGTTCACTTAAACTTGAAGATCAAAAAATTGGCGACTGTTACTGTTTAGATGCTTTGCATATAGGTTTCTTAGACTATATAGAAGCAACATATACAAAGATTTCTGCCGTCTACCCGTTCTATTCATTGTTCTACTTGTAGAAAGATACAAATAATTTCCATTTCATGATTATCAATGGGGCTCGTTGTTCACTTAAACTTGAAGAACAAAAAATTGGCGAATTGTACTGTTTGGATGCTTTGCATATATGTTTCTTAGACTATATGGAAGCAATATATACAAAGATTTCAACCGTCTGCGTGTTCCAATCATTGTTCTACTTGTAGAAAGTTACAATTAATTTCCGTTAAAGGATTAACAATGGGGTTCGTAGTTCACTTAAACTTGAAGACCAAAAAATTGGCGAATTGTACTGTTTGGATGCTTTGCATATATGTTTCTTATACTATATAGAAGCAATATATACAAAGATTTCAACCGTCTACCTGTTCCATTCAATGTTCTACTTGTCGAAAGTTACAAATAATCTCCGATAAAGGATTAACAATGGGGCTCATTGTTCACTTAAACTTGAAGAACAAAAAATTGGCGAATGGTACTGTTTGGATGCTTTGCATATATGTTTCTTAGACTATATGGAAGCAATATATACAAAGATTTCAACCGTCTGCGTGTTCCAATCATTGTTCTACTTGTAGAAAGTTACAATTAATTTCCGTTAAAGTATTAACAATGGGGCTCGTAGTTCACTTAAACTTGAAGATGAAATAATTGGCGAATTGTACTGTTTGGATGCTTTGCATATATGTTTCTTAGATTATATAGAAGCAATATATACAAAGATTTCAACCGTGTACCTGTTCCATTCATTGTTCTACTTGTCGAAAGTTACAAATAATTTCCGATAAAGGATTAACAATGGGGCTCATTGTTCACTTAAACTTGAAGAACAAAAAATTGGAGAATGGTACTGTTTGGATGCTTTGCATATATGTTTCTTAGACTATATGGAAGCAATATATACAAAGATTTCAACCGTCTGCGTGTTCCAATCATTGTTCTACTTGTAGAAAGTTACAATTAATTTCCGTTAAAGGATTAACAATGGGGCTCGTAGATCACTTAAACTTGAAGACCAAAAAATTGGCGAATTGTACTGTTTGGATGCTTAGCATATACGTTTCTTAGACTATATAGAAGCAATATATACATTGATTTCAACCGTCTACCTGTTCCATTCATTGTTCTACTTGTCGAAAGTCACAAATAATTTCCGTTAAGGGATTAACAATGGGGATCGTAGTTTACTTAAACTTGAAGAACAAAAAATTGGCGAATTGTACTGTTTGGATGCTTTGCATATATGTTTCTTATACTATATAGAAGCAATATATACAAAGATTTCAACCGTCTACCTGTTCCATTCACTCTTCTACTTGTCGAAAGTTACAAATAATTTCCGATAAAGGATTAACAATGGGGCTCATTGTTCACTTAAACTTGAAGAACAAAAAATTGTCGAATTGTACTATTTGGATGCTTTGCATATATGTTTCTTAGGCTATACTGAAGCAATATATACAATGATTTCAACAGTCTACCTGTTCCATTCATTGTTCTACTTGTCGAAATTTACAAATAATTTCCTTTAAAGGATTAACAATGGGGCTCGTTGTTCACTAAAACTTGAAGAACAATAAATTGGCGAATTGTACTGTTTGGATGCTTTGCATATATGTTTCTTAGAGTATATAGAAGCAATATATACAAAGATTTCAACCGTCTACCTGTTCCATTCATTGTTCTACTTGTCGAAAGTTAAAAATAATTTCCGATAAAGGATTAACAATGGGGCTCATTGTTCACTTAAACTTGAAGGACAAAAAATTGGCGAATGGTACTGTTTCGATGCTTTGTATATATGTTTCTTAGACTATATAGAAGCAATATATACAATGATTTCAACAGTCTACCTGTCCCATTCATTGTTCTACTTGTCGAAATTTACAAATAATTTCCTTTAAAGGATTAACAATGGGGCTCGTAGTTCACTTAAACTTGAAGAACAAAAAATTGGCGAATGGTACTGTTTGGATGCTTTGCATATATGTTTCTTAGACTATATAGACGCAATATATACAAGGATTTCAACCGTCTACCTGTTCCATTCATTGTTCTACTTGTCGAAAGTTACAAGTAATTTCCGATAAAGGATTAACCATTGGGGCTCATTGTTCACTTAAACTTGAAGAACAAAAAATTGGCGAATGGTACTGTTTGGATGCTTTGCGTACATGTTTCTTAGACTATATGGAAGGAATATATACAATGATTTCAACCGTCTACGTGTTCCAATCATTGTTCTACTTGTAGAAAGTTACAATTAATTTCCGTTAAACGATTAACAATGGGGCTCGTAGTTCACTTAAACTTGAAGAACAAAAAATTGGCGAATTGTACTGTTTGGATGCTATGCATATATGTTTCGTAGATTATATAGAAGCAATATATACATTGATTTCAACCGTCTAACTGATCCATTCATTGTTCTACTTGTCGCAATTTACAAATAATTTCCTTTAAAGGATTATCAATGGGGCTCGTAGTTCACTTAAACTTGAAGAACAAAAAATTGGAGAATTGTACTGTTTAGATGCTTTGCATATAGGTTTCTTAGACTATATAGAAGCAACATATACAAAGATTTCAACCGTCTACCGGTTCCATTCATTGTTCTACTTGTCGAAATTTACAAATAATTTCCTTTAATGATTAACAAGGGGGCTCGTATTTCACTTAAATTTGAAGAACAAAAAATTGGCGAATTGTACTGTTTGGATGCTTTGCATATATGTTTCTTAGACTATTTAGAAGCAATATATAGAAAGATTTCACCCGTCTACCTGTACTATTCATTGTTCTACTTGTAGAAAGTTACAAATAATTTCCGTTTCATGATTATCAATGGGGCTCGCTGTTCACTTAAACTTGAAGATCAAAAAATTGGCGATTGTTACTGTTTAGATGCTTTGCATATAAGTTTCTTAGACTATATAGAAGCAACATATACAAAGATTTCACCCGTCTACCTGTTCTATTCATAGTTCTACTTGTAGAAAGTTACAAATAATTTCCGTTTCCTGATTATCAATGGGGCTCGTTGTTCACTTAAACTTGAAGAATAAAAAATTGGCGACTTGTACTGTTTGGACGCTTTGCATATATGTTTCTTAGACTATATAGAACCAATATATACATTGATTTCAACCGTCTACCTGTTCCATTCATTGTTCTACTTGTCGAAATTCACAAATAATTTCCTTTAAAGGATTATCAATGGGGCTCGTAGTTCACTTAAACTTGAAGAACAAAAAATTGGAGAATTGTACTGTTTAGATGCTTTGCATATAGGTTTCTTAGACTATATAGAAGCAACATATACAAAGATTTCAACCGTCTACCTGTTCCATTCATTGTTCTACTTGTCGAAATTTACAAATAATTTCCTTTAATGATTAACAATGGGGCTCGTATTTCACTTAAATTTGAAGAACAAAAAATTGGCGAATTGTACTGTTTGGATGCTTTGCATATATGTTTCTTAGACTATTTAGAAGCAATATATAGAAAGATTTCACCCGTCTACCTGTACTATTCAATGTTCTACTTGTAGAAAGTTACAAATAATTTCCGTTTCATGATTATCAATGGGGCTCGCTGTTCACTTAAACTTGAAGATCAAAAAATTGGCGATTGTTACTGTTTAGATGCTTTGCATATAAGTTTCTTAGACTATATAGAAGCAACATATACAAAGATTTCACCCGTCTACCTGTTCTATTCATAGTTCTACTTGTAGAAAGTTACAAATAATTTCCGTTTCCTGATTATCAATGGGGCTCGTTGTTCACTTAAACTTGAAGAATAAAAAATTGGCGACTTGTACTGTTTGGACGCTTTGCATATATGTTTCTTAGACTATATAGAACCAATATATACATTGATTTCAACCGTCTACCTGTTCCATTCATTGTTCTACTTGTCGAAAATTACAAATAATTTCCGTTAAAGTATTAACAATGGGGCTCGTAGTTCACTTATACTTGAAGATCAAAAAATTGGCGAATGTTACTGTTTAGATGCTTTGCATATAGGTTTCTTAGACTATATAGAAGCAACATATACAAAGATTTCTGCCGTCTACCCGTTCTATTCATTGTTCTACTTGTAGAAAGATACAAATAATTTCCATTTCATGATTATCAATGGGGCTCGTTGTTCACTTAAACTTGAAGAACAAAAAATTGGCGAATTGTACTGTTTGGATGCTTTGCATATATGTTTCTTAGACTATATGGAAGCAATATATACAAAGATTTCAACCGTCTGCGTGTTCCAATCATTGTTCTACTTGTAGAAAGTTACAATTAATTTCCGTTAAAGGATTAACAATGGGGTTCGTAGTTCACTTAAACTTGAAGACCAAAAAATTGGCGAATTGTACTGTTTGGATGCTTTGCATATATGTTTCTTATACTATATAGAAGCAATATATACAAAGATTTCAACCGTCTACCTGTTCCATTCAATGTTCTACTTGTCGAAAGTTACAAATAATCTCCGATAAAGGATTAACAATGGGGCTCATTGTTCACTTAAACTTGAAGAACAAAAAATTGGCGAATGGTACTGTTTGGATGCTTTGCATATATGTTTCTTAGACTATATGGAAGCAATATATACAAAGATTTCAACCGTCTGCGTGTTCCAATCATTGTTCTACTTGTAGAAAGTTACAATTAATTTCCGTTAAAGTATTAACAATGGGGCTCGTAGTTCACTTAAACTTGAAGATGAAATAATTGGCGAATTGTACTGTTTGGATGCTTTGCATATATGTTTCTTAGATTATATAGAAGCAATATATACAAAGATTTCAACCGTGTACCTGTTCCATTCATTGTTCTACTTGTCGAAAGTTACAAATAATTTCCGATAAAGGATTAACAATGGGGCTCATTGTTCACTTAAACTTGAAGAACAAAAAATTGGAGAATGGTACTGTTTGGATGCTTTGCATATATGTTTCTTAGACTATATGGAAGCAATATATACAAAGATTTCAACCGTCTGCGTGTTCCAATCATTGTTCTACTTGTAGAAAGTTACAATTAATTTCCGTTAAAGGATTAACAATGGGGCTCGTAGATCACTTAAACTTGAAGACCAAAAAATTGGCGAATTGTACTGTTTGGATGCTTAGCATATACGTTTCTTAGACTATATAGAAGCAATATATACATTGATTTCAACCGTCTACCTGTTCCATTCATTGTTCTACTTGTCGAAAGTCACAAATAATTTCCGTTAAGGGATTAACAATGGGGATCGTAGTTTACTTAAACTTGAAGAACAAAAAATTGGCGAATTGTACTGTTTGGATGCTTTGCATATATGTTTCTTATACTATATAGAAGCAATATATACAAAGATTTCAACCGTCTACCTGTTCCATTCACTCTTCTACTTGTCGAAAGTTACAAATAATTTCCGATAAAGGATTAACAATGGGGCTCATTGTTCACTTAAACTTGAAGAACAAAAAATTGTCGAATTGTACTATTTGGATGCTTTGCATATATGTTTCTTAGGCTATACTGAAGCAATATATACAATGATTTCAACAGTCTACCTGTTCCATTCATTGTTCTACTTGTCGAAATTTACAAATAATTTCCTTTAAAGGATTAACAATGGGGCTCGTTGTTCACTAAAACTTGAAGAACAATAAATTGGCGAATTGTACTGTTTGGATGCTTTGCATATATGTTTCTTAGAGTATATAGAAGCAATATATACAAAGATTTCAACCGTCTACCTGTTCCATTCATTGTTCTACTTGTCGAAAGTTAAAAATAATTTCCGATAAAGGATTAACAATGGGGCTCATTGTTCACTTAAACTTGAAGGACAAAAAATTGGCGAATGGTACTGTTTCGATGCTTTGTATATATGTTTCTTAGACTATATAGAAGCAATATATACAATGATTTCAACAGTCTACCTGTTCCATTCATTGTTCTACTTGTCGAAATTTACAAATAATTTCCTTTAAAGGATTAACAATGGGGCTCGTAGTTCACTTAAACTTGAAGAACAAAAAATTGGCGAATGGTACTGTTTGGATGCTTTGCATATATGTTTCTTAGACTATATAGACGCAATATATACAAGGATTTCAACCGTCTACCTGTTCCATTCATTGTTCTACTTGTCGAAAGTTACAAGTAATTTCCGATAAAGGATTAACCATTGGGGCTCATTGTTCACTTAAACTTGAAGAACAAAAAATTGGCGAATGGTACTGTTTGGATGCTTTGCGTACATGTTTCTTAGACTATATGGAAGGAATATATACAATGATTTCAACCGTCTACGTGTTCCAATCATTGTTCTACTTGTAGAAAGTTACAATTAATTTCCGTTAAACGATTAACAATGGGGCTCGTAGTTCACTTAAACTTGAAGAACAAAAAATTGGCGAATTGTACTGTTTGGATGCTATGCATATATGTTTCGTAGATTATATAGAAGCAATATATACATTGATTTCAACCGTCTAACTGATCCATTCATTGTTCTACTTGTCGCAATTTACAAATAATTTCCTTTAAAGGATTAACAATGGGGCTTGTAGTTCACTTAAACTTGAAGAACAAAAAATTGGCGATTGTTACTGTTTAGATGCTTTGCATATATGTTTCTTAGATTATATAGAAGCAATATATACAAAGATTTCAACCGTCTACCTGTTCCATTCATTGTTCTACTTGTCGAAATTTACAAATAATTTCCTTTAATGATTAACAATGGGGCTCGTATTTCACTTAAATTTGAAGAACAAAAAATTGGCGAATTGTACTGTTTGGATGCTTTGCATATATGTTTCTTAGACTATTTAGAAGCAATATATAGAAAGATTTCACCCGTCTACCTGTACTATTCATTGTTCTACTTGTAGAAAGTTACAAATAATTTCCGTTTCATGATTATCAATGGGGCTCGCTGTTCACTTAAACTTGAAGATCAAAAAATTGGCGATTGTTACTGTTTAGATGCTTTGCATATAAGTTTCTTAGACTATATAGAAGCAACATATACAAAGATTTCACCCGTCTACCTGTTCTATTCATAGTTCTACTTGTAGAAAGTTACAAATAATTTCCGTTTCCTGATTATCAATGGGGCTCGTTGTTCACTTAAACTTGAAGAATAAAAAATTGGCGACTTGTACTGTTTGGACGCTTTGCATATATGTTTCTTAGACTATATAGAACCAATATATACATTGATTTCAACCGTCTACCTGTTCCATTCATTGTTCTACTTGTCGAAAATTACAAATAATTTCCGTTAAAGTATTAACAATGGGGCTCGTAGTTCACTTAAACTTGAAGATCAAAAAATTGGCGAATGTTACTGTTTAGATGCTTTGCATATAGGTTTCTTAGACTATATAGAAGCAACATATACAAAGATTTCTGCCGTCTACCCGTTCTATTCATTGTTCTACTTGTAGAAAGATACAAATAATTTCCATTTCATGATTATCAATGGGGCTCGTTGTTCACTTAAACTTGAAGAACAAAAAATTGGCGAATTGTACTGTTTCGATGCTTTGCATATATGTTTCTTAGACTATATAGAAGCATTATATACTTTGATTTCAACCGTCTGCCTGTTCCATTCATTGTTCTACTTGTCGAAAGTTACAAATAATTTCCGTTAAAGGATTAACAATGGGGCTCGTAGTTCGCTTAAACTTGAAGAACAAAAAACTGGCGACTGGTACTGTTTGGATGCTTTGCATATATGTTTCTTAGACTATATAGAAGCATCATGTACATAGATTTCAACCGTTTACCTGTTCTATTCATTGTTCTACTTGTAGAAAGTTACAAATAATTTCCGTTTCATGATTATCAATGGGGCTCGTTGTTCACTTAAACTTGAAGAACAAAAAATTGGCGAATTGTACTGTTTCGATGCTTTGCATATATGTTTCTTAGACTATATAGAAGCAATATATACAATGATTTCAACAGTCTACCTGTTCCATTCATTGTTCTACTTGTCGAAATTTACAAATAATTTCCTTTAAAGGATTAACAATGGGGCTCGTAGTTCACTTAAACTTGAAGAACAAAAAATTGGCGAATGGTACTGTTTGGATGCTTTGCATATATGTAGGAAGGCGACAATGTGTGTGTACGTGGTATGAGAGAGAGAATGAAAGAGAGAGAGAGAGAGACACTGGATGAATGAGAGAGAGAGAGAGCGACATACGAGCTGGAACAAAAGAAGCGTGCATGGGGAGGAGTGTCGAGAGTGCGTGCGAGTGGACGACATCGTTTTTGTATCTTACTGATCTTTTCTACCTATTAAAATAGTTCTGGTTACTTAACGTTTAATTACCCAACCTCTGCGTAATCCAGTCCTATATTTGGGGGCTCGTCCGGGATAGAAGGATCGGTGAAGGATACAAAAGCGTCGCTAAAGTGGTAAAGTTGGAAGAATCGAGGAGCACGTGTAGAAATGGCGAGCGAACAAGAAGGCCTCGCAGCACGCAGCACCGACGAAGAAGGTGACAATACAGTAGTAGAAGTAGCAGATTTGACGGCTAGTGAAATTGAAACGATGAAGGTGAAGCAGCTGAAGGAGGAGCTGAAAAAACGAGGACTATCGGTGATTGGGAAAAAGGAAGAATTACGGGAAAGATTAAAGAAGTTCGTTCTAAATAAAACAACTGACGACGAAGGAGAAGATAGTGACGAAGAGGAAAGCGACGGCGACGACGACGCCGAAGAAGTAGAAGAAGAAAGAAATAGACGACGACGTGACACTGCAATGCCATTTTCGATTCGAGATGTTGAAGAAAGCTTTCAACATTTTACGGGCGACAATCAATTATCGGTCACTAAATGGGTTTCCGATTTCGAAGATATGGCTGCATTGTTGAATTGGAACGATTTACAAAAGCTGATCTATGGAAAGCGAATGCTTTCAGGATCGGCGAGACAGTTTATAGGCACGGAAAAGGGAGTGACGTCATGGACCACCCTCAGAAAAAAACTGATCCGTGAATTTAAGATCGAGGTCAGCAGTGCGACAATTCACGCGCAGTTGTCCAGAAGAAAACGTCGACCGACCGAAAGTGGCCGACAGTACATTTACGCGATGCAAGAAATAGCTGCAATGGGTAAAGTAGAAGAGAAAGCCCTGATAGAGCACGTCATCGACGGCATCGTAGATGACGAGAACAACAAAGTCATCCTTTATCAGTCGCGCTCGATAAGAGAGCTGAAGAATAATCTGGAGATCTATGACACAATGAAACAGAAGATAAAATTTTCTAAAAGGATGGATAGAAATACCAACGACGGTTCAAGAGAGAAGAACGTAGCTGAAAGAGTCAAAGAAAGAAGGTGTTATGTGTGTGGATCAATCGAGCACAACGTGTACAATTGTCCGGAAAAGGGGAAAGGCCCGAAATGTTTTAAATGCAGCGAGTTCGGTCATATCTCGAAGTGGTGTAAAAAGGAGGTAAGAGTTAACTGTATAGTGAGTTCCAAGGAACTAAAAGAAGTCGAAATCCGAAAAAAGAAATTTAATGCTTTAGTTGATTCTGGAAGTGACGTTAGTTTAATGCGGGCTGATAAATATCGCGAAATTAGATATGTAGACTTGAATGACACTGTGATTAGCATCACCGGTGCGGGAAACGCAAATGTTAAAGTGATGGGATCGTTCGACGAAGAGATAAGCGTAGATGAAGATGTTTATGTAACGAAAATATACGTAGTGCCGTCGGATGCGATACCGTATGAGGTTATCCTTGGCAAAGACTTTTTACGAAAAGTAGAAGTGTGTATCTCTAAGGGGCGGGTTATGAAAATGCGTAAGATGCCTGAAAGTGAAAACGAGAGTGTGAATGTAGGTGAGCAGATGGACGTAGGGGAATACGGCGAGGAGGAGAAAAACAAGGGTATGAACATAATTGATGAACTGAAAAATATTTACGTGGTAACCGATAGCGAATTAGATATTAAAAATCCGTTTGCAAGCGAATTAGGAAAAATAGTCGAATCGTATTCGCCCGCGGAGGAAGTAAAGACTACCGTTGAAACGCAAATTAGGTTAAGCGATAATATGCCTGTTGTTTCAAGACCAAGAAGACTAGCGCCCAAAGAAAAAGATATTTCAAACGAACAGATTACAGATCGGCTTGAGAAAAGTATCATTCTGTTGCAGCAATTTGAATTCAATAAGACACCGTTCGGTTTGTGTAATAGTCCTACAAGTTTCTTACGTTTTATTGTCGAGGTGTTCAAGGATCATATTAATCTTAAAGTAGTATTTACATATGTCGACGATCTAGTTATTCCAGGAACAGATGATTTCGATGCTGTCTCAAAATTAAATTTAACACTAAAAGTTGCAGCCGAAAGTCGATTACAAATTAACGGGAATAAGTGCCAATTTTTGAAACGGCGGATAGAGTTTCTTGGTCATGAAATTGAAGATGGAAGGATCGCTCCTGCTCAGGCAAAAGTAAGAGCGGTGCGATGTTTTCCCACCCCGCGGAACTGTAAAGAAATACAGAGATGTTTAGGCTTAACCGGATTCTTCAGGAAATTTGTAGAGGGTTACGCTCAGATAACACAATCTTTGGTAGATTTGACGAAAAAGAATGTCAGTTTTGTGTGGACGAATGAGTGTGAGCGCGCGTTCGGGAGACTGAATGATATACTTGTGTCGAAACCGTTGTTGCGTATTTACGATCCAACAGCTGTCACCGAGCTACACACGGACGCTAGTATGCATGGGTATGGAGCGATTCTGCTACAGCGACTACCGAGCGAAGATACGTTGAATCCTGTTTATTTCTATAGTAAGAAGACTACGGACGCGGAAAAACGGTACCATTCTTACGAGTTAAAGGTTCTAGCGGTAATAAACGCAGTTAAAAAATTACGGGTTTATTTGTTAGGTCTTAGATTTAAGTTGATAACCGATTGCAACGCGCTTACAAAAACGTTAACGAAACAGAATTTATCTGCTAAGGTTGCGCGTTGGGCATTGTTGTTGCAGGACTATGATTTTGAAGTCGAACACCGACAAGGCAGTAGACTTGCACACGTTGATGCGCTTACAATTAGTCGTATTTCTGTATTAGCGATTCAAAACACGTTAGCCGCAACAATAAAAGAAAGACAATTAACGGACGAAAAACTGCGTGCGATCCGAATAATTGTAGAAAAGCAACCGTATGAAGATTATATGCTCGAGAATGATGTATTGGTGAAACGAAAAGCGGGTGTGAGTTTAATTGTGGTTCTGAAGTGTTTGGAATTTGAATTAATTAAGACGGCTCATGCGAACGGGCATTTTGGTGTTTTAAAAATGGTGAAAGACATTGAAAATGAATATTACATTCCCCGCCTAGAAGAAAAAGCAAAGAGATTCGTTGATTGTTGTGTGCCGTGTCGGATAGCAAAAAAGAAGCAAGGAAGAAAGGAGGGATTTCTGATGCCAATTTCGAAGGAAGATGCGCCCCTGAACACGTCTCACATCGACCACGTCGGGCCGATGAGTGCAACGGAAGTATTGATGAGATTGAAAGACCAGCAGAAGATTTTCGGCAAGCCAGTACGGTTTATTAGCGACCGAGGTAAGCCTGATAGGAGACGGAGAAGGACCGAGAATCACCAGACTGCAGCAGATTTCATAAAGTCATATCAGCTCGAAGAAAATTCGTTATCTTCGGGGACCGAAGATTCGCAGGATGGCCGAATGTAGGAAGGCGACAATGTGTGTGTACGTGGTATGAGAGAGAGAATGAAAGAGAGAGAGAGAGAGACACTGGATGAATGAGAGAGAGAGAGAGCGACATACGAGCTGGAACAAAAGAAGCGTGCATGGGGAGGAGTGTCGAGAGTGCGTGCGGGTGGACGACATCGTTTTTGTATCTTACTGATCTTTTCTACCTATTAAAATAGTTCTGGTTACTTAACGTTTAATTACCCAACCTCTGCGTAATCCAGTCCTATATATATGTTTCTTAGACTATATAGAAGCAATATATACAATGATTTCAACAGTCTACCTGTTCCATTCATTGTTCTACTTGTCGAAATTTACAAATAATTTCCTTTAAAGGATTAACAATGGGGCTCGTAGTTCACTTAAACTTGAAGAACAAAAAATTGGCGAATGGTACTGTTTGGATGCTTTGCGTACATGTTTCTTAGACTATATAGACGCAATATTTACATTGATTTCAACCGGTTACCTGTTCCATTCATTGTTCTACTTGTCGAAAGTTACAAATAATTACCGATAAAGGATTAACCATTGGGGCTCATTGTTCACTTAAACTTGAAGAACAAGAAATTGGCGAATTGTACTGTTTGGATGCTTTGCATATATGTTTCTTAGACTATATAGAAGCAATATATACAAAGATTTCAACCGTCTGCGTGTTCCAATCATTGTTCTACTTGTCGAAAGTTACAAATAATCTCCGATAAAGGATTAACAATGGGGCTCATTGTTCACTTAAACTTGAAGAACAAAAAATTGGCGAATGGTACTGTCTGGATGCTTTGCATACATGTTTCTTAGACTATATGGAAGCAATATATACAAAGATTTCAACCGTCTGCGTGTTCCAATCATTGTTCTACTTGTAGAAAGTTACAATTAATTTCCGTTAAAGGATTAACAATGGGGCTCGTAGTTCACTTAAACTTGAAGACCAAAAAATTGGCGAATTGTACTGTTTGGATGCTTTGCATATATGTTTCTTATACTATATAGAAGCAATATATACAAAGATTTCAACCGTCTACCTGTTCCATTCAATGTTCTACTTGTCGAAAGTTACAAATAATCTCCGATAAAGGATTAACAATGGGGCTCATTGTTCACTTAAACTTGAAGAACAAAAAATTGGCGAATGGTACTGTTTGGATGCTTTGCATATATGTTTCTTAGACTATATAGAAGCAATATATACAATGATTTCAACAATCTACCTGTTCCATTCATTGTTCTACTTGTCGAAATTTACAAATAATTTCCTTTAAAGGATTAACAATGGGGCTCGCAGTTCACTTAAACTTGAAGAACAAAAAATTGGCGAATGGCACTGTTTGGATGCTTTGCATATATGTTTCTTAGATTATATAGACGCAATATATACAAGGATTTCAACCGTCTACCTGTTCCATTCATTGTTCTACTTGTCGAAAGTTACAAATAATTACCGATAAAGGATTAACCATTGGGGCTCATTGTTCACTTAAACTTGAAGAACAAAAAATTGGCGAATAGTACTGTTTGGATGCTTTGCATATATGCTTCTTATACTATATAGAAGCAATATATACAAATATTTCAACCGTCTACCTGTTCTATTCATTGTTCTACTTGTAGAAAGTTACAAATAATTTCCGTTTCATGATTATCAATGGGGCACGTTGTTCACTTAAACTTGAAATACAAAAAATTGGCGAATGGTACTGTTTGGATGCTTTGCATATATGTTTCTTAGATTATATAGAAGCAATATATACAAAGATTTCAACCGTCTACCTGTTCCATTCATTGTTCTACTTGTCGAAAGTTACAAATAATTACCGATAAAGGATTAACCATTGGGGCTCATTGTTCACTTAAACTTGAAGAACAAAAAATTGGCGAATAGTACTGTTTGGATGCTTTGCATATATGCTTCTTATACTATATAGAAGCAATATATACAAATATTTCAACCGTCTACCTGTTCTATTCATTGTTCTACTTGTAGAAAGTTACAAATAATTTCCGTTTCATGATTATCAATGGGGCACGTTGTTCACTTAAACTTGAAATACAAAAAATTGGCGATTGTTACTGTTTAGATGCTTTGCATATAGGTTTCGTAGACTATATAGATGCAATATATACAAAGATTTCAACCGTCTACCTGATCCATACATTGTTCTACTTGTCGAAAGTTACAAATAATTTCCGATAAAGGATTAACCATTGGGGCTCATTGTTCACTTAAACTTGAAGAACAAAAAAATGGCGAATGGTACTGTTTGGATGCTTTGCGTACAAGTTTCTTAGACTATATGGAAGCAATATATACAAAGATTTCAACCGTCTACGTGTTCCAATCATTGTTCTACATTTCGAAATTTACAAATAATTTCCTTTAAAGGATTAACAATGGGGCTCGTTGTTCACTTAAACTTGAAGAACAATAAATTGGCGAATTGTACTGTTTGGATGCTTTGCATATATGTTTCTTAGACTATATAGAAGCAATATATACAAAGATTTCAACCGTCTACCTGTTCCATCCATTGTTCTACTTGTCGAAAGTTACAAATAATTTCCGATAAAGGATTATCAATGGGGCTCGCTGTTCACTTAAACTTGAAGATCAAAAAATTGGCGAATGTTACTGTTTAGATGCTTTGCATATAGGTTTGTTAGACTATATAGAAGCAATATATACAAATATTTCAACCGTCTACCTGTTCTATTGATTGTTCTACTTGTAGAAAGTTACAAATAATTTCCGTTTCATGATTATCAATGGGGCTCGTTGTTCACTTAAACTTGAAGAACAAAAAATTGGCGAATGGTACTGTTTGGATGCTTTGCATATATGTTTCTTAGATTATATAGAAGCAATATATACAAAGATTTCAACCGTCTACCTGTTCCATTCATTGTTCTACTTGCCGAAAATTACAAATAATTTCCGATAAAGGATTAACCATTGGGGCTCATTGTTCACTTAAACTTGAAGAACAATAAATTGGCGAATGGTACTGTTTGGATACTTTTCGTACATGTTTCTTAGACTATATGGAAGCAATATATCCAAAGATTTCAACCGTCTACTTGTTCCATTCATTGTTCTACTTGTCGAAATTTACAAATAATTTCCTTTAAAGGATTAACAATGGGGCTCGTAGTTCACTTAAACTTGAAGAACAAAAAATTGGCGAATGGTACTGTTTGGATGCTTTGCATATATGTTTCTTAGACTATATAGACGCAATATATACAAAGATTTCAACCGTCTACATGATCCATTCATTGTTCTACTTGTCGAAATTTACAAATAATTTCCGTTAAGGGATTAACAATGGGGATCGTAGTTTACTTAAACTTGAAGAACAAAAAATTGGCGAATTGTACTGTTTGGATGCTTTGCATATATGTTTCTTAGACTATATAGAAGCAATATATACAATGTTTTCAACCGTCTACCTATTCCATTCATTGTTCTACTTGCCGAAATTTACAAATAATTTCCGATAAAGGATTAACCATTGGGGCTCATTGTTCACTTAAACTTGAAGAACAAAAAATTGGCGAATAGTACTGTTTGGATGCTTTGCATATATGTTTCTTATACTATATAGAAGCAATATATACAAAGATTTCAACCGTCTACCTGTTCCATTCACTGTTCTAATTGTCGAAAGTTACAAATAATTTCCGTTAAGGGATTAACAATGGGGATCGTAGTTTACTTAAACTTGAAGAACAAAAAATTGGCGAATTGTACCGTTTGGATGCTTTGCATATATGTTTCTTAGACTATATAGAAGCAATATATACAATGTTTTCAACCGTCTACCTATTCCATTCATTGTTCTACTTGCCGAAATTTACAAATAATTTCCTTTAAATGATTAACAATGGGGCTCGTAGTTCACTTAAACTTGAAGAGCAAAAAATTGGCGAATTGTACTGTTTGGATACTTTGCATATATGTTTCTTAGACTATTTAGAAGCAATATATAGAAAGATTTCACCCGTCTACCTGTACTATTCATTGTTCTACTTGTAGAAAGCTACAAATAATTTCCATTTCATGATTATCAATGGGGCTCGCTGTTCACTTAAACATGAAGATCAAAAAATTCGCGATTGTTACTGTTTAGATGCTTTGCATATAGGTTTCGTAGACTATATAGAAGCAATATATACAAATATTTCAACCGTCTGCGTGTTCCAATCATTGTTCTACTTGTAGAAAGTTACAATTAATTTCCGTTAAAGGATTAACAATGGGGCTCGTAGTTCACTTAAACTTGAAGACCAAAAAATTGGCGAATTGTACTGTTTGGATGCTTTGCATATAGGTTTCGTAGACTATATAGAAGCAATATATACAAAGATTTCAACCGTTTACCTGATCCATACATTGTTCTACTTGTCGAAAGTTACAAATAATTTCCGATAAAGGATTAACCATTGGGGCTCATTGTTCACTTAAACTTGAAGAACAAAAAATTGGCGAATAGTACTGTTTGGATGCTTTGCATATATGTTTCTTATACTATATAGAAGCAATATATACAAAGATTTCAACCGTCTACCTGTTCCATTCACTGTTCTACTTGTCGAAAGTTACAAATAATTTCCGTTAAGGGATTAACAATGGGGATCGTAGTTTACTTAAACTTGAAGAACAAAAAATTGGCGAATTGTACCGTTTGGATGCTTTGCATATATGTTTCTTAGACTATATAGAAGCAATATATACAATGTTTTCAACCGTCTACCTATTCCATTCATTGTTCTACTTGCCGAAATTTACAAATAATTTCCTTTAAATGATTAACAATGGGGCTCGTAGTTCACTTAAACTTGAAGAGCAAAAAATTGGCGAATTGTACTGTTTGGATACTTTGCATATATGTTTCTTAGACTATTTAGAAGCAATATATAGAAAGATTTCACCCGTCTACCTGTACTATTCATTGTTCTACTTGTAGAAAGCTACAAATAATTTCCATTTCATGATTATCAATGGGGCTCGCTGTTCACTTAAACATGAAGATCAAAAAATTCGCGATTGTTACTGTTTAGATGCTTTGCATATAGGTTTCGTAGACTATATAGAAGCAATATATACAAAGATTTCAACCGTTTACCTGATCCATACATTGTTCTACTTGTCGAAAGTTACAAATAATTTCCGATAAAGGATTAACCATTGGGGCTCATTGTTCACTTAAACTTGAAGAACAAAAAAATGGCGAATGGTACTGTTTGGATGCTTTGCGTACAAGTTTCTTAGACTATATGGAAGCAATATATACAAAGATTTCAACCGTCTACGTGTTCCAATCATTGTTCTACTTTTCGAAATTTACAAATAATTTCCTTTAAAGGATTAACGATGGGGCCCGTTGTTCACTTAAACTTGAAGAACAAAAAATTGGCGAATGGTACTCTTTGGATGCTTTGCATATATGTTTCTTAGACTATATGGAAGCAATATATACAAAGATTTCAACCGTCTACGTGTTCCAATCATTGTTCTACTTTTCGAAATTTACAAATAATTTCTTTTAAAGTATTAACAATGGGGCTCGTTGTTCACTTAAACTTGAAGAACAATAAATTGGCGAATTGTACTGTTTGGATGCTTTGCATATATGTTTCTTAGACTATATAGAAGCAATATATACAAAGATTTCAACCGTCTACCTGTTCCATCCATTGTTCTACTTGTCGAAAGTTACAAATAATTTCCGATAAAGGATTATCAATGGGGCTCGCTGTTCACTTAAACTTGAAGATCAAAAAATTGGCGAATGTTACTGTTTAGATGCTTTGCATATAGGTTTGTTAGACTATATAGAAGCAATATATACAAATATTTCAACCGTCTACCTGTTCTATTCATTGTTCTACTTGTAGAAAGTTACAAATAATTTCCGTTTCATGATTATCAATGGGGCTCGTTGTTCACTTAAACTTGAAGAACAAAAAATTGGCGAATGGTACTGTTTGGATGCTTTGCATATATGTTTCTTAGATTATATAGAAGCAATATATACAAAGATTTCAACCGTCTACCTGTTCCATTCATTGTTCTACTTGTCGAAAATTACAAATAATTTCCGATAAAGGATTAACCATTGGGGCTCATTGTTCACTTAAACTTGAAGAACAATAAATTGGCGAATGGTACTGTTTGGATACTTTTCGTACATGTTTCTTAGACTATATGGAAGCAATATATACAAAGATTTCAACCGTCTACCTGTTCTATTCATTGTTCTACTTGTAGAAAGTTACAAATAATTTCCGTTTCATGATTATCAATGGGGCTCGTTGTTCACTTAAACTTGAAGAACAAAAAATTGGCGAATTGTACTGTTTGGATACTTTGCATATATGTTTCTTAGACTATTTAGAAGCAATATATAGAAAGATTTCACCCGTCTACCTGTACTATTCATTATTCTACTTGTAGAAAGCTACAAATAATTTCCATTTCATGATTATCAATGGGGCTCGCTGTTCACTTAAACATGAAGATCAAAAAATTCGCGATTGTTACTGTTTAGATGCTTTGCATATAGGTTTCGTAGACTATATAGATGCAATATATACAAAGATTTCAACCGTCTACCTGATCCATACATTGTTCTACTTGTCGAAAGTTACAAATAATTTCCGATAAAGGATTAACCATTGGGGCTCATTGTTCACTTAAACTTGAAGAACAAAAAAATGGCGAATGGTACTGTTTGGATGCTTTGCGTACAAGTTTCTTAGACTATATGGAAGCAATATATACAAAGATTTCAACCGTCTACGTGTTCCAATCATTGTTCTACATTTCGAAATTTACAAATAATTTCCTTTAAAGGATTAACGATGGGGCCCGTTGTTCACTTAAACTTGAAGAACAAAAAATTGGCGAATAGTACTCTTTGGATGCTTTGCATATATGTTTCTTAGACTATATGGAAGCAATATATACAAAGATTTCGACCGTCTACGTGTTCCAATCATTGTTCTACTTGTCGAAATTTACAAATAATTTCCTTTAAAGGATTAACAATGGGGCTCGTTGTTCACTTAAACTTGAAGAACAATAAATTGGCGAATTGTACTGTTTGGATGCTTTGCATATATGTTTCTTAGACTATATAGAAGCAATATATACAAAGATTTCAACCGTCTACCTGTTCCATCCATTGTTCTACTTGTCGAAAGTTACAAATAATTTCCGATAAAGGATTATCAATGGGGCTCGCTGTTCACTTAAACTTGAAGATCAAAAAATTGGCGAATGTTACTGTTTAGATGCTTTGCATATAGGTTTGTTAGACTATATAGAAGCAATATATACAAATATTTCAACCGTCTACCTGTTCTATTGATTGTTCTACTTGTAGAAAGTTACAAATAATTTCCGTTTCATGATTATCAATGGGGCTCGTTGTTCACTTAAACTTGAAGAACAAAAAATTGGCGAATGGTACTGTTTGGATGCTTTGCATATATGTTTCTTAGATTATATAGAAGCAATATATACAAAGATTTCAACCGTCTACCTGTTCCATTCATTGTTCACCTTGTCGAAAATTACAAGTAATTTCCGATAAAGGATTATCCATTGGGGCTCATTGTTCACTTAAACTTGAAGAACAAAAAATTGGCAAATGGTACTGTTTGGATGCTTTGAATATATGTTTCTTAGATTATATAGAAGCAATATATACAAAGATTTCATCCGTCTACCTGTTCCATTCATTGTTCTACTTGTCGAAAGTAACAAATAATTTCCGTTAAGGTATTAACAATGGGGATCGTCGTTTACTTAAACTTGAAGAACAAGAAATTGGCGAATTGTACTGTTTGGATGCTTTGCATATATGTTTGATAGACTATATAGACGCAATATATACAAAGATTTCAACCGTCTACCTGTTCCATTCATTGTTCTACTTGTAGAAAGTTACAATTAATTTCCGTTAAAGGATTAACAATGGGGCTCGTAGTTCACTTAAACTTGAAGAACAAAAAATTGGCGAATTGTACTGTTTGGATGCTTTGCATATATGTTTCTTAGATTATATAGAAGCAATATATACAAAGATTTCAACCGTCTACCTGTTCCATTCATTGTTCACCTTGTCGAAAATTACAAGTAATTTCCGATAAAGGATTATCCATTGGGGCTCATTGTTCACTTAAACTTGAAGAACAAAAAATTGGCAAATGGTACTGTTTGCATGCTTTGCATATATGTTTCTTAGACTATATAGAAGCAATATATACAAAGATTTCAACCGTCTAACTGTTCCATTCATTGTTCTACTTGTAGAAAGTTACAATTAATTTCCGTTAAAGGATTAACAATGGGGCTCGTAGTTCACTTAAACTTGAAGAACAAAAAATTGGCGAATTGTACTGTTTGGATGCTTTGCATATATGTTTCTTAGATTATATAGAAGCAATATATACAAAGATTTCAACCGTCTACCTGTTCCATTCATTGTTCTACATGTCGATAGTTACAAATAATTTCCGTTTCATGATTATCAATGGGGCTTGTTGTTCACTTGAACTTGAAGAACAAAAAATTGGCAAATGGTACTGTTTGCATGCTTTGCATATATGTTTCTTAGACTATATAGAAGCAATATATACAAAGATTTCAACCGTCTACCTGTTCCATTCATTGTTCTACTTGTCGAAATTTACAAATAATTTCCTTTAATGATTAACAATGGGGCTCGTATTTCACTTAAATTTGAAGAACAAAAAATTGGCGAATTGTACTGTTTGGATGCTTTGCATATATGTTTCTTAGACTATTTAGAAGCAATATATAGAAAGATTTCACCCGTCTACCTGTACTATTCATTGTTCTACTTGTAGAAAGTTACAAATAATTTCCGTTTCATGATTATCAATGGGGCTCGCTGTTCACTTAAACTTGAAGATCAAAAAATTGGCGATTGTTACTGTTTAGATGCTTTGCATACAAGTTTCTTAGACTATATAGAAGCAACATATACAAAGATTTCACCCGTCTACCTGTTCTATTCATAGTTCTACTTGTAGAAAGTTACAAATAATTTCCGTTTCCTGATTATCAATGGGGCTCGTTGTTCACTTAAACTTGAAGAATAAAAAATTGGCGACTTGTACTGTTTGGACGCTTTCTATATATGTTTCTTAGACTATATAGAACCAATATATACATTGATTTCAACCGTCTACCTGTTCCATTCATTGTTCTACTTGTCGAAAATTACAAATAATTTCCGTTAAAGTATTAACAATGGGGCTCGTAGTTCACTTAAACTTGAAGATCAAAAAATTGGCGAATGTTACTGTTTAGATGCTTTGCATATAGGTTTCTTAGACTATATAGAAGCAACATATACAAAGATTTCTGCCGTCTACCCGTTCTATTCATTGTTCTACTTGTAGAAAGATACAAATAATTTCCATTTCATGATTATCAATGGGGCTCGTTGTTCACTTAAACTTGAAGAACAAAAAATTGGCGAATTGTACTGTTTCGATGCTTTGCATATATGTTTCTTAGACTATATAGAAGCATTATATACTTTGATTTCAACCGTCTGCCTGTTCCATTCATTGTTCTACTTGTCGAAAGTTACAAATAATTTCCGTTAAAGGATTAACAATGGGGCTCGTAGTTCGCTTAAACTTGAAGAACAAAAAACTGGCGACTGGTACTGTTTGGATGCTTTGCATATATGTTTCTTAGACTATATAGAAGCATCATGTACAAAGATTTCAACCGTTTACCTGTTCTATTCATTGTTCTACTTGTAGAAAGTTACAAATAATTTCCGTTTCATGATTATCAATGGGGCTCGTTGTTCACTTAAACTTGAAGAACAAAAAATTGGCGAATTGTACTGTTTCGATGCTTTGCATATATGTTTCTTAGACTATATAGAAGCAATATATACAATGATTTCAACAGTCTACCTGTTCCATTCATTGTTCTACTTGTCGAAATTTACAAATAATTTCCTTTAAAGGATTAACAATGGGGCTCGTAGTTCACTTAAACTTGAAGAACAAAAAATTGGCGAATGGTACTGTTTGGATGCTTTGCATATATGTAGGAAGGCGACAATGTGTGTGTACGTGGTATGAGAGAGAGAATGAAAGAGAGAGAGAGAGAGACACTGGATGAATGAGAGAGAGAGAGAGCGACATACGAGCTGGAACAAAAGAAGCGTGCATGGGGAGGAGTGTCGAGAGTGCGTGCGAGTGGACGACATCGTTTTTGTATCTTACTGATCTTTTCTACCTATTAAAATAGTTCTGGTTACTTAACGTTTAATTACCCAACCTCTGCGTAATCCAGTCCTATATTTGGGGGCTCGTCCGGGATAGAAGGATCGGTGAAGGATACAAAAGCGTCGCTAAAGTGGTAAAGTTGGAAGAATCGAGGAGCACGTGTAGAAATGGCGAGCGAACAAGAAGGCCTCGCAGCACGCAGCACCGACGAAGAAGGTGACAATACAGTAGTAGAAGTAGCAGATTTGACGGCTAGTGAAATTGAAACGATGAAGGTGAAGCAGCTGAAGGAGGAGCTGAAAAAACGAGGACTATCGGTGATTGGGAAAAAGGAAGAATTACGGGAAAGATTAAAGAAGTTCGTTCTAAATAAAACAACTGACGACGAAGGAGAAGATAGTGACGAAGAGGAAAGCGACGGCGACGACGACGCCGAAGAAGTAGAAGAAGAAAGAAATAGACGACGACGTGACACTGCAATGCCATTTTCGATTCGAGATGTTGAAGAAAGCTTTCAACATTTTACGGGCGACAATCAATTATCGGTCACTAAATGGGTTTCCGATTTCGAAGATATGGCTGCATTGTTGAATTGGAACGATTTACAAAAGCTGATCTATGGAAAGCGAATGCTTTCAGGATCGGCGAGACAGTTTATAGGCACGGAAAAGGGAGTGACGTCATGGACCACCCTCAGAAAAAAACTGATCCGTGAATTTAAGATCGAGGTCAGCAGTGCGACAATTCACGCGCAGTTGTCCAGAAGAAAACGTCGACCGACCGAAAGTGGCCGACAGTACATTTACGCGATGCAAGAAATAGCTGCAATGGGTAAAGTAGAAGAGAAAGCCCTGATAGAGCACGTCATCGACGGCATCGTAGATGACGAGAACAACAAAGTCATCCTTTATCAGTCGCGCTCGATAAGAGAGCTGAAGAATAATCTGGAGATCTATGACACAATGAAACAGAAGATAAAATTTTCTAAAAGGATGGATAGAAATACCAACGACGGTTCAAGAGAGAAGAACGTAGCTGAAAGAGTCAAAGAAAGAAGGTGTTATGTGTGTGGATCAATCGAGCACAACGTGTACAATTGTCCGGAAAAGGGGAAAGGCCCGAAATGTTTTAAATGCAGCGAGTTCGGTCATATCTCGAAGTGGTGTAAAAAGGAGGTAAGAGTTAACTGTATAGTGAGTTCCAAGGAACTAAAAGAAGTCGAAATCCGAAAAAAGAAATTTAATGCTTTAGTTGATTCTGGAAGTGACGTTAGTTTAATGCGGGCTGATAAATATCGCGAAATTAGATATGTAGACTTGAATGACACTGTGATTAGCATCACCGGTGCGGGAAACGCAAATGTTAAAGTGATGGGATCGTTCGACGAAGAGATAAGCGTAGATGAAGATGTTTATGTAACGAAAATATACGTAGTGCCGTCGGATGCGATACCGTATGAGGTTATCCTTGGCAAAGACTTTTTACGAAAAGTAGAAGTGTGTATCTCTAAGGGGCGGGTTATGAAAATGCGTAAGATGCCTGAAAGTGAAAACGAGAGTGTGAATGTAGGTGAGCAGATGGACGTAGGGGAATACGGCGAGGAGGAGAAAAACAAGGGTATGAACATAATTGATGAACTGAAAAATATTTACGTGGTAACCGATAGCGAATTAGATATTAAAAATCCGTTTGCAAGCGAATTAGGAAAAATAGTCGAATCGTATTCGCCCGCGGAGGAAGTAAAGACTACCGTTGAAACGCAAATTAGGTTAAGCGATAATATGCCTGTTGTTTCAAGACCAAGAAGACTAGCGCCCAAAGAAAAAGATATTTCAAACGAACAGATTACAGATCGGCTTGAGAAAAGTATCATTCTGTTGCAGCAATTTGAATTCAATAAGACACCGTTCGGTTTGTGTAATAGTCCTACAAGTTTCTTACGTTTTATTGTCGAGGTGTTCAAGGATCATATTAATCTTAAAGTAGTATTTACATATGTCGACGATCTAGTTATTCCAGGAACAGATGATTTCGATGCTGTCTCAAAATTAAATTTAACACTAAAAGTTGCAGCCGAAAGTCGATTACAAATTAACGGGAATAAGTGCCAATTTTTGAAACGGCGGATAGAGTTTCTTGGTCATGAAATTGAAGATGGAAGGATCGCTCCTGCTCAGGCAAAAGTAAGAGCGGTGCGATGTTTTCCCACCCCGCGGAACTGTAAAGAAATACAGAGATGTTTAGGCTTAACCGGATTCTTCAGGAAATTTGTAGAGGGTTACGCTCAGATAACACAATCTTTGGTAGATTTGACGAAAAAGAATGTCAGTTTTGTGTGGACGAATGAGTGTGAGCGCGCGTTCGGGAGACTGAATGATATACTTGTGTCGAAACCGTTGTTGCGTATTTACGATCCAACAGCTGTCACCGAGCTACACACGGACGCTAGTATGCATGGGTATGGAGCGATTCTGCTACAGCGACTACCGAGCGAAGATACGTTGAATCCTGTTTATTTCTATAGTAAGAAGACTACGGACGCGGAAAAACGGTACCATTCTTACGAGTTAAAGGTTCTAGCGGTAATAAACGCAGTTAAAAAATTACGGGTTTATTTGTTAGGTCTTAGATTTAAGTTGATAACCGATTGCAACGCGCTTACAAAAACGTTAACGAAACAGAATTTATCTGCTAAGGTTGCGCGTTGGGCATTGTTGTTGCAGGACTATGATTTTGAAGTCGAACACCGACAAGGCAGTAGACTTGCACACGTTGATGCGCTTACAATTAGTCGTATTTCTGTATTAGCGATTCAAAACACGTTAGCCGCAACAATAAAAGAAAGACAATTAACGGACGAAAAACTGCGTGCGATCCGAATAATTGTAGAAAAGCAACCGTATGAAGATTATATGCTCGAGAATGATGTATTGGTGAAACGAAAAGCGGGTGGGAGTTTAATTGTGGTTCTGAAGTGTTTGGAATTTGAATTAATTAAGACGGCTCATGCGAACGGGCATTTTGGTGTTTTAAAAATGGTGAAAGACATTGAAAATGAATATTACATTCCCCGCCTAGAAGAAAAAGCAAAGAGATTCGTTGATTGTTGTGTGCCGTGTCGGATAGCAAAAAAGAAGCAAGGAAGAAAGGAGGGATTTCTGATGCCAATTTCGAAGGAAGATGCGCCCCTGAACACGTCTCACATCGACCACGTCGGGCCGATGAGTGCAACGGAAGTATTGATGAGATTGAAAGACCAGCAGAAGATTTTCGGCAAGCCAGTACGGTTTATTAGCGACCGAGGTAAGCCTGATAGGAGACGGAGAAGGACCGAGAATCACCAGACTGCAGCAGATTTCATAAAGTCATATCAGCTCGAAGAAAATTCGTTATCTTCGGGGACCGAAGATTCGCAGGATGGCCGAATGTAGGAAGGCGACAATGTGTGTGTACGTGGTATGAGAGAGAGAATGAAAGAGAGAGAGAGAGAGACACTGGATGAATGAGAGAGAGAGAGAGAGCGACATACGAGCTGGAACAAAAGAAGCGTGCATGGGGAGGAGTGTCGAGAGTGCGTGCGGGTGGACGACATCGTTTTTGTATCTTACTGATCTTTTCTACCTATTAAAATAGTTCTGGTTACTTAACGTTTAATTACCCAACCTCTGCGTAATCCAGTCCTATATATATGTTTCTTAGACTATATAGAAGCAATATATACAATGATTTCAACAGTCTACCTGTTCCATTCATTGTTCTACTTGTCGAAATTTACAAATAATTTCCTTTAAAGGATTAACAATGGGGCTCGTAGTTCACTTAAACTTGAAGAACAAAAAATTGGCGAATGGTACTGTTTGGATGCTTTGCGTACATGTTTCTTAGACTATATAGACGCAATATTTACATTGATTTCAACCGGTTACCTGTTCCATTCATTGTTCTACTTGTCGAAAGTTACAAATAATTACCGATAAAGGATTAACCATTGGGGCTCATTGTTCACTTAAACTTGAAGAACAAAAAATTGGCGAATTGTACTGTTTGGATGCTTTGCATATATGTTTCTTAGACTATATGGAAGCAATATATACAAATATTTCAACCGTCTGCGTGTTCCAATCATTGTTCTACTTGTAGAAAGTTACAATTAATTTCCGTTAAAGGATTAACAATGGGGCTCGTAGTTCACTTAAACTTGAAGACCAAAAAATTGGCGAATTGTACTGTTTGGATGCTTTGCATATATGTTTCTTATACTATATAGAAGCAATATATACAAAGATTTCAACCGTCTACCTGTTCCATTCAATGTTCTACTTGTCGAAAGTTACAAATAATCTCCGATAAAGGATTAACAATGGGGCTCATTGTTCACTTAAACTTGAAGAACAAAAAATTGGCGAATGGTACTGTTTGGATGCTTTGCATATATGTTTCTTAGACTATATAGAAGCAATATATACAATGATTTCAACAATCTACCTGTTCCATTCATTGTTCTACTTGTCGAAATTTACAAATAATTTCCTTTAAAGGATTAACAATGGGGCTCGCAGTTCACTTAAACTTGAAGAACAAAAAATTGGCGAATGGCACTGTTTGGATGCTTTGCATATATGTTTCTTAGATTATATAGACGCAATATATACAAGGATTTCAACCGTCTACCTGTTCCATTCATTGTTCTACTTGTCGAAAGTTACAAATAATTTCCGATAACGGATTGACCATTGGGGCTCATTGTTCACTTAAACTTGAAGAACAAAAAATTAGCGAATAGTACTGTTTGGATGCTTTGCATATATGCTTCTTATACTATATAGAAGCAATATATACAAAGATTTCAACCGTCTACCTGTTACATTCACTGTTCTACTTGTCGAAAGTTACAAATAATTTCCGTTAAGGGATTAACAATGGGGATCGTAGTTTACTTAAACTTGAAGAACAAAAAATTGGCGAATTGTACTGTTTGGATGCTTTGCATATATGTTTCTTAGACTATATAGAAGCAATATATACAATGTTTTCAACCGTCTACCTATTCCATTCATTGTTCTACTTGCCGAAATTTACAAATAATTTCCGATAAAGGATTAACCATTGGGGCTCATTGTTCACTTAAACTTGAAGAACAAAAAATTGGCGAATAGTACTGTTTGGATGCTTTGCATATATGTTTCTTATACTATATAGAAGCAATATATACAAAGATTTCAACCGTCTACCTGTTCCATTCACTGTTCTACTTGTCGAAAGTTACAAATAATTTCCGTTAAGGGATTAACAATGGGGATCGTAGTTTACTTAAACTTGAAGAACAAAAAATTGGCGAATTGTACCGTTTGGATGCTTTGCATATATGTTTCTTAGACTATATAGAAGCAATATATACAATGTTTTCAACCGTCTACCTATTCCATTCATTGTTCTACTTGCCGAAATTTACAAATAATTTCCTTTAAATGATTAACAATGGGGCTCGTAGTTCACTTAAACTTGAAGAGCAAAAAATTGGCGAATTGTACTGTTTGGATACTTTGCATATATGTTTCTTAGACTATTTAGAAGCAATATATAGAAAGATTTCACCCGTCTACCTGTACTATTAATTGTTCTACTTGTAGAAAGCTACAAATAATTTCCATTTCATGATTATCAATGGGGCTCGCTGTTCACTTAAACATGAAGATCAAGAAATTCGCGATTGTTACTGTTTAGATGCTTTGCATATAGGTTTCGTAGACTATATAGAAGCAATATATACAAAGATTTCAACCGTTTACCTGATCCATACATTGTTCTACTTGTCGAAAGTTACAAATAATTTCCGATAAAGGATTAACCATTGGGGCTCATTGTTCACTTAAACTTGAAGAACAAAAAAATGGCGAATGGTACTGTTTGGATGCTTTGCGTACAAGTTTCTTAGACTATATGGAAGCAATATATACAAAGATTTCAACCGTCTACGTGTTCCAATCATTGTTCTACTTTTCGAAATTTACAAATAATTTCCTTTAAAGGATTAACGATGGGGCCCGTTGTTCACTTAAACTTGAAGAACAAAAAATTGGCGAATGGTACTCTTTGGATGCTTTGCATATATGTTTCTTAGACTATATAGAAGCATAATATACAAATATTTCAACCGTCTGCGTGTTCCAATCATTGTTCTACTTGTAGAAAGTTACAATTAATTTCCGTTAAAGGATTAACAATGGGGCTCGTAGTTCACTTAAACTTGAAGACCAAAAAATTGGCGAATTGTACTGTTTGGATGCTTTGCATATAGGTTTCGTAGACTATATAGAAGCAATATATACAAAGATTTCAACAATCTACCTGTTCCATTCATTGTTCTACTTGTCGAAATTTACAAATAATTTCCTTTAAAGGATTAACAATGGGGCTCGCAGTTCACTTAAACTTGAAGACCAAAAAATTGGCGAATTGTACTGTTTGGATGCTTTGCATATATGTTTCTTATACTATATAGAAGCAATATATACAAAGATTTCAACCGTCTACCTGTTCCATTCAATGTTCTACTTGTCGAAAGTTACAAATAATCTCCGATAAAGGATTAACAATGGGGCTCATTGTTCACTTAAACTTGAAGAACAAAAAATTGGCGAATGGTACTGTTTGGATGCTTTGCATATATGTTTCTTAGACTATATAGAAGCAATATATACAATGATTTCAACAATCTACCTGTTCCATTCATTGTTCTACTTGTCGAAATTTACAAATAATTTCCTTTAAAGGATTAACAATGGGGCTCGCAGTTCACTTAAACTTGAAGAACAAAAAATTGGCGAATGGCACTGTTTGGATGCTTTGCATATATGTTTCTTAGATTATATAGACGCAATATATACAAGGATTTCAACCGTCTACCTGTTCCATTCATTGTTCTACTTGTCGAAAGTTACAAATAATTTCCGATAACGGATTGACCATTGGGGCTCATTGTTCACTTAAACTTGAAGAACAAAAAATTAGCGAATAGTACTGTTTGGATGCTTTGCATATATGCTTCTTATACTATATAGAAGCAATATATACAAAGATTTCAACCGTCTACCTGTTACATTCACTGTTCTACTTGTCGAAAGTTACAAATAATTTCCGTTAAGGGATTAACAATGGGGATCGTAGTTTACTTAAACTTGAAGAACAAAAAATTGGCGAATTGTACTGTTTGGATGCTTTGCATATATGTTTCTTAGACTATATAGAAGCAATATATACAATGTTTTCAACCGTCTACCTATTCCATTCATTGTTCTACTTGCCGAAATTTACAAATAATTTCCGATAAAGGATTAACCATTGGGGCTCATTGTTCACTTAAACTTGAAGAACAAAAAATTGGCGAATAGTACTGTTTGGATGCTTTGCATATATGTTTCTTATACTATATAGAAGCAATATATACAAAGATTTCAACCGTCTACCTGTTCCATTCACTGTTCTACTTGTCGAAAGTTACAAATAATTTCCGTTAAGGGATTAACAATGGGGATCGTAGTTTACTTAAACTTGAAGAACAAAAAATTGGCGAATTGTACCGTTTGGATGCTTTGCATATATGTTTCTTAGACTATATAGAAGCAATATATACAATGTTTTCAACCGTCTACCTATTCCATTCATTGTTCTACTTGCCGAAATTTACAAATAATTTCCTTTAAATGATTAACAATGGGGCTCGTAGTTCACTTAAACTTGAAGAGCAAAAAATTGGCGAATTGTACTGTTTGGATACTTTGCATATATGTTTCTTAGACTATTTAGAAGCAATATATAGAAAGATTTCACCCGTCTACCTGTACTATTAATTGTTCTACTTGTAGAAAGCTACAAATAATTTCCATTTCATGATTATCAATGGGGCTCGCTGTTCACTTAAACATGAAGATCAAGAAATTCGCGATTGTTACTGTTTAGATGCTTTGCATATAGGTTTCGTAGACTATATAGAAGCAATATATACAAAGATTTCAACCGTTTACCTGATCCATACATTGTTCTACTTGTCGAAAGTTACAAATAATTTCCGATAAAGGATTAACCATTGGGGCTCATTGTTCACTTAAACTTGAAGAACAAAAAAATGGCGAATGGTACTGTTTGGATGCTTTGCGTACAAGTTTCTTAGACTATATGGAAGCAATATATACAAAGATTTCAACCGTCTACGTGTTCCAATCATTGTTCTACTTTTCGAAATTTACAAATAATTTCCTTTAAAGGATTAACGATGGGGCCCGTTGTTCACTTAAACTTGAAGAACAAAAAATTGGCGAATGGTACTCTTTGGATGCTTTGCATATATGTTTCTTAGACTATATAGAAGCATAATATACAAATATTTCAACCGTCTGCGTGTTCCAATCATTGTTCTACTTGTAGAAAGTTACAATTAATTTCCGTTAAAGGATTAACAATGGGGCTCGTAGTTCACTTAAACTTGAAGACCAAAAAATTGGCGAATTGTACTGTTTGGATGCTTTGCATATAGGTTTCGTAGACTATATAGAAGCAATATATACAAAGATTTCAACCGTTTACCTGATCCATACATTGTTCTACTTGTCGAAAGTTACAAATAATTTCCGATAAAGGATTAACCATTGGGGCTCATTGTTCACTTAAACTTGAAGAACAAAAAATTGGCGAATAGTACTGTTTGGATGCTTTGCATATATGTTTCTTATACTATATAGAAGCAATATATACAAAGATTTCAACCGTCTACCTGTTCCATTCAATGTTCTACTTGTCGAAAGTTACAAATAATCTCCGATAAAGGATTAACAATGGGGCTCATTGTTCACTTAAACTTGAAGAACAAAAAATTGGCGAATGGTACTGTTTGGATGCTTTGCATATATGTTTCTTAGACTATATAGAAGCAATATATACAATGATTTCAACAATCTACCTGTTCCATTCATTGTTCTACTTGTCGAAATTTACAAATAATTTCCTTTAAAGGATTAACAATGGGGCTCGCAGTTCACTTAAACTTGAAGAACAAAAAATTGGCGAATGGCACTGTTTGGATGCTTTGCATATATGTTTCTTAGATTATATAGACGCAATATATACAAGGATTTCAACCGTCTACCTGTTCCATTCATTGTTCTACTTGTCGAAAGTTACAAATAATTTCCGATAACGGATTGACCATTGGGGCTCATTGTTCACTTAAACTTGAAGAACAAAAAATTAGCGAATAGTACTGTTTGGATGCTTTGCATATATGCTTCTTATACTATATAGAAGCAATATATACAAAGATTTCAACCGTCTACCTGTTACATTCACTGTTCTACTTGTCGAAAGTTACAAATAATTTCCGTTAAGGGATTAACAATGGGGATCGTAGTTTACTTAAACTTGAAGAACAAAAAATTGGCGAATTGTACTGTTTGGATGCTTTGCATATATGTTTCTTAGACTATATAGAAGCAATATATACAATGTTTTCAACCGTCTACCTATTCCATTCATTGTTCTACTTGCCGAAATTTACAAATAATTTCCGATAAAGGATTAACCATTGGGGCTCATTGTTCACTTAAACTTGAAGAACAAAAAATTGGCGAATAGTACTGTTTGGATGCTTTGCATATATGTTTCTTATACTATATAGAAGCAATATATACAAAGATTTCAACCGTCTACCTGTTCCATTCACTGTTCTACTTGTCGAAAGTTACAAATAATTTCCGTTAAGGGATTAACAATGGGGATCGTAGTTTACTTAAACTTGAAGAACAAAAAATTGGCGAATTGTACCGTTTGGATGCTTTGCATATATGTTTCTTAGACTATATAGAAGCAATATATACAATGTTTTCAACCGTCTACCTATTCCATTCATTGTTCTACTTGCCGAAATTTACAAATAATTTCCTTTAAATGATTAACAATGGGGCTCGTAGTTCACTTAAACTTGAAGAGCAAAAAATTGGCGAATTGTACTGTTTGGATACTTTGCATATATGTTTCTTAGACTATTTAGAAGCAATATATAGAAAGATTTCACCCGTCTACCTGTACTATTAATTGTTCTACTTGTAGAAAGCTACAAATAATTTCCATTTCATGATTATCAATGGGGCTCGCTGTTCACTTAAACATGAAGATCAAGAAATTCGCGATTGTTACTGTTTAGATGCTTTGCATATAGGTTTCGTAGACTATATAGAAGCAATATATACAAAGATTTCAACCGTTTACCTGATCCATACATTGTTCTACTTGTCGAAAGTTACAAATAATTTCCGATAAAGGATTAACCATTGGGGCTCATTGTTCACTTAAACTTGAAGAACAAAAAAATGGCGAATGGTACTGTTTGGATGCTTTGCGTACAAGTTTCTTAGACTATATGGAAGCAATATATACAAAGATTTCAACCGTCTACGTGTTCCAATCATTGTTCTACTTTTCGAAATTTACAAATAATTTCCTTTAAAGGATTAACGATGGGGCCCGTTGTTCACTTAAACTTGAAGAACAAAAAATTGGCGAATGGTACTCTTTGGATGCTTTGCATATATGTTTCTTAGACTATATAGAAGCATAATATACAAATATTTCAACCGTCTGCGTGTTCCAATCATTGTTCTACTTGTAGAAAGTTACAATTAATTTCCGTTAAAGGATTAACAATGGGGCTCGTAGTTCACTTAAACTTGAAGACCAAAAAATTGGCGAATTGTACTGTTTGGATGCTTTGCATATAGGTTTCGTAGACTATATAGAAGCAATATATACAAAGATTTCAACCGTTTACCTGATCCATACATTGTTCTACTTGTCGAAAGTTACAAATAATTTCCGATAAAGGATTAACCATTGGGGCTCATTGTTCACTTAAACTTGAAGAACAAAAAATTGGCGAATAGTACTGTTTGGATGCTTTGCATATATGTTTCTTATACTATATTGAAGCAATATATACAAAGATTTCAACCGTCTACCTGTTCCATTCACTGTTCTACTTGTCGAAAGTTACAAATAATTTCCGTTAAGGGATTAACAATGGGGATCGTAGTTTACTTAAACTTGAAGAACAAAAAATTGGCGAATTGTACCGTTTGGATGCTTTGCATATATGTTTCTTAGACTATATAGAAGCAATATATACAATGTTTTCAACCGTCTACCTATTCCATTCATTGTTCTACTTGCCGAAATTTACAAATAATTTCCTTTAAATGATTAACAATGGGGCTCGTAGTTCACTTAAACTTGAAGAGCAAAAAATTGGCGAATTGTACTGTTTGGATACTTTGCATATATGTTTCTTAGACTATTTAGAAGCAATATATAGAAAGATTTCACCCGTCTACCTGTACTATTCATTGTTCTACTTGTAGAAAGCTACAAATAATTTCCATTTCATGATTATCAATGGGGCTCGCTGTTCACTTAAACATGAAGATCAAAAAATTCGCGATTGTTACTGTTTAGATGCTTTGCATATAGGTTTCGTAGACTATATAGAAGCAATATATACAAAGATTTCAACCGTTTACCTGATCCATACATTGTTCTACTTGTCGAAAGTTACAAATAATTTCCGATAAAGGATTAACCATTGGGGCTCATTGTTCACTTAAACTTGAAGAACAAAAAAATGGCGAATGGTACTGTTTGGATGCTTTGCGTACAAGTTTCTTAGACTATATGGAAGCAATATATACAAAGATTTCAACCGTCTACGTGTTCCAATCATTGTTCTACTTTTCGAAATTTACAAATAATTTCCTTTAAAGGTATAACGATGGGGCCCGTTGTTCACTTAAACTTGAAGAACAAAAAATTGGCGAATGGTACTCTTTGGATGCTTTGCATATATGTTTCTTAGACTATATGGAAGCAATATATACAAAGATTTCAACCGTCTACGTGTTCCAATCATTGTTCTACTTGTCGAAATTTACAAATAATTTCTTTTAAAGTATTAACAATGGGGCTCGTTGTTCACTAAAACTTGAAGAACAATAAATTGGCGAATTGTACTGTTTGGATGCTTTGCATATATGTTTCTTAGACTATATAGAAGCAATATATACAAAGATTTCAACCGTCTACCTGTTCCATCCATTGTTCTACTTGTCGAAAGTTACAAATAATTTCCGATAAAGGATTATCAATGGGGCTCGCTGTTCACTTAAACTTGAAGATCAAAAAATTGGCGAATGTTACTGTTTAGATGCTTTGCATATAGGTTTGTTAGACTATATAGAAGCAATATATACAAATATTTCAACCGTCTACCTGTTCTATTCATTGTTCTACTTGTAGAAAGTTACAAATAATTTCCGTTTCATGATTATCAATGGGGCTCGTTGTTCACTTAAACTTGAAGAACAAAAAATTGGCGAATGGTACTGTTTGGATGCTTTGCATATATGTTTCTTAGATTATATAGAAGCAATATATACAAAGATTTCAACCGTCTACCTGTTCCATTCATTGTTCTACTTGTCGAAAATTACAAATAATTTCCGATAAAGGATTAACCATTGGGGCTCATTGTTCACTTAAACTTGAAGAACAATAAATTGGCGAATGCTACTGTTTGGATACTTTTCGTACATGTTTCTTAGACTATATGGAAGCAATATATACAAAGATTTCAACCGTCTACCTGTTCTATTCATTGTTCTACTTGTAGAAAGTTACAAATAATTTCCGTTTCATGATTATCAATGGGGCTCGTTGTTCACTTAAACTTGAAGAACAAAAAATTGGCGAATTGTACTGTTTGGATACTTTGCATATATGTTTCTTAGACTATTTAGAAGCAATATATAGAAAGATTTCACCCGTCTACCTGTACTATTCATTGTTCTACTTGTAGAAAGCTACAAATAATTTCCATTTCATGATTATCAATGGGGCTCGCTGTTCACTTAAACATGAAGATCAAAAAATTCGCGATTGTTACTGTTTAGATGCTTTGCATATAGGTTTCGTAGACTATATAGATGCAATATATACAAAGATTTCAACCGTCTACCTGATCCATACATTGTTCTACCTGTCGAAAGTTACAAATAATTTCCGATAAAGGATTAACCATTGGGGCTCATTGTTCACTTAAACTTGAAGAACAAAAAAATGGCGAATGGTACTGTTTGGATGCTTTGCGTACAAGTTTCTTAGACTATATGGAAGCAATATATACAAAGATTTCAACCGTCTACGTGTTCCAATCATTGTTCTACATTTCGAAATTTACAAATAATTTCGTTTAAAGGATTAACGATGGGGCTCGTTGTTCACTTAAACTTGAAGAACAAAAAATTGGCGAATGGTACTGTCTGGATGCTCTGCATATATGTTTCTTAGACTATATAGAAGCAATATATACAATGATTTCAACAGTCTACCTGTTCCATTCATTGTTCTACTTTTCGAAAATTACAAATAATTTCCTTTAAAGGATTAACAATGGGGCTCGTTGTTCACTTAAACTTGAAGAACAAAAAATTGGCGAATGGTACTGTCTGGATGCTCTGCATATATGTTTCTTAGACTATATAGAAGCAATATATACAATGATTTCAACAGTCTACCTGTTCCATTCATTGTTCTACTTGTCGAAATTTACAAATAATTTCCTTTAAAGGATTAACAATGGGGCTCGAAGTTCACTTAAACTTGAAGAACAAAAAATTGGCGAATGGTACTGTTTGGATGCTTTGCATATATGTTTCTTAGACTATATAGAAGCAATATATACAAAGATTTCAACCGTCTACCTGTTCCATTCATTGTTCTACTTGTCGAAAGTTACAAATAATTTCCTTTAAAGGATTAACAATGGGGCTCATTGTTCACTTAAACTTGAAGAACAAAAAATTGGCGAATTGTACTGTCCGGATGCTCTGCATATATGTTTCTTAGACTATATAGAAGCAATATATACAATGATTTCAACAGTCTACCTGTTCCATTCATTGTTCTACTTGTCGAAAGTTACAAATAATTTCCTTTAAAGGATTAACAATGGGGCTCGTAGTTCACTTAAACTTGAAGGACAAAAAATTGTCGAATGGTACTGTTTGGATGCTTTGCATATATGTTTCTTATACTATATAGAAGCAATAGATACAAAGATTTCAACCGTCTACCTGTTCCATTCAATGTTCTACTTGTCGAAAGTTACAAACAATTTCCGATAAAGGTTTAACAATGGGGCTCATTGTTCACTTAAACTTGATGAACAAAAAATTGGCGAATGGTACTGTCTGGATGCTTTGCATATATGTTTCTTAGACTATATAGAAGCAATATATACAAAGATTTCAACCGTCTACGTGTTCCAATCATTGTTCTACTTGTCGAAAGTTACAAATAATTTCCGATAAAGGATTAACAATGGGGCTCATTGTTCACTTAAACTTGAAGGACAAAAAATTGGCGAATGGTACTGTTTGGATGCTTTGCGTACATGTTTCTTAGACTATATGGAAGCAATATAAACAAGGATTTCAACCGTCTACCTGTTCCATTCATTGATCTACTTGTCGAAAGTTACAAATAATTTCCTTTAAAGGATTAACAATGGGGCTCGTAGTTCACTTAAACTTGAAGAACAAAAAATTGTCGAATGGTACTGTTTGGATGCTTTGCATATATGTTTCTTAGACTATATAGAAGCATTATATACAAAGATTTCAACCGTCTACCTGTTCCATTCAATGTTCTACTTGTCGAAATTTACAAATAATTTCCTTTAAAGGATTAACTATGGGGCTCGTTGTTCACTTAAACTTGAAGAAAAATAAATTGGCGATTTGTACTGTTTGGATGCTTTGCATATATGTTTCTTAGACTATATAGAAGCAACATATACAAAGACTTCAACCGTCTACTAGTTCTATTCATTGTTGTACTTGTCGAAAGTTACAAATAATTTCCGTTTCATGATTATCAATGGGGCTCATTGTTCACTTAAACTTGAAGAACAAAAAATTGGCGAATGTTACTGTTTGGATGCTTTGCATATATGTTTCTTAGACTATATAGAAGCAATATATACATTGATTTCAACCGTCTACCTGTTCCATTCATTGTTCTACTTGTCGAAAATTACAAATAATTTTCGTTAAAGGATTAACCATTGGGGCTCATTGTTCACTAAACTTGAAGAACAAAAAATTGTCGAATTGTACTGTTTGGATGCTTTGCATACATGTTTCTTAGACAATATAGAAGCATTATATACAAAGATTTCAACCGTCTACCTGTTCCATTCATTGTTCTACTTGTCGAAATTTACAAATAATTTCCTTTAAAGGATTAACAATGGGGCTTGTTGTTTACTTAAACTTGAAGAACAATAAATTGGCGATTTGTACTGTTTGGATGCTTTGCATATATGTTTCTTAGACTATATAGAAGCAACATATACAAAGATTTCAACCGTCTACTAGTTCTATTCATTGTTCTACTTGTCGAAATTTACAAATAATTTCCTTTAAAGGATTAACAATGGGGCTCGTAGTTCACTTAAACTTGAAGAACAAAAAATTGGCGAATGGTACTGTTTGGATGCTTTGCATATATGTTTCTTAGACTATATAGAAGCAATATATACATTGATTTCAACCGTCTACCTGTTCCATTCATTGTTCTACTTGTAGAAAGTTACAATTAATTTCCGTTAAAGGATTAATAATGGGGCTCGTAGTTCACTTAAACTTGAAGAACAAAAAATTGGCGAATTGTACTGTTTGGATGCTTTGCATATATGTTTCTTAGACTATATAGAAGCATTATATACAAAGATTTCGACCGTCTACCTGTTCCATTCATTGTTCTACTTGTCGAAATTTACAAATAATTTCCTTTAAAGGATTAACAATGGGGCTCGTAGTTCACTTAAACTTGAAGAACAAAAAATTGTCGAATGGTACTGTTTGGATGCTTTGCATATATGTTTCTTAGACTATATAGAAGCAATATATACAAAGATTTCAACCGTCTACCTGTTCCATACATTGTTCTACTTGTCGAAAATTACAAATAATTTCCTTTAAAGGATTAACAATGGGGCTCGTTGTTCACTTAAACTTGAAGAACAAAAAATTGGCGAATGTTACTGTTTAGATGCTTTGCATATAGGTTTGTTAGACTATATAGAAGCAATATATACAAATATTTCAACCGTCTACCTGTTCTATTGATTGTTCTACTTGTAGAAAGTTACAAATAATTTCCGTTTCATGATTATCAATGGGGCTCGTTGTTCACTTAAACTTGAAGAACAAAAAATTGGCGAATGGTACTGTTTGGATGCTTTGCATATATGTTTCTTAGATTATATAGAAGCAATATATACAAAGATTTCAACCGTCTACCTGTTCCATTCATTGTTCTACTTGCCGAAAATTACAAATAATTTCCGATAAAGGATTAACCATTGGGGCTCATTGTTCACTTAAACTTGAAGAACAATAAATTGGCGAATGGTACTGTTTGGATACTTTTCGTACATGTTTCTTAGACTATATGGAAGCAATATATCCAAAGATTTCAACCGTCTACTTGTTCCATTCATTGTTCTACTTGTCGAAATTTATAAATAATTTCCTTTAAAGGATTAACAATGGGGCTCGTAGTCCACTTAAACTTGAAGAACAAAAAATTGGCGAATGGTACTGTTTGGATGCTTTGCATATATGTTTCTTAGACTATATAGACGCAATATATACAAAGATTTCAACCGTCTACATGATCCATTCATTGTTCTACTTGTCGAAATTTACAAATAATTTCCTTTAAAGTATTAACAATGGGGCTCGTAGTTCACTTAAACTTGAAGAACAAAAAATTGTCGAATGGTACTGTTTGGATGCTTTGCATATATGTTTCTTAGACTATATAGAAGCAATATATACAAAGATTTCAACCGTCTACCTGTTCCATACATTGTTCTACTTGTCGAAAATTACAAATAATTTCCTTTAAAGGATTAACAATGGGGCTCGTTGTTCACTTAAACTTGAAGAACAAAAAATTGGCGAATGGTACTGTTTGGATGCTTTGCATATATGTTTCTTAGACTATATAGAAGCAATATATACATTGATTTCAACCGTCTACCTGTTCCATTCATTGTTCTACTTGTAGAAAGTTACAATTAATTTCCGTTAAAGGATTAATAATGGGGCTCGTAGTTCACTTAAACTTGAAGAACAAAAAATTGGCGAATTGTACTGTTTGGATGCTTTGCATATATGTTTCTTAGACTATATAGAAGCATTATATACAAAGATTTCGACCGTCTACCTGTTCCATTCATTGTTCTACTTGTCGAAATTTACAAATAATTTCCTTTAAAGGATTAACAATGGGGCTCGTAGTTCACTTAAACTTGAAGAACAAAAAATTGTCGAATGGTACTGTTTGGATGCTTTGCATATATGTTTCTTAGACTATATAGAAGCAATATATACAAAGATTTCAACCGTCTACCTGTTCCATACATTGTTCTACTTGTCGAAAATTACAAATAATTTCCTTTAAAGGATTAACAATGGGGCTCGTTGTTCACTTAAACTTGAAGAACAATAAATTGGCGATTTGTACTGTTTGGATGCTTTGCATATATGTTTCTTAGACTATATAGAAGCAATATATATAATGATTTCAACCGTCTACCTGTTCCATTCATTGTTCTACATGTCGAAAGTTACAAATAATTTCAGTTTCATGATTATCAATGGGGCTCGTTGTTCACTTAAACTTGAAGAACAAAAAATTGGCGAATGGTACTGTTTGGATGCTTTGCATATATGTTTCTTAGTCTATATAGAAGCAATATATACAAAGATTTCAACCGTCTACGTGTTCCAATTATTGTTCTACTTGTAGAAAGTTACAAATAATTTCCTTTAAAGGATTATCAATGGGGCTCGTAGTTCACTTAAACTTGAAGAACAAAAAATTGGCGAATGGTACTATTTGGATGCTTTGCATATATGTTTCTTAGACTCTATAGAAGCAATATATACATTGATTTCAACCGTCTACCTGTTCCATTCATTGTTCTACTTGTCGAAAGTTACAAATAATTTCCGTTAAGGGATTAACAATGGGGATCGTAGTTTACTTAAATTGAAGAACAAAAAATTGGCGAATGGTACTGTTTGGATGCTTTGCATATATGTTTCTTAGACTATACGGAAGCAATATATACAAATATTTCAACCGTCTACCTGTTCCATTCATTGTTCTACTTGTCGAAAGTTACAAATAATTTCCGATAAAGGATTAACCATTGGGGCTCATTGTTCACTTAACCTTGAAGAACAAAAAATTGGCGAATTGTACTGTTTGGATGCTTTGCATATATGTTTCTTAGACTATATAGAAGCAATATATAAAAAGATTTCAACCGTCTACCTGTTCCATTCATTGTTCTACTTGTCGAAAGTTACAAATAATTTCCGATAAAGGATTAACCATTGGGGCTCATTGTTCACTTAAACTTGAAGAACAAAAATTGGCGAATTGTACTGTTTGGATGCTTTGCATATATGTTTCTTAGACTATATAGAAGCAATATATAAAAAGATTTCAACCGTCTACCTGTTCCATTCATTGTTCTACTTGTCGAAAGTTACAAATAATTTCCGATAAAGGAGTAACAATGGGGCTCATTGTTCACTTAAACTTGAAGAACAAAAAATTGGCGAATGGTACTGTTTGGATGCTTTGCATATATGTTTCTTAGACTATATGGAAGCAATATATAATAATATTTCAACCGTCTACGTGTTCCAATCATTGTTCTACTTGTCGAAATTTACAAATAATTTCCTTTAAAGGATGAACAATGGGGCTCGTTGTTCACTTAAACTTGAAGAACAATAAATTGGCGAATTGTACTGTTTGGATGCTTTGCATATATGTTTCTTAGTCTATATAGAAGCAATATATACAAAGATTTCAACCGTCTACGTGTTCCATTCATTGTTCTACTTGCCGAAAGTTAGAAATAATTTCCGATAAAGGATTAACAATGGGGCTCATTGTTCACTTAAATTTGAAGATCTAAAAATTGGCGAATGTTACTGTTTAGATGCTTTGCATATAGGTTCCTTAGACTATATAGAAGCAACATATACAAAGATTGCAACCGTCTACCTGTTCGATTTATTGTTCTTCTCGTCGAAAGTTACAAATAATTTCCGTTTCATGATTATCAATGGGCCTCGTTGTTCACTTAAACTAGAAGAACAATAAATTGGCGAATTGTACTGTTTGGATGCTTTGCATATATGTTTCTTAGTCTATATAGAAGCAATATATACAAAGATTTCAACCGTCTACGTGTTCCAATCATTGTTCTACTTGTCGAAATTTACAAATAATTTCCTTTAAAGGATGAACAATGGGGCTCGTTGTTCACTTAAACTTGAAGAACAATAAATTGGCGAATTGTACTGTTTGGATGCTTTGCATATATGTTTCTTAGTCTATATAGAAGCAATATATACAAAGATTTCAACCGTCTACGTGTTCCATTCATTGTTCTACTTGCCGAAAGTTAGAAATAATTTCCGATAAAGGATTAACAATGGGGCTCGTAGTTCACTTAAACTTGAAGAGCAAAAAATTGGCGAATGGTACTGTTTGGATGCTTTGCATATATGTTTCTTAGACTATATAGAAGCAATATATACATTGATTTCAACCGTCTACCTGTTCCATTCATTGTTCTACTTGTCGAAAGTTACAAATAATTTCCGTTAAGGGATTAACAATGGGGCTCGTTGTTCACTTAAAGTTGAAGAACAAAAAATTGGCGAATGGTACTGTTTTGATGCTTTGCATATATGTTTCTTAGACTATACGGAAGCAATATATAAAAATGTTTCAACCATCTACCTGTTCCATTCATTGATCTACATGTCGAAAGTTACAAATAATTTCCGTTTCATGATTATCAATGGGGCTCGTTGTTCACTTAAACTTGAAGAACAAAAAATTGGCGAATGGTACTGTTTGGATGCTTTGCATATATGTTACTTAGACTATATAGAAGCAATATATACATTGATTTCAACCGTCTACCTGTTCCATTCAATGTTCTACTTGTCGAAAGTTACAAATAATTTCCGTTAAGGGATTAACAATGGGGATCGTAGTTTACTTAAACTTGAAGAACAAAAAATTGGCGAATGGTACTGTTTGGATGCTTTGCATATATGTTTCTTAGACTATATGGAAGCAATATATACAAAGATTTCAACCGTCTGCGTGTTCCAATCATTGTTCTACTTGTCGAAAGTTACAAATAATTTCCGATAAAGGATTAACCATTGGGGCTCATTGTTCACTTAAACTTGTAGAACAAAAAATTGGCGAATTGTACTGTTTGGATGCTTTGAATATATGTTTCTTATACTATATGGAAGCAATATATACAAAGATTTCAACCGTCCACGTGTTCCAATCATTGTTCTACTTGTCGAAATTTACAAATAATTTCCGATAAAGTATTAACAATCGGGCTCATTGTTCACTTAACCTTGAAGAACAAAAAATTGGCGAATGGTACTGTTTTGATGCTTTGCATATATGTTTCTTAGACTATACGGAAGCAATATATACAAATATTTCAACCGTCTACCTGTTCCATTCATTGATCTACATGTCGAAAGTTACAAATAATTTCCATTTCATGATTATCAATGGGGCTCGTTGTTCACTTAAACTTGAAGAACAAAAAATTGGCGAATGGTACTGTTTGGATGCTTTGCATATATGTTTCTTAGACTATATAGAAGCAATATATACATTGATTTCAACCGTCTACCTGTTCCATTCAATGTTCTAATTGTCGAAAGTTACAAATAATTTCCGTTAAGGGATTAACAATGGGGATCGTAGTTTACTTAAACTTGAAGAACAAAAAATTGGCGAATGGTACTGTTTGGATGCTTTGCATATATGTTTCTTAGACTATATGGAAGCAATATATACAAAGATTTCAACCGTCTGCGTGTTCCAATCATTGTTCTACTTGTGGTAAGTTACAATTAATTTCCGTTAAAGGATTAAGAATGGGGCTCGTAGTTCACTTAAACTTGAAGAACAAAAAATTGGCGAATGGTACTGTTTGGATGCTTTGCGTACATGTTTCTTAGACTATATGGAAGCAATATATACAAAGATTTCAACCGTCTACGTGTTCCATTCATTGTTCTACTTGCCGAAATTTACAAATAATTTCCTTTAAAGGATTAACAATGGGGCTCGTAGTTCACTTAAACTTGAAGAACAAAAAATTGGCGAGTGGTACTGTTTGGATGCTTTGCATATATGTTTCTTAGACTATATAGAAGCAATATATACATTGATTTCAACCGTCTACCTGTTCCATTCATTGTTCTACTTGTCGAAAGTTACAAATAATTTCCGTTAAGGGATTAACAATGGGGCTCGTTGTTCACTTAAACTTGAAGAACAATAAATTGGCGAATGGTACTGTTTGGATGCTTTGCATATATGTTTCTTAGACTATATAGAAGCAATATATACAAAGATTTCAACCGTCTACCTGTTCCATTCATTGTTCTATTTGTCGAAAATTACAAATAATTTCCGATAAAGGATTAACAATGGAGCTCGTAGTTCACTTAAACTTGAAGAACAAAAAAATTGGCGAATTGTACTGTTTGGATGCTTTGCATAAATGTTTCTTAGACTATATAGAAGCAATATATAGAAGGATTTCACCCGTCTACCTGTTCCAATCATTGTTCTACTTGTTGAAATTTAGAAATAATTTCCCTTTCATGATTATCAATGGGGCTCGTTGTTCACTTAAACTTGAAGAACAATAAATTCGCGAATGGTACTGTTTGGATGATTTGCATATATGTTTCTTAGACTATATGGAAGCAATATATACAAAGATTTCAACCGTCTACGTGTTCCAATCATTGTTCTACTTGTAGAAAGTTACAATTAATTTCCGTTAAAGGATTAACAATGGGGCTCGTAGTTCACTTAAACTTGAAGAACAAAAAATTGGCGAATTGTACTGTTTGGATGCTTTGCATATATGTTTCGTAGACTATATAGAAGCAATTTATACAATGATTTTAACCGTCTACATGATCTATTCATTGTTCTACTTGTCGAAATTTACAAATAATTTCCTTTAAAGGATTAACAATGGGGCTCGTAGTTCAATTAAACTTGAAAAACCAAAAATTGGCGAATTGTACTGTTTGGATGCTTTGCATATATGTTTCTTATACTATATAGAAGCAATATATAGAAAGATTTCAACCGTCTACCTGTTCCATTCAATGTTCCACTTGTCGAAAGTTACAAATAATTTCCGATAAAGGATTAACCATTGGGGCTCATTGTTCACTTAAACTTGAAGAACAAAAAATTGGCGAATGGTACTGTTTGGATGCTTTGCGTACATGTTTCTTAGACTATATGGAAGCAATATATACAAAGATTTCAACCGTCTACGTGTTCCAATCATTGTTCTGCTTGTCGAAATTTACAAATAATTTCCTTTAAAGGATTAACAATGGGGCTCGTTGTTCACTTAAACTTGAAGAACAAAAAATTGGCGAATGGTACTGTTTGGATGCTTTGCATATATGTTTCTTAGACTATATGGAAGCAATATATACAAAGATTTCAACCGTCTACCTGTTCCATTCATTGTTCCACTTGTCGAAAGTTACAAATAATTTCCGATAAAGGATTAACCATTGGGGCTCATTGTTCACTTAAACTTGAAGAACAAAAAATTGGCGAATTGTACTGTTTGGATGCTTTGAATATATGTTTCTTATACTATATGGAAGCAATATATACAAAGATTTCAACCGTCCACGTGTTCCAATCATTGTTCTACTTGTCGAAATTTACAAATAATTTCTGATAAAGGATTAACAATCGGGCTCATTGTTCACTTAACCTTGAAGAACAAAAAATTGGCGAATGGTACTGTTTTGATGCTTTGCATATATGTTTCTTAGACTATACGGAAGCAATATATAAAAATGTTTCAACCATCTACCTGTTCCATTCATTGATCTACATGTCGAAAGTTACAAATAATTTCCGTTTCATGATTATCAATGGGGCTCGTTGTTCACTTAAACTTGAAGAACAAAAAATTGGCGAATGGTACTGTTTGGATGCTTTGCATATATGTTACTTAGACTATATAGAAGCAATATATACATTGATTTCAACCGTCTACCTGTTCCATTCAATGTTCTACTTGTCGAAAGTTACAAATAATTTCCGTTAAGGGATTAACAATGGGGATCGTAGTTTACTTAAACTTGAAGAACAAAAAATTGGCGAATGGTACTGTTTGGATGCTTTGCATATATGTTTCTTAGACTATATGGAAGCAATATATACAAAGATTTCAACCGTCTGCGTGTTCCAATCATTGTTCTACTTGTGGTAAGTTACAATTAATTTCCGTTAAAGGATTAAGAATGGGGCTCGTAGTTCACTTAAACTTGAAGAACAAAAAATTGGCGAATGGTACTGTTTGGATGCTTTGCGTACATGTTTCTTAGACTATATGGAAGCAATATATACAAAGATTTCAACCGTCTACGTGTTCCATTCATTGTTCTACTTGCCGAAATTTACAAATAATTTCCTTTAAAGGATTAACAATGGGGCTCGTAGTTCACTTAAACTTGAAGAACAAAAAATTGGCGAATGGTACTGTTTGGATGCTTTGCATATATGTTTCTTAGACTATATAGAAGCAATATATACATTGATTTCAAACGTCTACCTGTTCCATTCATTGTTCTACTTGTCGAAAGTTACAAATAATTTCCGTTAAGGGATTAACAATGGGGATCGTAGTTTACTTAAACTTAAAGAACAAAAAATTGGCGAATGGTACTGTTTGGATGCTTTGCATATATGTTTCTTAGACTATATGGAAGCAATATATACAAAGATTTCAACCGTCTACGTGTTCCAATCATTGTTCTACTTGTAGAAAGTTACAATTAATTTCCGTTAAAGGATTAACAATGGGGCTCGTAGTTCACTTAAACTTGAAGAACAAAAAATTGGCGAATTGTACTGTTTGGATGCTTTGCATATATGTTTCGTAGACTATATAGAAGCAATTTATACAATGATTTTAACCGTCTACATGATCTATTCATTGTTCTACTTGTCGAAATTTACAAATAATTTCCTTTAAAGGATTAACAATGGGGCTCGTAGTTCAATTAAACTTGAAAAACCAAAAATTGGCGAATTGTACTGTTTGGATGCTTTGCATATATGTTTCTTATACTATATAGAAGCAATATATAGAAAGATTTCAACCGTCTACCTGTTCCATTCAATGTTCCACTTGTCGAAAGTTACAAATAATTTCCGATAAAGGATTAACCATTGGGGCTCATTGTTCACTTAAACTTGAAGAACAAAAAATTGGCGAATGGTACTGTTTGGATGCTTTGCGTACATGTTTCTTAGACTATATGGAAGCAATATATACAAAGATTTCAACCGTCTACGTGTTCCAATCATTGTTCTGCTTGTCGAAATTTACAAATAATTTCCTTTAAAGGATTAACAATGGGGCTCGTTGTTCACTTAAACTTGAAGAACAAAAAATTGGCGAATGGTACTGTTTGGATGCTTTGCATATATGTTTCTTAGACTATATGGAAGCAATATATACAAAGATTTCAACCGTCTACCTGTTCCATTCATTGTTCCACTTGTCGAAAGTTACAAATAATTTCCGATAAAGGATTAACCATTGGGGCTCATTGTTCACTTAAACTTGAAGAACAAAAAATTGGCGAATTGTACTGTTTGGATGCTTTGAATATATGTTTCTTATACTATATGGAAGCAATATATACAAAGATTTCAACCGTCCACGTGTTCCAATCATTGTTCTACTTGTCGAAATTTACAAATAATTTCTGATAAAGGATTAACAATCGGGCTCATTGTTCACTTAACCTTGAAGAACAAAAAATTGGCGAATGGTACTGTTTTGATGCTTTGCATATATGTTTCTTAGACTATACGGAAGCAATATATAAAAATGTTTCAACCATCTACCTGTTCCATTCATTGATCTACATGTCGAAAGTTACAAATAATTTCCGTTTCATGATTATCAATGGGGCTCGTTGTTCACTTAAACTTGAAGAACAAAAAATTGGCGAATGGTACTGTTTGGATGCTTTGCATATATGTTACTTAGACTATATAGAAGCAATATATACATTGATTTCAACCGTCTACCTGTTCCATTCAATGTTCTACTTGTCGAAAGTTACAAATAATTTCCGTTAAGGGATTAACAATGGGGATCGTAGTTTACTTAAACTTGAAGAACAAAAAATTGGCGAATGGTACTGTTTGGATGCTTTGCATATATGTTTCTTAGACTATATGGAAGCAATATATACAAAGATTTCAACCGTCTGCGTGTTCCAATCATTGTTCTACTTGTGGTAAGTTACAATTAATTTCCGTTAAAGGATTAAGAATGGGGCTCGTAGTTCACTTAAACTTGAAGAACAAAAAATTGGCGAATGGTACTGTTTGGATGCTTTGCGTACATGTTTCGTAGACTATATAGAAGCAATTTATACAATGATTTTAACCGTCTACATGATCCATTCATTGTTCTACTTGTCGAAATTTACAAATAATTTCCTTTAAAGGATTAACAATGGGGCTCGTAGTTCAATTAAACTTGAAAAACCAAAAATTGGCGAATTGTACTGTTTGGATGCTTTGCATATATGTTTCTTAGACTATATAGAAGCAATATATACAAAGATTTCAACCGTCTACCTGTTCCATTCATTGTTCCACTTGTCGAAAGTTACAAATAATTTCCGATAAAGGATTAACCATTGGGGCTCATTGTTCACTTAAACTTGAAGAACAAAAAATTGGCGAATTGTACTGTTTGGATGCTTTGAATATATGTTTCTTATACTATATGGAAGCAATATATACAAAGATTTCAACCGTCCACGTGTTCCAATCATTGTTCTACTTGTCGAAATTTACAAATAATTTCCGATAAAGGATTAACAATCGGGCTCATTGTTCACTTAACCTTGAAGAACAAAAAATTGGCGAATGGTACTGTTTTGATGCTTTGCATATATGTTTCTTAGACTATACGGAAGCAATATATACAAATATTTCAACCGTCTACCTGTTCCATTCATTGATCTACATGTCGAAAGTTACAAATAATTTCCATTTCATGATTATCAATGGGGCTCGTTGTTCACTTAAACTTGAAGAACAAAAAATTGGCGAATGGTACTGTTTGGATGCTTTGCATATATGTTTCTTAGACTATATAGAAGCAATATATACATTGATTTCAACCGTCTACCTGTTCCATTCAATGTTCTAATTGTCGAAAGTTACAAATAATTTCCGTTAAGGGATTAACAATGGGGATCGTAGTTTACTTAAACTTGAAGAACAAAAAATTGGCGAATGGTACTGTTTGGATGCTTTGCATATATGTTTCTTAGACTATATGGAAGCAATATATACAAAGATTTCAACCGTCTGCGTGTTCCAATCATTGTTCTACTTGTGGTAAGTTACAATTAATTTCCGTTAAAGGATTAAGAATGGGGCTCGTAGTTCACTTAAACTTGAAGAACAAAAAATTGGCGAATGGTACTGTTTGGATGCTTTGCGTACATGTTTCTTAGACTATATGGAAGCAATATATACAAAGATTTCAACCGTCTACGTGTTCCATTCATTGTTCTACTTGCCGAAATTTACAAATAATTTCCCTTAAAGGATTAACAATGGGGCTCGTAGTTCACTTAAACTTGAAGAACAAAAAATTGGCGAGTGGTACTGTTTGGATGCTTTGCATATATGTTTCTTAGACTATATAGAAGCAATATATACATTGATTTCAACCGTCTACCTGTTCCATTCATTGTTCTACTTGTCGAAAGTTACAAATAATTTCCGTTAAGGGATTAACAATGGGGCTCGTTGTTCACTTAAACTTGAAGAACAATAAATTGGCGAATGGTACTGTTTGGATGCTTTGCATATATGTTTCTTAGACTATATAGAAGCAATATATACAAAGATTTCAACCGTCTACCTGTTCCATTCATTGTTCTATTTGTCGAAAATTACAAATAATTTCCGATAAAGGATTAACAATGGAGCTCGTAGTTCACTTAAACTTGAAGAACAAAAAAATTGGCGAATTGTACTGTTTGGATGCTTTGCATAAATGTTTCTTAGACTATATAGAAGCAATATATAGAAGGATTTCACCCGTCTACCTGTTCCAATCATTGTTCTACTTGTTGAAATTTAGAAATAATTTCCCTTTCATGATTATCAATGGGGCTCGTTGTTCACTTAAACTTGAAGAACAATAAATTCGCGAATGGTACTGTTTGGATGCTTTGCATATATGTTTCTTAGACTATATGGAAGCAATATATACAAAGATTTCAACCGTCTACGTGTTCCAATCATTGTTCTACTTGTAGAAAGTTACAATTAATTTCCGTTAAAGGATTAACAATGGGGCTCGTAGTTCACTTAAACTTGAAGAACAAAAAATTGGCGAATTGTACTGTTTGGATGCTTTGCATATATGTTTCGTAGACTATATAGAAGCAATTTATACAATGATTTTAACCGTCTACATGATCTATTCATTGTTCTACTTGTCGAAATTTACAAATAATTTCCTTTAAAGGATTAACAATGGGGCTCGTAGTTCAATTAAACTTGAAAAACCAAAAATTGGCGAATTGTACTGTTTGGATGCTTTGCATATATGTTTCTTATACTATATAGAAGCAATATATAGAAAGATTTCAACCGTCTACCTGTTCCATTCAATGTTCCACTTGTCGAAAGTTACAAATAATTTCCGATAAAGGATTAACCATTGGGGCTCATTGTTCACTTAAACTTGAAGAACAAAAAATTGGCGAATGGTACTGTTTGGATGCTTTGCGTACATGTTTCTTAGACTATATGGAAGCAATATATACAAAGATTTCAACCGTCTACGTGTTCCAATCATTGTTCTGCTTGTCGAAATTTACAAATAATTTCCTTTAAAGGATTAACAATGGGGCTCGTTGTTCACTTAAACTTGAAGAACAAAAAATTGGCGAATGGTACTGTTTGGATGCTTTGCATATATGTTTCTTAGACTATATGGAAGCAATCTATACAAAGATTTCAACCGTCTACCTGTTCCATTCATTGTTCCACTTGTCGAAAGTTACAAATAATTTCCGATAAAGGATTAACCATTGGGGCTCATTGTTCACTTAAACTTGAAGAACAAAAAATTGGCGAATTGTACTGTTTGGATGCTTTGAATATATGTTTCTTATACTATATGGAAGCAATATATACAAAGATTTCAACCGTCCACGTGTTCCAATCATTGTTCTACTTGTCGAAATTTACAAATAATTTCTGATAAAGGATTAACAATCGGGCTCATTGTTCACTTAACCTTGAAGAACAAAAAATTGGCGAATGGTACTGTTTTGATGCTTTGCATATATGTTTCTTAGACTATACGGAAGCAATATATAAAAATGTTTCAACCATCTACCTGTTCCATTCATTGATCTACATGTCGAAAGTTACAAATAATTTCCGTTTCATGATTATCAATGGGGCTCGTTGTTCACTTAAACTTGAAGAACAAAAAATTGGCGAATGGTACTGTTTGGATGCTTTGCATATATGTTTCTTAGACTATATAGATGCAATATATACATTGATTTCAACCGTCTACCTGTTCCATTCATTGTTCTACTTGTCGAAAGTGACAAATAATTTCCGTTAAGGGATTAACAATGGGGATCGTAGTTTACTTAAACTTGAAGAACAAAAAATTGGCGAATGGTACTGTTTGGATGCTTTGCATATATGTTTCTTAGACTATATAGAAGCAATATATAAAAAGATTTCAACCGTCTACCTGTTCCATTCATTGTTCTACTTGTCGAAAGTTACAAATAATTTCCGATAAAGGAGTAACAATGGGGCCCATTGTTCACTTAAACTTGAAGAACAAAAAATTGGCGAATGGTACTGTTTGGATGCTTTGCATATATGTTTCTTAGACTATATGGAAGCAATATATAATAATATTTCAACCGTCTACCTGTTCCATTCATTGTTCTACATGTCGAAAGTTACAAATAATTTCCGTTTCATGATTATCAATGGGCCTCGTTGTTCACTTAAACTTGAAGAACAATAAATTGGCGAATTGTACTGTTTGGATGCTTTGCATATATGTTTCTTAGACTATATGGAAGCAATATATACAAAGATTTCAACCGTCTACGTGTTCCAATCATTGTTCTACTTGTCGAAATTTACAAATAATTTCCTTTAAAGGATTAACAATGGGGCTCCTTGTTCACTTAAACTTGAAGAACAATAAATTGGCGAATTGTACTGTTTGGATGCTTTGCATATATGTTTCTTAGACTATATAGAAGCAATATATACAAAGATTTCAACCGTCTACCTGTTCCATTCATTGTTCTACTTGTCGAAAGTTACAAATAATTTCCGTTAAGGGATTAACAATGGGGATCGTAGTTTACTTAAACTTGAAGAACAAAAAATTGGCGAATGGTACTGTTTGGATGCTTTGCATATATGTTTCTTAGACTATATAGAAGCATTATATAAAAAGATTTCAACCGTCTACCTGTTCCATTCATTGTTCTACTTGTCGAAAGTTACAAATAATTTCCGATAAAGGAGTAACAATGGGGCCCATTGTTCACTTAAACTTGAAGAACAAAAAATTGGCGAATGGTACTGTTTGGATGCTTTGCATATATGTTTCTTAGACTATATGGAAGCAATATATAATAATATTTCAACCGTCTACCTGTTCCATTCATTGTTCTACATGTCGAAAGTTACAAATAATTTCCGTTTCATGATTATCAATGGGCCTCGTTGTTCACTTAAACTTGAAGAACAATAAATTGGCGAATTGTACTGTTTGGATGCTTTGCATATTTGTTTCTTACACTAGATGGAAGCAATATATACAAAGATTTCAACCGTCTACCTGTTCCATTCATTGTTCTTCTTGTCGAAAGTTACAAATAATTTCCGATAAAGGATTAACAATGGGGCTCATTGTTCACTTAACCTTTAAGAACAAAAAATTGGCGAATGGTTCTGTTTGGATGCTTTGCATATATGTTTCTTAGACTATATGGAAGCAATATATACAAAGATTTCAACCGTCTACGTGTTCCAATCATTGTTCTACTTGTCGAAATTTACAAATAATTTCCTTTAAAGGATTAACAATGGGGCTCGTTGTTCACTTAAACTTGAAGAACAATAAATTGGCGAATTGTACTGTTTGGATGCTTTGCATATATGTTTCTTAGACTATATAGAAGCAATATATACAAAGATTTCAACCGTCTACGTGTTCCATTCATTGTTCTACTTGTCGAAAGTTAGAAATAATTTCCGATAAAGGATTAACAATGGGGCTCATTGTTCACTTAAACTTGAAGATCAAAAAATTGGCGAATGTTACTGTTTAGATGCTTTGCATATAGGTTCCTTAGACTATATAGAAGCAACATATACAAAGATTGCAACCGTCTACCTGTTCTATTTATTGTTCTTCTTGTCGAAAGTTACAAATAATTTCCGTTGATGGATTAACAATGGGGCTCGTAGTTCACTTAAACTTGAAGAAAAAAAATTGGCGAATGGTACTGTTTGGATGCTTTGCGTACATGTTTCTTAGACTATATGGAAGCAATATATACAAAGATTTCAACCGTCTACGTGTTCCAATCATTGTTCTACTTGTCGTAATTTACAAATAATTTCCTTTAAAGGATCAACAATGGGGCTCGTTGTTCACTTAAACTTGAAGAACAATAAATTGGCGAATTGTACTGTTTGGATGCTTTGCATATTTGTTTCTTACACTAGATGGAAGCAATATATACAAAGATTTCAACCGTCTACCTGTTCCATTCATTGTTCTACTTGTCGAAAGTTACAAATAATTTCCGATAAAGGATTAACAATGGGGCTCATTGTTCACTTAACCTTTAAGAACAAAAAATTGGCGAATGGTTCTGTTTGGATGCTTTGCATATATGTTTCTTAGATTATATAGAAGCAATATATACAAAGATTTCAACCGTCTACGTGTCCCAATCATTGTTTTACTTGTAGAAAGTTACAATTAATTTCCGTTAAAGGATTAACAATGGGGCTCATTGTTCACTTAAACTTGAAGAACAAAAAATTGGCGAATGGTACTGTTTGGATGCTTTGCATATATGTTTCTAAGACTATATAGAAGCAATATATATAATGATTTCAACCGTCTACCTGTTCCATTCATTGTTCTACTTGTCGAAATTTACAAATAATTTCCTTTAAAGGATTAACAATGGGGCTCGTAGTTCACTTACACTTGAAGAACAAAAAATTGGCGAATGGTACTGTTTGGATGCTTTGCATATATGTTTCTTAGACTATATAGAAGCAACATATAGAAAGATTTCACCCGTCTACCAGTTCTATTCATTGTTCTACTTGTAGAAAGTTACAAATAATTTCCGTTTCATGAATATCAATGGGGCTTGTTGTTCACTTAAACTTGATGAACAAAAAATTGGCGAATGGTACTGTTTGGATGCTTTGCATATAAGTTTATTAGACTATATAGAAGCAATATATATAAAGATTTCAACCGTCTACCTGATCCATACATTGTTCTACTTGTCGAAAGTTACAAATAATTTCCGATAAAGGATTAACCATTGGGGCTCATTGTTCACTTAAACTTGAAGAACAAAAAAATGGCGAATGGTACTGTTTGGATGCTTTGCGTACAAGTTTCTTAGACTATATGGAAGCAATATATACAAAGATTTCAACCGTCTACGTGTTCCAATCATTGTTCTACTTGTCGAAATTTAGAAATAATTTCCCATCCATGATTATCAATGGGGCTCGTTGTTCACTTAAACTTGAAGAACAATAAATTCGCGAATGGTACTGTTTGGATGCTTTGCATGTATGTTTCTTAGACTATATAGAAGCAATATATACAATGATTTCAACCGTCTACCTGTTCCATTCATTGTTCTACTTGTCGATATTTACAAATAATTTCCTTTAAAGGATTAACAATGGGGCTCGTTGTTCACTTAAACTTGAAGAACAATAAATTGGCGAATTGTACTGTTTGGATGCTTTGCATATATGTTTCTTAGACTATATAGAAGCAATATTTACAAAGATTTCAACCGTCTACCTGTTCCATTCATTGTTCTACTTGTCGAAAGTTACAAATAATTTCCGATAAAGGATTAACAATGGGTCTCATTGTTCACTTAAACTTGAGGAACAAAAAATTGGCGAATGGTACTGCTTGGATGCTTTGCGTACATGTTTCTTAGACTATATAGAAGCAATATATACAAAGTTTTCAACCGTCTACCTGTTCCATTCATTGTTCTACTTGTCGAAAGTTACAAATAATTTCCGATAAAGGATTAACAATGGGGCTCATTTTTCACTTAACCTTGAAGAACAAAAAATTGGCGAATGGTACTGTTTGGATGCTTTGCATATATGTTTCTTAGACTATATAGAAGCAATATATACAAAGATTTCAACCGTCTACCTGTTCCATTCATTGTTCTATTTGTCGAAAGTTACAAATAATTTCCGATAAAGGATTAACAATGGAGCTCGTAGTTCACTTAAACTTGAAGAACAAAAAAATTGGCGAATTGTACTGTTTGGATGCTTTGCATAAATGTTTCTTAGACTATATAGAAGCAATATGTAGAAGGATTTCACCCGTCTACCTGTTCCAATCATTGTTCTACTTGTTGAAATTTTGAAATAATTTCCCTTTCATGATTATCAATGGGGCTCGTTGTTCACTTATACTTGAAGAACAATAAATTGGCGAATTGTACTGTTTGGATGCTTTGCATATTTGTTTCTTACACTAGATGGAAGCAATATATACAAAGATTTCAACCGTCTACCTGTTCCATTCATTGTTCTACTTGTCGAAATTTACAAATAATTTCCTTTAAAGGATTAACAATGGGGCTCGTTGTTCACTTAAACTTGAAGAACAATAAATTGGCGAATGGTACTGTTTGGATGCTTTGCGTACATGTTTCTTAGACTATATGGAAGCAATATATACAAAGATTTCAACCGTCTACGTGTTCCAATCATTGTTCTACTTGTCGAAATTTAGAAATAATTTCCCATCCATGATTATCAATGGGGCTCGTTGTTCACTTAAACTTGAAGAACAATAAATTCGCGAATGGTACTGTTTGGATGCTTTGCATGTATGTTTCTTAGACTATATAGAAGCAATATATACAATGATTTCAACCGTCTACCTGTTCCATTCATTGTTCTACTTGTCGATATTTACAAATAATTTCCTTTAAAGGATTAACAATGGGGCTCGTTGTTCACTTAAACTTGAAGAACAATAAATTGGCGAATTGTACTGTTTGGATGCTTTGCATATATGTTTCTTAGACTATATAGAAGCAATATTTACAAAGATTTCAACCGTCTACCTGTTCCATTCATTGTTCTACTTGTCGAAAGTTACAAATAATTTCCGATAAAGGATTAACAATGGGTCTCATTGTTCACTTAAACTTGAGGAACAAAAAATTGGCGAATGGTACTGCTTGGATGCTTTGCGTACATGTTTCTTAGACTATATAGAAGCAATATATACAAAGTTTTCAACCGTCTACCTGTTCCATTCATTGTTCTACTTGTCGAAAGTTACAAATAATTTCCGATAAAGGATTAACAATGGGGCTCATTTTTCACTTAACCTTGAAGAACAAAAAATTGGCGAATGGTACTGTTTGGATGCTTTGCATATATGTTTCTTAGACTATATAGAAGCAATATATACAAAGATTTCAACCGTCTACCTGTTCCATTCATTGTTCTATTTGTCGAAAATTACAAATAATTTCCGATAAAGGATTAACAATGGAGCTCGTAGTTCACTTAAACTTGAAGAACAAAAAAATTGGCGAATTGTACTGTTTGGATGCTTTGCATAAATGTTTCTTAGACTATATAGAAGCAATATGTAGAAGGATTTCACCCGTCTACCTGTTCCAATCATTGTTCTACTTGTTGAAATTTAGAAATAATTTCCCTTTCATGATTATCAATGGGGCTCGTTGTTCACTTATACTTGAAGAACAATAAATTCGCGAATGGTACTGTTTGGATGCTTTGCATGTATGTTTCTTAGACTATATAGAAGCAATATATACAATGATTTCAACCGTCTACCTGTTCCATTCATTGTTCTACTTGTCGATATTTACAAATAATTTCCTTTAAAGGATTAACAATGGGGCTCGTTGTTCACTTAAACTTGAAGAACAATAAATTGGCGAATTGTACTGTTTGGATGCTTTGCATATATGTTTCTTAGACTATATAGAAGCAATATATACAATGATTTCAAACGTCTACCTGTTCCATTCATTGTTCTACTTGTCGAAAGTCACACATAATTTCCGTTGATGGATTAACAATGGGGCTCGTAGTTCACTTAAACTTGAAGAACAAAAAATTGGCGAATGGTACTGTTTGGGTGCTTTGCATATATGTTTCTTAGACTATATAGATGTAATATATACAATGATTTCAACCGTCTACCTGTTCCATTCATTGTTCTAATTGTAGAAAATTACAATTAATTTCCTTTAAAGGATTAACAATGGGGCTGGTAGTTCACTTAAACTTGAAGAACAAAAAAATGGCGAATTGTACTATTTGGATGCTTTGCATATATGTTTCTTAGACTATTTAGAAGCAATATATAGAAAGATTTAACCCGTCTACCTGTACTATTCATTGTTCTACTTGTAGAAAGTTACAAATAATTTCCATTTCATGATTATCAATGGGGCTCGCTGTTCACTTAAACTTGAAGATCAAACAATTGGCGATTGTTACTGTTTAGATGCTTTGCATATAGGTTTCTTAGACTATATAGAAGCAATATATACAAAGATTTCAACCGTCTACCTGTTCCATTCATTGTTCTACTTGTCGAAAATTACAAATAATTTCCGATAAAGGATTAACCATTGGGGCTCATTTTTCACTTAAACTTGAAGAACAAAAAATTGGCGAATGGTACTGTTTGGATGCTTTGCCTATGTGATTCTTAGACTATATAGACGCAATATATACAAAGATTTCAACCGTCTACCTGTTCCATTCATTGTTCTACTTGTCGAAAGTTACAAATAATTTCCTTTAAAGGATTAACAATGGGGCTCGTAATTCACTTAAACTTGAAGAACAAAAAATTGGCGAATGGTACTGTTTGGATGCTTTGCGTACATGTTTCTTAGACTATATGGAAGCAATATATACAAAGATTTCAACCGTCTACGTGTTCCAATCATTGTTCTACTTGTCGTAATTTACAAATAATTTCCTTTAAAGGATCAACAATGGGGCTCGTTGTTCACTTAAACTTGAAGAACAATAAATTGGCGAATTGTACTGTTTGGATGCTTTGCATATTTGTTTCTTACACTAGATGGAAGCAATATATACAAAGATTTCAACCGTCTACCTGTTCCATTCATTGTTCTACTTGTCGAAAGTTACAAATAATTTCCGATAAAGGATTAACAATGGGGCTCATTGTTCACTTAACCTTTAAGAACAAAAAATTGGCGAATGGTTCTGTTTGGATGCTTTGCATATATGTTTCTTAGATTATATAGAAGCAATATATACAAAGATTTCAACCGTCTACGTGTCCCAATCATTGTTTTACTTGTAGAAAGTTACAATTAATTTCCGTTAAAGGATTAACAATGGGGCTCATTGTTCACTTAAACTTGAAGAACAAAAAATTGGCGAATGGTACTGTTTGGATGCTTTGCATATATGTTTCTAAGACTATATAGAAGCAATATATATAATGATTTCAACCGTCTACCTGTTCCATTCATTGTTCTACTTGTCGAAATTTACAAATAATTTCCTTTAAAGGATTAACAATGGGGCTCGTAGTTCACTTACACTTGAAGAACAAAAAATTGGCGAATGGTACTGTTTGGATGCTTTGCATATATGTTTCTTAGACTATATAGAAGCAACATATAGAAAGATTTCACCCGTCTACCAGTTCTATTCATTGTTCTACTTGTAGAAAGTTACAAATAATTTCCGTTTCATGAATATCAATGGGGCTTGTTGTTCACTTAAACTTGATGAACAAAAAATTGGCGAATGGTACTGTTTGGATGCTTTGCATATAAGTTTATTAGACTATATAGAAGCAATATATATAAAGATTTCAACCGTCTACCTGATCCATACATTGTTCTACTTGTCGAAAGTTACAAATAATTTCCGATAAAGGATTAACCATTGGGGCTCATTGTTCACTTAAACTTGAAGAACAAAAAAATGGCGAATGGTACTGTTTGGATGCTTTGCGTACAAGTTTCTTAGACTATATGGAAGCAATATATACAAAGATTTCAACCGTCTACGTGTTCCAATCATTGTTCTACTTGTCGAAATTTAGAAATAATTTCCCATCCATGATTATCAATGGGGCTCGTTGTTCACTTAAACTTGAAGAACAATAAATTCGCGAATGGTACTGTTTGGATGCTTTGCATGTATGTTTCTTAGACTATATAGAAGCAATATATACAATGATTTCAACCGTCTACCTGTTCCATTCATTGTTCTACTTGTCGATATTTACAAATAATTTCCTTTAAAGGATTAACAATGGGGCTCGTTGTTCACTTAAACTTGAAGAACAATAAATTGGCGAATTGTACTGTTTGGATGCTTTGCATATATGTTTCTTAGACTATATAGAAGCAATATTTACAAAGATTTCAACCGTCTACCTGTTCCATTCATTGTTCTACTTGTCGAAAGTTACAAATAATTTCCGATAAAGGATTAACAATGGGTCTCATTGTTCACTTAAACTTGAGGAACAAAAAATTGGCGAATGGTACTGCTTGGATGCTTTGCGTACATGTTTCTTAGACTATATAGAAGCAATATATACAAAGTTTTCAACCGTCTACCTGTTCCATTCATTGTTCTACTTGTCGAAAGTTACAAATAATTTCCGATAAAGGATTAACAATGGGGCTCATTTTTCACTTAACCTTGAAGAACAAAAAATTGGCGAATGGTACTGTTTGGATGCTTTGCATATATGTTTCTTAGACTATATAGAAGCAATATATACAAAGATTTCAACCGTCTACCTGTTCCATTCATTGTTCTATTTGTCGAAAGTTACAAATAATTTCCGATAAAGGATTAACAATGGAGCTCGTAGTTCACTTAAACTTGAAGAACAAAAAAATTGGCGAATTGTACTGTTTGGATGCTTTGCATAAATGTTTCTTAGACTATATAGAAGCAATATGTAGAAGGATTTCACCCGTCTACCTGTTCCAATCATTGTTCTACTTGTTGAAATTTTGAAATAATTTCCCTTTCATGATTATCAATGGGGCTCGTTGTTCACTTATACTTGAAGAACAATAAATTCGCGAATGGTACTGTTTGGATGCTTTGCATGTATGTTTCTTAGACTATATAGAAGCAATATATACAATGATTTCAACCGTCTACCTGTTCCATTCATTGTTCTACATGTCGAAAGTTACAAATAATTTCCGTTTCATGATTATCAATGGGCCTCGTTGTTCACTTAAACTTGAAGAACAATAAATTGGCGAATTGTACTGTTTGGATGCTTTGCATATTTGTTTCTTACACTAGATGGAAGCAATATATACAAAGATTTCAACCGTCTACCTGTTCCATTCATTGTTCTACTTGTCGAAATTTACAAATAATTTCCTTTAAAGGATTAACAATGGGGCTCGTTGTTCACTTAAACTTGAAGAACAATAAATTGGCGAATGGTACTGTTTGGATGCTTTGCGTACATGTTTCTTAGACTATATGGAAGCAATATATACAAAGATTTCAACCGTCTACGTGTTCCAATCATTGTTCTACTTGTCGAAATTTAGAAATAATTTCCCATCCATGATTATCAATGGGGCTCGTTGTTCACTTAAACTTGAAGAACAATAAATTCGCGAATGGTACTGTTTGGATGCTTTGCATGTATGTTTCTTAGACTATATAGAAGCAATATATACAATGATTTCAACCGTCTACCTGTTCCATTCATTGTTCTACTTGTCGATATTTACAAATAATTTCCTTTAAAGGATTAACAATGGGGCTCGTTGTTCACTTAAACTTGAAGAACAATAAATTGGCGAATTGTACTGTTTGGATGCTTTGCATATATGTTTCTTAGACTATATAGAAGCAATATTTACAAAGATTTCAACCGTCTACCTGTTCCATTCATTGTTCTACTTGTCGAAAGTTACAAATAATTTCCGATAAAGGATTAACAATGGGTCTCATTGTTCACTTAAACTTGAGGAACAAAAAATTGGCGAATGGTACTGCTTGGATGCTTTGCGTACATGTTTCTTAGACTATATAGAAGCAATATATACAAAGTTTTCAACCGTCTACCTGTTCCATTCATTGTTCTACTTGTCGAAAGTTACAAATAATTTCCGATAAAGGATTAACAATGGGGCTCATTTTTCACTTAACCTTGAAGAACAAAAAATTGGCGAATGGTACTGTTTGGATGCTTTGCATATATGTTTCTTAGACTATATAGAAGCAATATATACAAAGATTTCAACCGTCTACCTGTTCCATTCATTGTTCTATTTGTCGAAAATTACAAATAATTTCCGATAAAGGATTAACAATGGAGCTCGTAGTTCACTTAAACTTGAAGAACAAAAAAATTGGCGAATTGTACTGTTTGGATGCTTTGCATAAATGTTTCTTAGACTATATAGAAGCAATATGTAGAAGGATTTCACCCGTCTACCTGTTCCAATCATTGTTCTACTTGTTGAAATTTAGAAATAATTTCCCTTTCATGATTATCAATGGGGCTCGTTGTTCACTTATACTTGAAGAACAATAAATTCGCGAATGGTACTGTTTGGATGCTTTGCATGTATGTTTCTTAGACTATATAGAAGCAATATATACAATGATTTCAACCGTCTACCTGTTCCATTCATTGTTCTACTTGTCGATATTTACAAATAATTTCCTTTAAAGGATTAACAATGGGGCTCGTTGTTCACTTAAACTTGAAGAACAATAAATTGGCGAATTGTACTGTTTGGATGCTTTGCATATATGTTTCTTAGACTATATAGAAGCAATATATACAATGATTTCAAACGTCTACCTGTTCCATTCATTGTTCTACTTGTCGAAAGTCACACATAATTTCCGTTGATGGATTAACAATGGGGCTCGTAGTTCACTTAAACTTGAAGAACAAAAAATTGGCGAATGGTACTGTTTGGGTGCTTTGCATATATGTTTCTTAGACTATATAGATGTAATATATACAATGATTTCAACCGTCTACCTGTTCCATTCATTGTTCTAATTGTAGAAAATTACAATTAATTTCCTTTAAAGGATTAACAATGGGGCTGGTAGTTCACTTAAACTTGAAGAACAAAAAAATGGCGAATTGTACTATTTGGATGCTTTGCATATATGTTTCTTAGACTATTTAGAAGCAATATATAGAAAGATTTAACCCGTCTACCTGTACTATTCATTGTTCTACTTGTAGAAAGTTACAAATAATTTCCATTTCATGATTATCAATGGGGCTCGCTGTTCACTTAAACTTGAAGATCAAACAATTGGCGATTGTTACTGTTTAGATGCTTTGCATATAGGTTTCTTAGACTATATAGAAGCAATATATACAAAGATTTCAACCGTCTACCTGTTCCATTCATTGTTCTACTTGTCGAAAATTACAAATAATTTCCGATAAAGGATTAACCATTGGGGCTCATTTTTCACTTAAACTTGAAGAACAAAAAATTGGCGAATGGTACTGTTTGGATGCTTTGCCTATGTGATTCTTAGACTATATAGACGCAATATATACAAAGATTTCAACCGTCTACCTGTTCCATTCATTGTTCTACTTGTCGAAAGTTACAAATAATTTCCTTTAAAGGATTAACAATGGGGCTCGTAATTCACTTAAACTTGAAGAACAAAAAATTGGCGAATTGTACTGTTTGGATTCTTTGCATATATGTTTCTTAGACTATTTAGAAGCAATATATACAAAGATTTCAACCGTCTACCTGTTCCATTCATTGTTCTACTTGTCGAAAGTTACAAATAATTTCCTTTAAAGGATTAACAATGGGGCTCGTAATTCACTTAAACTTGAAGAACAAAAAATTGGCGAATTGTACTGTTTGGATTCTTTGCATATATGTTTCTTAGACTATTTAGAAGCAATATATACATTGATTTCAACCGGCTACCTGTTCCATTCATTGTTCTACTTGTCGAAAGTTACAAATAATTACGGATAAATGATTAACCATTGGGGCTCATTGTTCACTTAAACTTGAAGAACAAAAAATTGGCGAATTGTACTGTTTGGATGCTTTGCATATATGTTTCTTAGACTATATAGGCGCAATATATACAAGGATTTCAACCGTCTACCTGTTCCATTCATTGTTCTACTTGTCGAAAGTTACAAATAATTTCCGTTAAGGGATTAACAATGGGGATCGTAGTTTACTTAAACTTGAAGAACAAAAAATTGGCGAATGGTACTGTTTGGATGCTTTGCATATATGTTTCTTAGACTATATAGAAGCAATATATAAAAAGATTTCAACCGTCTACCTGTTCCATTCATTGTTCTACTTGTCGAAAGTTAAAAATAATTTCCGATAAAGGAGTAACAATGGGGCCCATTGTTCACTTAAACTTGAAGAACAAAAAATTGGCGAATGGTACTGTTTGGATGCTTTGCATATATGTTTCTTAGACTATATGGAAGCAATATATAATAATATTTCAACCGTCTACCTGTTCCATTCATTGTTCTACATGTCGAAAGTTACAAATAATTTCCGTTTCATGATTATCAATGGGCCTCGTTGTTCACTTAAACTTGAAGAACAATAAATTGGCGAATTGTACTGTTTGGATGCTTTGCATATTTGTTTCTTACACTAGATGGAAGCAATATATACAAAGATTTCAACCGTCTACCTGTTCCATTCATTGTTCTACTTGTCGAAAGTTACAAATAATTTCCGATAAAGGATTAACAATGGGGCTCATTGTTCACTTAACCTTTAAGAACAAAAAATTGGCGAATGGTACTGTTTGGATGCTTTGCGTACATGTTTCTTAGACTATATGGAAGCAATATATATAAGGATTTCAACCGACTACGTGTTCCAATCATTGTTCTACTTGTCGAAATTTACAAATAATTTCCTTTAAAGGATTAACAATGGGGCTCGTTGTTCACTTAAACTTGAAGAACAATAAATTGGCGAATTGTACTGTTTGGATGCTTTGCATATATGTTTCTTAGACTATATAGGCGCAATATATACAAGGATTTCAACCGTCTACCTGTTCCATTCATTGTTCTACTTGTCGAAAGTTACAAATAATTACGGATAAAGGATTAACAATGGGGCTCGTAGCTCACTTAAACTTGAAGAACAAAAAATTGGCGAATGGTACTGTTTGGATGCTTTGCATATATGTTTCTTAGACTATATGGAAGCAATATATAATAATATTTCAACCGTCTACCTGTTCCATTCATTGTTCTACATGTCGAAAGTTACAAATAATTTCCGTTTCATGATTATCAATGGGCCTCGTTGTTCACTTAAACTTGAAGAACAATAAATTGGCGAATTGTACTGTTTGGATGCTTTGCATATTTGTTTCTTACACTAGATGGAAGCAATATATACAAAGATTTCAACCGTCTACCTGTTCCATTCATTGTTCTACTTGTCGAAAGTTACAAATAATTTCCGATAAAGGATTAACAATGGGGCTCATTGTTCACTTAACCTTTAAGAACAAAAAATTGGCGAATGGTTCTGTTTAGATGCTTTGCATATAGGTTCCTTAGACTATATAGAAGCAACATATACAAAGATTGCAACCGTCTACCTGTTCTATTTATTGTTCTTCTTGTCGAAAGTTACAAATAATTTCCGTTGATGGATTAACAATGGGGCTCGTAGTTCACTTAAACTTGAAGAACAAAAAATTGGCGAATGGTACTGTTTGGATGCTTTGCATATATGTTTCTTAGACTATATAGGCGCAATATATACAAGGATTTCAACCGTCTACCTGTTCCATTCATTGTTCTACTTGTCGATATTTACAAATAATTTCCTTTAAAGGATTAACAATGGGGCTCGTTGTTCACTTAAACTTGAAGAACAATAAATTGGCTAATTGTACTGTTTGGATGCTTTGCATATATGTTTCTTAGACTATATAGAAGCAATATTTACAAAGATTTCAACCGTCTACCTGTTCCATTCATTGTTCTACTTGTCGAAAGTTACAAATAATTTCCGATAAAGGATTAACAATGGGTCTCATTGTTCACTTAAACTTGAGGAACAAAAAATTGGCGAATGGTACTGCTTGGATGCTTTGCGTACATGTTTCTTAGACTATATAGAAGCAATATATACAAAGTTTTCAACCGTCTACCTGTTCCATTCATTGTTCTACTTGTCGAAAGTTACAAATAATTTCCGATAAAGGATTAACAATGGGGCTCATTGTTCACTTAACCTTTAAGAACAAAAAATTGGCGAATGGTTCTGTTTGGATGCTTTGCATATATGTTTCTTAGATTATATAGAAGCAATATATACAATGATTTCAACCGTCTACCTGTTCCATTCATTGTTCTACTTGTCGATATTTACAAATAATTTCCTTTAAAGGATTAACAATGGGGCTCATTGTTCACTTAAACTTGAAGAACAAAAAATTGGTGAATGGTACTGTTTGGATGCTTTGCATATATGTTTCTTAGACTATATGGAAGCAATATATACAAAGATTTCAACCGTCTGCGTGTTCCAATCATTGTTCTACTTGTAGAAAGTTACAATTAATTTCCGTTAAAGGATTAACAATGGGGCTCGTAGTTCACTTAAACTTGAAGAACAAAAAATTGGCGAATTGTACTGTTTGGATGCTTTGCATATATGTTTCGTAGGTTATATAGAAGCAATATATACAATGATTTCAACCGTCTACCTGATCCATTCATTGTTCTACTTGTCGAAATTTACAAATAATTTCCTTTAAAGGATTAACAATGGGGCTCGTTGTTCACTTAAACTAGAAGAACAAAAAATTGGCGAATGGTCCTGATTGGATGCTTTGCATATATGTTTCTTAGATTATATAGAAGCAATATATACAAAGATTTCAACCGTCTACCTGTTCCATTCATTGTTCTACTTGTCGAAAATTACAAATAATTTCCGATAAAGGATTAACCATTGGGGCTCATTGTTCTCTAAACTTGAAGAACAAAAAATTGTCGAATTGTACTGTTTGTATGCTTTGCATATATGTTTCTTAGACTATATAGAAGCAATATATACAATGATTTCAACCGTCTACCTGTTCCATTCATTGTTCTACTTGTCGAAAGTTACAAATAATTTCCGTCGAGGGATTAACAATGGGGATCGTAGTTTACTTAAACTCGAAGAACAAAAAATTGGCGAATTGTACTGTTTGGATGCTTTGCATATATGTTTCTTAGACTATTTAGAAGCAATATATACAATGATTTCAACAGTCTACCTGTTCCATTCATTGTTCTACTTCCCGAAATTTACAAATAATTTCCTTTAAAGGATTAACAATGGGGCTCGTAGTTCACTTAAACTTGAAGTACAAAATATTGGCGAATTGTACTGTTTGGATGCTTTGCATATATGTTTCGTAGGTTATATAGAAGCAATATATACAATGATTTCAACCGTCTACCTGATCCATTCATTGTTCTACTTGTCGAAATTTACAAATAATTTCCTTTAAAGGATTAACAATGGGGCTCGTTGTTCACTTAAACTAGAAGAACAAAAAATTGGCGAATGGTCCTGATTGGATGCTTTGCATATATGTTTCTTAGATTATATAGAAGCAATATATACAAAGATTTCAACCGTCTACCTGTTCCATTCATTGTTCTACTTGTCGAAAATTACAAATAATTTCCGATAAAGGATTAACCATTGGGGCTCATTGTTCTCTAAACTTGAAGAACAAAAAATTGTCGAATTGTACTGTTTGTATGCTTTGCATATATGTTTCTTAGACTATATAGAAGCAATATATACAATGATTTCAACCGTCTACCTGTTCCATTCATTGTTCTACTTGTCGAAAGTTACAAATAATTTCCGTCGAGGGATTAACAATGGGGATCGTAGTTTACTTAAACTCGAAGAACAAAAAATTGGCGAATTGTACTGTTTGGATGCTTTGCATATATGTTTCTTAGACTATTTAGAAGCAATATATACAATGATTTCAACAGTCTACCTGTTCCATTCATTGTTCTACTTCCCGAAATTTACAAATAATTTCCTTTAAAGGATTAACAATGGGGCTCGTAGTTCACTTAAACTTGAAGTACAAAATATTGGCGAATTGTACTGTTTGGATGCTTTGCATATATGTTTCGTAGGTTATATAGAAGCAATATATACAATGATTTCAACCGTCTACCTGATCCATTCATTGTTCTACTTGTCGAAATTTACAAATAATTTCCTTTAAAGGATTAACAATGGGGCTCGTTGTTCACTTAAACTAGAAGAACAAAAAATTGGCGAATGGTACTGATTGGATGCTTTGCATATATGTTTCGTAGGTTATATAGAAGCAATATATACAATGATTTCAACCGTCTACCTGTTCCATTCATTGTTCTACTTGTCGAAAATTACAAATAATTTCCGATAAAGGATTAACCATTGGGGCTCATTGTTCTCTAAACTTGAAGAACAAAAAATTGTCGAATTGTACTGTTTGTATGCTTTGCATATATGTTTCTTAGACTATATAGAAGCAATATATACAATGATTTCAACCGTCTACCTGTTCCATTCAATGTTCTACTTGTCGAAAGTTACAAATAATTTCCGATAAAGGATTAACCATTGGGGCTCATTGTTCACTTAAACTTGAAGAACAAAAAGTTGGCGAATGGTACTGTTTGGATGCTTTGCATATATGTTTCTTATACTATATAGAAGCAATATATACAAAGATTTCAACCGTCTACCTGTTCCATTCACTGTTCTACTTGTCGAAAGTTACAAATAATTTCCGTTAAGGGATTAACAATGGGGATCGTAGTTTACTTAAACTTGAAGAACAAAAAATTGGCGAATTGTACTGTTTGGATGCTTTGCATATATGTTTCTTATACTATATAGAAGCAATATATACAAAGATTTCAACCGTCTACCTGTTCCATTCACTGTTCTACTTGTCGAAAGTTACAAATAATTTCCGTTAAGGGATTAACAATGGGGAACGTAGTTTACTTAAACTTGAAGAACAAAAAATTGGCGAATTGTACTGTTTGGATGCTTTGCATAAATGTTTCTTAGACTATATAGAAGCAATATATACAATGATTTCAACATTCTACCTGTTCCATTCATTGTTCTACTTGTCGAAAGTTACAAATAATTTCCTTTAAAGGATTAACAATGGAGCTCGCAGTTCACTTAAACTTGAAGAACAAAAAATTGGCGAATGGTACTGTTTGGATGCTATGCATATATGTTTCTTATACTATATAGAAGCAATAGATACAAAGATTTCAACCGTCTACCTGTTCCATTCAATGTTCTACTTGTCGAAAGTTAGAAATAATTTCCGTTAAGGGATTAACAATGGGGATCGTAGTTTACTTAAACTTGAAGAACAAAAAATTGGCGAATTGTACTGTTTGGATGCTTTGCATAAATGTTTCTTAGACTATATAGAAGCAATATACACAATGATTTCAACAGTCTACCTGTTCCATTCATTGTTCTACTTGTCGAAAGTTACAAATAATTTCCTATAAAGGATTAACAATGGAGCTCGCAGTTCACTTAAACTTGAAGAACAAAAAATTGGCGAATGGTACTGTTTGGATGCTTTGCATATATGTTTCTTATACTATATAGAAGCAATAGATACAAAGATTTCAACCGTCTACCTGTTCCATTCAATGTTCTACTTGTCGAAAGTTACAAATAATTTCCGATAAAGGATTAACAATGGGGCTCATTGTTCACTTAAACTTGAAGAACAAAAAATTGGTGAATGGTACTGTTTGGATGCTTTGCATATATGTTTCTTAGACTATATGGAAGCAATATATACAAAGATTTCAACCGTCTGCGTGTTCCAATCATTGTTCTACTTGTAGAAAGTTACAATTAATTTCCGTTAAAGGATTAACAATGGGGCTCGTAGTTCACTTAAACTTGAAGAACAAAAAATTGGCGAATTGTACTGTTTGGATGCTTTGCATATATGTTTCTTAGATTATATAGAAGCAATATATACAAAGATTTCAACCGTCTACCTGTTCCATTCATTGTTCTACTTGTCGTAAATTACAAATAATTTCCGATAAAGGATTAACCATTGGGGCTCATTGTTCTCTAAACTTGAAGAACAAAAAATTGTCGAATTGTACTGTTTGTATGCTTTGCATATATGTTTCTTAGACTATATAGAAGCAATATATACAATGATTTCAACCGTCTACCTGTTCCATTCATTGTTCTACTTGTCGAAAGTTACAAATAATTTCCGTCGAGGGATTAACAATGGGGATCGTAGTTTACTTAAACTTGAAGAACAAAAAATTGGCGAATTGTACTGTTAGGATGCTTTGCATATATGTTTCTTAGACTATTTAGAAGCAATATATACAACGATTTCAACAGTCTACCTGTTCCATTCATTGTTCTACTTGTCGAAATTTACAAATTATTTCCTTTAAAGGATTAACAATGGGGCTCGTAGTTAACTTAAACTTGAAGAACAAAAAAATGGCGAATGGTACTGTTTGGATGCTTTGCATATATGTTTCTTAGACTATATAGAAGCAATATATACAAAGATTTCAACCATCTACCTGTTCCATTCATTGTTCTACTTGTCGAAAGTTACAAATAATTTCCGATAACGGATTAACCATTGGGGCTCATTATTCACTTAAACTTGAAGAACAAAAAATTGGCGAATTGTACTGTTTGGATGCTTTGCATATATGTTTCTTATACTATAAAGAAGCAATATATACAAAGATTTCAACCGTCTACCTGTTCCATTCACTGTTGTACTTGTCGAAATTTACAAATAATTTCCTTTAAAGGATTAACAATGGGGCTCGTAGTTCACTTAAACTTGAAGAACAAAAAATTGGCGAATGGTACTGTTTGGATGCTTTGCATATATGTTTCTTAGACTATATAGAAGCAATATATACAATGATTTCAACAGTCTACCTGTTCCATTCATTGTTCTACTTGTCGAAAATTACAAACAATTACCGATAAAGGATTAACCATTGGGGCTCATTGTTCACTTAAACTTGAAGAACAAAAAAGTGGCGAATGGTACTGTTTGGATGCTTTGCATATATGTTTCTTAGACTATAAGGAAGCAATATATACATTGATTTCAACCGTCTACCTGTTCCATTCATTGTTCTACTTGTCGCAAGTTACAAATAATTTCCGTTAAAGTATTAACAATGGGGCTCGTAGTTCACTTAAACTTGAAGATCAAATAATTGGCGAATTGTACTGTTTGGATGCTTTGCATAAATGTTTCTTAGACTATATAGAAGCAATATATACAATGATTTCAACAGTCTACCTGTTCCATTCATTGTTCTACTTGTCGAAAGTTACAAATAATTTCCTTTAAAGGATTAACAATGGAGCTCGCAGTTCACTTAAACTTGAAGAACAAAAAATTGGCGAATGGTACTGTTTGGATGCTTTGCATATATGTTTCTTATACTATATAGAAGCAATAGATACAAAGATTTCAACCGTCTACCTGTTCCATTCAATGTTCTACTTGTCGAAAGTTACAAATAATTTCCGTCAAGGGATTAACAATGGGGATCGTAGTTTACTTAAACTTGATGAACAAAAAATTGGCGAATTGTACTGTTTGGATGCTTTGCATATATGTTTCTTAGACTATTTAGAAACAATATATACAATGATTTCAACAGTCTACCTGTTCCATTCATTGTTCTACTTGTCGAAATTTACAAATAATTTCCTTTAAAGGATTAACAATGGGGCTCGTAGTTCACTTAAACTTGAGGAACAAAAAATTGGCGAATGGTACTGTTTGGATGCTTTGCATATATGTTTCTTAGACTATATAGAAGCAATATATACAAAGATTTCAACCATCTACCTGTTCCATTCATTGTTCTACTTGTCGAAAGTTACAAATAATTTCCGATAACGGATTAACCATTGGGGCTCATTGTTCACTTAAACTTGAAGAACAAAAAATTGGCGAATTGTACTGTTTGGATGCTTTGCATATATGTTTCTAATACTATAAAGAAGCAATATATACAAAGATTTCAACCGTCTACCTGTTCCATTCACTGTTCTACTTGTCGAAAGTTACAAATAATTTCCGTTAAGGGATCAACAATGGGGATCGTATTTCACTTAAACTTGAAGAACAAAAAATTGGCGAATTGTACTGTTTGGATGCTTTGCGTACATGTTTCTTAGACTATATGGAAGCAATATATACAAAGATTTCAACCGTCTACCTGCTCCATTCATTGTTCTACTTGTCGCAAGATACAAATAATTTCCCTTAAAGTATTAACAATGGGGCTCGTAGTTCACTTAAACTTGAAGATCAAATAATCGGCGAATTGTACTGTTTGGATGATTTGCATATATGTTTCTTAAACTATATAGAAGCAATATATACAAAGATTTCAACCGTCTACCTGTTCCATTCATTGTTCTACTTGCCGAAATTTACAAATAATTTCCTTTAAAGGATTAACAATGGGGCTTGTAGTTCACTTAAACTTGAAGAGCATTAAATTGTCGAATTGTACTGTTTGGATGCTTTGCATATATGTTTCTTAGACTATATAGAAGCAATATATACAATGATTTCAACCGTCTACCTGTTCCATTCATTGTTCTACTTGTCGCAAGTTACAAATAATTTCCGTTAAAGTATTAACAATGGGGCTCGTAGTTCACTTAAACTTGAAGAACAAAAAATTGGCGAATTGTACTGTTTGGATGCTTTGCATATATGTTTCGTAGGTTATATAGAAGCAATATATACAATGATTTCAACCGTCTACCTGATCCATTCATTGTTCTACTTGTCGAAATTTACAAATAATTTCCTTTAAAGGATTAACAATGGGGCTCGTTGTTCACTTAAACTAGAAGAACAAAAAATTGGCGAATGGTCCTGATTGGATGCTTTGCATATATGTTTCTTAGATTATATAGAAGCAATATATACAAAGATTTCAACCGTCTACCTGTTCCATTCATTGTTCTACTTGTCGAAAATTACAAATAATTTCCGATAAAGGATTAACCATTGGGGCTCATTGTTCTCTAAACTTGAAGAACAAAAAATTGTCGAATTGTACTGTTTGTATGCTTTGCATATATGTTTCTTAGACTATATAGAAGCAATATATACAATGATTTCAACCGTCTACCTGTTCCATTCATTGTTCTACTTGTCGAAAGTTACAAATAATTTCCGTCGAGGGATTAACAATGGGGATCGTAGTTTACTTAAACTCGAAGAACAAAAAATTGGCGAATTGTACTGTTTGGATGCTTTGCATATATGTTTCTTAGACTATTTAGAAGCAATATATACAATGATTTCAACAGTCTACCTGTTCCATTCATTGTTCTACTTCCCGAAATTTACAAATAATTTCCTTTAAAGGATTAACAATGGGGCTCGTAGTTCACTTAAACTTGAAGTACAAAATATTGGCGAATTGTACTGTTTGGATGCTTTGCATATATGTTTCGTAGGTTATATAGAAGCAATATATACAATGATTTCAACCGTCTACCTGATCCATTCATTGTTCTACTTGTCGAAATTTACAAATAATTTCCTTTAAAGGATTAACAATGGGGCTCGTTGTTCACTTAAACTAGAAGAACAAAAAATTGGCGAATGGTCCTGATTGGATGCTTTGCATATATGTTTCTTAGATTATATAGAAGCAATATATACAAAGATTTCAACCGTCTACCTGTTCCATTCATTGTTCTACTTGTCGAAAATTACAAATAATTTCCGATAAAGGATTAACCATTGGGGCTCATTGTTCTCTAAACTTGAAGAACAAAAAATTGTCGAATTGTACTGTTTGTATGCTTTGCATATATGTTTCTTAGACTATATAGAAGCAATATATACAATGATTTCAACCGTCTACCTGTTCCATTCATTGTTCTACTTGTCGAAAGTTACAAATAATTTCCGTCGAGGGATTAACAATGGGGATCGTAGTTTACTTAAACTCGAAGAACAAAAAATTGGCGAATTGTACTGTTTGGATGCTTTGCATATATGTTTCTTAGACTATTTAGAAGCAATATATACAATGATTTCAACAGTCTACCTGTTCCATTCATTGTTCTACTTCCCGAAATTTACAAATAATTTCCTTTAAAGGATTAACAATGGGGCTCGTAGTTCACTTAAACTTGAAGTACAAAATATTGGCGAATTGTACTGTTTGGATGCTTTGCATATATGTTTCGTAGGTTATATAGAAGCAATATATACAATGATTTCAACCGTCTACCTGATCCATTCATTGTTCTACTTGTCGAAATTTACAAATAATTTCCTTTAAAGGATTAACAATGGGGCTCGTTGTTCACTTAAACTAGAAGAACAAAAAAATGGCGAATGGTACTGTTTGGATGCTTTGCATATATGTTTCTTAGACTATATAGAAGCAATATATACAAAGATTTCAACCATCTACCTGTTCCATTCATTGTTCTACTTGTCGAAAGTTACAAATAATTTCCGATAACGGATTAACCATTGGGGCTCATTATTCACTTAAACTTGAAGAACAAAAAATTGGCGAATTGTACTGTTTGGATGCTTTGCATATATGTTTCTTATACTATAAAGAAGCAATATATACAAAGATTTCAACCGTCTACCTGTTCCATTCACTGTTGTACTTGTCGAAATTTACAAATAATTTCCTTTAAAGGATTAACAATGGGGCTCGTAGTTCACTTAAACTTGAAGAACAAAAAATTGGCGAATGGTACTGTTTGGATGCTTTGCATATATGTTTCTTAGACTATATAGAAGCAATATATACAATGATTTCAACAGTCTACCTGTTCCATTCATTGTTCTACTTGTCGAAAATTACAAACAATTACCGATAAAGGATTAACCATTGGGGCTCATTGTTCACTTAAACTTGAAGAACAAAAAAGTGGCGAATGGTACTGTTTGGATGCTTTGCATATATGTTTCTTAGACTATAAGGAAGCAATATATACATTGATTTCAACCGTCTACCTGTTCCATTCATTGTTCTACTTGTCGCAAGTTACAAATAATTTCCGTTAAAGTATTAACAATGGGGCTCGTAGTTCACTTAAACTTGAAGATCAAATAATTGGCGAATTGTACTGTTTGGATGCTTTGCATAAATGTTTCTTAGACTATATAGAAGCAATATATACAATGATTTCAACAGTCTACCTGTTCCATTCATTGTTCTACTTGTCGAAAGTTACAAATAATTTCCTTTAAAGGATTAACAATGGAGCTCGCAGTTCACTTAAACTTGAAGAACAAAAAATTGGCGAATGGTACTGTTTGGATGCTTTGCATATATGTTTCTTATACTATATAGAAGCAATAGATACAAAGATTTCAACCGTCTACCTGTTCCATTCAATGTTCTACTTGTCGAAAGTTACAAATAATTTCCGTCAAGGGATTAACAATGGGGATCGTAGTTTACTTAAACTTGATGAACAAAAAATTGGCGAATTGTACTGTTTGGATGCTTTGCATATATGTTTCTTAGACTATTTAGAAACAATATATACAATGATTTCAACAGTCTACCTGTTCCATTCATTGTTCTACTTGTCGAAATTTACAAATAATTTCCTTTAAAGGATTAACAATGGGGCTCGTAGTTCACTTAAACTTGAGGAACAAAAAATTGGCGAATGGTACTGTTTGGATGCTTTGCATATATGTTTCTTAGACTATATAGAAGCAATATATACAAAGATTTCAACCATCTACCTGTTCCATTCATTGTTCTACTTGTCGAAAGTTACAAATAATTTCCGATAACGGATTAACCATTGGGGCTCATTGTTCACTTAAACTTGAAGAACAAAAAATTGGCGAATTGTACTGTTTGGATGCTTTGCATATATGTTTCTAATACTATAAAGAAGCAATATATACAAAGATTTCAACCGTCTACCTGTTCCATTCACTGTTCTACTTGTCGAAAGTTACAAATAATTTCCGTTAAGGGATCAACAATGGGGATCGTATTTCACTTAAACTTGAAGAACAAAAAATTGGCGAATTGTACTGTTTGGATGCTTTGCGTACATGTTTCTTAGACTATATGGAAGCAATATATACAAAGATTTCAACCGTCTACCTGCTCCATTCATTGTTCTACTTGTCGCAAGATACAAATAATTTCCCTTAAAGTATTAACAATGGGGCTCGTAGTTCACTTAAACTTGAAGATCAAATAATCGGCGAATTGTACTGTTTGGATGATTTGCATATATGTTTCTTAAACTATATAGAAGCAATATATACAAAGATTTCAACCGTCTACCTGTTCCATTCATTGTTCTACTTGCCGAAATTTACAAATAATTTCCTTTAAAGGATTAACAATGGGGCTTGTAGTTCACTTAAACTTGAAGAGCATTAAATTGTCGAATTGTACTGTTTGGATGCTTTGCATATATGTTTCTTAGACTATATAGAAGCAATATATACAATGATTTCAACCGTCTACCTGTTCCATTCATTGTTCTACTTGTCGCAAGTTACAAATAATTTCCGTTAAAGTATTAACAATGGGGCTCGTAGTTCACTTAAACTTGAAGAACAAAAAATTGGCGAATTGTACTGTTTGGATGCTTTGCATATATGTTTCGTAGGTTATATAGAAGCAATATATACAATGATTTCAACCGTCTACCTGATCCATTCATTGTTCTACTTGTCGAAATTTACAAATAATTTCCTTTAAAGGATTAACAATGGGGCTCGTTGTTCACTTAAACTAGAAGAACAAAAAATTGGCGAATGGTCCTGATTGGATGCTTTGCATATATGTTTCTTAGATTATATAGAAGCAATATATACAAAGATTTCAACCGTCTACCTGTTCCATTCATTGTTCTACTTGTCGAAAATTACAAATAATTTCCGATAAAGGATTAACCATTGGGGCTCATTGTTCTCTAAACTTGAAGAACAAAAAATTGTCGAATTGTACTGTTTGTATGCTTTGCATATATGTTTCTTAGACTATATAGAAGCAATATATACAATGATTTCAACCGTCTACCTGTTCCATTCATTGTTCTACTTGTCGAAAGTTACAAATAATTTCCGTCGAGGGATTAACAATGGGGATCGTAGTTTACTTAAACTCGAAGAACAAAAAATTGGCGAATTGTACTGTTTGGATGCTTTGCATATATGTTTCTTAGACTATTTAGAAGCAATATATACAATGATTTCAACAGTCTACCTGTTCCATTCATTGTTCTACTTCCCGAAATTTACAAATAATTTCCTTTAAAGGATTAACAATGGGGCTCGTAGTTCACTTAAACTTGAAGTACAAAATATTGGCGAATTGTACTGTTTGGATGCTTTGCATATATGTTTCGTAGGTTATATAGAAGCAATATATACAATGATTTCAACCGTCTACCTGATCCATTCATTGTTCTACTTGTCGAAATTTACAAATAATTTCCTTTAAAGGATTAACAATGGGGCTCGTTGTTCACTTAAACTAGAAGAACAAAAAATTGGCGAATGGTCCTGATTGGATGCTTTGCATATATGTTTCTTAGATTATATAGAAGCAATATATACAAAGATTTCAACCGTCTACCTGTTCCATTCATTGTTCTACTTGTCGAAAATTACAAATAATTTCCGATAAAGGATTAACCATTGGGGCTCATTGTTCTCTAAACTTGAAGAACAAAAAATTGTCGAATTGTACTGTTTGTATGCTTTGCATATATGTTTCTTAGACTATATAGAAGCAATATATACAATGATTTCAACCGTCTACCTGTTCCATTCATTGTTCTACTTGTCGAAAGTTACAAATAATTTCCGTCGAGGGATTAACAATGGGGATCGTAGTTTACTTAAACTCGAAGAACAAAAAATTGGCGAATTGTACTGTTTGGATGCTTTGCATATATGTTTCTTAGACTATTTAGAAGCAATATATACAATGATTTCAACAGTCTACCTGTTCCATTCATTGTTCTACTTCCCGAAATTTACAAATAATTTCCTTTAAAGGATTAACAATGGGGCTCGTAGTTCACTTAAACTTGAAGTACAAAATATTGGCGAATTGTACTGTTTGGATGCTTTGCATATATGTTTCGTAGGTTATATAGAAGCAATATATACAATGATTTCAACCGTCTACCTGATCCATTCATTGTTCTACTTGTCGAAATTTACAAATAATTTCCTTTAAAGGATTAACAATGGGGCTCGTTGTTCACTTAAACTAGAAGAACAAAAAATTGGCGAATGGTACTGATTGGATGCTTTGCATATATGTTTCGTAGGTTATATAGAAGCAATATATACAATGATTTCAACCGTCTACCTGTTCCATTCATTGTTCTACTTGTCGAAAATTACAAATAATTTCCGATAAAGGATTAACCATTGGGGCTCATTGTTCTCTAAACTTGAAGAACAAAAAATTGTCGAATTGTACTGTTTGTATGCTTTGCATATATGTTTCTTAGACTATATAGAAGCAATATATACAATGATTTCAACCGTCTACCTGTTCCATTCAATGTTCTACTTGTCGAAAGTTACAAATAATTTCCGATAAAGGATTAACCATTGGGGCTCATTGTTCACTTAAACTTGAAGAACAAAAAGTTGGCGAATGGTACTGTTTGGATGCTTTGCATATATGTTTCTTATACTATATAGAAGCAATATATACAAAGATTTCAACCGTCTACCTGTTCCATTCACTGTTCTACTTGTCGAAAGTTACAAATAATTTCCGTTAAGGGATTAACAATGGGGATCGTAGTTTACTTAAACTTGAAGAACAAAAAATTGGCGAATTGTACTGTTTGGATGCTTTGCATATATGTTTCTTATACTATATAGAAGCAATATATACAAAGATTTCAACCGTCTACCTGTTCCATTCACTGTTCTACTTGTCGAAAGTTACAAATAATTTCCGTTAAGGGATTAACAATGGGGAACGTAGTTTACTTAAACTTGAAGAACAAAAAATTGGCGAATTGTACTGTTTGGATGCTTTGCATAAATGTTTCTTAGACTATATAGAAGCAATATATACAATGATTTCAACATTCTACCTGTTCCATTCATTGTTCTACTTGTCGAAAGTTACAAATAATTTCCTTTAAAGGATTAACAATGGAGCTCGCAGTTCACTTAAACTTGAAGAACAAAAAATTGGCGAATGGTACTGTTTGGATGCTATGCATATATGTTTCTTATACTATATAGAAGCAATAGATACAAAGATTTCAACCGTCTACCTGTTCCATTCAATGTTCTACTTGTCGAAAGTTAGAAATAATTTCCGTTAAGGGATTAACAATGGGGATCGTAGTTTACTTAAACTTGAAGAACAAAAAATTGGCGAATTGTACTGTTTGGATGCTTTGCATAAATGTTTCTTAGACTATATAGAAGCAATATACACAATGATTTCAACAGTCTACCTGTTCCATTCATTGTTCTACTTGTCGAAAGTTACAAATAATTTCCTTTAAAGGATTAACAATGGAGCTCGCAGTTCACTTAAACTTGAAGAACAAAAAATTGGCGAATGGTACTGTTTGGATGCTTTGCATATATGTTTCTTATACTATATAGAAGCAATAGATACAAAGATTTCAACCGTCTACCTGTTCCATTCAATGTTCTACTTGTCGAAAGTTACAAATAATTTCCGATAAAGGATTAACAATGGGGCTCATTGTTCACTTAAACTTGAAGAACAAAAAATTGGTGAATGGTACTGTTTGGATGCTTTGCATATATGTTTCTTAGACTATATGGAAGCAATATATACAAAGATTTCAACCGTCTGCGTGTTCCAATCATTGTTCTACTTGTAGAAAGTTACAATTAATTTCCGTTAAAGGATTAACAATGGGGCTCGTAGTTCACTTAAACTTGAAGAACAAAAAATTGGCGAATTGTACTGTTTGGATGCTTTGCATATATGTTTCTTAGATTATATAGAAGCAATATATACAAAGATTTCAACCGTCTACCTGTTCCATTCATTGTTCTACTTGTCGTAAATTACAAATAATTTCCGATAAAGGATTAACCATTGGGGCTCATTGTTCTCTAAACTTGAAGAACAAAAAATTGTCGAATTGTACTGTTTGTATGCTTTGCATATATGTTTCTTAGACTATATAGAAGCAATATATACAATGATTTCAACCGTCTACCTGTTCCATTCATTGTTCTACTTGTCGAAAGTTACAAATAATTTCCGTCGAGGGATTAACAATGGGGATCGTAGTTTACTTAAACTTGAAGAACAAAAAATTGGCGAATTGTACTGTTAGGATGCTTTGCATATATGTTTCTTAGACTATTTAGAAGCAATATATACAACGATTTCAACAGTCTACCTGTTCCATTCATTGTTCTACTTGTCGAAATTTACAAATTATTTCCTTTAAAGGATTAACAATGGGGCTCGTAGTTAACTTAAACTTGAAGAACAAAAAAATGGCGAATGGTACTGTTTGGATGCTTTGCATATATGTTTCTTAGACTATATAGAAGCAATATATACAAAGATTTCAACCATCTACCTGTTCCATTCATTGTTCTACTTGTCGAAAGTTACAAATAATTTCCGATAACGGATTAACCATTGGGGCTCATTATTCACTTAAACTTGAAGAACAAAAAATTGGCGAATTGTACTGTTTGGATGCTTTGCATATATGTTTCTTATACTATAAAGAAGCAATATATACAAAGATTTCAACCGTCTACCTGTTCCATTCACTGTTGTACTTGTCGAAATTTACAAATAATTTCCTTTAAAGGATTAACAATGGGGCTCGTAGTTCACTTAAACTTGAAGAACAAAAAATTGGCGAATGGTACTGTTTGGATGCTTTGCATATATGTTTCTTAGACTATATAGAAGCAATATATACAATGATTTCAACAGTCTACCTGTTCCATTCATTGTTCTACTTGTCGAAAATTACAAACAATTACCGATAAAGGATTAACCATTGGGGCTCATTGTTCACTTAAACTTGAAGAACAAAAAAGTGGCGAATGGTACTGTTTGGATGCTTTGCATATATGTTTCTTAGACTATAAGGAAGCAATATATACATTGATTTCAACCGTCTACCTGTTCCATTCATTGTTCTACTTGTCGCAAGTTACAAATAATTTCCGTTAAAGTATTAACAATGGGGCTCGTAGTTCACTTAAACTTGAAGATCAAATAATTGGCGAATTGTACTGTTTGGATGCTTTGCATAAATGTTTCTTAGACTATATAGAAGCAATATATACAATGATTTCAACAGTCTACCTGTTCCATTCATTGTTCTACTTGTCGAAAGTTACAAATAATTTCCTTTAAAGGATTAACAATGGAGCTCGCAGTTCACTTAAACTTGAAGAACAAAAAATTGGCGAATGGTACTGTTTGGATGCTTTGCATATATGTTTCTTATACTATATAGAAGCAATAGATACAAAGATTTCAACCGTCTACCTGTTCCATTCAATGTTCTACTTGTCGAAAGTTACAAATAATTTCCGTCAAGGGATTAACAATGGGGATCGTAGTTTACTTAAACTTGATGAACAAAAAATTGGCGAATTGTACTGTTTGGATGCTTTGCATATATGTTTCTTAGACTATTTAGAACCAATATATACAATGATTTCAACAGTCTACCTGTTCCATTCATTGTTCTACTTGTCGAAATTTACAAATAATTTCCTTTAAAGGATTAACAATGGGGCTCGTAGTTCACTTAAACTTGAGGAACAAAAAATTGGCGAATGGTACTGTTTGGATGCTTTGCATATATGTTTCTTAGACTATATAGAAGCAATATATACAAAGATTTCAACCATCTACCTGTTCCATTCATTGTTCTACTTGTCGAAAGTTACAAATAATTTCCGATAACGGATTAACCATTGGGGCTCATTGTTCACTTAAACTTGAAGAACAAAAAATTGGCGAATTGTACTGTTTGGATGCTTTGCATATATGTTTCTAATACTATAAAGAAGCAATATATACAAAGATTTCAACCGTCTACCTGTTCCATTCACTGTTCTACTTGTCGAAAGTTACAAATAATTTCCGTTAAGGGATCAACAATGGGGATCGTATTTCACTTAAACTTGAAGAACAAAAAATTGGCGAATTGTACTGTTTGGATGCTTTGCGTACATGTTTCTTAGACTATATGGAAGCAATATATACAAAGATTTCAACCGTCTACCTGCTCCATTCATTGTTCTACTTGTCGCAAGATACAAATAATTTCCCTTAAAGTATTAACAATGGGGCTCGTAGTTCACTTAAACTTGAAGATCAAATAATCGGCGAATTGTACTGTTTGGATGATTTGCATATATGTTTCTTAAACTATATAGAAGCAATATATACAAAGATTTCAACCGTCTACCTGTTCCATTCATTGTTCTACTTGCCGAAATTTACAAATAATTTCCTTTAAAGGATTAACAATGGGGCTTGTAGTTCACTTAAACTTGAAGAGCATTAAATTGTCGAATTGTACTGTTTGGATGCTTTGCATATATGTTTCTTAGACTATATAGAAGCAATATATACAATGATTTCAACCGTCTACCTGTTCCATTCATTGTTCTACTTGTCGCAAGTTACAAATAATTTCCGTTAAAGTATTAACAATGGGGCTCGTAGTTCACTTAAACTTGAAGATCAAATAATTGGCGAATTGTACTGTTTGGATGATTTGCATATATGTTTCTTAGACTATATAGAAACAATATATACAAAGATTTCAACAGTCTACCTGTTCCATTCATTGTTCTACTTGTCAAAAGTTACAAATAATTTCCGTTAAGGGATTAACAATGGGGATCGTAGTTTACTTAAACTTGAAGAACAAGAAATTGGCGAATTGTACTGTTTGGATGATTTGCACATATGTTTCTTAGACTATATAGAAGCAATATAAACAATGATTTCAACCGTCTACCTATTCCATTCATTGTTCTACTTGCCGAAATTTACAAATAATTTCCTTTAAAGGATTAACAATGGGGCTCGTAGTTCACTTAAACTTGAAGAACAAAAAATTGGCGAATGGTACTGTTTGGATGCTTTGCATATATGTTTCTTAGACTATATAGATGCAATATATACAAAGATTTCAACCGTCCACCTGTTCCATTCATTGTTCTACTTGTCGAAAGTTACAAATAATTTCCTTTAAAGGATTAACAATGGGGCTCGTTGTTCACTTAAACTTGAAGAACAATAAATTGGCGAATTGTACTGTTTGGATGCTTTGCATATATGTTTCTTAGACTATATAGAAGCAATATATACAAAGATTTCAACCGTCTACCTGTTCCATTCACTGTTCTACTTGTCGAAAGTTACAAATAATTTCCTTTAAAGGATTAACAATGGAGCTCGCAGTTCACTTAAACTTGAAGAACAAAAAATTGGCGAATGGTACTGTTTGGATGCTTTGCATATATGTTTCTTATACTATATAGAAGCAATAGATACAAAGATTTCAACCGTCTACCTGTTCCATTCAATGTTCTACTTGTCGAAAGTTACAAATAATTTCCGATAAAGGATTAACAATGGGGCTCATTGTTCACTTAAACTTGAAGAACAAAAAATTGGCGAATTGTACTGTTTGGATGCTTTGCATAAATGTTTCTTAGACTATATAGAAGCAATATACACAATGATTTCAACAGTCTACCTGTTCCATTCATTGTTCTACTTGTCGAAAGTTACAAATAATTTCCTTTAAAGGATTAACAATGGAGCTCGCAGTTCACTTAAACTTGAAGAACAAAAAATTGGCGAATGGTACTGTTTGGATGCTTTGCATATATGTTTCTTAGACTATATGGAAGCAATATATACAAAGATTTCAACCGTCTGCGTGTTCCAATCATTGTTCTACTTGTAGAAAGTTACAATTAATTTCCGTTAAAGGATTAACAATGGGGCTCGTAGTTCACTTAAACTTGAAGAACAAAAAATTGGCGAATTGTACTGTTTGGATGCTTTGCATATATGTTTCTTAGATTATATAGAAGCAATATATACAAAGATTTCAACCGTCTACCTGTTCCATTCATTGTTCTACTTGTCGTAAATTACAAATAATTTCCGATAAAGGATTAACCATTGGGGCTCATTGTTCTCTAAACTTGAAGAACAAAAAATTGTCGAATTGTACTGTTTGTATGCTTTGCATATATGTTTCTTAGACTATATAGAAGCAATATATACAATGATTTCAACCGTCTACCTGTTCCATTCATTGTTCTACTTGTCGAAAGTTACAAATAATTTCCGTCGAGGGATTAACAATGGGGATCGTAGTTTACTTAAACTTGAAGAACAAAAAATTGGCGAATTGTACTGTTAGGATGCTTTGCATATATGTTTCTTAGACTATTTAGAAGCAATATATACAACGATTTCAACAGTCTACCTGTTCCATTCATTGTTCTACTTGTCGAAATTTACAAATTATTTCCTTTAAAGGATTAACAATGGGGCTCGTAGTTAACTTAAACTTGAAGAACAAAAAAATGGCGAATGGTACTGTTTGGATGCTTTGCATATATGTTTCTTAGACTATATAGAAGCAATATATACAAAGATTTCAACCATCTACCTGTTCCATTCATTGTTCTACTTGTCGAAAGTTACAAATAATTTCCGATAACGGATTAACCATTGGGGCTCATTGTTCACTTAAACTTGAAGAACAAAAAATTGGCGAATTGTACTGTTTGGATGCTTTGCATATATGTTTCTTATACTATAAAGAAGCAATATATACAAAGATTTCAACCGTCTACCTGTTCCATTCACTGTTGTACTTGTCGAAATTTACAAATAATTTCCTTTAAAGGATTAACAATGGGGCTCGTAGTTCACTTAAACTTGAAGAACAAAAAATTGGCGAATGGTACTGTTTGGATGCTTTGCATATATGTTTCTTAGACTATATAGAAGCAATATATACAATGATTTCAACAGTCTACCTGTTCCATTCATTGTTCTACTTGTCGAAAATTACAAACAATTACCGATAAAGGATTAACCATTGGGGCTCATTGTTCACTTAAACTTGAAGAACAAAAAATTGGCGAATTGTACTGTTTGGATGCTTTGCATATATGTTTCTTATACTATAAAGAAGCAATATATACAAAGATTTCAACCGTCTACCTGTTCCATTCACTGTTGTACTTGTCGAAATTTACAAATAATTTCCTTTAAAGGATTAACAATGGGGCTCGTAGTTCACTTAAACTTGAAGAACAAAAAATTGGCGAATGGTACTGTTTGGATGCTTTGCATATATGTTTCTTAGACTATATAGAAGCAATATATACAATGATTTCAACAGTCTACCTGTTCCATTCATTGTTCTACTTGTCGAAAATTACAAACAATTACCGATAAAGGATTAACCATTGGGGCTCATTGTTCACTTAAACTTGAAGAACAAAAAGTTGGCGAATGGTACTGTTTGGATGCTTTGCATATATGTTTCTTAGACTATATAGAAGCAATATATACAATGATTTCAACGGTCTACCTGTTCCATTCATTGTTCTACTTGTCGAAAGTTACAAATAATTTCCTTTAAAGGATTAACAATGGAGCTCGCAGTTCACTTAAACTTGAAGAACAAAAAATTGGCGAATGGTACTGTTTGGATGCTTTGCATATATGTTTCTTATACTATATAGAAGCAATAGATACAAAGATTTCAACCGTCTACCTGTTCCATTCAATGTTCTACTTGTCGAAAGTTACAAATAATTTCCGTCGAGGGATTAACAATGGGGCTCGTAGTTCACTTAAACTTGAAGAACAAAAAATTGGCGAATTGTACTGTTTGGATGCTTTGCATATATGTTTCGTAGGTTATATAGAAGCAATATATACAATGATTTCAACCGTCTACCTGATCCATTCATTGTTCTACTTGTCGAAATTTACAAATAATTTCCTTTAAAGGATTAACAATGGGGCTCGTTGTTCACTTAAACTAGAAGAACAAAAAATTGGCGAATGGTCCTGATTGGATGCTTTGCATATATGTTTCTTAGATTATATAGAAGCAATATATACAAAGATTTCAACCGTCTACCTGTTCCATTCATTGTTCTACTTGTCGAAAATTACAAATAATTTCCGATAAAGGATTAACCATTGGGGCTCATTGTTCTCTAAACTTGAAGAACAAAAAATTGTCGAATTGTACTGTTTGTATGCTTTGCATATATGTTTCTTAGACTATATAGAAGCAATATATACAATGATTTCAACCGTCTACCTGTTCCATTCATTGTTCTACTTGTCGAAAGTTACAAATAATTTCCGTCGAGGGATTAACAATGGGGATCGTAGTTTACTTAAACTCGAAGAACAAAAAATTGGCGAATTGTACTGTTTGGATGCTTTGCATATATGTTTCTTAGACTATTTAGAAGCAATATATACAATGATTTCAACAGTCTACCTGTTCCATTCATTGTTCTACTTCCCGAAATTTACAAATAATTTCCTTTAAAGGATTAACAATGGGGCTCGTAGTTCACTTAAACTTGAAGTACAAAAAATTGGCGAATTGTACTGTTTGGATGCTTTGCATATATGTTTCGTAGGTTATATAGAAGCAATATATACAATGATTTCAACAGTCTACCTGATCCATTCATTGTTCTACTTGTCGAAATTTACAAATAATTTCCTTTAAAGGATTAACAATGGGGCTCGTTGTTCACTTAAACTAGAAGAACAAAAAATTGGCGAATGGTACTGATTGGATGCTTTGCATATATGTTTCGTAGGTTATATAGAAGCAATATATACAATGATTTCAACCGTCTACCTGTTCCATTCATTGTTCTACTTGTCGAAAATTACAAATAATTTCCGATAAAGGATTAACCATTGGGGCTCATTGTTCACTAAACTTGAAGAACAAAAAATTGTCGAATTGTACTGTTTGGATGCTTTGCATATATGTTTCTTAGACTATATAGAAGCAATATATACATTGATTTCAACCGGCTACCAGTTCCATTCATTGTTCTACTTCTCGCAAGGTACAAATAATTTCCGTTAAAGTATTAACAATGGGGCTCGTAGTTCACTTAAACTTGAAGAACAAAAAATTGGCGAATGGTACTGATGGATGCTTTGCATATATGTTTCATAGAATTTATAGAAGCAATATATACAATGATTTCAACAGTCTACCTGTTCCATTCATTGTTCTACTTGTCGAAAGTTACAAATAATTTCCTTTAAAGGATTAACAATGGAGCTCGCAGTTCACTTAAACTTGAAGAACAAAAAATTGGCGAATGGTACTGTTTGGATGCTTTGCATATATGTTTCTTATACTATATAGAAGCAATAGATACAAAGATTTCAACCGTCTACCTGTTCCATTCAATGTTCTACTTGTCGAAAGTTACAAATAATTTCCGATAAAGGATTAACCATTGGGGCTCATTGTTCACTTAAACTTGAAGAACAAAAAGTTGGCGAATGGTACTGTTTGGATGCTTTGCATATATGTTTCTTATACTATATAGAAGCAATATATACAAAGATTTCAACCGTCTACCTGTTCCATTCACTGTTCTACTTGTCGAAAGTTACAAATAATTTCCGTTAAGGGATTAACAATGGGGATCGTAGTTTACTTAAACTTGAAGAACAAAAAATTGGCGAATTGTACTGTTTGGATGCTTTGCATAAATGTTTCTTAGACTATATAGAAGCAATGTATACAATGATTTCAACAGTCTACCTGTTCCATTCATTGTTCTACTTGTCGAAAGTTACAAATAATTTCCTTTAAAGGATTAACAATGGAGCTCGCATTTCACTTAAACTTGAAGAACAAAAAATTGGCGAATGGTACTGTTTGGATGCTTTGCATATATGTTTCTTATACTATATAGAAGCAATAGATACAAAGATTTCAACCGTCTACCTGTTCCATTCAATGTTCTACTTGTCGAAAGTTACAAATAATTTCCGATAAAGGATTAACAATGGGGCTCATTGTTCACTTAAACTTGAAGAACAAAAAATTGGTGAATGGTACTGTTTGGATGCTTTGCATATATGTTTCTTAGACTATATGGAAGCAATATATACAAAGATTTCAACCGTCTGCGTGTTCCAATCATTGTTCTACTTGTAGAAAGTTACAATTAATTTCCGTTAAAGGATTAACAATGGGGCTCGTAGTTCACTTAAACTTGAAGAACAAAAAAGTGGCGAATGGTACTGTTTGGATGCTTTGCATATATGTTTCTTAGACTATAAGGAAGCAATATATACATTGATTTCAACCGTCTACCTGTTCCATTCATTGTTCTACTTGTCGCAAGTTACAAATAATTTCCGTTAAAGTATTAACAATGGGGCTCGTAGTTCACTTAAACTTGAAGATCAAATAATTGGCGAATTGTACTGTTTGGATGCTTTGCATAAATGTTTCTTAGACTATATAGAAGCAATATATACAATGATTTCAACAGTCTACCTGTTCCATTCATTGTTCTACTTGTCGAAAGTTACAAATAATTTCCTTTAAAGGATTAACAATGGAGCTCGCAGTTCACTTAAACTTGAAGAACAAAAAATTGGCGAATGGTACTGTTTGGATGCTTTGCATATATGTTTCTTATACTATATAGAAGCAATAGATACAAAGATTTCAACCGTCTACCTGTTCCATTCAATGTTCTACTTGTCGAAAGTTACAAATAATTTCCGATAAAGGATTAACCATTGGGGCTCATTGTTCACTTAAACTTGAAGAACAAAAAGTTGGCGAATGGTACTGTTTGGATGCTTTGCATATATGTTTCTTATACTATATAGAAGCAATATATACAAAGATTTCAATCGTCTACCTGTTCCATTCACTGTTCTACTTGTCGAAAGTTACAAATAATTTCCGTTAAGGGATTAACAATGGGGATCGTAGTTTACTTAAACTTGAAGAACAAAAAATTGGCGAATTGTACTGTTTGGATGCTTTGCATAAATGTTTCTTAGACTATATAGAAGCAATATATACAATGATTTCAACAGTCTACCTGTTCCATTCATTGTTCTACTTGTCGAAAGTTACAAATAATTTCCTTTAAAGGATTAACAATGGAGCTCGCAGTTCACTTAAACTTGAAGAACAAAAAATTGGCGAATGGTACTGTTTGGATGCTTTGCATATATGTTTCTTATACTATATAGAAGCAATAGATACAAAGATTTCAACCGTCTACCTGTTCCATTCAATGCTCTACTTGTCGAAAGTTACAAATAACTTCCGATAAAGGATTAACAATGGGGCTCATTGTTCACTTAAACTTGAAGAACAAAAAATTGGTGAATGGTACTGTTTGGATGCTTTGCATATATGTTTCTTAGACTATATGGAAGCAATATATACAAAGATTTCAACCGTCTGCGTGTTCCAATCATTGTTCTACTTGTAGAAAGTTACAATTAATTTCCGTTAAAGGATTAACAATGGGGCTCGTAGTTCACTTAAACTTGAAGAACAAAAAATTGGCGAATTGTACTGTTTGGATGCTTTGCATATATGTTTCGTAGGTTATATAGAAGCAATATATACAATGATTTCAACCGTCTACCTGATCCATTCATTGTTCTACTTGTCGAAATTTACAAATAATTTCCTTTAAAGGATTAACAATGGGGCTCGTTGTTCACTTAAACTAGAAGAACAAAAAATTGGCGAATGGTCCTGATTGGATGCTTTGCATATATGTTTCTTAGATTATATAGAAGCAATATATACAAAGATTTCAACCGTCTACCTGTTCCATTCATTGTTCTACTTGTCGAAAATTACAAATAATTTCCGATAAAGGATTAACCATTGGGGCTCATTGTTCTCTAAACTTGAAGAACAAAAAATTGTCGAATTGTACTGTTTGTATGCTTTGCATATATGTTTCTTAGACTATATAGAAGCAATATATACAATGATTTCAACCGTCTACCTGTTCCATTCATTGTTCTACTTGTCGAAAGTTACAAATAATTTCCGTCGAGGGATTAACAATGGGGATCGTAGTTTACTTAAACTCGAAGAACAAAAAATTGGCGAATTGTACTGTTTGGATGCTTTGCATATATGTTTCTTAGACTATTTAGAAGCAATATATACAATGATTTCAACAGTCTACCTGTTCCATTCATTGTTCTACTTCCCGAAATTTACAAATAATTTCCTTTAAAGGATTAACAATGGGGCTCGTAGTTCACTTAAACTTGAAGTACAAAAAATTGGCGAATTGTACTGTTTGGATGCTTTGCATATATGTTTCGTAGGTTATATAGAAGCAATATATACAATGATTTCAACCGTCTACCTGATCCATTCATTGTTCTACTTGTCGAAATTTACAAATAATTTCCTTTAAAGGATTAACAATGGGGCTCGTTGTTCACTTAAACTAGAAGAACAAAAAATTGGCGAATGGTACTGATTGGATGCTTTGCATATATGTTTCGTAGGTTATATAGAAGCAATATATACAATGATTTCAACCGTCTACCTGTTCCATTCATTGTTCTACTTGTCGAAAATTACAAATAATTTCCGATAAAGGATTAACCATTGGGGCTCATTGTTCACTAAACTTGAAGAACAAAAAATTGTCGAATTGTACTGTTTGGATGCTTTGCATATATGTTTCTTAGACTATATAGAAGCAATATATACATTGATTTCAACCGGCTACCAGTTCCATTCATTGTTCTACTTCTCGCAAGGTACAAATAATTTCCGTTAAAGTATTAACAATGGGGCTCGTAGTTCACTTAAACTTGAAGAACAAAAAATTGGCGAATGGTACTGTTTGGATGCTTTGCATATATGTTTCATAGAATTTATAGAAGCAATATATACAATGATTTCAACAGTCTACCTGTTCCATTCATTGTTCTACTTGTCGAAAGTTACAAATAATTTCCTTTAAAGGATTAACAATGGAGCTCGCAGTTCACTTAAACTTGAAGAACAAAAAATTGGCGAATGGTACTGTTTGGATGCTTTGCATATATGTTTCTTATACTATATAGAAGCAATAGATACAAAGATTTCAACCGTCTACCTGTTCCATTCAATGTTCTACTTGTCGAAAGTTACAAATAATTTCCGATAAAGGATTAACCATTGGGGCTCATTGTTCACTTAAACTTGAAGAACAAAAAGTTGGCGAATGGTACTGTTTGGATGCTTTGCATATATGTTTCTTATACTATATAGAAGCAATATATACAAAGATTTCAACCGTCTACCTGTTCCATTCACTGTTCTACTTGTCGAAAGTTACAAATAATTTCCGTTAAGGGATTAACAATGGGGATCGTAGTTTACTTAAACTTGAAGAACAAAAAATTGGCGAATTGTACTGTTTGGATGCTTTGCATAAATGTTTCTTAGACTATATAGAAGCAATGTATACAATGATTTCAACAGTCTACCTGTTCCATTCATTGTTCTACTTGTCGAAAGTTACAAATAATTTCCTTTAAAGGATTAACAATGGAGCTCGCAGTTCACTTAAACTTGAAGAACAAAAAATTGGCGAATGGTACTGTTTGGATGCTTTGCATATATGTTTCTTATACTATATAGAAGCAATAGATACAAAGATTTCAACCGTCTACCTGTTCCATTCAATGTTCTACTTGTCGAAAGTTACAAATAATTTCCGATAAAGGATTAACAATGGGGCTCATTGTTCACTTAAACTTGAAGAACAAAAAATTGGTGAATGGTACTGTTTGGATGCTTTGCATATATGTTTCTTAGACTATATGGAAGCAATATATACAAAGATTTCAACCGTCTGCGTGTTCCAATCATTGTTCTACTTGTAGAAAGTTACAATTAATTTCCGTTAAAGGATTAACAATGGGGCTCGTAGTTCACTTAAACTTGAAGAACAAAAAATTGGCGAATTGTACTGTTTGGATGCTTTGCATATATGTTTCGTAGGTTATATAGAAGCAATATATACAATGATTTCAACCGTCTACCTGATCCATTCATTGTTCTACTTGTCGAAATTTACAAATAATTTCCTTTAAAGGATTAACAATGGGGCTCGTTGTTCACTTAAACTAGAAGAACAAAAAATTGGCGAATGGTCCTGATTGGATGCTTTGCATATATGTTTCTTAGATTATATAGAAGCAATATATACAAAGATTTCAACCGTCTACCTGTTCCATTCATTGTTCTACTTGTCGAAAATTACAAATAATTTCCGATAAAGGATTAACCATTGGGGCTCATTGTTCTCTAAACTTGAAGAACAAAAAATTGTCGAATTGTACTGTTTGTATGCTTTGCATATATGTTTCTTAGACTATATAGAAGCAATATATACAATGATTTCAACCGTCTACCTGTTCCATTCATTGTTCTACTTGTCGAAAGTTACAAATAATTTCCGTCGAGGGATTAACAATGGGGATCGTAGTTTACTTAAACTCGAAGAACAAAAAATTGGCGAATTGTACTGTTTGGATGCTTTGCATATATGTTTCTTAGATTATTTAGAAGCAATATATACAATGATTTCAACAGTCTACCTGTTCCATTCATTGTTCTACTTCCCGAAATTTACAAATAATTTCCTTCAAAGGATTAACAATGGGGCTCGTAGTTCACTTAAACTTGAAGTACAAAAAATTGGCGAATTGTACTGTTTGGATGCTTTGCATATATGTTTCGTAGGTTATATAGTAGCAATATATACAATGATTTCAACCGTCTACCTGATCCATTCATTGTTCTACTTGTCGAAATTTACAAATAATTTCCTTTAAAGGATTAACAATGGGGCTCGTTGTTCACTTAAACTAGAAGAACAAAAAATTGTCGAATTGTACTGTTTGTATGCTTTGCATATATGTTTCTTAGACTATATAGAAGCAATATATACAAAGATTTCAACCGTCTACCCGTTCCATTCATTGTTCTACTTGTCGAAAATTACAAATAATTTCCGATAAAGGATTAACCATTGGGGCTCATTGTTCACTAAACTTGAAGAACAAAAAATTGTCGAATTGTACTGTTTGGATGCTTTGCATATATGTTTCGTAGGTTATATAGAAGCAATATATACAATGATTTCAACCGTCTACCTGTTCCATTCATTGTTCTACTTGTCGAAAATTACAAATAATTTCCTTTAAAGGATTAACAATGGGGCTCGTAGTTCACTTAAACTTGAAGTACAAAAAATTGGCGAATTGTACTGTTTGGATGCTTTGCATATATGTTTCTTAGACTATATAGAAGCAATATATACAATGATTTCAACCGTCTACCTGTTCCATTCATTGTTCTACTTGTCGAAAGTTACAAATAATTTCCGTCAAGGGATTAACAATGGGGATCGTAGTTTACTTAAACTTGATGAACAAAAAATTGGCGAATTGTACTGTTTGGATGCTTTGCATATATGTTTCTTAGACTATTTAGAAGCAATATATACAATGATTTCAACAGTCTACCTGTTCCATTCATTGTTCTACTTGTCGAAATTTACAGATAATTTCCTTTAAAGGATTAACAATGGGGCTCGTAGTTCACTTAAACTTGAGGAACAAAAAATTGGCGAATGGTACTGTTTGGATGCTTTGCATATATGTTTCTTAGACTATATAGAAGCAATATATACAAAGATTTCAACCATCTACCTGTTCCATTCATTGTTCTACTTGTCGAAAGTTACAAATAATTTCCGATAACGGATTAACCATTGGGGCTCATTGTTCACTTAAACTTGAAGAACAAAAAATTGGCGAATTGTACTGTTTGGATGCTTTGCATATATGTTTCTAATACTATAAAGAAGCAATATATACAAAGATTTCAACCGTCTACCTGTTCCATTCACTGTTCTACTTGTCGAAAGTTACAAATAATTTCCGTTAAGGGATCAACAATGGGGATCGTATTTCACTTAAACTTGAAGAACAAAAAATTGGCGAATTGTACTGTTTGGATGCATTGCGTACATGTTTCTTAGACTATATGGAAGCAATATATACAAAGATTTCAACCGTCTACGTGTTCCAATCATTGTTCTACTTGTCGAAATTTACAAATAATTTCCTTTAAAGGATTAACAATGGGGCTCGTTGTTCACTTAAACTTGAAGAACAAAAAAGTGGCGAATGGTACTGTTTGGATGCTTTGCATATATGTTTCTTAGACTATGAAGAAGCAATGTATACATTGATTTCAACCGTCTACCTGCTCCATTCATTGTTCTACTTGTCGCAAGTTACAAATAATTTCCCTTAAAGTATTAACAATGGGGCTCGTAGTTCACTTAAACTTGAAGATCAAATAATCGGCGAATTGTACTGTTTGGATGATTTGCATATATGTTTCTTAAACTATATAGAAGCAATATATACAAAGATTTCAACCGTCTACCTGTTCCATTCATTGTTCTACTTGCCGAAATTTACAAATAATTTCCTTTAAAGGATTAACAATGGGGCTCGTAGTTCACTTAAACTTGAAGAGCAAAAAATTGTCGAATTGTACTGTTTGGATGCTTTGCATATATGTTTCTTAGACTATATAGAAGCAATATATACAATGATTTCAACCGTCTACCTGTTCCATTCATTGTTCTACTTGTCGCAAGTTACAAATAATTTCCGTTAAAGTATTAACAATGGGGCTCGTAGTTCACTTAAACTTGAAGGTCAAATAATTGGCGAATTGTACTGTTTGGATGATTTGCATATATGTTTCTTAGACTATATAGAAACAATATATACAAAGATTTCAACAGTCTACCTGTTCCATTCATTGTTCTACTTGTCGAAAGTTACAAATAATTTCCGTTAAGGGATTAACAATGGGGATCGTAGTTTACTTAAACTTGAAGAACAAGAAATTGGCGAATTGTACTGTTTCGATGATTTGCACATATGTTTCTTAAACTATATAGAAGCAATATATACATTGATCTCAACCGTCTACCTGTTCCATTCATTGTTCTACTTGTAGAAAGTTACAAATAATTTCCGTTTCATAATTATCAATGGGGCTCGTTGTTCACTTAAACTTGAAGAACAAAAAATTGGCGAATGGTACTGTTTGGATGCTTTGCATATATGTTTCGTAGACTATATAGAAGCAATATATACAATGACTTCAACCGTCTACATGATCCATTCATTGTTCTACTTGTCGATATTTACAAATAATTTCCTTTAAATGATTAACAATGGGGCTCGTTGTTCACTTAAACTTGAAGAACAATAAATTGGCGAATTGTACTGTTTGGATGCTTTGCATATATGTTTCTTAGACTATATAGACGCAATATATACAAGGATTTCAACCGTCTTCCTGTTCCATTCATTGTTCTACTTGCCGAAATTTACAAATAATTTCCTTTAAAGGATTAACAATGGGGCTCGTAGTTCACTTAAACTTGAAGAACAAAAAATTGGCGAATTGTACTGTTTGGATGCTTTGCATATATGTTTCTTAGACTATATAGACGCAATATATACAAGGATTTCAACCGTCTACCTGTTCCATTCATTGTTCTACTTGTCGAAAGTTACAAATAATTACGGATAAAGGATTAACCATTGGTGCTCATTGTTCACTTAAACTTGAAGAACAAAAAATTGGCGAATTGTACTGTTTGGATGCTTTGCATATATGTTTCTTAGACTATATAGAAGCAATATATACAAAGATTTCAACCGTCTACCTGTTCCATTCATTGTTCTACTTGTCGAAAGTTACAAATAATTTCCGAAAACGGATTAACCATTGGGGCTCATTGTTCACTTAAACTTGAAGAACAAAAAATTAGCGAATGGTACTGTTTGGATGCTTTGCATATATGTTTCTTAGACTATATAGAAGCAATATATACAAAGATTTCAACCGTCTACCTGTTCCATTCATTGTTCTACTTGTCGAAAGTTACAAATAATTACGGATAAAGGATTAACCATTGGTGCTCATTGTTCACTTAAACTTGAAGAACAAAAAATTGGCGAATTGTACTGTTTGGATGCTTTGCATATATGTTTCTTAGACTATATAGACGCAATATATACAAGGATTTCAACCGTCTACCTGTTCCATTCATTGTTCTACTTGTCGAAAGTTACAAATAATTACGGATAAAGGATTAACCATTGGTGCTCATTGTTCACTTAAACTTGAAGAACAAAAAATTGGCGAATTGTACTGTTTGGATGCTTTGCATATATGTTTCTTAGACTATATAGAAGCAATATATACAAAGATTTCAACCGTCTTCCTGTTCCATTCATTGTTCTACTTGTCGAAAGTTACAAATAATTTCCTTTAAAGGATTAACAATGGGGCTCATTGTTCACTTAAACTTGAAGAACAATAAATTGGCGAATTGTACTGTTTGGATGCTTTGCATATATGTTTCTTAGACTATATAGAAGCAATATATACAAAGATTTCAACCGTCTACCTGTTCCATTCACTGTTCTACTTGTCGAAAGTTACAATTAATTTCCGTTAAAGGATTAACCATTGGGGCTCATTGTTCACTTAAACTTGAAGAACAAAAAATTGGCGATTGTTACTGTTTAGATGCTTTGCATATATGTTTCGTAGACTATATAGAAGCAATATATACAAAGATTTCAACCGTCTACCTGTTCCATTCATTGTTCTACTTGTCGAAATTTACAAGTAATTTCCGATAAAGGATTAACCATTGGGGCTCATTGTTCACTTAAACTTGAAGAACAAAAAATTGGCGAATGGTACTGTTTGGATGCTTTGCGTATATGTTTCTTAGACTATATAGAAGCAATATATACAAAGATTTCAACCGTCTACCTGTTCCATTCACTGTTCTACTTGTCGAAAGTTACAATTAATTTCCGTTAAAGGATTAACAATGGGGCTCGTCGTTCACTTAAACTTGAAGAACAAAAAATTGGCGAATGGTACTGTTTGGATGCTTTGCATATATGTTTCTTAGACTATATAGAAGCAATATATACATTGATTTCAAACGGCTACCAGTTCCATTCATTGTTCTACTTCTCGCAAGGTACAAATAATTTCCGTTAAAGTATTAACAATGGGGCTCGTAGTTCACTTAAACTTGAAGAACAAAAAATTGGCGAATGGTACTGTTTGGATGCTTTGCATATATGTTTCATAGAATATATAGAAGCAATATATACAAAGATTTCACCCGTCTACCTGTTCTATTCATAGTTCTACTTGTAGAAAGTTACAAATAATTTCCATTTCATGATTATCAATGGGGCTCGCTGTTCACTTAAACTTGAAGATCAAAAAATTGGCGATTGTTACTGTTTAGATGCTTTGCATATAGGTTTCTTAGACTATATAGAAGCAATATATACAAAGATTTCAACCGTCTACCTGTTCCATTCATTGTTCTACTTGTCGAAAATTACAAATAATTTCCGATAAAGGATTAGCCATTGGGGCTCGTAGTTCACTTAAACTTGAAGAACAAAAAATTGGCGAATGGTACTGTTTGGATGCTTTGCATATATGTTTCATAGAATATATAGAAGCAATATATACAAAGATTTCACCCGTCTACCTGTTCTATTCATAGTTCTACTTGTAGAAAGTTACAAATAATTTCCATTTCATGATTATCAATGGGGCTCGCTGTTCACTTAAACTTGAAGATCAAAAAATTGGCGATTGTTACTGTTTAGATGCTTTGCATATAGGTTTCTTAGACTATATAGAAGCAATATATACAAAGATTTCAACCGTCTACCTGTTCCATTCATTGTTCTACTTGTCGAAAATTACAAATAATTTCCGATAAAGGATTAGCCATTGGGGCTCATTGTTCACTTAAACTTGAAGAACAAAAAATTGGCGAGTGGTACTGTTTGGATGCTTTGCATATATGTTTCTTAGACTATATAGAAGCAATATATACATTGATTTCAACCGTCTACCTGTTCCATTCACTGTTCTACTTGTCGAAATTTACAAATAATTTCGTTTAAATGATTAACAATAGGGCTCGTAGTTCACTTAAACTTGAACAACAAAAAATTGGCGAATGGTACTGTTTGGATGCTTTGCCTATATGTTTCTTAGACTATATAGACGCAATATATACAAAGATTTCAACCGTCTACCTGTTCCACTCATTGTTCTACTTGTCGAAAGTTAACAAATAATTTCCGATAAAGGATTAACAATGGGGCTCGTCGTTCACTTAAACTTGAAGAACAAAAAATTGGCGAATGGTACTGTTTGGATGCTTTGCATATATGTTTCTTAGACTATATAGAAGCAATATATACATTGATTTCAACCGGCTACCAGTTCCATTCATTGTTCTACTTCTCGCAAGGTACAAATAATTTCCGTTAAAGTATTAACAATGGGGCTCGTAGTTCACTTAAACTTGAAGAACAAAAAATTGGCGAATGGTACTGTTTGGATGCTTTGCATATATGTTTCATAGAATATATAGAAGCAATATATACAAAGATTTCAACCGTCTACCTGTTCCATTCATTGTTCTACTTGTCGAAAGTTACAAATAATTTCCGATAAAGGATTAACCATTGGGGCTCATTGTTCACTAAACTTGAAGAACAAAAAATTGTCGAATTGTACTGTTTGGATGCTTTGCATATATGTTTCTTAGACTATACGGAAGCAATATATACAAATATTTCAACCGTCTACCTGTTCCATTCATTGTTCTACTTGTCGAAAGTTACAAATAATTTCCGATAAAGGATTAACCATTGGGGCTCATTGTTCACTTAACCTTGAAGAACAAAAAATTGGCGAATTGTACTGTTTGGATGCTTTGCATATATGTTTCTTAGACTATATAGAAGCAATATATAAAAAGATTTCAACCGTCTACCTGTTCCATTCATTGTTCTACTTGTCGAAAGTTACAAATAATTTCCGATAAAGGATTAACCATTGGGGCTCATTGTTCACTTAAACTTGAAGAACAAAAATTGGCGAATTGTACTGTTTGGATGCTTTGCATATATGTTTCTTAGACTATATAGAAGCAATATATAAAAAGATTTCAACCGTCTACCTGTTCCATTCATTGTTCTACTTGTCGAAAGTTACAAATAATTTCCGATAAAGGAGTAACAATGGGGCTCATTGTTCACTTAAACTTGAAGAACAAAAAATTGGCGAATGGTACTGTTTGGATGCTTTGCATATATGTTTCTTAGACTATATGGAAGCAATATATAATAATATTTCAACCGTCTACGTGTTCCGATCATTGTTCTACTTGTCGAAAGTTACAAATAATTTCCTTTAAAGGATTAACAATGGGGCTCGTTGTTCACTTAAACTTGAAGAACAATAAATTGGCGAATTGTACTGTTTGGATGCTTTGCGTATATGTTTCTTAGACTATATAGAAGCAATATATACAAAGATTTCAACCGTCTACCTGTTCCATTCATTGTTCTACTTGTCGAAATTTACAAATAATTTCCGATAAAGGATTAACAATGGGGCTCATTGTTCACTTAAACTTGAAGAACAAAAAATTGGCGAAATGTACTGTTTGGATGCTTTGCATATATGTTTCTTAGACTATATAGAAGCAATATATACAAAGATTTCAACCGTCTACCTGTTCCATTCATTGTTCTACTTGTCGAAATTTACAAATAATTTCCTTTAAAGGATGAACAATGGGGCTCGTTGTTCACTTAAACTTGAAGAACAATAAATTGGCGAATTGTACTGTTTGGATGCTTTGCATATATGTTTCTTAGTCTATATAGAAGCAATATATACAAAGATTTCAACCGTCTACGTGTTCCATTCATTGTTCTACTTGCCGAAAGTTAGAAATAATTTCCGATAAAGGATTAACAATGGGGCTCATTGTTCACTTAAACTTGAAGATCTAAAAATTGGCGAATGTTACTGTTTAGATGCTTTGCATATAGGTTCCTTAGACTATATAGAAGCAACATATACAAAGATTGCAACCGTCTACCTGTTCTATTTATTGTTCTTCTCGTCGAAAGTTACAAATAATTTCCGTTTCATGATTATCAATGGGCCTCGTTGTTCACTTAAACTAGAAGAACAATAAATTGGCGAATTGTACTGTTTGGATGCTTTGCGTACATGTTTCTTAGACTATACGGAAGCAATATATACAAATATTTCAACCGTCTACCTGTTCCATTCATTGTTCTACTTGTCGAAAGTTACAAATAATTTTCGATAAAGGATTAACCATTGGGGCTCATTGTTCACTTAAACTTGAAGAACAAAAAATTGGCGAATGGTACTGTTTGGATGCTTTGCATATATGTTTCTTAGTCTATATAGAAGCAATATATACAAAGATTTCAACCGTCTACGTGTTCCAATTATTGTTCTACTTGTAGAAAGTTACAAATAATTTCCTTTAAAGGATTATCAATGGGGCTCGTAGTTCACTTAAACTTGAAGAACAAAAAATTGGCGAATGGTACTGTTTGGATGCTTTGCATATATGTTTCTTAGACTCTATAGAAGCAATATATACATTGATTTCAACCGTCTACCTGTTCCATTCATTGTTCTACTTGTCGAAAGTTACAAATAATTTCCGTTAAGGGATTAACAATGGGGATCGTAGTTTACTTAAATTGAAGAACAAAAAATTGGCGAATGGTACTGTTTGGATGCTTTGCATATATGTTTCTGAGACTATACGGAAGCAATATATACAAATATTTCAACCGTCTACCTGTTCCATTCATTGTTCTACTTGTCGAAAGTTACAAATAATTTTCGATAAAGGATTAACCATTGGGGCTCATTGTTCACTTAAACTTGAAGAACAAAAAATTGGCGAATGGTATTGTTTGGATGCTTTGCATATATGTTTCTTAGTCTATATAGAAGCAATATATACAAAGATTTCAACCGTCTACGTGTTCCAATTATTGTTCTACTTGTAGAAAGTTACAAATAATTTCCTTTAAAGGATTATCAATGGGGCTCGTAGTTCACTTAAACTTGAAGAACAAAAAATTGGCGAATGGTACTGTTTGGATGCTTTGCATATATGTTTCTTAGACTCTATAGAAGCAATATATACATTGATTTCAACCGTCTACCTGTTCCATTCATTGTTCTACTTGTCGAAAGTTACAAATAATTTCCGTTAAGGGATTAACAATGGGGATCGTAGTTTACTTAAATTGAAGAACAAAAAATTGGCGAATGGTACTGTTTGGATGCTTTGCATATATGTTTCTGAGACTATACGGAAGCAATATATACAAATATTTCAACCGTCTACCTGTTCCATTCATTGTTCTACTTGTCGAAAGTTACAAATAATTTTCGATAAAGGATTAACCATTGGGGCTCATTGTTCACTTAAACTTGAAGAACAAAAAATTGGCGAATGGTATTGTTTGGATGCTTTGCATATATGTTTCTTAGTCTATATAGAAGCAATATATACAAAGATTTCAACCGTCTACGTGTTCCAATTATTGTTCTACTTGTAGAAAGTTACAAATAATTTCCTTTAAAGGATTATCAATGGGGCTCGTAGTTCACTTAAACTTGAAGAACAAAAAATTGGCGAATGGTACTGTTTGGATGCTTTGCATATATGTTTCTTAGACTCTATAGAAGCAATATATACATTGATTTCAACCGTCTACCTGTTCCATTCATTGTTCTACTTGTCGAAAGTTACAAATAATTTCCGTTAAGGGATTAACAATGGGGATCGTAGTTTACTTAAATTGAAGAACAAAAAATTGGCGAATGGTACTGTTTGGATGCTTTGCATATATGTTTCTGAGACTATACGGAAGCAATATATACAAATATTTCAACCGTCTACCTGTTCCATTCATTGTTCTACTTGTCGAAAGTTACAAATAATTTCCGATAAAGGATTAACCATTGGGGCTCATTGTTCACTTAACCTTGAAGAACAAAAAATTGGCGAATTGTACTGTTTGGATGCTTTGCATATATGTTTCTTAGACTATATAGAAGCAATATATAAAAAGATTTCAACCGTCTACCTGTTCCATTCATTGTTCTACTTGTCGAAAGTTACAAATAATTTCCGATAAAGGATTAACCATTGGGGCTCATTGTTCACTTAAACTTGAAGAACAAAAAATTGGCGAATTGTACTGTTTGGATGCTTTGCATATATGTTTCTTAGACTATATAGAAGCAATATATAAAAAGATTTCAACCGTCTACCTGTTCCATTCATTGTTCTACTTGTCGAAAGTTACAAATAATTTCCGATAAAGGAGTAACAATGGGGCTCATTGTTCACTTAAACTTGAAGAACAAAAAATTGGCGAATGGTACTGTTTGGATGCTTTGCATATATGTTTCTTAGACTATATGGAAGCAATATATAATAATATTTCAACCGTCTACGTGTTCCAATCATTGTTCTACTTGTCGAAATTTACAAATAATTTCCTTTAAAGGATGAACAATGGGGCTCGTTGTTCACTTAAACTTGAAGAACAATAAATTGGCGAATTGTACTGTTTGGATGCTTTGCATATATGTTTCTTAGTCTATATAGAAGCAATATATACAAAGATTTCAACCCTCTACGTGTTCCATTCATTGTTCTACTTGCCGAAAGTTAGAAATAATTTCCGATAAAGGATTAACAATGGGGCTCATTGTTCACTTAAACTTGAAGATCTAAAAATTGGCGAATGTTACTGTTTAGATGCTTTGCATATAGGTTCCTTAGACTATATAGAAGCAACATATACAAAGATTGCAACCGTCTACCTGTTCTATTTATTGTTCTTCTCGTCGAAAGTTACAAATAATTTCCGTTTCATGATTATCAATGGGCCTCGTTGTTCACTTAAACTAGAAGAACAATAAATTGGCGAATTGTACTGTTTGGATGCTTTGCGTACATGTTTCTTAGACTATACGGAAGCAATATATACAAATATTTCAACCGTCTACCTGTTCCATTCATTGTTCTACTTGTCGAAAGTTACAAATAATTTTCGATAAAGGATTAACCATTGGGGCTCATTGTTCACTTAAACTTGAAGAACAAAAAATTGGCGAATGGTACTGTTTGGATGCTTTGCATATATGTTTCTTAGGTTATATAGAAGCAATATATCCAAAGATTTCAACCGTTTACATGTTCCATTCATTGTTCTACTTGTCGAAAATTACAAATAATTTCCGATAAAGGATTAACCATTGGGGCTCATTGTTCACTTAAACTTGAAGAACAAAAAATTGGCGAATGGTACTGTTTGGATGCTTTGCGTACATGTTTCTTAGACTATATGGAAGCAATATATACAAAGATTTCAACCGTCTACGTGTTCCAATCATTGTTCTACTTGTCGAAAATTACAAATAATTTCCGATAAAGGATTAACCATTGGGGCTCATTGTTCACTTAAACTTGAAGAACAAAAAATTGGCGACTGGTACTGTCTGGATGCTTTGCATATATGTTTCTTAGACTATATAGAAGCAATATATACAAAGATTTCAACCGTCTACGTCTTCCAATCATTGTTCTACTTGTAGAAAGTTACAATTAATTTCCGTTAAAGGATTAATAATGGGGCTCGTAGTTCACTTAAACTTGAAGAACAAAAAATTGGCGAATGGTACTGTCTGGATGCTCTGCATATATGTTTCTTAGACTATATAGAAGCAATATATACAATGATTTCAACAGTCTACCTGTTCCATTCATTGTTCTACTTGTCGAAATTTACAAATAATTTCCTTTAAAGGATTAACAATGGGGCTCGAAGTTCACTTAAACTTGAAGAACAAAAAATTGGCGAATGGTACTGTTTGGATGGTTTGCATATATGTTTCTTAGACTATATAGAAGCAATATATACAAAGATTTCAACCGTCTACCTGTTCCATTCATTGTTCTACTTGTCGAAAGTTACAAATAATTTCCTTTAAAGGATTAACAATGGGGCTCGAAGTTCACTTAAACTTGAAGAACAAAAAATTGGCGAATTGTACTGTCCGGATGCTCTGCATATATGTTTCTTAGACTATATAGAAGCAATATATACAATGATTTCAACAGTCTACCTGTTCCATTCATTGTTCTACTTGTCGAAAGTTACAAATAATTTCCTTTAAAGGATTAACAATGGGGCTCGTAGTTCACTTAAACTTGAAGGACAAAAAATTGTCGAATGGTACTGTTTGGATGCTTTGCATATATGTTTCTTATACTATATAGAAGCAATAGATACAAAGATTTCAACCGTCTACCTGTTCCATTCAATGTTCTACTTGTCGAAAGTTACAAACACTTTCCGATAAAGGATTAACAATGGGGCTCATTGTTCACTTAAACTTGATGAACAAAAAATTGGCGAATGGTACTGTCTGGATGCTTTGCATATATGTTTCTTAGACTATATAGAAGCAATATATACAAAGATTTCAACCGTCTACGTCTTCCAATCATTGTTCTACTTGTAGAAAGTTACAATTAATTTCCGTTAAAGGATTAATAATGGGGCTCGTAGTTCACTTAAACTTGAAGAACAAAAAATTGGCGAATTGTACTGTTTGGATGCTTTGCATATATGTTTCTTAGACTATATAGAAGCATTCTATACAAAGATTTCGACCGTCTACCTGTTCCATTCATTGTTCTACTTGTCGAAATTTACAAATAATTTCCTTTAAAGGATTAACAATGGGGCTCGTAGTTCACTTAAACTTGAAGAACAAAAAATTGGCGAATGGTACTGTTTGGATGCTTTGCATATATGTTTCTTAGACTATATAGAAGCAATATATACATTGATTTCAACCGTCTACCTGTTCCATTCATTGTTCTACTTGTAGAAAGTTACAATTAATTTCCGTTAAAGGATTAATAATGGGGCTCGTAGTTCACTTAAACTTGAAGAACAAAAAATTGGCGAATTGTACTGTTTGGATGCTTTGCATATATGTTTCTTAGACTATATAGAAGCATTATATACAAAGATTTCGACCGTCTACCTGTTCCATTCATTGTTCTACTTGTCGAAATTTACAAATAATTTCCTTTAAAGGATTAACAATGGGGCTCGTTGTTCACTTAAACTTGAAGAACAATAAATTGGCGATTTGTACTGTTTGGATGCTTTGCATATATGTTTCTTAGACTATATAGAAGCAATATATATAATGATTTCAACCGTCTACCTGTTCCATTCATTGTTCTACATGTCGAAAGTTACAAATAATTTCAGTTTCATGATTATCAATGGGGCTCGTTGTTCACTTAAACTTGAAGAACAAAAAATTGGCGAATGGTACTGTTTGGATGCTTTGCATATATGTTTCTTAGTCTATATAGAAGCAATATATACAAAGATTTCAACCGTCTACGTGTTCCAATTATTGTTCTACTTGTAGAAAGTTACAAATAATTTCCTTTAAAGGATTATCAATGGGGCTCGTAGTTCACTTAAACTTGAAGAACAAAAAATTGGCGAATGGTACTGTTTGGATGCTTTGCATATATGTTTCTTAGACTCTTTAGAAGCAATATATACATTGATTTCAACCGTCTACCTGTTCCATTCATTGTTCTACTTGTCCAAAGTTACAAATAATTTCCGTTAAGGGATTAACAATGGGGATCGTAGTTTACTTAAATTGAAGAACAAAAAATTGGCGAATGGTACTGTTTGGATGCTTTGCATATATGTTTCTGAGACTATACGGAAGCAATATATATAATGATTTCAACCGTCTACCTGTTCCATTCATTGTTCTACATGTCGAAAGTTACAAATAATTTCAGTTTCATGATTATCAATGGGGCTCGTTGTTCACTTAAACTTGAAGAACAAAAAATTGGCGAATGGTACTGTTTGGATGCTTTGCATATATGTTTCTTAGTCTATATAGAAGCAATATATACAAAGATTTCAACCGTCTACGTGTTCCAATTATTGTTCTACTTGTAGAAAGTTACAAATAATTTCCTTTAAAGGATTATCAATGGGGCTCGTAGTTCACTTAAACTTGAAGAACAAAAAATTGGCGAATGGTACTGTTTGGATGCTTTGCATATATGTTTCTTAGACTCTTTAGAAGCAATATATACATTGATTTCAACCGTCTACCTGTTCCATTCATTGTTCTACTTGTCCAAAGTTACAAATAATTTCCGTTAAGGGATTAACAATGGGGATCGTAGTTTACTTAAATTGAAGAACAAAAAATTGGCGAATGGTACTGTTTGGATGCTTTGCATATATGTTTCTGAGACTATACGGAAGCAATATATACAAATATTTCAACCGTCTACCTGTTCCATTCATTGTTCTACTTGTCGAAAGTTACAAATAATTTCCGATAAAGGATTAACCATTGGGGCTCATTGTTCACTTAACCTTGAAGAACAAAAAATTGGCGAATTGTACTGTTTGGATGCTTTGCATATATGTTTCTTAGACTATATAGAAGCAATATATAAAAAGATTTCAACCGTCTACCTGTTCCATTCATTGTTCTACTTGTCGAAAGTTACAAATAATTTCCGATAAAGGATTAACCATTGGGGCTCATTGTTCACTTAAACTTGAAGAACAAAAAATTGGCGAATTGTACTGTTTGGATGCTTTGCATATATGTTTCTTAGACTATATAGAAGCAATATATAAAAAGATTTCAACCGTCTACCTGTTCCATTCATTGTTCTACTTGTCGAAAGTTACAAATAATTTCCGATAAAGGAGTAACAATGGGGCTCATTGTTCACTTAAACTTGAAGAACAAAAAATTGGCGAATGGTACTGTTTGGATGCTTTGCATATATGTTTCTTAGACTATATGGAAGCAATATATAATAATATTTCAACCGTCTACGTGTTCCAATCATTGTTCTACTTGTCGAAATTTACAAATAATTTCCTTTAAAGGATGAACAATGGGGCTCGTTGTTCACTTAAACTTGAAGAACAATAAATTGGCGAATTGTACTGTTTGGATGCTTTGCATATATGTTTCTTAGTCTATATAGAAGCAATATATACAAAGATTTCAACCGTCTACGTGTTCCATTCATTGTTCTACTTGCCGAAAGTTAGAAATAATTTCCGATAAAGGATTAACAATGGGGCTCATTGTTCACTTAAACTTGAAGATCTAAAAATTGGCGAATGTTACTGTTTAGATGCTTTGCATATAGGTTCCTTAGACTATATAGAAGCAACATATACAAAGATTGCAACCGTCTACCTGTTCTATTTATTGTTCTTCTCGTCGAAAGTTACAAATAATTTCCGTTTCATGATTATCAATGGGCCTCGTTGTTCACTTAAACTAGAAGAACAATAAATTGGCGAATTGTACTGTTTGGATGCTTTGCGTACATGTTTCTTAGACTATACGGAAGCAATATATACAAATATTTCAACCGTCTACCTGTTCCATTCATTGTTCTACTTGTCGAAAGTTACAAATAATTTTCGATAAAGGATTAACCATTGGGGCTCATTGTTCACTTAAACTTGAAGAACAAAAAATTGGCGAATGGTACTGTTTGGATGCTTTGCATATATGTTTCTTAGGTTATATAGAAGCAATATATCCAAAGATTTCAACCGTTTACATGTTCCATTCATTGTTCTACTTGTCGAAAATTACAAATAATTTCCGATAAAGGATTAACCATTGGGGCTCATTGTTCACTTAAACTTGAAGAACAAAAAATTGGCGAATGGTACTGTTTGGATGCTTTGCGTACATGTTTCTTAGACTATATGGAAGCAATATATACAAAGATTTCAACCGTCTACGTGTTCCAATCATTGTTCTACTTGTCGAAAATTACAAATAATTTCCGATAAAGGATTAACCATTGGGGCTCATTGTTCACTTAAACTTGAAGAACAAAAAATTGGCGAATGGTACTGTTTGGATGCTTTGCGTACATGCTTCTTAGACTATATGGAAGCAATATATACAAAGATTTCAACCGTCTACGTGTTCCAATCATTGTTCTACTTGTCGAAATTTACAATTAATTTCCTTTAAAGGATTAACAATGGGGCTCGTTGTTCACTTAAACTTGAAGAACAAAAAATTGGCGAATTGTACTGTTTGGATGCTTTGCATATATGTTTCTTAGACTATATAGAAGCATTCTATACAAAGATTTCGACCGTCTACCTGTTCCATTCATTGTTCTACTTGTCGAAATTTACAAATAATTTCCTTTAAAGGATTAACAATGGGGCTCGTAGTTCACTTAAACTTGAAGAACAAAAAATTGGCGAATGGTACTGTTTGGATGCTTTGCATATATGTTTCGTAGACTATATAGAAGCAATATATACATTGATTTCAACCGTCTACCTGTTCCATTCATTGTTCTACTTGTATAAAGTTACAATTAATTTCCGTTAAAGGATTAATAATGGGGCTCGTAGTTCACTTAAACTTGAAGAACAAAAAATTGGCGAATTGTACTGTTTGGATGCTTTGCATATATGTTTCTTAGACTATATAGAAGCATTATATACAAAGATTTCGACCGTCTACCTGTTCCATTCATTGTTCTACTTGTCGAAATTTACAAATAATTTCCTTTAAAGGATTAACAATGGGGCTCGTTGTTCACTTAAACTTGAAGAACAATAAATTGGCGATTTGTACTGTTTGGATGCTTTGCATATATGTTTCTTAGACTATATAGAAGCAATATATATAATGATTTCAACCGTCTACCTGTTCCATTCATTGTTCTACATGTCGAAAGTTACAAATAATTTCAGTTTCATGATTATCAATGGGGCTCGTTGTTCACTTAAACTTGAAGAACAAAAAATTGGCGAATGGTACTGTTTGGATGCTTTGCATATATGTTTCTTAGTCTATATAGAAGCAATATATACAAAGATTTCAACCGTCTACGTGTTCCAATTATTGTTCTACTTGTAGAAAGTTACAAATAATTTCCTTTAAAGGATTATCAATGGGGCTCGTAGTTCACTTAAACTTGAAGAACAAAAAATTGGCGAATGGTACTGTTTGGATGCTTTGCATATATGTTTCTTAGACTCTATAGAAGCAATATATACATTGATTTCAACCGTCTACCTGTTCCATTCATTGTTCTACTTGTCCAAAGTTACAAATAATTTCCGTTAAGGGATTAACAATGGGGATCGTAGTTTACTTAAATTGAAGAACAAAAAATTGGCGAATGGTACTGTTTGGATGCTTTGCATATATGTTTCTGAGACTATACGGAAGCAATATATACAAATATTTCAACCGTCTACCTGTTCCATTCATTGTTCTACTTGTCGAAAGTTACAAATAATTTCCGATAAAGGATTAACCATTGGGGCTCATTGTTCACTTAACCTTGAAGAACAAAAAATTGGCGAATTGTACTGTTTGGATGCTTTGCATATATGTTTCTTAGACTATATAGAAGCAATATATAAAAAGATTTCAACCGTCTACCTGTTCCATTCATTGTTCTACTTGTCGAAAGTTACAAATAATTTCCGATAAAGGATTAACCATTGGGGCTCATTGTTCACTTAAACTTGAAGAACAAAAAATTGGCGAATTGTACTGTTTGGATGCTTTGCATATATGTTTCTTAGACTATATAGAAGCAATATATAAAAAGATTTCAACCGTCTACCTGTTCCATTCATTGTTCTACTTGTCGAAAGTTACAAATAATTTCCGATAAAGGAGTAACAATGGGGCTCATTGTTCACTTAAACTTGAAGAACAAAAAATTGGCGAATGGTACTGTTTGGATGCTTTGCATATATGTTTCTTAGACTATATGGAAGCAATATATAATAATATTTCAACCGTCTACGTGTTCCAATCATTGTTCTACTTGTCGAAATTTACAAATAATTTCCTTTAAAGGATGAACAATGGGGCTCGTTGTTCACTTAAACTTGAAGAACAATAAATTGGCGAATTGTACTGTTTGGATGCTTTGCATATATGTTTCTTAGTCTATATAGAAGCAATATATACAAAGATTTCAACCGTCTACGTGTTCCATTCATTGTTCTACTTGCCGAAAGTTAGAAATAATTTCCGATAAAGGATTAACAATGGGGCTCATTGTTCACTTAAACTTGAAGATCTAAAAATTGGCGAATGTTACTGTTTAGATGCTTTGCATATAGGTTCCTTAGACTATATAGAAGCAACATATACAAAGATTGCAACCGTCTACCTGTTCTATTTATTGTTCTTCTCGTCGAAAGTTACAAATAATTTCCGTTTCATGATTATCAATGGGCCTCGTTGTTCACTTAAACTAGAAGAACAATAAATTGGCGAATTGTACTGTTTGGATGCTTTGCGTACATGTTTCTTAGACTATACGGAAGCAATATATACAAATATTTCAACCGTCTACCTGTTCCATTCATTGTTCTACTTGTCGAAAGTTACAAATAATTTTCGATAAAGGATTAACCATTGGGGCTCATTGTTCACTTAAACTTGAAGAACAAAAAATTGGCGAATGGTACTGTTTGGATGCTTTGCATATATGTTTCTTAGGTTATATAGAAGCAATATATCCAAAGATTTCAACCGTTTACATGTTCCATTCATTGTTCTACTTGTCGAAAATTACAAATAATTTCCGATAAAGGATTAACCATTGGGGCTCATTGTTCACTTAAACTTGAAGAACAAAAAATTGGCGAATGGTACTGTTTGGATGCTTTGCGTACATGTTTCTTAGACTATATGGAAGCAATATATACAAAGATTTCAACCGTCTACGTGTTCCAATCATTGTTCTACTTGTCGAAAATTACAAATAATTTCCGATAAAGGATTAACCATTGGGGCTCATTGTTCACTTAAACTTGAAGAACAAAAAATTGGCGAATGGTACTGTTTGGATGCTTTGCGTACATGCTTCTTAGACTATATGGAAGCAATATATACAAAGATTTCAACCGTCTACGTGTTCCAATCATTGTTCTACTTGTCGAAATTTACAATTAATTTCCTTTAAAGGATTAACAATGGGGCTCGTTGTTCACTTAAACTTGAAGAACAATAAATTGGCGAATTGTACTGTTTGGATGCTTTGCATATTTGTTTCTTACACTAGATGGAAGCAATATATACAAAGATTTCAACCGTCCACCTGTTCCATTCATTGTTCTACTTGTCGAAAGTTACAAATAATTTCCGATAAAGGATTAACAATGGGGCTCATTGTTCACTTAACCTTTAAGAACAAAAAATTCGCGAATGGTTCTGTTTGGATGATTTGCATATATGTTTCTTAGATTATATAGAAGCAATATATACAAAGATTTCAACCGTCTACGTGTCCCAATCATTGTTCTACTTGTAGAAAGTTACAATTAATTTCCGTTAAAGGATTAACAATGGGGCTCATTGTTCACTTAAACTTGAAGAACAAAAAATTGGCGAATGGTACTGTTTGGATGCTTTGCATATATGTTTCTAAGACTATATAGAAGCAATATATACAATGATTTCAACCGTCTACCTGTTCCATTCATTGTTCTACTTGTCGAAATTTACAAATAATTTCCTTTAAAGGATTAACGATGGGGCTCGTTGTTCACTTAAACTTGAAGAACAAAAAATTGGCGAATGGTACTCTTTGGATGCTTTGCACATATATTTCTTAGACTATATAGAAGCAATATATACATTGATTTCAACCGTCTACCTGTTCCATTCATTGTTCTACTTGTCGCAAGTTACAAATAATTTCCGTTAAAGTATTAACAATGGGGCTCGTAGTTCACTTAAACTTGAAGATCAAATAATTGGCGAATTGTACTGTTTGGATGCTTTGCATATATGTTTCTTAGGTTATATAGAAGCAATATATCCAAAGATTTCAACCGTTTACATGTTCCATTCATTGTTCTACTTGTCGAAAATTACAAATAATTTCCGATAAAGGATTAACCATTGGGGCTCATTGTTCACTTAAACTTGAAGAACAAAAAATTGGCGAATGGTACTGTTTGGATGCTTTGCGTACATGTTTCTTAGACTATATGGAAGCAATATATACAAAGATTTCAACCGTCTACGTGTTCCAATCATTGTTCTACTTGTCGAAAATTACAAATAATTTCCGATAAAGGATTAACCATTGGGGCTCATTGTTCACTTAAACTTGAAGAACAAAAAATTGGCGAATGGTACTGTTTGGATGCTTTGCGTACATGCTTCTTAGACTATATGGAAGCAATATATCCAAAGATTTCAACCGTTTACATGTTCCATTCATTGTTCTACTTGTAGAAAGTTACAATTAATTTCCGTTAAAGGATTAACAATGGGGCTCGTAGTTCACTTAAACTTGAAGAACAAAAAATTGGCGAATTGTACTGTTCGGATGCTTTGCATATATGTTTCTAAGACTATATAGAAGCAATATATACAATGATTTCAACCGTCTACCTGTTCCATTCATTGTTCTACTTGTCGAAATTTACAAATAATTTCCTTTAAAGGATTAACGATGGGGCTCGTTGTTCACTTAAACTTGAAGAACAAAAAATTGGCGAATGGTACTCTTTGGATGCTTTGCACATATATTTCTTAGACTATATAGAAGCAATATATACATTGATTTCAACCGTCTACCTGTTCCATTCATTGTTCTACTTGTCGCAAGTTACAAATAATTTCCGTTAAAGTATTAACAATGGGGCTCGTAGTTCACTTAAACTTGAAGATCAAATAATTGGCGAATTGTACTGTTTGGATGCTTTGCATATATGTTTCTTAGACTATATAGAAGCAATATATACATTGATTTCAACCGTCTACCTGTTCCATTCATTGTTCTACTTGTCGAAAGTTACAAATAATTTCCGTTAAGGGATTAACAATGGGGCTCGTTGTTCACTTAAACTTGAAGAACAATAAATTGGCGAATGGTACTCTTTGGATGCTTTGCATATATGTTTCTTAGACTATATGGAAGCAATATATAATAATATTTCAACCGTCTACGTGTTCCAATCATTGTTCTGCTTGTCGAAATTTACAAATAATTTCCTTTAAAGGATTAACAATGGGGCTCGTTGTTCACTTAAACTTGAAGAACAATAAATTGGCGAATTGTACTGTTTGGATGCTTTGCATATTTGTTTCTTACACTAGATGGAAGCAATATATACAAAGATTTCAACCGTCCACCTGTTCCATTCATTGTTCTACTTGTCGAAAGTTACAAATAATTTCCGATAAAGGATTAACAATGGGGCTCATTGTTCACTTAACCTTTAAGAACAAAAAATTCGCGAATGGTTCTGTTTGGATGATTTGCATATATGTTTCTTAGATTATATAGAAGCAATATATACAAAGATTTCAACCGTCTACGTGTCCCAATCATTGTTCTACTTGTAGAAAGTTACAATTAATTTCCGTTAAAGGATTAACAATGGGGCTCATTGTTCACTTAAACTTGAAGAACAAAAAATTGGCGAATGGTACTGTTTGGATGCTTTGCATATATGTTTCTAAGACTATATAGAAGCAATATATACAATGATTTCAACCGTCTACCTGTTCCATTCATTGTTCTACTTGTCGAAATTTACAAATAATTTCCTTTAAAGGATTAACGATGGGGCTCGTTGTTCACTTAAACTTGAAGAACAAAAAATTGGCGAATGGTACTCTTTGGATGCTTTGCACATATATTTCTTAGACTATATAGAAGCAATATATACATTGATTTCAACCGTCTACCTGTTCCATTCATTGTTCTACTTGTCGCAAGTTACAAATAATTTCCGTTAAAGTATTAACAATGGGGCTCGTAGTTCACTTAAACTTGAAGATCAAATAATTGGCGAATTGTACTGTTTGGATGGTTTGCATATATGTTTCTTAGACTATATAGAAGCAATATATACATTGATTTCAACCGTCTACCTGTTCCATTCATTGTTCTACTTGTCGAAAGTTACAAATAATTTCCGTTAAGGGATTAACAATGGGGCTCGTTGTTCACTTAAACTTGAAGAACAATAAATTGGCGAATGGTACTCTTTGGATGCTTTGCATATATGTTTCTTAGACTATATGGAAGCAATATATAATAATATTTCAACCGTCTACGTGTTCCAATCATTGTTCTGCTTGTCGAAATTTACAAATAATTTCCTTTAAAGGATTAACAATGGGGCTCGTTGTTCACTTAAACTTGAAGAACAAAAAATTGGCGAATGGTACTGTTTGGATGCTTTGCATATATGTTTCTTAGACTATATGGAAGCAATATATACAAAGATTTCAACCGTCTACGTGTTCCAATCATTGTTCTACTTGTAGAAAGTTACAATTAATTTCCGTTAAAGGATTAACAATGGGGCTCGTAGTTCACTTAAACTTGAAGAACAAAAAATTGGCGAATTGTACTGTTTGGATGCTTTGCATATATGTTTCGTAGACTATATAGAAGCAATTTATACAATGATTTTAACCGTCTACATGATCCATTCATTGTTCTACTTGTCGAAATTTACAAATAATTTCCTTTAAAGGATTAACAATGGGGCTCGTAGTTCAATTAAACTTGAAGAACAAAAAATTGGCGAATTGTACTGTTTGGATGCTTTGAATATATGTTTCTTATACTATATGGAAGCAATATATACAAAGATTTCAACCGTCCACGTGTTCCAATCATTGTTCTACTTGTCGAAATTTACAAATAATTTCCGATAAAGGATTAACAATCGGGCTCATTGTTCACTTAACCTTGAAGAACAAAAAATTGGCGAATGGTACTGTTTGGATGCTTTGCGTACATGTTTCTTAGACTATATGGAAGCAATATATACAAAGATTTCAACCGTCTACGTGTTCCATTCATTGTTCTACTTGCCGAAATTTACAAATAATTTCCTTTAAAGGATTAACAATGGGGCTCGTAGTTCACTTAAACTTGAAGAGCAAAAAATTGGCGAATGGTACTGTTTGGATGCTTTGCATATATGTTTCTTAGACTATATAGAAGCAATATATACATTGATTTCAACCGTCTACCTGTTCCATTCATTGTTCTACTTGTCGAAAGTTACAAATAATTTCCGTTAAGGGATTAACAATGGGGCTCGTTGTTCACTTAAACTTGAAGAACAATAAATTGGCGAATGGTACTGTTTGGATGCTTTGCATATATGTTTCTTAGACTATATGGAAGCAATATATAATAATATTTCAACCGTCTACGTGTTCCAATCATTGTTCTGCTTGTCGAAATTTACAAATAATTTCCTTTAAAGGATTAACAATGGGGCTCGTTGTTCACTTAAACTTGAAGAACAAAAAATTGGCGAATGGTACTGTTTGGATGCTTTGCATATATGTTTCTTAGACTATATGGAAGCAATATATACAATGATTTCAACCGTCTACGTGTTCCAATCATTGTTCTACTTGTAGAAAGTTACAATTAATTTCCGTTAAAGGATTAACAATGGGGCTCGTAGTTCACTTAAACTTGAAGAACAAAAAATTGGCGAATTGTACTGTTTGGATGCTTTGCATATATGTTTCGTAGACTATATAGAAGCAATTTATACAATGATTTTAACCGTCTACATGATCCATTCATTGTTCTACTTGTCGAAATTTACAAATAATTTCCTTTAAAGGATTAACAATGTGGCTCGTAGTTCAATTAAACTTGAAAAACCAAAAATTGGCGAATTGTACTGTTTGGATGCTTTGCATATATGTTTCTTAGACTATATAGAAGCAATATATACAAAGATTTCAACCGTCTACCTGTTCCATTCATTGTTCCACTTGTCGAAAGTTACAAATAATTTCCGATAAAGGATTAACCATTGGGGCTCATTGTTCACTTAAACTTGAAGAACAAAAAATTGGCGAATTGTACTGTTTGGATGCTTTGAATATATGTTTCTTATACTATATGGAAGCAATATATACAAAGATTTCAACCGTCCACGTGTTCCAATCATTGTTCTACTTGTCGAAATTTACAAATAATTTCCGATAAAGGATTAACAATTGGGCTCATTGTTCACTTAACCTTCAAGAACAAAAAATTGGCGAATGGTACTGTTTTGATGCTTTGCATATATGTTTCTTAGACTATACGGAAGCAATATATACAAATATTTCAACCGTCTACCTGTTCCATTCATTGATCTACATGTCGAGAGTTACAAATAATTTCCGTTTCATGATTATCAATGGGGCTCGTTGTTCACTTAAACTTGAAGAACAAAAAATTGGCGAATGGTACTGTTTGGATGCTTTGCATATATGTTTCTTAGACTATATAGAAGCAATATATACATTGATTTCAACCGTCTACCTGTTCCATTCATTGTTCTACTTGTCGAAAGTTACAATTAATTTCCGTTAAAGGATTAACAATGCGGCTCGTAGTTCACTTAAACTTGAAGAACAAAAAATTGGCGAATGGTACTGTTTGGATGCTTTGCGTACATGTTTCTTAGACTATATGGAAGCAATATATACAAAGATTTCAACCGTCTACGTGTTCCATTCATTGTTCTACTTGCCGAAATTTACAAATAATTTCCTTTAAAGGATTAACAATGGGGCTCGTAGTTCACTTAAACTTGAAGAACAAAAAATTGGCGAATGGTACTGTTTGGATGCTTTGCATATATGTTTCTTAGACTATATAGAAGCAATATATACATTGATTTCAACCGTCTACCTGTTCCATTCATTGTTCTACTTGTCGAAAGTTACAAATAATTTCCGTTAAGGGATTAACAATGGGGATCGTAGTTTACTTAAACTTGAAGAACAAAAAATTGGCGAATGGTACTGTTTGGATGCTTTGCATATATGTTTCTTAGACTATATGGAAGCAATATATACAAAGATTTCAACCGTCTACGTGTTCCAATCATTGTTCTACTTGTAGAAAGTTACAATTAATTTCCGTTAAAGGATTAACAATGGGGCTCGTAGTTCACTTAAACTTGAAGAACAAAAAATTGGCGAATTGTACTGTTTGGATGCTTTGCATATATGTTTCGTAGACTATATAGAAGCAATTTATACAATGATTTTAACCGTCTACATGATCCATTCATTGTTCTACTTGTCGAAATTTACAAATAATTTCCTTTAAAGGATTAACAATGGGGCTCGTAGTTCAATTAAACTTGAAAAACCAAAAATTGGCGAATGGTACTGTTTGGATGCTTTGCATATATGTTTCTTAGACTATATAGAAGCAATATATACATTGATTTCAACCGTCTACCTGTTCCATTCAATGTTCTACTTGTCGAAAGTTACAAATAATTTCCGTTAAGGGATTAACAATGGGGATCGTAGTTTACTTAAACTTGAAGAACAAAAAATTGGCGAATGGTACTGTTTGGATGCTTTGCATATATGTTTCTTAGACTATATGGAAGCAATATATACAAAGATTTCAACCGTCTGCGTGTTCCAATCATTGTTCTACTTGTAGTAAGTTACAATTAATTTCCGTTAAAGGATTAAGAATGGGGCTCATTGTTCACTTAAACTTGAAGAACAAAAAATTGGCGAATGGTACTGTTCGGATGCTTTGCGTACATGTTTCTTAGACTATATGGAAGCAATATATACAAAGATTTCAACCGTCTACGTGTTCCATTCATTGTTCTACTTGCCGAAATTTACAAATAATTTCCTTTAAAGGATTAACAATGGGGCTCGTAGTTCACTTAAACTTGAAGAACAAAAAATTGGCGAGTGGTACTGTTTGGATGCTTTGCATATATGTTTCTTAGACTATATAGAAGCAATATGTACATTGTTTCAACCGTCTACCTGTTCCATTCATTGTTCTACTTGTCGAAAGTTACAAATAATTTCCGTTAAGGGATTAACAATGGGGCTCGTTGTTCACTTAAACTTGAAGAACAATAAATTGGCGAATGGTACTGTTTGGATGCTTTGCATATATGTTTCTTAGACTATATAGAAGCAATATATACAAAGATTTCAACCGTCTACCTGTTCCATTCATTGTTCTATTTGTCGAAAATTACAAATAATTTCCGATAAAGGATTAACAATGGAGCTCGTAGTTCACTTAAACTTGAAGAACAAAAAAATTGGCGAATTGTACTGTTTGGATGCTTTGCATAAATGTTTCTTAGACTATATAGAAGCAATATATAGAAGGATTTCACCCGTCTACCTGTTCCAATCATTGTTCTACTTGTTGAAATTTAGAAATAATTTCCCTTTCATGATTATCAATGGGGCTCGTTGTTCACTTAAACTTGAAGAACAATAAATTCGCGAATGGTACTGTTTGGATGCTTTGCATGTATGTTTCTTAGACTATATAGAAGCAATATATACAATGATTTCAACCGTCTACCTGTTCCATTCATTGTTCTACTTGTCGATATTTACAAATAATTTCCTTTAAAGGATTAACAATGGGGCTCGTTGTTCACTTAAACTTGAAGAACAATAAATTGGCGAATTGTACTGTTTGGATGCTTTGCATATATGTTTCTTAGACTATATAGAAGCAATATATACATTGATTTCAACCGTCTACCTGTTCCATTCATTGTTCTACTTGTCGAAAGTTACAAATAATTTCCGTTAAGGGATTAACAATGGGGCTCGTTGTTCACTTAAACTTGAAGAACAATAAATTGGCGAATGGTACTGTTTGGATGCTTTGCATATATGTTTCTTAGACTATATGGAAGCAATATATAATAATATTTCAACCGTCTACGTGTTCCAATCATTGTTCTGCTTGTCGAAATTTACAAATAATTTCCTTTAAAGGATTAACAATGGGGCTCGTTGTTCACTTAAACTTGAAGAACAAAAAATTGGCGAATGGTACTGTTTGGATGCTTTGCATATATGTTTCTTAGACTATATGGAAGCAATATATACAAAGATTTCAACCGTCTACGTGTTCCAATCATTGTTCTACTTGTAGAAAGTTACAATTAATTTCCGTTAAAGGATTAACAATGGGGCTCGTAGTTCACTTAAACTTGAAGAACAAAAAATTGGCGAATTGTACTGTTTGGATGCTTTGCATATATGTTTCGTAGACTATATAGAAGCAATTTATACAATGATTTTAACCGTCTACATGATCTATTCATTGTTCTACTTGTCGAAATTTACAAATAATTTCCTTTAAAGGATTAACAATGGGGCTCGTAGTTCAATTAAACTTGAAAAACCAAAAATTGGCGAATTGTACTGTTTGGATGCTTTGCATATATGTTTCTTAGACTATATAGAAGCAATATATAGAAAGATTTCAACCGTCTACCTGTTCCATTCAATGTTCCACTTGTCGAAAGTTACAAATAATTTCCGATAAAGGATTAACCATTGGGGCTCATTGTTCACTTAAACTTGAAGAACAAAAAATTGGCGAATGGTACTGTTTGGATGCTTTGCGTACATGTTTCTTAGACTATATGGAAGCAATATATACAAAGATTTCAACCGTCTACGTGTTCCAATCATTGTTCTGCTTGTCGAAATTTACAAATAATTTCCTTTAAAGGATTAACAATGGGGCTCGTTGTTCACTTAAACTTGAAGAACAAAAAATTGGCGAATGGTACTGTTTGGATGCTTTGCATATATGTTTCTTAGACTATATGGAAGCAATATATACAAAGATTTCAACCGTCTACCTGTTCCATTCATTGTTCCACTTGTCGAAAGTTACAAATAATTTCCGATAAATGATTAACCATTGGGGCTCATTGTTCACTTAAACTTGAAGAACAAAAAATTGGCGAATTGTACTGTTTGGATGCTTTGAATATATGTTTCTTATACTATATGGAAGCAATATATACAAAGATTTCAACCGTCCACGTGTTCCAATCATTGTTCTACTTGTCGAAATTTACAAATAATTTCCGATAAAGGATTAACAATCGGGCTCATTGTTCACTTAACCTTGAAGAACAAAAAATTGGCGAATGGTACTGTTTGGATGCTTTGCATATATGTTTCTTAGACTATATGGAAGCAATATATAATAATATTTCAACCGTCTACCTGTTCCATTCATTGTTCTACATGTCGAAAGTTACAAATAATTTCCGTTTCATGATTATCAATGGGCCTCGTTGTTCACTTAAACTTGAAGAACAATAAATTGGCGAATTGTACTGTTTGGATGCTTTGCATATTTGTTTCTTACACTAGATGGAAGCAATATATACAAAGATTTCAACCGTCTACCTGTTCCATTCATTGTTCTACTTGTCGAAAGTTACAAATAATTTCCGATAAAGGATTAACAATGGGGCTCATTGTTCACTTAACCTTTAAGAACAAAAAATTGGCGAATGGTTCTGTTTGGATGCTTTGCATATATGTTTCTTAGACTATATGGAAGCAATATATACAAAGATTTCAACCGTCTACGTGTTCCAATCATTGTTCTACTTGTCGAAATTTACAAATAATTTCCTTTAAAGGATTAACAATGGGGCTCGTTGTTCACTTAAACTTGAAGAACAATAAATTGGCGAATTGTACTGTTTGGATGCTTTGCATATATGTTTCTTAGACTATATAGAAGCAATATATACAAAGATTTCAACCGTCTACCTGTTCCATTCATTGTTCTACTTGACGAAAGTTACAAATAATTTCCGTTAAGGGATTAACAATGGGGATCGTAGTTTACTTAAACTTGAAGAACAAAAAATTGGCGAATGGTACTGTTTGGATGCTTTGCATATATGTTTCTTAGACTATATAGAAGCAATATATAAAAAGATTTCAACCGTCTACCTGTTCCATTCATTGTTCTACTTGTCGAAAGTTACAAATAATTTCCGATAAAGGATTAACAATGGGGCTCATTGTTCACTTAACCTTTAAGAACAAAAAATTGGCGAATGGTTCTGTTTGGATGCTTTGCATATATGTTTCTTAGACTATATGGAAGCAATATATACAAAGATTTCAACCGTCTACGTGTTCCAATCATTGTTCTACTTGTCGAAATTTACAAATAATTTCCTTTAAAGGATTAACAATGGGGCTCGTTGTTCACTTAAACTTGAAGAACAATAAATTGGCGAATTGTACTGTTTGGATGCTTTGCATATATGTTTCTTAGACTATATAGAAGCAATATATACAAAGATTTCAACCGTCTACGTGTTCCATTCATTGTTCTACTTGTCGAAAGTTAGAAATAATTTCCGATAAAGGATTAACAATGGGGCTTGTTGTTCACTTAAACTTGATGAACAAAAAATTGGCGAATGGTACTGTTTGGATGCTTTGCATATAAGTTTATTAGACTATATAGAAGCAATATATATAAAGATTTCAACCGTCTACCTGATCCATACATTGTTCTACTTGTCGAAAGTTACAAATAATTTCCGATAAAGGATTAACCATTGGGGCTCATTGTTCACTTAAACTTGAAGAACAAAAAAATGGCGAATGGTACTGTTTGGATGCTTTGCGTACAAGTTTCTTAGACTATATGGAAGCAATATATACAAAGATTTCAACCGTCTACGTGTTCCAATCATTGTTCTACTTGTCGAAATTTAGAAATAATTTCCCATCCATGATTATCAATGGGGCTCGTTGTTCTCTTAAACTTGAAGAACAATAAATTCGCGAATGGTACTGTTTGGATGCTTTGCATGTATGTTTCTTAGACTATATAGAAGCAATATATACAATGATTTCAACCGTCTACCTGTTCCATTCATTGTTCTACTTGACGAAAGTTACAAATAATTTCCGTTAAGGGATTAACAATGGGGATCGTAGTTTACTTAAACTTGAAGAACAAAAAATTGGCGAATGGTACTGTTTGGATGCTTTGCATATATGTTTCTTAGACTATATAGAAGCAATATATATAAAGATTTCAACCGTCTACCTGATCCATACATTGTTCTACTTGTCGAAAGTTACAAATAATTTCCGATAAAGGATTAACCATTGGGGCTCATTGTTCACTTAAACTTGAAGAACAAAAAAATGGCGAATGGTACTGTTTGGATGCTTTGCATATATGTTTCTTAGACTATATGGAAGCAATATATAATAATATTTCAACCGTCTACCTGTTCCATTCATTGTTCTACATGTCGAAAGTTACAAATAATTTCCGTTTCATGATTATCAATGGGCCTCGTTGTTCACTTAAACTTGAAGAACAATAAATTGGCGAATTGTACTGTTTGGATGCTTTGCATATTTGTTTCTTACACTAGATGGAAGCAATATATACAAAGATTTCAACCGTCTACCTGTTCCATTCATTGTTCTACTTGTCGAAAGTTACAAATAATTTCCGATAAAGGATTAACAATGGGGCTCATTGTTCACTTAACCTTTAAGAACAAAAAATTGGCGAATGGTTCTGTTTGGATGCTTTGCATATATGTTTCTTAGACTATATGGAAGCAATATATACAAAGATTTCAACCGTCTACGTGTTCCAATCATTGTTCTACTTGTCGAAATTTACAAATAATTTCCTTTAAAGGATTAACAATGGGGCTCGTTGTTCACTTAAACTTGAAGAACAATAAATTGGCGAATTGTACTGTTTGGATGCTTTGCATATATGTTTCTTAGACTATATAGAAGCAATATATACAAAGATTTCAACCGTCTACCTGTTCCATTCATTGTTCTACTTGACGAAAGTTACAAATAATTTCCGTTAAGGGATTAACAATGGGGATCGTAGTTTACTTAAACTTGAAGAACAAAAAATTGGCGAATGGTACTGTTTGGATGCTTTGCATATATGTTTCTTAGACTATATAGAAGCAATATATAAAAAGATTTCAACCGTCTACCTGTTCCATTCATTGTTCTACTTGTCGAAAGTTACAAATAATTTCCGATAAAGGAGTAACAATGGGGCCCATTGTTCACTTAAACTTGAAGAACAAAAAATTGGCGAATGGTACTGTTTGGATGCTTTGCATATATGTTTCTTAGACTATATGGAAGCAATATATAATAATATTTCAACCGTCTACCTGTTCCATTCATTGTTCTACATGTCGAAAGTTACAAATAATTTCCGTTTCACGATTATCAATGGGCCTCGTTGTTCACTTAAACTTGAAGAACAATAAATTGGGGAATTGTACTGTTTGGATGCTTTGCATATTTGTTTCTTACACTAGATGGAAGCAATATATACAAAGATTTCAAGCGTCTACCTGTTCCATTCATTGTTCTACTTGTCGAAAGTTACAAATAATTTCCGATAAAGGATTAACAATGGGGCTCATTGTTCACTTAACCTTTAAGAACAAAAAATTGGCGAATGGTTCTGTTTGGATGCTTTGCATATATGTTTCTTAGACTATATGGAAGCAATATATACAAAGATTTCAACCGTCTACGTGTTCCAATCATTGTTCTACTTGTCGAAATTTACAAATAATTTCCTTTAAAGGATTAACAATGGGGCTCGTTGTTCACTTAAACTTGAAGAACAATAAATTGGCGAATTGTACTGTTTGGATGCTTTGCATATATGTTTCTTAGACTATATAGAAGCAATATATACAAAGATTTCAACCGTCTACGTGTTCCATTCATTGTTCTACTTGTCGAAAGTTAGAAATAATTTCCGATAAAGGATTAACAATGGGGCTTGTTGTTCACTTAAACTTGATGAACAAAAAATTGGCGAATGGTACTGTTTGGATGCTTTGCATATAAGTTTATTAGACTATATAGAAGCAATATATATAAAGATTTCAACCGTCTACCTGATCCATACATTGTTCTACTTGTCGAAAGTTACAAATAATTTCCGATAAAGGATTAACCATTGGGGCTCATTGTTCACTTAAACTTGAAGAACAAAAAAATGGCGAATGGTACTGTTTGGATGCTTTGCGTACAAGTTTCTTAGACTATATGGAAGCAATATATACAAAGATTTCAACCGTCTACGTGTTCCAATCATTGTTCTACTTGTCGAAATTTAGAAATAATTTCCCATCCATGATTATCAATGGGGCTCGTTGTTCACTTAAACTTGAAGAACAATAAATTCGCGAATGGTACTGTTTGGATGCTTTGCATGTATGTTTCTTAGACTATATAGAAGCAATATATACAATGATTTCAACCGTCTACCTGTTCCATTCATTGTTCTACTTGTCGATATTTACAAATAATTTCCTTTAAAGGATTAACAATGGGGCTCGTTGTTCACTTAAACTTGAAGAACAATAAATTGGCGAATTGTACTGTTTGGATGCTTTGCATATATGTTTCTTAGACTATATAGAAGCAATATTTACAAAGATTTCAACCGTCTACCTGTTCCATTCATTGTTCTACTTGTCGAAAGTTACAAATAATTTCCGATAAAGGATTAACAATGGGTCTCATTGTTCACTTAAACTTGAGGAACAAAAAATTGGCGAATGGTACTGCTTGGATGCTTTGCGTACATGTTTCTTAGACTATATAGAAGCAATATATACAAAGTTTTCAACCGTCTACGTGTTCCATTCATTGTTCTACTTGTCGAAAGTTAGAAATAATTTCCGATAAAGGATTAACAATGGGGCCCATTGTTCACTTAAACTTGAAGATCAAAAAATTGGCGAATGTTACTGTTTAGATGCTTTGCATATAGGTTCCTTAGACTATATAGAAGCAACATATACAAAGATTGCAACCGTCTACCTGTTCTATTTATTGTTCTTCTTGTCGAAAGTTACAAATAATTTCCGTTGATGGATTAACAATGGGGCTCGTTGTTCACTTAAACTTGAAGAACAAAAAATTGGCGAATGGTACTGTTTGGATGCTTTGCATATATGTTTCTTAGACTATATGGAAGCAATATATACAAAGATTTCAACCGTCTACGTGTTCCAATCATTGTTCTACTTGTAGAAAGTTACAATTAATTTCCGTTAAAGGATTAACAATGGGGCTCGTAGTTCACTTAAACTTGAAGAACAAAAAATTGGCGAATTGTACTGTTTGGATGCTTTGCATATATGTTTCGTAGACTATATAGAAGCAATTTATACAATGATTTTAACCGTCTACATGATCTATTCATTGTTCTACTTGTCGAAATTTACAAATAATTTCCTTTAAAGGATTAACAATGGGGCTCGTAGTTCAATTAAACTTGAAAAACCAAAAATTGGCGAATTGTACTGTTTGGATGCTTTGCATATATGTTTCTTAGACTATATAGAAGCAATATATAGAAAGATTTCAACCGTCTACCTGTTCCATTCAATGTTCCACTTGTCGAAAGTTACAAATAATTTCCGATAAAGGATTAACCATTGGGGCTCATTGTTCACTTAAACTTGAAGAACAAAAAATTGGCGAATGGTACTGTTTGGATGCTTTGCGTACATGTTTCTTAGACTATATGGAAGCAATATATACAAAGATTTCAACTGTCTACGTGTTCCAATCATTGTTCTGCTTGTCGAAATTTACAAATAATTTCCTTTAAAGGATTAACAATGGGGCTCGTTGTTCACTTAAACTTGAAGAACAAAAAATTGGCGAATGGTACTGTTTGGATGCTTTGCATATATGTTTCTTAGACTATATGGAAGCAATATATACAAAGATTTCAACCGTCTACCTGTTCCATTCATTGTTCCACTTGTCGAAAGTTACAAATAATTTCCGATAAATGATTAACCATTGGGGCTCATTGTTCACTTAAACTTGAAGAACAAAAAATTGGCGAATTGTACTGTTTGGATGCTTTGAATATATGTTTCTTATACTATATGGAAGCAATATATACAAAGATTTCAACCGTCCACGTGTTCCAATCATTGTTCTACTTGTCGAAATTTACAAATAATTTCCGATAAAGGATTAACAATCGGGCTCATTGTTCACTTAACCTTGAAGAACAAAAAATTGGCGAATGGTACTGTTTGGATGCTTTGCATATATGTTTCTTAGACTATATGGAAGCAATATATAATAATATTTCAACCGTCTACCTGTTCCATTCATTGTTCTACATGTCGAAAGTTACAAATAATTTCCGTTTCATGATTATCAATGGGCCTCGTTGTTCACTTAAACTTGAAGAACAATAAATTGGCGAATTGTACTGTTTGGATGCTTTGCATATTTGTTTCTTACACTAGATGGAAGCAATATATACAAAGATTTCAACCGTCTACCTGTTCCATTCATTGTTCTACTTGTCGAAAGTTACAAATAATTTCCGATAAAGGATTAACAATGGGGCTCATTGTTCACTTAACCTTTAAGAACAAAAAATTGGCGAATGGTTCTGTTTGGATGCTTTGCATATATGTTTCTTAGACTATATGGAAGCAATATATACAAAGATTTCAACCGTCTACGTGTTCCAATCATTGTTCTACTTGTCGAAATTTACAAATAATTTCCTTTAAAGGATTAACAATGGGGCTCGTTGTTCACTTAAACTTGAAGAACAATAAATTGGCGAATTGTACTGTTTGGATGCTTTGCATATATGTTTCTTAGACTATATAGAAGCAATATATACAAAGATTTCAACCGTCTACCTGTTCCATTCATTGTTCTACTTGACGAAAGTTACAAATAATTTCCGTTAAGGGATTAACAATGGGGATCGTAGTTTACTTAAACTTGAAGAACAAAAAATTGGCGAATGGTACTGTTTGGATGCTTTGCATATATGTTTCTTAGACTATATAGAAGCAATATATAAAAAGATTTCAACCGTCTACCTGTTCCATTCATTGTTCTACTTGTCGAAAGTTACAAATAATTTCCGATAAAGGATTAACAATGGGGCTCATTGTTCACTTAACCTTTAAGAACAAAAAATTGGCGAATGGTTCTGTTTGGATGCTTTGCATATATGTTTCTTAGACTATATGGAAGCAATATATACAAAGATTTCAACCGTCTACGTGTTCCAATCATTGTTCTACTTGTCGAAATTTACAAATAATTTCCTTTAAAGGATTAACAATGGGGCTCGTTGTTCACTTAAACTTGAAGAACAATAAATTGGCGAATTGTACTGTTTGGATGCTTTGCATATATGTTTCTTAGACTATATAGAAGCAATATATACAAAGATTTCAACCGTCTACGTGTTCCATTCATTGTTCTACTTGTCGAAAGTTAGAAATAATTTCCGATAAAGGATTAACAATGGGGCTTGTTGTTCACTTAAACTTGATGAACAAAAAATTGGCGAATGGTACTGTTTGGATGCTTTGCATATAAGTTTATTAGACTATATAGAAGCAATATATATAAAGATTTCAACCGTCTACCTGATCCATACATTGTTCTACTTGTCGAAAGTTACAAATAATTTCCGATAAAGGATTAACCATTGGGGCTCATTGTTCACTTAAACTTGAAGAACAAAAAAATGGCGAATGGTACTGTTTGGATGCTTTGCGTACAAGTTTCTTAGACTATATGGAAGCAATATATACAAAGATTTCAACCGTCTACGTGTTCCAATCATTGTTCTACTTGTCGAAATTTAGAAATAATTTCCCATCCATGATTATCAATGGGGCTCGTTGTTCACTTAAACTTGAAGAACAATAAATTCGCGCATGGTACTGTTTGGATGCTTTGCATGTATGTTTCTTAGACTATATAGAAGCAATATATACAATGATTTCAACCGTCTACCTGTTCCATTCATTGTTCTACTTGTAGAAAGTTACAATTAATTTCCGTTAAAGGATTAACAATGGGGCTCGTAGTTCACTTAAACTTGAAGAACAAAAAATTGGCGAATTGTACTGTTTGGATGCTTTGCATATATGTTTCGTAGACTATATAGAAGCAATTTATACAATGATTTTAACCGTCTACATGATCTATTCATTGTTCTACTTGTCGAAATTTACAAATAATTTCCTTTAAAGGATTAACAATGGGGCTCGTAGTTCAATTAAACTTGAAAAACCAAAAATTGGCGAATTGTACTGTTTGGATGCTTTGCATATATGTTTATTAGACTATATAGAAGCAATATATATAAAGATTTCAACCGTCTACCTGATCCATACATTGTTCTACTTGTCGAAAGTTACAAATAATTTCCGATAAAGGATTAACCATTGGGGCTCATTGTTCACTTAAACTTGAAGAACAAAAAAATGGCGAATGGTACTGTTTGGATGCTTTGCGTACAAGTTTCTTAGACTATATGGAAGCAATATATACAAAGATTTCAACCGTCTACGTGTTCCAATCATTGTTCTACTTGTCGAAATTTAGAAATAATTTCCCATCCATGATTATCAATGGGGCTCGTTGTTCTCTTAAACTTGAAGAACAATAAATTCGCGAATGGTACTGTTTGGATGCTTTGCATGTATGTTTCTTAGACTATATAGAAGCAATATATACAATGATTTCAACCGTCTACCTGTTCCATTCATTGTTCTACTTGACGAAAGTTACAAATAATTTCCGTTAAGGGATTAACAATGGGGATCGTAGTTTACTTAAACTTGAAGAACAAAAAATTGGCGAATGGTACTGTTTGGATGCTTTGCATATATGTTTCTTAGACTATATAGAAGCAATATATATAAAGATTTCAACCGTCTACCTGATCCATACATTGTTCTACTTGTCGAAAGTTACAAATAATTTCCGATAAAGGATTAACCATTGGGGCTCATTGTTCACTTAAACTTGAAGAACAAAAAAATGGCGAATGGTACTGTTTGGATGCTTTGCATATATGTTTCTTAGACTATATGGAAGCAATATATAATAATATTTCAACCGTCTACCTGTTCCATTCATTGTTCTACATGTCGAAAGTTACAAATAATTTCCGTTTCATGATTATCAATGGGCCTCGTTGTTCACTTAAACTTGAAGAACAATAAATTGGCGAATTGTACTGTTTGGATGCTTTGCATATTTGTTTCTTACACTAGATGGAAGCAATATATACAAAGATTTCAACCGTCTACCTGTTCCATTCATTGTTCTACTTGTCGAAAGTTACAAATAATTTCCGATAAAGGATTAACAATGGGGCTCATTGTTCACTTAACCTTTAAGAACAAAAAATTGGCGAATGGTTCTGTTTGGATGCTTTGCATATATGTTTCTTAGACTATATGGAAGCAATATATACAAAGATTTCAACCGTCTACGTGTTCCAATCATTGTTCTACTTGTCGAAATTTACAAATAATTTCCTTTAAAGGATTAACAATGGGGCTCGTTGTTCACTTAAACTTGAAGAACAATAAATTGGCGAATTGTACTGTTTGGATGCTTTGCATATATGTTTCTTAGACTATATAGAAGCAATATATACAAAGATTTCAACCGTCTACCTGTTCCATTCATTGTTCTACTTGACGAAAGTTACAAATAATTTCCGTTAAGGGATTAACAATGGGGATCGTAGTTTACTTAAACTTGAAGAACAAAAAATTGGCGAATGGTACTGTTTGGATGCTTTGCATATATGTTTCTTAGACTATATAGAAGCAATATATAAAAAGATTTCAACCGTCTACCTGTTCCATTCATTGTTCTACTTGTCGAAAGTTACAAATAATTTCCGATAAAGGAGTAACAATGGGGCCCATTGTTCACTTAAACTTGAAGAACAAAAAATTGGCGAATGGTACTGTTTGGATGCTTTGCATATATGTTTCTTAGACTATATGGAAGCAATATATAATAATATTTCAACCGTCTACCTGTTCCATTCATTGTTCTACATGTCGAAAGTTACAAATAATTTCCGTTTCACGATTATCAATGGGCCTCGTTGTTCACTTAAACTTGAAGAACAATAAATTGGGGAATTGTACTGTTTGGATGCTTTGCATATTTGTTTCTTACACTAGATGGAAGCAATATATACAAAGATTTCAAGCGTCTACCTGTTCCATTCATTGTTCTACTTGTCGAAAGTTACAAATAATTTCCGATAAAGGATTAACAATGGGGCTCATTGTTCACTTAACCTTTAAGAACAAAAAATTGGCGAATGGTTCTGTTTGGATGCTTTGCATATATGTTTCTTAGACTATATGGAAGCAATATATACAAAGATTTCAACCGTCTACGTGTTCCAATCATTGTTCTACTTGTCGAAATTTACAAATAATTTCCTTTAAAGGATTAACAATGGGGCTCGTTGTTCACTTAAACTTGAAGAACAATAAATTGGCGAATTGTACTGTTTGGATGCTTTGCATATATGTTTCTTAGACTATATAGAAGCAATATATACAAAGATTTCAACCGTCTACGTGTTCCATTCATTGTTCTACTTGTCGAAAGTTAGAAATAATTTCCGATAAAGGATTAACAATGGGGCTTGTTGTTCACTTAAACTTGATGAACAAAAAATTGGCGAATGGTACTGTTTGGATGCTTTGCATATAAGTTTATTAGACTATATAGAAGCAATATATATAAAGATTTCAACCGTCTACCTGATCCATACATTGTTCTACTTGTCGAAAGTTACAAATAATTTCCGATAAAGGATTAACCATTGGGGCTCATTGTTCACTTAAACTTGAAGAACAAAAAAATGGCGAATGGTACTGTTTGGATGCTTTGCGTACAAGTTTCTTAGACTATATGGAAGCAATATATACAAAGATTTCAACCGTCTACGTGTTCCAATCATTGTTCTACTTGTCGAAATTTAGAAATAATTTCCCATCCATGATTATCAATGGGGCTCGTTGTTCACTTAAACTTGAAGAACAATAAATTCGCGAATGGTACTGTTTGGATGCTTTGCATGTATGTTTCTTAGACTATATAGAAGCAATATATACAATGATTTCAACCGTCTACCTGTTCCATTCATTGTTCTACTTGTCGATATTTACAAATAATTTCCTTTAAAGGATTAACAATGGGGCTCGTTGTTCACTTAAACTTGAAGAACAATAAATTGGCGAATTGTACTGTTTGGATGCTTTGCATATATGTTTCTTAGACTATATAGAAGCAATATTTACAAAGATTTCAACCGTCTACCTGTTCCATTCATTGTTCTACTTGTCGAAAGTTACAAATAATTTCCGATAAAGGATTAACAATGGGTCTCATTGTTCACTTAAACTTGAGGAACAAAAAATTGGCGAATGGTACTGCTTGGATGCTTTGCGTACATGTTTCTTAGACTATATAGAAGCAATATATACAAAGTTTTCAACCGTCTACGTGTTCCATTCATTGTTCTACTTGTCGAAAGTTAGAAATAATTTCCGATAAAGGATTAACAATGGGGCCCATTGTTCACTTAAACTTGAAGATCAAAAAATTGGCGAATGTTACTGTTTAGATGCTTTGCATATAGGTTCCTTAGACTATATAGAAGCAACATATACAAAGATTGCAACCGTCTACCTGTTCTATTTATTGTTCTTCTTGTCGAAAGTTACAAATAATTTCCGTTGATGGATTAACAATGGGGCTCGTTGTTCACTTAAACTTGAAGAACAAAAAATTGGCGAATGGTACTGTTTGGATGCTTTGCATATATGTTTCTTAGACTATATGGAAGCAATATATACAAAGATTTCAACCGTCTACGTGTTCCAATCATTGTTCTACTTGTAGAAAGTTACAATTAATTTCCGTTAAAGGATTAACAATGGGGCTCGTAGTTCACTTAAACTTGAAGAACAAAAAATTGGCGAATTGTACTGTTTGGATGCTTTGCATATATGTTTCGTAGACTATATAGAAGCAATTTATACAATGATTTTAACCGTCTACATGATCTATTCATTGTTCTACTTGTCGAAATTTACAAATAATTTCCTTTAAAGGATTAACAATGGGGCTCGTAGTTCAATTAAACTTGAAAAACCAAAAATTGGCGAATTGTACTGTTTGGATGCTTTGCATATATGTTTCTTAGACTATATAGAAGCAATATATAGAAAGATTTCAACCGTCTACCTGTTCCATTCAATGTTCCACTTGTCGAAAGTTACAAATAATTTCCGATAAAGGATTAACCATTGGGGCTCATTGTTCACTTAAACTTGAAGAACAAAAAATTGGCGAATGGTACTGTTTGGATGCTTTGCGTACATGTTTCTTAGACTATATGGAAGCAATATATACAAAGATTTCAACTGTCTACGTGTTCCAATCATTGTTCTGCTTGTCGAAATTTACAAATAATTTCCTTTAAAGGATTAACAATGGGGCTCGTTGTTCACTTAAACTTGAAGAACAAAAAATTGGCGAATGGTACTGTTTGGATGCTTTGCATATATGTTTCTTAGACTATATGGAAGCAATATATACAAAGATTTCAACCGTCTACCTGTTCCATTCATTGTTCCACTTGTCGAAAGTTACAAATAATTTCCGATAAATGATTAACCATTGGGGCTCATTGTTCACTTAAACTTGAAGAACAAAAAATTGGCGAATTGTACTGTTTGGATGCTTTGAATATATGTTTCTTATACTATATGGAAGCAATATATACAAAGATTTCAACCGTCCACGTGTTCCAATCATTGTTCTACTTGTCGAAATTTACAAATAATTTCCGATAAAGGATTAACAATCGGGCTCATTGTTCACTTAACCTTGAAGAACAAAAAATTGGCGAATGGTACTGTTTGGATGCTTTGCATATATGTTTCTTAGACTATATGGAAGCAATATATAATAATATTTCAACCGTCTACCTGTTCCATTCATTGTTCTACATGTCGAAAGTTACAAATAATTTCCGTTTCATGATTATCAATGGGCCTCGTTGTTCACTTAAACTTGAAGAACAATAAATTGGCGAATTGTACTGTTTGGATGCTTTGCATATTTGTTTCTTACACTAGATGGAAGCAATATATACAAAGATTTCAACCGTCTACCTGTTCCATTCATTGTTCTACTTGTCGAAAGTTACAAATAATTTCCGATAAAGGATTAACAATGGGGCTCATTGTTCACTTAACCTTTAAGAACAAAAAATTGGCGAATGGTTCTGTTTGGATGCTTTGCATATATGTTTCTTAGACTATATGGAAGCAATATATACAAAGATTTCAACCGTCTACGTGTTCCAATCATTGTTCTACTTGTCGAAATTTACAAATAATTTCCTTTAAAGGATTAACAATGGGGCTCGTTGTTCACTTAAACTTGAAGAACAATAAATTGGCGAATTGTACTGTTTGGATGCTTTGCATATATGTTTCTTAGACTATATAGAAGCAATATATACAAAGATTTCAACCGTCTACCTGTTCCATTCATTGTTCTACTTGACGAAAGTTACAAATAATTTCCGTTAAGGGATTAACAATGGGGATCGTAGTTTACTTAAACTTGAAGAACAAAAAATTGGCGAATGGTACTGTTTGGATGCTTTGCATATATGTTTCTTAGACTATATAGAAGCAATATATAAAAAGATTTCAACCGTCTACCTGTTCCATTCATTGTTCTACTTGTCGAAAGTTACAAATAATTTCCGATAAAGGATTAACAATGGGGCTCATTGTTCACTTAACCTTTAAGAACAAAAAATTGGCGAATGGTTCTGTTTGGATGCTTTGCATATATGTTTCTTAGACTATATGGAAGCAATATATACAAAGATTTCAACCGTCTACGTGTTCCAATCATTGTTCTACTTGTCGAAATTTACAAATAATTTCCTTTAAAGGATTAACAATGGGGCTCGTTGTTCACTTAAACTTGAAGAACAATAAATTGGCGAATTGTACTGTTTGGATGCTTTGCATATATGTTTCTTAGACTATATAGAAGCAATATATACAAAGATTTCAACCGTCTACGTGTTCCATTCATTGTTCTACTTGTCGAAAGTTAGAAATAATTTCCGATAAAGGATTAACAATGGGGCTTGTTGTTCACTTAAACTTGATGAACAAAAAATTGGCGAATGGTACTGTTTGGATGCTTTGCATATAAGTTTATTAGACTATATAGAAGCAATATATATAAAGATTTCAACCGTCTACCTGATCCATACATTGTTCTACTTGTCGAAAGTTACAAATAATTTCCGATAAAGGATTAACCATTGGGGCTCATTGTTCACTTAAACTTGAAGAACAAAAAAATGGCGAATGGTACTGTTTGGATGCTTTGCGTACAAGTTTCTTAGACTATATGGAAGCAATATATACAAAGATTTCAACCGTCTACGTGTTCCAATCATTGTTCTACTTGTCGAAATTTAGAAATAATTTCCCATCCATGATTATCAATGGGGCTCGTTGTTCACTTAAACTTGAAGAACAATAAATTCGCGCATGGTACTGTTTGGATGCTTTGCATGTATGTTTCTTAGACTATATAGAAGCAATATATACAATGATTTCAACCGTCTACCTGTTCCATTCATTGTTCTACTTGACGAAAGTTACAAATAATTTCCGTTAAGGGATTAACAATGGGGATCGTAGTTTACTTAAACTTGAAGAACAAAAAATTGGCGAATGGTACTGTTTGGATGCTTTGCATATATGTTTCTTAGACTATATAGAAGCAATATATATAAAAATTTCAACCGTCTACCTGATCCATACATTGTTCTACTTGTCGAAAGTTACAAATAATTTCCGATAAAGGATTAACCATTGGGGCTCATTGTTCACTTAAACTTGAAGAACAAAAAAATGGCGAATGGTACTGTTTGGATGCTTTGCATATATGTTTCTTAGACTATATGGAAGCAATATATAATAATATTTCAACCGTCTACCTGTTCCATTCATTGTTCTACATGTCGAAAGTTACAAATAATTTCCGTTTCATGATTATCAATGGGCCTCGTTGTTCACTTAAACTTGAAGAACAATAAATTGGCGAATTGTACTGTTTGGATGCTTTGCATATTTGTTTCTTACACTAGATGGAAGCAATATATACAAAGATTTCAACCGTCTACCTGTTCCATTCATTGTTCTACTTGTCGAAAGTTACAAATAATTTCCGATAAAGGATTAACAATGGGGCTCATTGTTCACTTAACCTTTAAGAACAAAAAATTGGCGAATGGTTCTGTTTGGATGCTTTGCATATATGTTTCTTAGACTATATGGAAGCAATATATACAAAGATTTCAACCGTCTACGTGTTCCAATCATTGTTCTACTTGTCGAAATTTACAAATAATTTCCTTTAAAGGATTAACAATGGGGCTCGTTGTTCACTTAAACTTGAAGAACAATAAATTGGCGAATTGTACTGTTTGGATGCTTTGCATATATGTTTCTTAGACTATATAGAAGCAATATATACAAAGATTTCAACCGTCTACCTGTTCCATTCATTGTTCTACTTGACGAAAGTTACAAATAATTTCCGTTAAGGGATTAACAATGGGGATCGTAGTTTACTTAAACTTGAAGAACAAAAAATTGGCGAATGGTACTGTTTGGATGCTTTGCATATATGTTTCTTAGACTATATAGATGCAATATATAAAAAGATTTCAACCGTCTACCTGTTCCATTCATTGTTCTACTTGTCGAAAGTTACAAATAATTTCCGATAAAGGAGTAACAATGGGGCCCATTGTTCACTTAAACTTGAAGAACAAAAAATTGGCGAATGGTACTGTTTGGATGCTTTGCATATATGTTTCTTAGACTATATGGAAGCAATATATAATAATATTTCAACCGTCTACCTGTTCCATTCATTGTTCTACATGTCGAAAGTTACAAATAATTTCCGTTTCATGATTATCAATGGGCCTCGTTGTTCACTTAAACTTGAAGAACAATAAATTGGCGAATTGTACTGTTTGGATGCTTTGCACATTTGTTTCTTACACTAGATGGAAGCAATATATACAAAGATTTCAAGCGTCTACCTGTTCAATTCATTGTTCTACTTGTCGAAAGTTACAAATAATTTCCGATAAAGGATTAACAATGGGGCTTGTTGTTCACTTAAACTTGATGAACAAAAAATTGGCGAATGGTACTGTTTGGATGCTTTGCATATAAGTTTATTAGACTATATAGAAGCAATATATATAAAGATTTCAACCGTCTACCTGATCCATACATTGTTCTACTTGTCGAAAGTTACAAATAATTTCCGATAAAGGATTAACCATTGGGGCTCATTGTTCACTTAAACTTGAAGAACAAAAAAATGGCGAATGGTACTGTTTGGATGCTTTGCGTACAAGTTTCTTAGACTATATGGAAGCAATATATACAAAGATTTCAACCGTCTACGTGTTCCAATCATTGTTCTACTTGTCGAAATTTACAAATAATTTCCTTTAAAGGATTAACAATGGGGCTCGTTGTTCACTTAAACTTGAAGAACAATAAATTGGCGAATTGTACTGTTTGGATGCTTTGCATATATGTTTCTTAGACTATATAGAAGCAATATTTACAAAGATTTCAACCGTCTACCTGTTCCATTCATTGTTCTACTTGTCGAAAGTTACAAATAATTTCCGATAAAGGATTAACAATGGGTCTCATTGTTCACTTAAACTTGAGGAACAAAAAATTGGCGAATGGTACTGCTTGGATGCTTTGCGTACATGTTTCTTAGACTATATAGAAGCAATATATACAAAGTTTTCAACCGTCTACCTGTTCCATTCATTGTTCTACGTGTCGAAAGTTACAAATAATTTCCGATAAAGGATTAACAATGGGGCTCATTTTTCACTTAACCTTGAAGAACAAAAAATTGGCGAATGGTACTGTTTGGATGCTTTGCATATATGTTTCTTAGACTATATAGAAGCAATATATACAAAGATTTCAACCGTCTACCTGTTCCATTCATTGTTCTATTTGTCGAAAATTACAAATAATTTCCGATAAAGGATTAACAATGGAGCTCGTAGTTCACTTAAACTTGAAGAACAAAAAAATTGGCGAATTGTACTGTTTGGATGCTTTGCATAAATGTTTCTTAGACTATATAGAAGCAATATGTAGAAGGATTTCACCCGTCTACCTGTTCCAATCATTGTTCTACTTGTTGAAATTTAGAAATAATTTCCCTTTCATGATTATCAATGGGGCTCGTTGTTCACTTATACTTGAAGAACAATAAATTCGCGAATGGTACTGTTTGGATGCTTTGCATGTATGTTTCTTAGACTATATAGAAGCAATATATACAATGATTTCAACCGTCTACCTGTTCCATTCATTGTTCTACATGTCGAAAGTTACAAATAATTTCCGTTTCATGATTATCAATGGGCCTCGTTGTTCACTTAAACTTGAAGAACAATAAATTGGCGAATTGTACTGTTTGGATGCTTTGCATATTTGTTTCTTACACTAGATGGAAGCAATATATACAAAGATTTCAACCGTCTACCTGTTCCATTCATTGTTCTACTTGTCGAAAGTTACAAATAATTTCCGATAAAGGATTAACAATGGGGCTCATTGTTCACTTAACCTTTAAGAACAAAAAATTGGCGAATGGTTCTGTTTGGATGCTTTGCATATATGTTTCTTAGACTATATGGAAGCAATATATACAAAGATTTCAACCGTCTACGTGTTCCAATCATTGTTCTACTTGTCGAAATTTACAAATAATTTCCTTTAAAGGATTAACAATGGGGCTCGTTGTTCACTTAAACTTGAAGAACAATAAATTGGCGAATTGTACTGTTTGGATGCTTTGCATATATGTTTCTTAAACTATATAGAAGCAATATATACAAAGATTTCAACCGTCTACGTGTTCCATTCATTGTTCTACTTGTCGAAAGTTAGAAATAATTTCCGATAAAGGATTAACAATGGGGCCCATTGTTCACTTAAACTTGAAGATCAAAAAATTGGCGAATGTTACTGTTTAGATGCTTTGCATATAGGTTCCTTAGACTATATAGAAGCAACATATACAAAGATTGCAACCGTCTACCTGTTCTATTTATTGTTCTTCTTGTCGAAAGTTACAAATAATTTCCGTTGATGGATTAACAATGGGGCTCGTAGTTCACTTAAACTTGAAGAACAAAAAATTGGCGAATGGTACTGTTTGGATGCTTTGCGTACATGTTTCTTAGACTATATGGAAGCAATACATACAAAGATTTCAACCGTCTACGTGTTCCAATCATTGTTCTACTTGTCGTAATTTACAAATAATATCCTTTAAAGGATTAACAATGGGGCTCGTTGTTCACTTAAACTTGAAGAACAATAAATTGGCGAATTGTACTGTTTGGATGCTTTGCATATTTGTTTCTTACACTAGATGGAAGCAATATATACAAAGATTTCAACCGTCTACCTGTTCCATTCATTGTTCTACTTGTCGAAATTTACAAATAATTTCCTTTAAAGGATTAACAATGGGGCTCGTTGTTCACTTAAACTTGAAGAACAATAAATTGGCGAATTGTACTGTTTGGATGCTTTGCATATATGTTTCTTAGACTATATAGAAGCAATAGATACAAAGATTTCAACCGTCTACCTGTTCCATTCAATGTTCTACTTGTCGAAAGTTACAAATAATTTCCGATAAAGGATTAACAATGGGGCTCATTGTTCACTTAACCTTTAAGAACAAAAAATTGGCGAATGGTACTGTTTGGATGCTTTGCATATATGTTTCTTAGACTATATAGAAGCAACATATAGAAAGATTTCACCCGTCTACCAGTTCTATTCATTGTTCTACTTGTAGAAAGTTACAAATAATTTCCGTTTCATGAATATCAATGGGGCTTGTTGTTCACTTAAACTTGATGAACAAAAAATTGGCGAATGGTACTGTTTGGATGCTTTGCATATAAGTTTATTAGACTATATAGAAGCAATATATATAAAGATTTCAACCGTCTACCTGATCCATACATTGTTCTACTTGTCGAAAGTTACAAATAATTTCCGATAAAGGATTAACCATTGGGGCTCATTGTTCACTTAAACTTGAAGAACAAAAAAATGGCGAATGGTACTGTTTGGATGCTTTGCGTACAAGTTTCTTAGACTATATGGAAGCAATATATACAAATATTTCAACCGTCTACGTGTTCCAATCATTGTTCTACTTGTCGAAATTTAGAAATAATTTCCCATCCATGATTATCAATGGGGCTCGTTGTTCACTTAAACTTGAAGAACAATAAATTCAACCGTCTACCTGTTCCATTCATTGTTCTACTTGTCGATATTTACAAATAATTTCCTTTAAAGGATTAACAATGGGGCTCGTTGTTCACTTAAACTTGAAGAACAATAAATTGGCGAATTGTACTGTTTGGATGCTTTGCATATATGTTTCTTAGACTATATAGAAGCAATATATACAATGATTTCAAACGTCTACCTGTTCCATTCATTGTTCTACTTGTCGAAAGTCACACATAATTTCCGTTGATGGATTAACAATGGGGCTCGTAGTTCACTTAAACTTGAAGAACAAAAAATTGGCGAATGGTACTGTTTGGGTGCTTTGCATATATGTTTCTTAGACTATATAGATGTAATATATACAATGATTTCAACCGTCTACCTGTTCCATTCATTGTTCTAATTGTAGAAAATTACAATTAATTTCCTTTAAAGGATTAACAATGGGGCTGGTAGTTCACTTAAACTTGAAGAACAAAAAAATGGCGAATTGTACTATTTGGATGCTTTGCATATATGTTTCTTAGACTATTTAGAAGCAATATATAGAAAGATTTAACCCGTCTACCTGTACTATTCATTGTTCTACTTGTAGAAAGTTACAAATAATTTCCATTTCATGATTATCAATGGGGCTCGCTGTTCACTTAAACTTGAAGATCAAACAATTGGCGATTGTTACTGTTTAGATGCTTTGCATATAGGTTTCTTAGACTATATAGAAGCAATATATACAAAGATTTCAACCGTCTACCTGTTCCATTCATTGTTCTACTTGTCGAAAATTACAAATAATTTCCGATAAAGGATTAACCATTGGGGCTCATTTTTCACTTAAACTTGAAGAACAAAAAATTGGCGAATGGTACTGTTTGGATGCTTTGCCTATGTGTTTCTTAGACTATATAGACGCAATATATACAAAGATTTCAACCGTCTACCTGTTCCATTCATTGTTCTACTTGTCGAAAATTACAAATAATTTCCGATAAAGGATTAACAATGGGGCTCGTTGTTCACTTAAACTTGAAGAACAATAAATTGGCGAATTGTACTGTTTGGATGCTTTGCATATATGTTTCTTAGACTATATAGAAGCAATATTTACAAAGATTTCAAGCGTCTACCTGTTCCATTCATTGTTCTACTTGTCGAAAGTTACAAATAATTTCCGATAAAGGATTAACAATGGGGCTTGTTGTTCACTTAAACTTGATGAACAAAAAATTGGCGAATGGTACTGTTTGGATGCTTTGCATATAAGTTTATTAGACTATATAGAAGCAATATATATAAAGATTTCAACCGTCTACCTGATCCATACATTGTTCTACTTGTCGAAAGTTACAAATAATTTCCGATAAAGGATTAACCATTGGGGCTCATTGTTCACTTAAACTTGAAGAACAAAAAAATGGCGAATGGTACTGTTTGGATGCTTTGCGTACAAGTTTCTTAGACTATATGGAAGCAATATATACAAAGATTTCAACCGTCTACGTGTTCCAATCATTGTTCTACTTGTCGAAATTTAGAAATAATTTCCCATCCATGATTATCAATGGGGCTCGTTGTTCACTTAAACTTGAAGAACAATAAATTCGCGAATGGTACTGTTTGGATGCTTTGCATGTATGTTTCTTAGACTATATAGAAGCAATATATACAATGATTTCAACCGTCTACCTGTTCCATTCATTGTTCTACTTGTCGATATTTACAAATAATTTCCTTTAAAGGATTAACAATGGGGCTCGTTGTTCACTTAAACTTGAAGAACAATAAATTGGCGAATTGTACTGTTTGGATGCTTTGCATATATGTTTCTTAGACTATATAGAAGCAATATTTACAAAGATTTCAACCGTCTACCTGTTCCATTCATTGTTCTACTTGTCGAAAGTTACAAATAATTTCCGATAAAGGATTAACAATGGGTCTCATTGTTCACTTAAACTTGAGGAACAAAAAATTGGCGAATGGTACTGCTTGGATGCTTTGCGTACATGTTTCTTAGACTATATAGAAGCAATATATACAAAGTTTTCAACCGTCTACCTGTTCCATTCATTGTTCTACGTGTCGAAAGTTACAAATAATTTCCGATAAAGGATTAACAATGGGGCTCATTTTTCACTTAACCTTGAAGAACAAAAAATTGGCGAATGGTACTGTTTGGATGCTTTGCATATATGTTTCTTAGACTATATAGAAGCAATATATACAAAGATTTCAACCGTCTACCTGTTCCATTCATTGTTCTATTTGTCGAAAATTACAAATAATTTCCGATAAAGGATTAACAATGGAGCTCGTAGTTCACTTAAACTTGAAGAACAAAAAAATTGGCGAATTGTACTGTTTGGATGCTTTGCATAAATGTTTCTTAGACTATATAGAAGCAATATGTAGAAGGATTTCACCCGTCTACCTGTTCCAATCATTGTTCTACTTGTTGAAATTTAGAAATAATTTCCCTTTCATGATTATCAATGGGGCTCGTTGTTCACTTATACTTGAAGAACAATAAATTCGCGAATGGTACTGTTTGGATGCTTTGCATGTATGTTTCTTAGACTATATAGAAGCAATATATACAATGATTTCAACCGTCTACCTGTTCCATTCATTGTTCTACATGTCGAAAGTTACAAATAATTTCCGTTTCATGATTATCAATGGGCCTCGTTGTTCACTTAAACTTGAAGAACAATAAATTGGCGAATTGTACTGTTTGGATGCTTTGCATATTTGTTTCTTACACTAGATGGAAGCAATATATACAAAGATTTCAACCGTCTACCTGTTCCATTCATTGTTCTACTTGTCGAAAGTTACAAATAATTTCCGATAAAGGATTAACAATGGGGCTCATTGTTCACTTAACCTTTAAGAACAAAAAATTGGCGAATGGTTCTGTTTGGATGCTTTGCATATATGTTTCTTAGACTATATGGAAGCAATATATACAAAGATTTCAACCGTCTACGTGTTCCAATCATTGTTCTACTTGTCGAAATTTACAAATAATTTCCTTTAAAGGATTAACAATGGGGCTCGTTGTTCACTTAAACTTGAAGAACAATAAATTGGCGAATTGTACTGTTTGGATGCTTTGCATATATGTTTCTTAAACTATATAGAAGCAATATATACAAAGATTTCAACCGTCTACGTGTTCCATTCATTGTTCTACTTGTCGAAAGTTAGAAATAATTTCCGATAAAGGATTAACAATGGGGCCCATTGTTCACTTAAACTTGAAGATCAAAAAATTGGCGAATGTTACTGTTTAGATGCTTTGCATATAGGTTCCTTAGACTATATAGAAGCAACATATACAAAGATTGCAACCGTCTACCTGTTCTATTTATTGTTCTTCTTGTCGAAAGTTACAAATAATTTCCGTTGATGGATTAACAATGGGGCTCGTAGTTCACTTAAACTTGAAGAACAAAAAATTGGCGAATGGTACTGTTTGGATGCTTTGCGTACATGTTTCTTAGACTATATGGAAGCAATATATACAAAGATTTCAACCGTCTACGTGTTCCAATCATTGTTCTACTTGTCGTAATTTACAAATAATTTCCTTTAAAGGATTAACAATGGGGCTCGTTGTTCACTTAAACTTGAAGAACAATAAATTGGCGAATTGTACTGTTTGGATGCTTTGCATATTTGTTTCTTACACTAGATGGAAGCAATATATACAAAGATTTCAACCGTCTACCTGTTCCATTCATTGTTCTACTTGTCGAAAGTTACAAATAATTTCCGATAAAGGATTAACAATGGGGCTCATTGTTCACTTAACCTTTAAGAACAAAAAATTGGCGAATGGTTCTGTTTGGATGCTTTGCATATATGTTTCTTAGATTATATAGAAGCAATATATACAAAGATTTCAACCGTCTACGTGTCCCAATCATTGTTTTACTTGTAGAAAGTTACAATTAATTTCCGTTAAAGGATTAACAATGGGGCTCATTGTTCACTTACACTTGAAGAACAAAAAATTGGCGAATGGTACTGTTTGGATGCTTTGCATATATGTTTCTTAGACTATATAGAAGCAACATATAGAAAGATTTCACCCGTCTACCAGTTCTATTCATTGTTCTACTTGTAGAAAGTTACAAATAATTTCCGTTTCATGAATATCAATGGGGCTTGTTGTTCACTTAAACTTGATGAACAAAAAATTGGCGAATGGTACTGTTTGGATGCTTTGCATATAAGTTTATTAGACTATATAGAAGCAATATATATAAAGATTTCAACCGTCTACCTGATCCATACATTGTTCTACTTGTCGAAAGTTACAAATAATTTCCGATAAAGGATTAACCATTGGGGCTCATTGTTCACTTAAACTTGAAGAACAAAAAAATGGCGAATGGTACTGTTTGGATGCTTTGCGTACAAGTTTCTTAGACTATATGGAAGCAATATATACAAATATTTCAACCGTCTACGTGTTCCAATCATTGTTCTACTTGTCGAAATTTAGAAATAATTTCCCATCCATGATTATCAATGGGGCTCGTTGTTCACTTAAACTTGAAGAACAATAAATTCGCGAATGGTACTGTTTGGATGCTTTGCATGTATGTTTCTTAGACTATATAGAAGCAATATATACAATGATTTCAACCGTCTACCTGTTCCATTCATTGTTCTACTTGTCGATATTTACAAATAATTTCCTTTAAAGGATTAACAATGGGGCTCGTTGTTCACTTAAACTTGAAGAACAATAAATTGGCGAATTGTACTGTTTGGATGCTTTGCATATATGTTTCTTAGACTATATAGAAGCAATATTTACAAAGATTTCAACCGTCTACCTGTTCCATTCATTGTTCTACTTGTCGAAAGTTACAAATAATTTCCGATAAAGGATTAACAATGGGTCTCATTGTTCACTTAAACTTGAGGAACAAAAAATTGGCGAATGGTACTGCTTGGATGCTTTGCGTACATGTTTCTTAGACTATATAGAAGCAATATATACAAAGTTTTCAACCGTCTACCTGTTCCATTCATTGTTCTACTTGTCGAAAGTTACAAATAATTTCCGATAAAGGATTAACAATGGGGCTCATTTTTCACTTAACCTTGAAGAACAAAAAATTGGCGAATGGTACTGTTTGGATGCTTTGCATATATGTTTCTTAGACTATATAGAAGCAATATATACAAAGATTTCAACCGTCTACCTGTTCCATTCATTGTTCTATTTGTCGAAAATTACAAATAATTTCCGATAAAGGATTAACAATGGAGCTCGTTGTTCACTTAAACTTGAAGAACAAAAAAATTGGCGAATTGTACTGTTTGGATGCTTTGCATAAATGTTTCTTAGACTATATAGAAGCAATATGTAGAAGGATTTCACCCGTCTACCTGTTCCAATCATTGTTCTACTTGTTGAAATTTAGAAATAATTTCCCTTTCATGATTATCAATGGGGCTCGTTGTTCACTTATACTTGAAGAACAATAAATTCGCGAATGGTACTGTTTGGATGCTTTGCATGTATGTTTCTTAGACTATATAGAAGCAATATATACAATGATTTCAACCGTCTACCTGTTCCATTCATTGTTCTACTTGTCGATATTTACAAATAATTTCCTTTAAAGGATTAACAATGGGGCTCGTTGTTCACTTAAACTTGAAGAACAATAAATTGGCGAATTGTACTGTTTGGATGCTTTGCATATATGTTTCTTAGACTATATAGAAGCAATATATACAATGATTTCAAACGTCTACCTGTTCCATTCATTGTTCTACTTGTCGAAAGTCACACATAATTTCCGTTGATGGATTAACAATGGGGCTCGTAGTTCACTTAAACTTGAAGAACAAAAAATTGGCGAATGGTACTGTTTGGGTGCTTTGCATATATGTTTCTTAGACTATATAGATGTAATATATACAATGATTTCAACCGTCTACCTGTTCCATTCATTGTTCTAATTGTAGAAAATTACAATTAATTTCCTTTAAAGGATTAACAATGGGGCTGGTAGTTCACTTAAACTTGAAGAACAAAAAAATGGCGAATTGTACTATTTGGATGCTTTGCATATATGTTTCTTAGACTATTTAGAAGCAATATATAGAAAGATTTAACCCGTCTACCTGTACTATTCATTGTTCTACTTGTAGAAAGTTACAAATAATTTCCATTTCATGATTATCAATGGGGCTCGCTGTTCACTTAAACTTGAAGATCAAACAATTGGCGATTGTTACTGTTTAGATGCTTTGCATATAGGTTTCTTAGACTATATAGAAGCAATATATACAAAGATTTCAACCGTCTACCTGTTCCATTCATTGTTCTACTTGTCGAAAATTACAAATAATTTCCGATAAAGGATTAACCATTGGGGCTCATTTTTCACTTAAACTTGAAGAACAAAAAATTGGCGAATGGTACGGTTTGGATGCTTTGCCAATGTGTTTCTTAGACTATATAGACGCAATATATACAAAGATTTCAACCGTCTACCTGTTCCATTCATTGTTCTACTTGTCGAAAGTTACAAATAATTTCCTTTAAAGGATTAACAATGGGGCTCGTAATTCACTTAAACTTGAAGAACAAAAAATTGGCGAATTGTACTGTTTGGATTCTTTGCATATATGTTTCTTAGACTATTTAGAAGCAATATATACAAAGATTTCAACCGTCTACCTGTTCCATTCATTGTTCTACTTGTCGAAAGTTACAAATAATTTCCTTTAAAGGATTAACAATGGGGCTCGTAATTCACTTAAACTTGAAGAACAAAAAATTGGCGAATTGTACTGTTTGGATTCTTTGCATATATGTTTCTTAGACTATTTAGAAGCAATATATACATTGATTTCAACCGGCTACCTGTTCCATTCATTGTTCTACTTGTCGAAAGTTACAAATAATTACGGATAAATGATTAACCATTGGGGCTCATTGTTCACTTAAACTTGAAGAACAAAAAATTGGCGAATTGTACTGTTTTGATGCTTTGCATATATGTTTCTTAGACTATATAGGCGCAATATATACAAGGATTTCAACCGTCTACCTGTTCCATTCATTGTTCTACTTGTCGAAAGTTACAAATAATTTCCGTTAAGGGATTAACAATGGGGATCGTAGTTTACTTAAACTTGAAGAACAAAAAATTGGCGAATGGTACTGTTTGGATGCTTTGCATATATGTTTCTTAGACTATATAGAAGCAATATATAAAAAGATTTCAACCGTCTACCTGTTCCATTCATTGTTCTACTTGTCGAAAGTTACAAATAATTTCCGATAAAGTAGTAACAATGGGGCCCATTGTTCACTTAAACTTGAAGAACAAAAAATTGGCGAATGGTACTGTTTGGATGCTTTGCATATATGTTTCTTAGACTATATGGAAGCAATATATAATAATATTTCAACCGTCTACCTGTTCCATTCATTGTTCTACATGTCGAAAGTTACAAATAATTTCCATTTCATGATTATCAATGGGGCTCGCTGTTCACTTAAACTTGAAGATCAAACAATTGGCGATTGTTACTGTTTAGATGCTTTGCATATAGGTTTCTTAGACTATATAGAAGCAATATATACAAAGATTTCAACCGTCTACCTGTTCCATTCATTGTTCTACTTGTCGAAAATTACAAATAATTTCCGATAAAGGATTAACCATTGGGGCTCATTTTTCACTTAAACTTGAAGAACAAAAAATTGGCGAATGGTACTGTTTGGATGCTTTGCCTATGTGTTTCTTAGACTATATAGACGCAATATATACAAAGATTTCAACCGTCTACCTGTTCCATTCATTGTTCTACTTGTCGAAAGTTACAAATAATTTCCTTTAAAGGATTAACAATGGGGCTCGTAATTCACTTAAACTTGAAGAACAAAAAATTGGCGAATTATACTGTTTGGATTCTTTGCATATATGTTTCTTAGACTATTTAGAAGCAATATATACAAAGATTTCAACCGTCTACCTGTTCCATTCATTGTTCTACTTGTCGAAAGTTACAAATAATTTCCTTTAAAGGATTAACAATGGGGCTCGTAATTCACTTAAACTTGAAGAACAAAAAATTGGCGAATTGTACTGTTTGGATTCTTTGCATATATGTTTCTTAGACTATTTAGAAGCAATATATACATTGATTTCAACCGGCTACCTGTTCCATTCATTGTTCTACTTGTCGAAAGTTACAAATAATTACGGATAAATGATTAACCATTGGGGCTCATTGTTCACTTAAACTTGAAGAACAAAAAATTGGCGAATTGTACTGTTTGGATGCTTTGCATATATGTTTCTTAGACTATATAGGCGCAATATATACAAGGATTTCAACCGTCTACCTGTTCCATTCATTGTTCTACTTGTCGAAAGTTACAAATAATTTCCGTTAAGGGATTAACAATGGGGATCGTAGTTTACTTAAACTTGAAGAACAAAAAATTGGCGAATGGTACTGTTTGGATGCTTTGCATATATGTTTCTTAGACTATATAGAAGCAATATATAAAAAGATTTCAACCGTCTACCTGTTCCATTCATTGTTCTACTTGTCGAAAGTGACAAATAATTTCCGATAAAGTAGTAACAATGGGGCCCATTGTTCACTTAAACTTGAAGAACAAAAAATTGGCGAATGGTACTGTTTGGATGCTTTGCATATATGTTTCTTAGACTATATGGAAGCAATATATAATAATATTTCAACCGTCTACCTGTTCCATTCATTGTTCTACATGTCGAAAGTTACAAATAATTTCCGTTTCATGATTATCAATGGGCCTCGTTGTTCACTTAAACTTGAAGAACAATAAATTGGCGAATTGTACTGTTTGGATGCTTTGCATATTTGTTTCTTACACTAGATGGAAGCAATATATACAAAGATTTCAACCGTCTACCTGTTCCATTCATTGTTCTACTTGTCGAAAGTTACAAATAATTTCCGATAAAGGATTAACAATGGGGCTCATTGTTCACTTAACCTTTAAGAACAAAAAATTGGCGAATGGTACTGTTTGGATGCTTTGCATATATGTTTCTTAGACTATATAGAAGCAATATATAAAAAGATTTCAACCGTCTACCTGTTCCATTCATTGTTCTACTTGTCGAAAGTTACAAATAATTTCCGATAAAGGAGTAACAATGTGGCCCATTGTTCACTTAAACTTGAAGAACAAAAAATTGGCGACTGGTACTGTTTGGATGCTTTGCATATATGTTTCTTAGACTATATGGAAGCAATATATAATAATATTTCAACCGTCTACCTGTTCCATTCATTGTTCTACATGTCGAAAGTTACAAATAATTTCCGTTTCATGATTATCAATGGGCCTCGTTGTTCACTTAAACTTGAAGAACAATAAATTGGCGAATTGTACTGTTTGGATGCTTTGCACATTTGTTTCTTACACTAGATGGAAGCAATATATACAAAGATTTCAAGCGTCTACCTGTTCCATTCATTGTTCTACTTGTCGAAAGTTACAAATAATTTCCGATAAAGGATTAACAATGGGGCTTGTTGTTCACTTAAACTTGATGAACAAAAAATTGGCGAATGGTACTGTTTGGATGCTTTGCATATAAGTTTATTAGACTATATAGAAGCAATATATATAAAGATTTCAACCGTCTACCTGATCCATACATTGTTCTACTTGTCGAAAGTTACAAATAATTTCCGATAAAGGATTAACAATGGGGATCGTAGTTTACTTAAACTTGAAGAACAAAAAATTGGCGAATGGCACTGTTTGGATGCTTTGCATATATGTTTCTTAGACTATATAGAAGCAATATATAAAATGATTTCAACCGTCTACCTGTTCCATTCATTGTTCTACTTGTCGAAAGTTACAAATAATTTCCGATAAAGGAGTAACAATGGGGCCCATTGTTCACTTAAACTTGAAGAACAAAAAATTGGCGAATGGTACTGTTTGGATGCTTTGCATATATGTTTCTTAGACTATATGGAAGCAATATATAATAATATTTCAACCGTCTACCTGTTCCATTCATTGTTCTACATGTCGAAAGTTACAAATAATTTCCGTTTCATGATTATCAATGGGCCTCGTTGTTCACTTAAACTTGAAGAACAATAAATTGGCGAATTGTACTGTTTGGATGCTTTGCATATTTGTTTCTTACACTAGATGGAAGCAATATATACAAAGATTTCAACCGTCTACCTGTTCCATTCATTGTTCTACTTGTCGAAAGTTACAAATAATTTCCGATAAAGGATTAACAATGGGGCTCATTGTTCACTTAACCTTTAAGAACAAAAAATTGGCGAATGGTTCTGTTTGGATGCTTTGCATATATGTTTCTTAGACTATATGGAAGCAATATATACAAAGATTTCAACCGTCTACGTGTTCCAATCATTGTTCTACTTGTCGAAATTTACAAATAATTTCCTTTAAAGGATTAACAATGGGGCTCGTTGTTCACTTAAACTTGAAGAACAATAAATTGGCGAATTGTACTGTTTGGATGCTTTGCATATATGTTTCTTAGACTATATAGAAGCAATATATACAAAGATTTCAACCGGCTACGTGTTCCATTCATTGTTCTACTTGTCGAAAGTTAGAAATAATTTCCGATAAAGGATTAACAATGGGGCTCATTGTTCACTTAAACTTGAAGATCAAAAAATTGGCGAATGTTACTGTTTAGATGCTTTGCATATAGGTTCCTTAGACTATATAGAAGCAACATATACAAAGATTGCAACCGTCTACCTGTTCTATTTATTGTTCTTCTTGTCGAAAGTTACAAATAATTTCCGTTGATGGATTAACAATGGGGCTCGTAGTTCACTTAAACTTGAAGAACAAAAAATTGGCGAATGGTACTGTTTGGATGCTTTGCGTACATGTTTCTTAGACTATATGGAAGCAATATATACAAAGATTTCAACCGTCTACGTGTTCCAATCATTGTTCTACTTGTCGTAATTTACAAATAATTTCCTTTAAAGGATTAACAATGGGGCTCGTTGTTCACTTAAACTTGAAGAACAATAAATTGGCAAATTGTACTGTTTGGATGCTTTGCATATTTGTTTCTTACACTAGATGGAAGCAATATATACAAAGATTTCAACCGTCTACCTGTTCCATTCATTGTTCTACTTGTCGAAAGTTACAAATAATTTCCGATAAAGGATTAACAATGGGGCTCATTGTTCACTTAACCTTTAAGAACAAAAAATTGGCGAATGGTTCTGTTTGGATGCTTTGCATATATGTTTCTTAGATTATATAGAAGCAATATATACAAAGATTTCAACCGTCTACGTGTCCCAATCATTGTTTTACTTGTAGAAAGTTACAATTAATTTCCGTTAAAGGATTAACAATGGGGCTCATTGTTCACTTAAACTTGAAGAACAAAAAATTGGCGAATGGTACTGTTTGGATGCTTTGCATATATGTTTCTAAGACTATATAGAAGCAATATATATAATGATTTCAACCGTCTACCTGTTCCATTCATTGTTCTACTTGTCGAAATTTACAAATAATTTCCTTTAAAGGATTAACAATGGGGCTCGTAGTTCACTTACACTTGAAGAACAAAAAATTGGCGAATGGTACTGTTTGGATGCTTTGCATATATGTTTCTTAGACTATATAGAAGCAACATATAGAAAGATTTCACCCGTCTACCAGTTCTATTCATTGTTCTACTTGTAGAAAGTTACAAATAATTTCCGTTTCATGAATATCAATGGGGCTTGTTGTTCACTTAAACTTGATGAACAAAAAATTGGCGAATGGTACTGTTTGGATGCTTTGCATATAAGTTTATTAGACTATATAGAAGCAATATATATAAAGATTTCAACCGTCTACCTGATCCATACATTGTTCTACTTGTCGAAAGTTACAAATAATTTCCGATAAAGGATTAACCATTGGGGCTCATTGTTCACTTAAACTTGAAGAACAAAAAAATGGCGAATGGTACTGTTTGGATGCTTTGCGTACAAGTTTCTTAGACTATATGGAAGCAATATATACAAAGATTTCAACCGTCTACGTGTTCCAATCATTGTTCTACTTGTCGAAATTTAGAAATAATTTCCCATCCATGATTATCAATGGGGCTCGTTGTTCACTTAAACTTGAAGAACAATAAATTCGCGAATGGTACTGTTTGGATGCTTTGCATGTATGTTTCTTAGACTATATAGAAGCAATATATACAATGATTTCAACCGTCTACCTGTTCCATTCATTGTTCCACTTGTCGATATTTACAAATAATTTCCTTTAAAGGATTAACAATGGGGCTCGTTGTTCACTTAAACTTGAAGAACAATAAATTGGCGAATTGTACTGTTTGGATGCTTTGCATATATGTTTCTTAGACTATATAGAAGCAATATTTACAAAGATTTCAACCGTCTACCTGTTCCATTCATTGTTCTACTTGTCGAAAGTTACAAATAATTTCCTTTAAAGGATTAACAATGGAGCTCGCAGTTCACTTAAACTTGAAGAACAAAAAATTGGCGAATTGTACTGTTTGGATGCTTTGCATATATGTTTCGTAGGTTATATAGAAGCAATATATACAATGATTTCAACCGTCTACCTGATCCATTCATTGTTCTACTTGTCGAAATTTACAAATAATTTCCTTTAAAGGATTAACAATGGGGCTCGTTGTTCACTTAAACTAGAAGAACAAAAAATTGGCGAATGGTCCTGATTGGATGCTTTGCATATATGTTTCTTAGATTATATAGAAGCAATATATACAAAGATTTCAACCGTCTACCTGTTCCATTCATTGTTCTACTTGTCGAAAATTACAAATAATTTCCGATAAAGGATTAACCATTGGGGCTCATTGTTGTCTAAACTTGAAGAACAAAAAATTGTCGAATTGTACTGTTTGTATGCTTTGCATATATGTTTCTTAGACTATATAGAAGCAATATATACAATGATTTCAACCGTCTACCTGTTCCATTCATTGTTCTACTTGTCGAAAGTTACAAATAATTTCCGTCGAGGGATTAACAATGGGGATCGTAGTTTACTTAAACTCGAAGAACAAAAAATTGGCGAATTGTACTGTTTGGATGCTTTGCATATATGTTTCTTAGACTATTTAGAAGCAATATATACAATGATTTCAACAGTCTACCTGTTCCATTCATTGTTCTACTTCCCGAAATTTACAAATAATTTCCTTCAAAGGATTAACAATGGGGCTCGTTGTTCACTTAAACTAGAAGAACAAAAAATTGTCGAATTGTACTGTTTGTATGCTTTGCATATATGTTTCTTAGACTATATAGAAGCAATATATACAAAGATTTCAACCGTCTACCTGTTCCATTCATTGTTCTACTTGTCGAAAATTACAAATAATTTCCGATAAAGGATTAACCATTGGGGCTCATTGTTCACTAAACTTGAAGAACAAAAAATTGTCGAATTGTACTGTTTGGATGCTTTGCATATATGTTTCGTAGGTTATATAGAAGCAATATATACAATGATTTCAACCGTCTACCTGTTCCATTCATTGTTCTACTTGTCGAAAATTACAAATAATTTCCTTTAAAGGATTAACAATGGGGCTCGTAGTTCACTTAAACTTGAAGTACAAAAAATTGGCGAATTGTACTGTTTGGATGCTTTGCATATATGTTTCTTAGACTATATAGAAGCAATATATACAATGATTTCAACCGTCTACCTGTTCCATTCATTGTTCTACTTGTCGAAAGTTACAAATAATTTCCGTCAAGGGATTAACAATGGGGATCGTAGTTTACTTAAACTTGATGAACAAAAAATTGGCGATTTGTACTGTTTGGATGCTTTGCATATATGTTTCTTAGACTATTTAGAAGCAATATATACAATGATTTCAACAGTCTACCTGTTCCATTCATTGTTCTACTTGTCGAAATTTACAAATAATTTCCTTTAAAGGATTAACAATGGGGCTCGTAGTTCACTTAAACTTGAGGAACAAAAAATTGGCGAATGGTACTGTTTGGATGCTTTGCATATATGTTTCTTAGACTATATGGAAGCAATATATAATAATATTTCAACCGTCTACCTGTTCCATTCATTGTTCTACATGTCGAAAGTTACAAATAATTTCCGTTTCATGATTATCAATGGGCCTCGTTGTTCACTTAAACTTGAAGAACAATAAATTGGCGAATTGTACTGTTTGGATGCTTTGCATATTTGTTTCTTACACTAGATGGAAGCAATATATACAAAGATTTCAACCGTCTACCTGTTCCATTCATTGTTCTACTTGTCGAAAGTTACAAATAATTTCCGATAAAGGATTAACAATGGGGCTCATTGTTCACTTAACCTTTAAGAACAAAAAATTGGCGAATGGTACTGTTTGGATGCTTTGCATATATGTTTCTTAGACTATATAGAAGCAATATATAAAAAGATTTCAACCGTCTACCTGTTCCATTCATTGTTCTACTTGTCGAAAGTTACAAATAATTTCCGATAAAGGAGTAACAATGTGGCCCATTGTTCACTTAAACTTGAAGAACAAAAAATTGGCGACTGGTACTGTTTGGATGCTTTGCATATATGTTTCTTAGACTATATGGAAGCAATATATAATAATATTTCAACCGTCTACCTGTTCCATTCATTGTTCTACATGTCGAAAGTTACAAATAATTTCCGTTTCATGATTATCAATGGGCCTCGTTGTTCACTTAAACTTGAAGAACAATAAATTGGCGAATTGTACTGTTTGGATGCTTTGCACATTTGTTTCTTACACTAGATGGAAGCAATATATACAAAGATTTCAAGCGTCTACCTGTTCCATTCATTGTTCTACTTGTCGAAAGTTACAAATAATTTCCGATAAAGGATTAACAATGGGGCTTGTTGTTCACTTAAACTTGATGAACAAAAAATTGGCGAATGGTACTGTTTGGATGCTTTGCATATAAGTTTATTAGACTATATAGAAGCAATATATATAAAGATTTCAACCGTCTACCTGATCCATACATTGTTCTACTTGTCGAAAGTTACAAATAATTTCCGATAAAGGATTAACAATGGGGATCGTAGTTTACTTAAACTTGAAGAACAAAAAATTGGCGAATGGCACTGTTTGGATGCTTTGCATATATGTTTCTTAGACTATATAGAAGCAATATATAAAATGATTTCAACCGTCTACCTGTTCCATTCATTGTTCTACTTGTCGAAAGTTACAAATAATTTCCGATAAAGGAGTAACAATGGGGCCCATTGTTCACTTAAACTTGAAGAACAAAAAATTGGCGAATGGTACTGTTTGGATGCTTTGCATATATGTTTCTTAGACTATATGGAAGCAATATATAATAATATTTCAACCGTCTACCTGTTCCATTCATTGTTCTACATGTCGAAAGTTACAAATAATTTCCGTTTCATGATTATCAATGGGCCTCGTTGTTCACTTAAACTTGAAGAACAATAAATTGGCGAATTGTACTGTTTGGATGCTTTGCATATTTGTTTCTTACACTAGATGGAAGCAATATATACAAAGATTTCAACCGTCTACCTGTTCCATTCATTGTTCTACTTGTCGAAAGTTACAAATAATTTCCGATAAAGGATTAACAATGGGGCTCATTGTTCACTTAACCTTTAAGAACAAAAAATTGGCGAATGGTTCTGTTTGGATGCTTTGCATATATGTTTCTTAGACTATATGGAAGCAATATATACAAAGATTTCAACCGTCTACGTGTTCCAATCATTGTTCTACTTGTCGAAATTTACAAATAATTTCCTTTAAAGGATTAACAATGGGGCTCGTTGTTCACTTAAACTTGAAGAACAATAAATTGGCGAATTGTACTGTTTGGATGCTTTGCATATATGTTTCTTAGACTATATAGAAGCAATATATACAAAGATTTCAACCGGCTACGTGTTCCATTCATTGTTCTACTTGTCGAAAGTTAGAAATAATTTCCGATAAAGGATTAACAATGGGGCTCATTGTTCACTTAAACTTGAAGATCAAAAAATTGGCGAATGTTACTGTTTAGATGCTTTGCATATAGGTTCCTTAGACTATATAGAAGCAACATATACAAAGATTGCAACCGTCTACCTGTTCTATTTATTGTTCTTCTTGTCGAAAGTTACAAATAATTTCCGTTGATGGATTAACAATGGGGCTCGTAGTTCACTTAAACTTGAAGAACAAAAAATTGGCGAATGGTACTGTTTGGATGCTTTGCGTACATGTTTCTTAGACTATATGGAAGCAATATATACAAAGATTTCAACCGTCTACGTGTTCCAATCATTGTTCTACTTGTCGTAATTTACAAATAATTTCCTTTAAAGGATTAACAATGGGGCTCGTTGTTCACTTAAACTTGAAGAACAATAAATTGGCAAATTGTACTGTTTGGATGCTTTGCATATTTGTTTCTTACACTAGATGGAAGCAATATATACAAAGATTTCAACCGTCTACCTGTTCCATTCATTGTTCTACTTGTCGAAAGTTACAAATAATTTCCGATAAAGGATTAACAATGGGGCTCATTGTTCACTTAACCTTTAAGAACAAAAAATTGGCGAATGGTTCTGTTTGGATGCTTTGCATATATGTTTCTTAGATTATATAGAAGCAATATATACAAAGATTTCAACCGTCTACGTGTCCCAATCATTGTTTTACTTGTAGAAAGTTACAATTAATTTCCGTTAAAGGATTAACAATGGGGCTCATTGTTCACTTAAACTTGAAGAACAAAAAATTGGCGAATGGTACTGTTTGGATGCTTTGCATATATGTTTCTAAGACTATATAGAAGCAATATATATAATGATTTCAACCGTCTACCTGTTCCATTCATTGTTCTACTTGTCGAAATTTACAAATAATTTCCTTTAAAGGATTAACAATGGGGCTCGTAGTTCACTTACACTTGAAGAACAAAAAATTGGCGAATGGTACTGTTTGGATGCTTTGCATATATGTTTCTTAGACTATATAGAAGCAACATATAGAAAGATTTCACCCGTCTACCAGTTCTATTCATTGTTCTACTTGTAGAAAGTTACAAATAATTTCCGTTTCATGAATATCAATGGGGCTTGTTGTTCACTTAAACTTGATGAACAAAAAATTGGCGAATGGTACTGTTTGGATGCTTTGCATATAAGTTTATTAGACTATATAGAAGCAATATATATAAAGATTTCAACCGTCTACCTGATCCATACATTGTTCTACTTGTCGAAAGTTACAAATAATTTCCGATAAAGGATTAACCATTGGGGCTCATTGTTCACTTAAACTTGAAGAACAAAAAAATGGCGAATGGTACTGTTTGGATGCTTTGCGTACAAGTTTCTTAGACTATATGGAAGCAATATATACAAAGATTTCAACCGTCTACGTGTTCCAATCATTGTTCTACTTGTCGAAATTTAGAAATAATTTCCCATCCATGATTATCAATGGGGCTCGTTGTTCACTTAAACTTGAAGAACAATAAATTCGCGAATGGTACTGTTTGGATGCTTTGCATGTATGTTTCTTAGACTATATAGAAGCAATATATACAATGATTTCAACCGTCTACCTGTTCCATTCATTGTTCCACTTGTCGATATTTACAAATAATTTCCTTTAAAGGATTAACAATGGGGCTCGTTGTTCACTTAAACTTGAAGAACAATAAATTGGCGAATTGTACTGTTTGGATGCTTTGCATATATGTTTCTTAGACTATATAGAAGCAATATTTACAAAGATTTCAACCGTCTACCTGTTCCATTCATTGTTCTACTTGTCGAAAGTTACAAATAATTTCCTTTAAAGGATTAACAATGGAGCTCGCAGTTCACTTAAACTTGAAGAACAAAAAATTGGCGAATTGTACTGTTTGGATGCTTTGCATATATGTTTCGTAGGTTATATAGAAGCAATATATACAATGATTTCAACCGTCTACCTGATCCATTCATTGTTCTACTTGTCGAAATTTACAAATAATTTCCTTTAAAGGATTAACAATGGGGCTCGTTGTTCACTTAAACTAGAAGAACAAAAAATTGGCGAATGGTCCTGATTGGATGCTTTGCATATATGTTTCTTAGATTATATAGAAGCAATATATACAAAGATTTCAACCGTCTACCTGTTCCATTCATTGTTCTACTTGTCGAAAATTACAAATAATTTCCGATAAAGGATTAACCATTGGGGCTCATTGTTGTCTAAACTTGAAGAACAAAAAATTGTCGAATTGTACTGTTTGTATGCTTTGCATATATGTTTCTTAGACTATATAGAAGCAATATATACAATGATTTCAACCGTCTACCTGTTCCATTCATTGTTCTACTTGTCGAAAGTTACAAATAATTTCCGTCGAGGGATTAACAATGGGGATCGTAGTTTACTTAAACTCGAAGAACAAAAAATTGGCGAATTGTACTGTTTGGATGCTTTGCATATATGTTTCTTAGACTATTTAGAAGCAATATATACAATGATTTCAACAGTCTACCTGTTCCATTCATTGTTCTACTTCCCGAAATTTACAAATAATTTCCTTCAAAGGATTAACAATGGGGCTCGTTGTTCACTTAAACTAGAAGAACAAAAAATTGTCGAATTGTACTGTTTGTATGCTTTGCATATATGTTTCTTAGACTATATAGAAGCAATATATACAAAGATTTCAACCGTCTACCTGTTCCATTCATTGTTCTACTTGTCGAAAATTACAAATAATTTCCGATAAAGGATTAACCATTGGGGCTCATTGTTCACTAAACTTGAAGAACAAAAAATTGTCGAATTGTACTGTTTGGATGCTTTGCATATATGTTTCGTAGGTTATATAGAAGCAATATATACAATGATTTCAACCGTCTACCTGTTCCATTCATTGTTCTACTTGTCGAAAATTACAAATAATTTCCTTTAAAGGATTAACAATGGGGCTCGTAGTTCACTTAAACTTGAAGTACAAAAAATTGGCGAATTGTACTGTTTGGATGCTTTGCATATATGTTTCTTAGACTATATAGAAGCAATATATACAATGATTTCAACCGTCTACCTGTTCCATTCATTGTTCTACTTGTCGAAAGTTACAAATAATTTCCGTCAAGGGATTAACAATGGGGATCGTAGTTTACTTAAACTTGATGAACAAAAAATTGGCGATTTGTACTGTTTGGATGCTTTGCATATATGTTTCTTAGACTATTTAGAAGCAATATATACAATGATTTCAACAGTCTACCTGTTCCATTCATTGTTCTACTTGTCGAAATTTACAAATAATTTCCTTTAAAGGATTAACAATGGGGCTCGTAGTTCACTTAAACTTGAGGAACAAAAAATTGGCGAATGGTACTGTTTGGATGCTTTGCATATATGTTTCTTAGACTATATAGAAGCAATATATACAAAGATTTCAACCATCTACCTGTTCCATTCATTGTTCTACTTGTCGAAAGTTACAAATAATTTCCGATAACGGATTAACCATTGGGGCTCATTGTTCACTTAAACTTGAAGAACAAAAAATTGGCGAATTGTACTGTTTGGATGCTTTGCATATATGTTTCTAATACTATAAAGAAGCAATATATACAAAGATTTCAACCGTCTACCTGTTCCATTCACTGTTCTACTTGTCGAAAGTTACAAATAATTTCCGTTAAGGGATCAACAATGGGGATCGTATTTCACTTAAACTTGAAGAACAAAAAATTGGCGAATTGTACTGTTTGGATGCTTTGCATATATGTTTCTTATACTATATAGAAGCAATATATACAAAGATTTCAACCGTCTACCTGTTCCATTCACTGTTCTACTTGTCGAAAGTTACAAATAATTTCCGTTAAGGGATTAACAATGGGGATCGTAGTTTACTTAAACTTGAAGAACAAAAAATTGGCGAATTGTACTGTTTGGATGCTTTGCATAAATGTTTCTTAGACTATATAGAAGCAATGTATACAATGATTTCAACAGTCTACCTGTTCCATTCATTGTTCTACTTGTCGAAAGTTACAAATAATTTCCTTTAAAGGATTAACAATGGAGCTCGCAGTTCACTTAAACTTGAAGAACAAAAAATTGGCGAATGGTACTGTTTGGATGCTTTGCATATATGTTTCTTATACTATATAGAAGCAATAGATACAAAGATTTCAACCGTCTACCTGTTCCATTCAATGTTCTACTTGTCGAAAGTTACAAATAATTTCCGATAAAGGATTAACAATGGGGCTCATTGTTCACTTAAACTTGAAGAACAAAAAATTGGTGAATGGTACTGTTTGGATGCTTTGCATATATGTTTCTTAGACTATATGGAAGCAATATATACAAAGATTTCAACCGTCTACCTGTTCCATTCATTGTTCTACTTGTCGCAAGTTACAAATAATTTCCGTTAAAGTATTAACAATGGGGCTCGTAGTTCACTTAAACTTGAAGGTCAAATAATTGGCGAATTGTACTGTTTGGATGATTTGCATATATGTTTCTTAGACTATATAGAAACAATATATACAAAGATTTCAACAGTCTACCTGTTCCATTCATTGTTCTACTTGTCGAAAGTTACAAATAACTTCCGTTAAGGGATTAACAATGGGGATCGTAGTTTACTTAAACTTGAAGAACAAGAAATTGGCGAATTGTACTGTTTGGATGATTTGCACATATGTTTCTTAGACTATATAGAAGCAATATATACATTGATCTCAACCGTCTACCTGTTCCATTCATTGTTCTACTTGTAGAAAGTTACAAATAATTTCCGTTTCATAATTATCAATGGGGCTCGTTGTTTACTTAAACTTGAAGAACAAGAAATTGGCGAATTGTACTGTTTGGATGATTTGCACATATGTTTCTTAGACTATATAGAAGCAATATATACATTGATCTCAACCGTCTACATGATCCATTCATTGTTCTACTTGTCGATATTTACAAATAATTTCCTTTAAATGATTAACAATGGGGCTCGTTGTTCACTTAAACTTGAAGAACAAAAAAGTGGCGAATGGTACTGTTTGGATGCTTTGCATATATGTTTCTTAGACTATAAAGAACCAATATATACATTGATTTCAACCGTCTACCTGTTCCATTCATTGTTCTACTTGTCGCAAGTTACAAATAATTTCCGTTAAAGTATTAACAATGGGGCTCGTAGTTCACTTAAACTTGAAGAACAAAAAATTGGCGAATGGTAATGTTTGGATGCTTTGCATATATGTTTCTTAGACTATATAGATGCAATATATACAAAGATTTCAACCGTCCACCTGTTCCATTCATTGTTCTACTTGTCGAAAGTTACAAATAATTTCCTTTAAAGGATTAACAATGGGGCTCGTTGTTCACTTAAACTTGAAGAACAATAAATTGGCGAATTGTACTGTTTGGATGCTTTGCATATATGTTTCTTAGACTATGTAGAAGCAATATATACAAAGATTTCAACCGTCAACCTGTTCCATTCACTGTTCTACTTGTCGAAAGTTACAATTAATTTCCGTTAAAGGATTAACAATGGGGCTCGTCGTTCACTTAAACTTGAAGAACAAAAAATTGGCGAATGGTACTGTTTGGATGCTTTGCATATATGTTTCTTAGACTATATAGAAGCAATATATACATTGATTTCAACCGGCTACCAGTTCCATTCATTGTTCTACTTCTCGCAAGGTACAAATAATTTCCGTTAAAGTATTAACAATGGGGCTCGTAGTTCACTTAAACTTGAAGAACAAAAAATTGGCGAATGGTACTGTTTGGATGCTTTGCATATATGTTTCTTAGACTATATAGAAGCAATATATACAAAGATTTCAACCGTCTACCTGTTCCATTCACTGTTCTACTTGTCGAAAGTTACAATTAATTTCCGTTAAAGGATTAACAATGGGGCTCGTCGTTCACTTAAACTTGAAGAACAAAAAATTGGCGAATGGTACTGTTTGGATGCTTTGTATATATGTTTCTTAGACTATATAGAAGCAATATATACATTGATTTCAACCGGCTACCAGTTCCATTCATTGTTCTACTTCTCGCAAGGTACAAATAATTTCCGTTAAAGTATTAACAATGGGGCTCGTAGTTCACTTAAACTTGAAGAACAAAAAATTGGCGAATGGTACTGTTTGGATGCTTTGCATATATGTTTCATAGAATATATAGAAGCAATATATACAAAGATTTCAACCGTCTACCTGTTCCATTCATTGTTCTACTTGTCGAAAATTACAAATAATTTCCGATAAAGGATTAACAATGGGGCTCATTGTTCACTTAAACTTGAAGAACAAAAAATTGGCGAATGGTACTGTTTGGATGCTTTGCATATATGTTTCATAGAATATATAGAAGCAATATATACAAAGATTTCACCCGTCTACCTGTTCTATTCATAGTTCTACTTGTAGAAAGTTACAAATAATTTCCATTTCATGATTATCAATGGGGCTCGCTGTTCACTTAAACTTGAAGATCAAAAAATTGGCGATTGTTACTGTTTAGATGCTTTGCATATAGGTTTCTTAGACTATATAGAAGCAATATATACAAAGATTTCAACCGTCTACCTGTTCCATTCATTGTTCTACTTGTCGAAAATTACAAATAATTTCCGATAAAGGATTAGCCATTGGGGCTCATTGTTCTCTTAAACTTGAAGAACAAAAAATTGGCGAATGGTACTGTTTGGATGCTTTGCATATATGTTTCTTAGACTATATAGAAGCAATATATACGTTGATTTCAACCGTCTACCTGTTCCATTCATTGTTCTACTTGTCGAAATTTACAAATAATTTCCTTTAAAGGATTAACAATGGGGCTCGTAGTTCACTTAAACTTGAAGAACAAAAAATTGGCGAATGGTACTGTTTGGATGCTTTGCATATATGTTTCTTAGACTATATAGACGCAATATATACAAAGATTTCAACCGTCTACCTGTTCCATTCATTGTTCTACTTGTCGGAAGTTACAAATAATTTCCGATAAAGGATTAACCATTGGGGCTCGTTGTTCACTTAAACTTGAAGAACAAAAAATTGGCGAATGGTACTGTTTGGATGCTTTGCATATATGTTTCTTAGACTATATAGAAGCAATATATACATTGATTTCAACCGTCTACCTGTTCCATTCACTGTTCTACTTGTCGAAATTTACAAATAATTTCGTTTAAATGATTAACAATAGGGCTCGTAGTTCACTTAAACTTGAACAACAAAAAATTGGCGAATGGTACTGTTTGGATGCTTTGCCTATATGTTTCTTAGACTATATAGACGCAATATATACAAAGATTTCAACCGTCTACCTGTTCCACTCATTGTTCTACTTGTCGAAAGTTACAAATAATTTCCGATAAAGGATTAACAATGGGGCTCGTCGTTCACTTAAACTTGAAGAACAAAAAATTGGCGAATGGTACTGTTTGGATGCTTTGCATATATGTTTCTTAGACTATATAGAAGCAATATATACATTGATTTCAACCGGCTACCAGTTCTATTCATTGTTCTACTTCTCGCAAGGTACAAATAATTTCCGTTAAAGTATTAACAATGGGGCTCGTAGTTCACTTAAACTTGAAGAACAAAAAATTGGCGAATGGTACTGTTTGGATGCTTTGCATATATGTTTCATAGAATATATAGAAGCAATATATACAAAGATTTCAACCGTCTACCTGTTCCATTCATTGTTCTACTTGTCGAAAGTTACAAATAATTTCCGATAAAGGATTAACAATGGGGCTCGTAGTTCACTTAAACTTGAAGAACAAAAAATTGGCGAACGGTACTGCTTGGATGCTTTGCGTACATGTTTCTTAGACTATATGGAAGCAATATATACAAAGATTTCAACCGTCTACGTGTTCCAATCGTTGTTCTACTTGTCGAAAGTTACAAATAATTTCCTTTAAAGGATTAACAATGGGGCTCGTTGATCACTTAAACTTGAAGAACAATAAATTGACGAATTGTACTGGTTGGATGCTTTGCATATATGTTTCTTAGACTATGTAGAAGCAATATATACAAAGATTGCAACCGTCTACCTGTTCCATTCATTGTTCTACTTGTCGCAAGTTACAAATAATTTCCGTTAAAGTATTAACAATGGGGCTCGTAGTTCACTTAAACTTGAAGATCAAATAATTGGCGAATTGTACTGTTTGGATGATTTGCATATATGTTTCTTAGACTATATAGAAACAATATATACAAAGATTTCAACCGTCCACGTGTTCCAATCATTGTTCTACTTGTCGAAATTTACAAATAATTTCCGTTAAGGGATTAACAATGGGGATCGTAGTTTACTTAAACTTGAAGAACAAGAAATTGGCGATTTGTACTGTTTGGATGCTTTGCATATATGTTTCTTAGAATATATAGAAGCAATATATACATTGATTTCAAGCGGCTACCAGTTCCATTCATTGTTCTACTTCTCGCAAGGTACAAATAATTTCCGTTAAAGTATTAACAATGGGGCTCGTAGTTCACTTAAACTTGAAGAACAAAAAATTGGCGAATGGTACTGTTTGGATGCTTTGCATATATGTTTCATAGAATATATAGAAGCAATATATACAAAGATTTCAACCGTCTACCTGTTCCATTCATTGTTCTACTTGTCGAAAGTTACAAATAATTTCCGATAAAGGATTAACCATTGGGGCTCATTGTTCACTAAACTTGAAGAACAAAAAATTGTCGAATTGTACTGTTTGGATGCTTTGCATATATGTTTCTTAGACTATATAGACGCAATATATACAAGGATTTCAACCGTCTACCTGTTCCATTCATTGTTCTACTTGTCGAAAGTTACAAATAATTACGGATAAAGGATTAACCATTGGTGCTCATTGTTCACTTAAACTTGAAGAACAAAAAATTGGCGAATTGTACTGTTTGGATGCTTTGCATATATGTTTCTTAGACTATATAGAAGCAATATATACAAAGATTTCAACCGTCTTCCTGTTCCATTCATTGTTCTACTTGTCGAAAGTTACAAATAATTTCCTTTAAAGGATTAACAATGGGGCTCATTGTTCACTTAAACTTGAAGAACAATAAATTGGCGAATTGTACTGTTTGGATGCTTTGCATATATGTTTCTTAGACTATATAGAAGCAATATATACAAAGATTTCAACCGTCTACCTGTTCCATTCACTGTTCTACTTGTCGAAAGTTACAATTAATTTCCGTTAAAGGATTAACAATGGGGCTCGTCGTTCACTTAAACTTGAAGAACAAAAAATTGGCGAATGGTACTGTTTGGATGCTTTGCATATATGTTTCTTAGACTATATAGAAGCAATATATACATTGATTTCAACCGGCTACCAGTTCCATTCATTGCTCTACTTCTCGCAAGGTACAAATAATTTCCGTTAAAGTATTAACAATGGGGCTCGTAGTTCACTTAAACTTGAAGAACAAAAAATTGGCGAATGGTACTGTTTGGATGCTTTGCATATATGTTTCATAGAATATATAGAAGCAATATATACAAAGATTTCAACCGTCTACCTGTTCCATTCATTGTTCTACTTGTCGAAAGTTACAAATAATTTCCGATAAAGGATTAACCATTGGGGCTCATTGTTCACTAAACTTGAAGAACAAAAAATTGTCGAATTGTACTGTTTGGATGCTTTGCATATATGTTTCTTAGACTATATAGACGCAATATATACAAGGATTTCAACCGTCTACCTGTTCCATTCATTGTTCTACTTGTCGAAAGTTACAAATAATTACGGATAAAGGATTAACCATTGGTGCTCATTGTTCACTTAAACTTGAAGAACAAAAAATTGGCGAATTGTACTGTTTGGATGCTTTGCATATATGTTTCTTAGACTATATAGAAGCAATATATACAAAGATTTCAACCGTCTTCCTGTTCCATTCATTGTTCTACTTGTCGAAAGTTACAAATAATTTCCGATAAAGGATTAACAATGGGGCTCATTGTTCACTTAAACCTGAAGGACAAAAAATTGGCGAATGGTACTGTTTGGATGCTTTGCATATATGTTTCTTAGACTATATGGAAGCAATATATACAAAGATTTCAACCGTCTACGTGTTCCAATCATTGTTCTACTTGTCGAAATTTACAAATAATTTCCTTTAAAGGATTAACAATGGGGCTCGTTGTTCACTTAAACTTGAAGAACAAAAAAGTGGCGAATGGTACTGTTTGGATGCTTTGCATATATGTTTCTTAGACTATATAGAAGGAATATATACAATGATTTCAACAGTCTACCTGTTCCATTCATTGTTCTACTTGTCGAAATTTACAAATAATTTCCTTTAAAGGATTAACAATGGGGCTCGTAGTTCACTTAAACTTGAAGAACAAAAAATTGGCGAATGGTACTGTTTGGATGCTTTGCATATATGTTTCTTAGACTATTTAGAAGCAATATATAGAAAGATTTCACCCGTCTACCTGTACTATTCATTGTTCTACTTGTAGAAAGTTACAAATAATTTCCATTTCATGATTATCAATGGGGCTCGCTGTTCACTTAAACTTGAAGATCAAAAAATTGGCGATTGTTACTGTTTAGATGCTTTGCATATAGGTTTCTTAGACTATATAGAAGCAATATATACAAAGATTTCAACCGTCTACCTGTTCCATTCATTGTTCTACTTGTCGAAAATTACAAATAATTTCCGATAAAGGATTAGCCATTGGGGCTCATTGTTCACTTAAACTTGAAGAACAAAAAATTGGCGAATGGTACTGTTTGGATGCTTTGCATATATGTTTCTTAGACTATATAGAATCAATATATACGTTGATTTCAACCGTCTACCTGTTCCATTCATTGTTCTACTTGTCGAAATTTACAAATAATTTCCTTTAAAGCATTAACAATGGGGCTCGTAGTTCACTTAAACTTGAAGAACAAAAAATTGGCGAATGGTACTGTTTGGATGCTTTGCATATATGTTTCTTAGACTATATAGACGCAATATATACAAAGATTTCAACCGTCTACCTGTTCCATTCATTGTTCTACTTGTCGGAAGTTACAAATAATTTCCGATAAAGGATTAACCATTGGGGCTCGTTGTTCACTTAAACTTGAAGAACAAAAAATTGGCGAATGGTACTGTTTGGATGCTTTGCATATATGTTTCTTAGACTATATAGAAGCAATATATACATTGATTTCAACCGGCTACCAGTTCCATTCATTGTTCTACTTCTCGCAAGGTACAAATAATTTCCGTTAAAGTATTAACAATGGGGCTCGTAGTTCACTTAAACTTGAAGAACAAAAAATTGGCGAATGGTACTGTTTGGATGCTTTGCATATATGTTTCATAGAATATATAGAAGCAATATATACAAAGATTTCAACCGTCTACCTGTTCCATTCATTGTTCTACTTGTCGAAAATTACAAATAATTTCCGATAAAGGATTAACCATTGGGGCTCATTGTTCACTAAACTTGAAGAACAAAAAATTGTCGAATTGTACTGTTTGGATGCTTTGCATATATGTTTCTTAGACTATATAGACGCAATATATACAAGGATTTCAACCGTCTACCTGTTCCATTCATTGTTCTACTTGTCGAAAGTTACAAATAATTACGGATAAAGGATTAACCATAGGTGCTCATTGTTCACTTAAACTTGAAGAACAAAAAATTGGCGAATTGTACTGTTTGGATGCTTTGCATATATGTTTCTTAGACTATATAGAAGCAATATATACAAAGATTTCAACCGTCTTCCTGTTCCATTCATTGTTCTACTTGTCGAAAGTTACAAATAATTTCCGATAAAGGATTAACAATGGGGCTCATTGTTCACTTAAACTTGAAGGACGAAAAATTGGCGAATGGTACTGTTTGGATGCTTTGCATATATGTTTCTTAGACTATATGGAAGCAATATATACAACGATTTCAACCGTCTACGTGTTCCAATCATTGTTCTACTTGTAGAAAGTTACAATTAACTTCCGTTAAAGGATTAACAATGGGGCTCGTAGTTCACTTAAACTTGAAGAACAAAAAATTGGCGAATGGTACTGTTTGGATGCTTTGCATATATGTTTCTTAGACTATTTAGAAGCAATATATAGAAAGATTTCACCCGTCTACCTGTACTATTCATTGTTCTACTTGTAGAAAGTTACAAATAATTTCCATTTCATGATTATCAATGGGGCTCGCTGTTCACTTAAACTTGAAGATCAAAAAATTGGCGATTGTTACTGTTTAGATGCTTTGCATATAGGTTTCTTAGACTATATAGAAGCAATATATACAAAGATTTCAACCGTCTACCTGTTCCATTCATTGTTCTACTTGTCGAAAATTACAAATAATTTCCGATAAAGGATTAACCATTGGGGCTCATTGTTCACTAAACTTGAAGAACAAAAAATTGTCGAATTGTACTGTTTGGATGCTTTGCATATATGTTTCTTAGACTATATAGACGCAATATATACAAGGATTTCAACCGTCTACCTGTTCCATTCATTGTTCTACTTGTCGAAAGTTACAAATAATTACGGATAAAGGATTAACCATAGGTGCTCATTGTTCACTTAAACTTGAAGAACAAAAAATTGGCGAATTGTACTGTTTGGATGCTTTGCATATATGTTTCTTAGACTATATAGAAGCAATATATACAAAGATTTCAACCGTCTTCCTGTTCCATTCATTGTTCTACTTGTCGAAAGTTACAAATAATTTCCGATAAAGGATTAACAATGGGGCTCATTGTTCACTTAAACTTGAAGGACGAAAAATTGGCGAATGGTACTGTTTGGATGCTTTGCATATATGTTTCTTAGACTATATGGAAGCAATATATACAACGATTTCAACCGTCTACGTGTTCCAATCATTGTTCTACTTGTAGAAAGTTACAATTAACTTCCGTTAAAGGATTAACAATGGGGCTCGTAGTTCACTTAAACTTGAAGAACAAAAAATTAGCGAATTGTACTGTTTGGATGCTTTGCATATATGTTTCTTAGACTATTTAGAAGCAATATATAGAAAGATTTCACCCGTCTACCTGTACTATTCATTGTTCTACTTGTAGAAAGTTACAAATAATTTCAATTTCATGATTATCAATGGGGCTCGCTGTTCACTTAAACTTGAAGATCAAAAAATTGGCGATTGTTACTGTTTAGATGCTTTGCATATAGGTTTCTTAGACTATATAGAAGCAATATATACAAAGATTTCAACCGTCTACCTGTTCCATTCATTGTTCTACTTGTCGAAAATTACAAATAATTTCCGATAAAGGATTAGCCATTGGGGCTCATTGTTCACTTAAACTTGAAGAACAAAAAATTGGCGAATGGTACTGTTTGGATGCGTTGCATATATGTTTCTTAGACTATATAGAAGCAATATATACATTGATTTCAACCGTCTACCTGTTCCATTCATTGTTCTACTTGCCGAAATTTACAAATAATTTCCTCTAAAGGATTAACAATGGGGCTCGTAGTTCACTTAAACTTGAAGAACAAAAAATTGGCGAACGGTACTGCTTGGATGCTTTGCGTACATGTTTCTTAGACTATATGGAAGCAATATATACAAAGATTTCAACCGTCTACCTGTTCCATTCATTGTTCTACTTGCCGAAATTTACAAATAATTTCCTCTAAAGGATTAACAATGGGGCTCGTAGTTCACTTAAACTTGAAGAACAAAAAATTGGCGAACGGTACTGCTTGGATGCTTTGCGTACATGTTTCTTAGACTATATGGAAGCAATATATACAAAGATTTCAACCGTCTACCTGTTCCATTCATTGTTCTACTTGTCGAAAGTTACAAATAATTTCCGAAAACGGATTAACCATTGGGGCTCATTGTTCACTTAAACTTGAAGAACAAAAAATTAGCGAATGGTACTGTTTGGATGCTTTGCATATATGTTTCTTAGACTATATAGAAGCAATATATACAAAGATTTCAACCGTCTACCTGTTCCATTCATTGTTCTACTTGCCGAAATTTACAAATAATTTCCTCTAAAGGATTAACAATGGGGCTCGTAGTTCACTTAAACTTGAAGAACAAAAAATTGGCGAACGGTACTGCTTGGATGCTTTGCGTACATGTTTCTTAGACTATATGGAAGCAATATATACAAAGATTTCAACCGTCTACGTGTTCCAATCATTGTTCTACTTGTCGAAAGTTACAAATAATTTCCTTTAAAGGATTAACAATGGGGCTCGTTGTTCACTTAAACTTGAAGAACAATAAATTGGCGAATTGTACTGGTTGGATGCTTTGCATATATGTTTCTTAGACTATGTAGAAGCAATATATACAAAGATTTCAACCGTCTACCTGTTCCATTCATTGTTCTACTTGTCGAAAGTTACAAATAATTTCCGATAAAGGATTAACAATGGGGCTCATTGTTCACTTAAACTTGAAGAACAAAAAATTGGCGAATGGTACTGTTTGGATGCTTTGCATATATGTTTCTTAGACTATATAGAAGCAATATATACATTGATTTCAACCGTCTAACTGTTCCACTCATTGTTCTACTTGACGCAAGTTACAAATAATTTCCGATAACGGATTAACCATTGGGGCTCATTGTTCACTTAAACTTGAAGATAAAAAAATTGGCGAATGTTACTGTTTAGATGCTTTGCATATAAGTTTCTTAGACTATATAGAAGCAACATATACAAAGATTTCAACCGTCTACCTGTTCTATTCATTGTTCTACTTGTAGAAAGTTACAAATAATTTCCGTTTCATGATTATCAATGAGGCTCGTAGTTCACTTAAACTTCAAGCACAAAAAATTGGCGAATTGTACTGTTTGGATGCTTTGCATATTTGTTTCTTAGACTATATAGAAGCAATATATACAATGATTTCAACCGTCTACATGATCCATTCATTGTACTACTTGTCCAAATTTACAAATAATTTCCTTTAAAGGATTAACAATGGGGCTCGTAGTTCACTTAAACATGAAGATGAAATAATTGGCGAATTGTACTGTTTTGATGCTTTACATATATGTTTCTTAGATTATATAGAAGCAATATATACAATGATTTCAACCGTCTACCTGTTCAATTCATTGTTCTACTTGTCGAAAGTTACAAATAATTTCCGTTAAGGGATTAACAATGGGGATCGTAGTTTACTTAAACTTGAAGAACAAAAAATTGGCGAATTGTACTGTTTGGATGCTTTGCATATATGTTTCTTAGACTATATAGAAGCAATATATAGAAAGATTTCAACCGTCTACCTGTTCCATTCAATGTTCCACTTGTCGAAAGTTACAAATAATTTCCGATAAAGGATTAACAATGGGGCTCATTGTTCACTTAAACTTGAAGAACAAAAAATTGGCGAATGGTACTGTTTGGATGCTTTGCATATATGTTTCTTAGACTATATAGAAGCAATATATACATTGATTTCAACCGTCTAACTGTTCCACTCATTGTTCTACTTGACGCAAGTTACAAATAATTTCCGATAACGGATTAACCATTGGGGCTCATTGTTCACTTAAACTTGAAGAACAAAAAATTGGCGAATGGTACTGTTTGGATGCTTTGCATATTTGTTTCTTAGACTATATAGAAGCAATATATACAATGATTTCAACCGTCTACATGATCCATTCATTGTTCTACTTGTCGAAATTTACAAATAATTTCCTTTAAAGGATTAACAATGGGGCTCGTAGTTCACTTAAACATGAAGATGAAATAATTGGCGAATTGTACTGTTTTGATGCTTTACATATATGTTTCTTAGATTATATAGAAGCAATATATACAAAGATTTCAACCGTCTACGTGTTCCAATCATTGTTCTACTTGTCGAAAGTTACAAATAATTTCCTTTAAAGGATTAACAATGGGGCTCGTTGTTCACTTAAACTTGAAGAACAATAAATTGGCGAATTGTACTGGTTGGATGCTTTGCATATATGTTTCTTAGACTATGTAGAAGCAATATATACAAAGATTTCAACCGTCTACCTGTTCCATTCATTGTTCTACTTGTCGAAAGTTACAAATAATTTCCGATAAAGGATTAACAATGGGGCTCATTGTTCACTTAAACTTGAAGAACAAAAAATTGGCGAATGGTACTGTTTGGATGCTTTGCATATATGTTTCTTAGACTATATAGAAGCAATATATACATTGATTTCAACCGTCTAACTGTTCCACTCATTGTTCTACTTGACGCAAGTTACAAATAATTTCCGATAACGGATTAACCATTGGGGCTCATTGTTCACTTAAACTTGAAGATAAAAAAATTGGCGAATGTTACTGTTTAGATGCTTTGCATATAAGTTTCTTAGACTATATAGAAGCAACATATACAAAGATTTCAACCGTCTACCTGTTCTATTCATTGTTCTACTTGTAGAAAGTTACAAATAATTTCCGTTTCATGATTATCAATGAGGCTCGTAGTTCACTTAAACTTCAAGCACAAAAAATTGGCGAATTGTACTGTTTGGATGCTTTGCATATTTGTTTCTTAGACTATATAGAAGCAATATATACAATGATTTCAACCGTCTACATGATCCATTCATTGTTCTACTTGTCGAAATTTACAAATAATTTCCTTTAAAGGATTAACAATGGGGCTCGTAGTTCACTTAAACATGAAGATGAAATAATTGGCGAATTGTACTGTTTTGATGCTTTACATATATGTTTCTTAGATTATATAGAAGCAATATATACAAAGATTTCAACCGTCTACGTGTTCCATTCATTGTTCTACTTGCCGAAATTTACAAATAATTTCCTTTAAAGGATTAACAATGGGGCTCGTAGTTCACTTAAACTTGAAGAACAAAAAATTGGCGAGTGGTACTGTTTGGATGCTTTGCATATATGTTTCTTAGACTATATAGAAGCAATATGTACATTGTTTCAACCGTCTACCTGTTCCATTCATTGTTCTACTTGTCGAAAGTTACAAATAATTTCCGTTAAGGGATTAACAATGGGGCTCGTTGTTCACTTAAACTTGAAGAACAATAAATTGGCGAATGGTACTGTTTGGATGCTTTGCATATATGTTTCTTAGACTATATAGAAGCAATATATACAAAGATTTCAACCGTCTACCTGTTCCATTCATTGTTCTATTTGTCGAAAATTACAAATAATTTCCGATAAAGGATTAACAATGGAGCTCGTAGTTCACTTAAACTTGAAGAACAAAAAAATTGGCGAATTGTACTGTTTGGATGCTTTGCATAAATGTTTCTTAGACTATATAGAAGCAATATATAGAAGGATTTCACCCGTCTACCTGTTCCAATCATTGTTCTACTTGTTGAAATTTAGAAATAATTTCCCTTTCATGATTATCAATGGGGCTCGTTGTTCACTTAAACTTGAAGAACAATAAATTCGCGAATGGTACTGTTTGGATGCTTTGCATGTATGTTTCTTAGACTATATAGAAGCAATATATACAATGATTTCAACCGTCTACCTGTTCCATTCATTGTTCTACTTGTCGATATTTACAAATAATTTCCTTTAAAGGATTAACAATGGGGCTCGTTGTTCACTTAAACTTGAAGAACAATAAATTGGCGAATTGTACTGTTTGGATGCTTTGCATATATGTTTCTTAGACTATATAGAAGCAATATATACATTGATTTCAACCGTCTACCTGTTCCATTCATTGTTCTACTTGTCGAAAGTTACAAATAATTTCCGTTAAGGGATTAACAATGGGGCTCGTTGTTCACTTAAACTTGAAGAACAATAAATTGGCGAATGGTACTGTTTGGATGCTTTGCATATATGTTTCTTAGACTATATGGAAGCAATATATAGTAATATTTCAACCGTCTACGTGTTCCAATCATTGTTCTGCTTGTCGAAATTTACAAATAATTTCCTTTAAAGGATTAACAATGGGGCTCGTTGTTCACTTAAACTTGAAGAACAAAAAATTGGCGAATGGTACTGTTTGGATGCTTTGCATATATGTTTCTTAGACTATATGGAAGCAATATATACAAAGATTTCAACCGTCTACGTGTTCCAATCATTGTTCTACTTGTAGAAAGTTACAATTAATTTCCGTTAAAGGATTAACAATGGGGCTCGTAGTTCACTTAAACTTGAAGAACAAAAAATTGGCGAATTGTACTGTTTGGATGCTTTGCATATATGTTTCTTAGACTATATAGAAGCAATATGTACATTGTTTCAACCGTCTACCTGTTCCATTCATTGTTCTACTTGTCGAAAGTTACAAATAATTTCCGTTAAGGGATTAACAATGGGGCTCGTTGTTCACTTAAACTTGAAGAACAATAAATTGGCGAATGGTACTGTTTGGATGCTTTGCATATATGTTTCTTAGACTATATAGAAGCAATATATACAAAGATTTCAACCGTCTACCTGTTCCATTCATTGTTCTATTTGTCGAAAATTACAAATAATTTCCGATAAAGGATTAACAATGGAGCTCGTAGTTCACTTAAACTTGAAGAACAAAAAAATTGGCGAATTGTACTGTTTGGATGCTTTGCATAAATGTTTCTTAGACTATATAGAAGCAATATATAGAAGGATTTCACCCGTCTACCTGTTCCAATCATTGTTCTACTTGTTGAAATTTAGAAATAATTTCCCTTTCATGATTATCAATGGGGCTCGTTGTTCACTTAAACTTGAAGAACAATAAATTCGCGAATGGTACTGTTTGGATGCTTTGCATGTATGTTTCTTAGACTATATAGAAGCAATATATACAATGATTTCAACCGTCTACCTGTTCCATTCATTGTTCTACTTGTCGATATTTACAAATAATTTCCTTTAAAGGATTAACAATGGGGCTCGTTGTTCACTTAAACTTGAAGAACAATAAATTGGCGAATTGTACTGTTTGGATGCTTTGCATATATGTTTCTTAGACTATATAGAAGCAATATATACATTGATTTCAACCGTCTACCTGTTCCATTCATTGTTCTACTTGTCGAAAGTTACAAATAATTTCCGTTAAGGGATTAACAATGGGGCTCGTTGTTCACTTAAACTTGAAGAACAATAAATTGGCGAATGGTACTGTTTGGATGCTTTGCATATATGTTTCTTAGACTATATGGAAGCAATATATAGTAATATTTCAACCGTCTACGTGTTCCAATCATTGTTCTGCTTGTCGAAATTTACAAATAATTTCCTTTAAAGGATTAACAATGGGGCTCGTTGTTCACTTAAACTTGAAGAACAAAAAATTGGCGAATGGTACTGTTTGGATGCTTTGCATATATGTTTCTTAGACTATATGGAAGCAATATATACAAAGATTTCAACCGTCTACGTGTTCCAATCATTGTTCTACTTGTAGAAAGTTACAATTAATTTCCGTTAAAGGATTAACAATGGGGCTCGTAGTTCACTTAAACTTGAAGAACAAAAAATTGGCGAATTGTACTGTTTGGATGCTTTGCATATATGTTTCGTAGACTATATAGAAGCAATTTATACAATGATTTTAACCGTCTACATGATCTATTCATTGTTCTACATGTCGAAAGTTACAAATAATTTCCGTTTCATGATTATCAATGGGCCTCGTTGTTCACTTAAACTTGAAGAACAATAAATTGGCGAATTGTACTGTTTGGATGCTTTGCATATTTGTTTCTTACACTAGATGGAAGCAATATATACAAAGATTTCAACCGTCTACCTGTTCCATTCATTGTTCTACTTGTCGAAAGTTACAAATAATTTCCGATAAAGGATTAACAATGGGGCTCATTGTTCACTTAACCTTTAAGAACAAAAAATTGGCGAATGGTTCTGTTTGGATGCTTTGCATATATGTTTCTTAGACTATATGGAAGCAATATATACAAAGATTTCAACCGTCTACGTGTTCCAATCATTGTTCTACTTGTCGAAATTTACAAATAATTTCCTTTAAAGGATTAACAATGGGGCTCGTTGTTCACTTAAACTTGAAGAACAATAAATTGGCGAATTGTACTGTTTGGATGCTTTGCATATATGTTTCTTAGACTATATAGAAGCAATATATACAAAGATTTCAACCGTCTACCTGTTCCATTCATTGTTCTACTTGACGAAAGTTACAAATAATTTCCGTTAAGGGATTAACAATGGGGATCGTAGTTTACTTAAACTTGAAGAACAAAAAATTGGCGAATGGTACTGTTTGGATGCTTTGCATATATGTTTCTTAGACTATATAGAAGCAATATATAAAAAGATTTCAACCGTCTACCTGTTCCATTCATTGTTCTACTTGTCGAAAGTTACAAATAATTTCCGATAAAGGAGTAACAATGGGGCCCATTGTTCACTTAAACTTGAAGAACAAAAAATTGGCGAATGGTACTGTTTGGATGCTTTGCATATATGTTTCTTAGACTATATGGAAGCAATATATAATAATATTTCAACCGTCTACCTGTTCCATTCATTGTTCTACATGTCGAAAGTTACAAATAATTTCCGTTTCACGATTATCAATGGGCCTCGTTGTTCACTTAAACTTGAAGAACAATAAATTGGCGAATTGTACTGTTTGGATGCTTTGCATATTTGTTTCTTACACTAGATGGAAGCAATATATACAAAGATTTCAAGCGTCTACCTGTTCCATTCATTGTTCTACTTGTCGAAAGTTACAAATAATTTCCGATAAAGGATTAACAATGGGGCTCATTGTTCACTTAACCTTTAAGAACAAAAAATTGGCGAATGGTTCTGTTTGGATGCTTTGCATATATGTTTCTTAGACTATATGGAAGCAATATATACAAAGATTTCAACCGTCTACGTGTTCCAATCATTGTTCTACTTGTCGAAATTTACAAATAATTTCCTTTAAAGGATTAACAATGGGGCTCGTTGTTCACTTAAACTTGAAGAACAATAAATTGGCGAATTGTACTGTTTGGATGCTTTGCATATATGTTTCTTAGACTATATAGAAGCAATATATACAAAGATTTCAACCGTCTACGTGTTCCATTCATTGTTCTACTTGTCGAAAGTTAGAAATAATTTCCGATAAAGGATTAACAATGGGGCTTGTTGTTCACTTAAACTTGATGAACAAAAAATTGGCGAATGGTACTGTTTGGATGCTTTGCATATAAGTTTATTAGACTATATAGAAGCAATATATATAAAGATTTCAACCGTCTACCTGATCCATACATTGTTCTACTTGTCGAAAGTTACAAATAATTTCCGATAAAGGATTAACCATTGGGGCTCATTGTTCACTTAAACTTGAAGAACAAAAAAATGGCGAATGGTACTGTTTGGATGCTTTGCGTACAAGTTTCTTAGACTATATGGAAGCAATATATACAAAGATTTCAACCGTCTACGTGTTCCAATCATTGTTCTACTTGTCGAAATTTAGAAATAATTTCCCATCCATGATTATCAATGGGGCTCGTTGTTCACTTAAACTTGAAGAACAAAAAATTGGCGAATTGTACTGTTTGGATGCTTTGCATATATGTTTCGTAGACTATATAGAAGCAATTTATACAATGATTTTAACCGTCTACATGATCTATTCATTGTTCTACTTGTCGAAATTTACAAATAATTTCCTTTAAAGGATTAACAATGGGGCTCGTAGTTCAATTAAACTTGAAAAACCAAAAATTGGCGAATTGTACTGTTTGGATGCTTTGCATATATGTTTCTTAGACTATATAGAAGCAATATATAGAAAGATTTCAACCGTCTACCTGTTCCATTCAATGTTCCACTTGTCGAAAGTTACAAATAATTTCCGATAAAGGATTAACCATTGGGGCTCATTGTTCACTTAAACTTGAAGAACAAAAAATTGGCGAATGGTACTGTTTGGATGCTTTGCGTACATGTTTCTTAGACTATATGGAAGCAATATATACAAAGATTTCAACTGTCTACGTGTTCCAATCATTGTTCTGCTTGTCGAAATTTACAAATAATTTCCTTTAAAGGATTAACAATGGGGCTCGTTGTTCACTTAAACTTGAAGAACAAAAAATTGGCGAATGGTACTGTTTGGATGCTTTGCATATATGTTTCTTAGACTATATGGAAGCAATATATACAAAGATTTCAACCGTCTACCTGTTCCATTCATTGTTCCACTTGTCGAAAGTTACAAATAATTTCCGATAAATGATTAACCATTGGGGCTCATTGTTCACTTAAACTTGAAGAACAAAAAATTGGCGAATTGTACTGTTTGGATGCTTTGAATATATGTTTCTTATACTATATGGAAGCAATATATACAAAGATTTCAACCGTCCACGTGTTCCAATCATTGTTCTACATGTCGAAATTTACAAATAATTTCCGATAAAGGATTAACAATCGGGCTCATTGTTCACTTAACCTTGAAGAACAAAAAATTGGCGAATGGTACTGTTTGGATGCTTTGCATATATGTTTCTTAGACTATATGGAAGCAATATATAATAATATTTCAACCGTCTACCTGTTCCATTCATTGTTCTACATGTCGAAAGTTACAAATAATTTCCGTTTCATGATTATCAATGGGCCTCGTTGTTCACTTAAACTTGAAGAACAATAAATTGGCGAATGGTTCTGTTTGGATGCTTTGCATATATGTTTCTTAGACTATATGGAAGCAATATATACAAAGATTTCAACCGTCTACGTGTTCCAATCATTGTTCTACTTGTCGAAATTTACAAATAATTTCCTTTAAAGGATTAACAATGGGGCTCGTTGTTCACTTAAACTTGAAGAACAATAAATTGGCGAATTGTACTGTTTGGATGCTTTGCACATTTGTTTCTTACACTAGATGGAAGCAATATATACAATGATTTTAACCGTCTACATGATCTATTCATTGTTCTACTTGTCGAAATTTACAAATAATTTCCTTTAAAGGATTAACAATGGGGCTCGTAGTTCAATTAAACTTGAAAAACCAAAAATTGGCGAATTGTACTGTTTGGATGCTTTGCATATATGTTTCTTAGACTATATAGAAGCAATATATAGAAAGATTTCAACCGTCTACCTGTTCCATTCAATGTTCCACTTGTCGAAAGTTACAAATAATTTCCGATAAAGGATTAACCATTGGGGCTCATTGTTCACTTAAACTTGAAGAACAAAAAATTGGCGAATGGTACTGTTTGGATGCTTTGCGTACATGTTTCTTAGACTATATGGAAGCAATATATACAAAGATTTCAACTGTCTACGTGTTCCAATCATTGTTCTGCTTGTCGAAATTTACAAATAATTTCCTTTAAAGGATTAACAATGGGGCTCGTTGTTCACTTAAACTTGAAGAACAAAAAATTGGCGAATGGTACTGTTTGGATGCTTTGCATATATGTTTCTTAGACTATATGGAAGCAATATATACAAAGATTTCAACCGTCTACCTGTTCCATTCATTGTTCCACTTGTCGAAAGTTACAAATAATTTCCGATAAATGATTAACCATTGGGGCTCATTGTTCACTTAAACTTGAAGAACAAAAAATTGGCGAATTGTACTGTTTGGATGCTTTGAATATATGTTTCTTATACTATATGGAAGCAATATATACAAAGATTTCAACCGTCCACGTGTTCCAATCATTGTTCTACATGTCGAAATTTACAAATAATTTCCGATAAAGGATTAACAATCGGGCTCATTGTTCACTTAACCTTGAAGAACAAAAAATTGGCGAATGGTACTGTTTGGATGCTTTGCATATATGTTTCTTAGACTATATGGAAGCAATATATAATAATATTTCAACCGTCTACCTGTTCCATTCATTGTTCTACATGTCGAAAGTTACAAATAATTTCCGTTTCATGATTATCAATGGGCCTCGTTGTTCACTTAAACTTGAAGAACAATAAATTGGCGAATTGTACTGTTTGGATGCTTTGCATATTTGTTTCTTACACTAGATGGAAGCAATATATACAAAGATTTCAACCGTCTACCTGTTCCATTCATTGTTCTACTTGTCGAAAGTTACAAATAATTTCCGTTAAGGGATTAACAATGGGGATCGTAGTTTACTTAAACTTGAAGAACAAAAAATTGGCGAATGGTACTGTTTGGATGCTTTGCATATATGTTTCTTAGACTATATAGAAGCAATATATAAAAAGATTTCAACCGTCTACCTGTTCCATTCATTGTTCTACTTGTCGAAAGTTACAAATAATTTCCGATAAAGGATTAACAATGGGGCTCATTGTTCACTTAACCTTTAAGAACAAAAAATTGGCGAATGGTTCTGTTTGGATGCTTTGCATATATGTTTCTTAGACTATATGGAAGCAATATATACAAAGATTTCAACCGTCTACGTGTTCCAATCATTGTTCTACTTGTCGAAATTTACAAATAATTTCCTTTAAAGGATTAACAATGGGGCTCGTTGTTCACTTAAACTTGAAGAACAATAAATTGGCGAATTGTACTGTTTGGATGCTTTGCACATTTGTTTCTTACACTAGATGGAAGCAATATATACAAAGATTTCAAGCGTCTACCTGTTCCATTCATTGTTCTACTTGTCGAAAGTTACAAATAATTTCCGATAAAGGATTAACAATGGGGCTTGTTGTTCACTTAAACTTGATGAACAAAAAATTGGCGAATGGTACTGTTTGGATGCTTTGCATTTAAGTTTATTAGACTATATAGAAGCAATATATATAAAGATTTCAACCGTCTACCTGATCCATACATTGTTCTACTTGTCGAAAGTTACAAATAATTTCCGATAAAGGATTAACCATTGGGGCTCATTGTTCACTTAAACTTGAAGAACAAAAAAATGGCGAATGGTACTGTTTGGATGCTTTGCGTACAAGTTTCTTAGACTATATGGAAGCAATATATACAAAGATTTCAACCGTCTACGTGTTCCAATCATTGTTCTACTTGTCGAAATTTAGAAATAATTTCCCATCCATGATTATCAATGGGGCTCGTTGTTCACTTAAACTTGAAGAACAATAAATTCGCGAATGGTACTGTTTGGATGCTTTGCATGTATGTTTCTTAGACTATATAGAAGCAATATATACAATGATTTCAACCGTCTACCTGTTCCATTCATTGTTCTACTTGTCGAAATTTACAAATAATTTCCTTTAAAGGATTAACAATGGGGCTCGTTGTTCACTTAAACTTGAAGAACAATAAATTGGCGAATTGTACTGTTTGGATGCTTTGCATATATGTTTCTTAGACTATATAGAAGCAATATTTACAAAGATTTCAACCGTCTACCTGTTCCATTCATTGTTCTACTTGTCGAAAGTTACAAATAATTTCCGATAAAGGATTAACAATGGGTCTCATTGTTCACTTAAACTTGAGGAACAAAAAATTGGCGAATGTTACTGCTTGGATGCTTTGCGTACATGTTTCTTAGACTATATAGAAGCAATATATACAAAGTTTTCAACCGTCTACCTGTTCCATTCATTGTTCTACGTGTCGAAAGTTACAAATAATTTCCGATAAAGGATTAACAATGGGGCTCATTTTTCACTTAACCTTGAAGAACAAAAAATTGGCGAATGGTACTGTTTGGATGCTTTGCATATATGTTTCTTAGACTATATAGAAGCAATATATACAAAGATTTCAACCGTCTACCTGTTCCATTCATTGTTCTATTTGTCGAAAATTACAAATAATTTCCGATAAAGGATTAACAATGGAGCTCGTAGTTCACTTAAACTTGAAGAACAAAAAAATTGGCGAATTGTACTGTTTGGATGCTTTGCATAAATGTTTCTTAGACTATATAGAAGCAATATGTAGAAGGATTTCACCCGTCTACCTGTTCCAATCATTGTTCTACTTGTTGAAATTTAGAAATAATTTCCCTTTCATGATTATCAATGGGGCTCGTTGTTCACTTATACTTGAAGAACAATAAATTCGCGAATGGTACTGTTTGGATGCTTTGCATGTATGTTTCTTAGACTATATAGAAGCAATATATACAATGATTTCAACCGTCTACCTGTTCCATTCATTGTTCTACATGTCGAAAGTTACAAATAATTTCCGTTTCATGATTATCAATGGGCCTCGTTGTTCACTTAAACTTGAAGAACAATAAATTGGCGAATTGTACTGTTTGGATGCTTTGCATATTTGTTTCTTACACTAGATGGAAGCAATATATACAAAGATTTCAACCGTCTACCTGTTCCATTCATTGTTCTACTTGTCGAAAGTTACAAATAATTTCCGATAAAGGATTAACAATGGGGCTCATTGTTCACTTAACCTTTAAGAACAAAAAATTGGCGAATGGTTCTGTTTGGATGCTTTGCATATATGTTTCTTAGACTATATGGAAGCAATATATACAAAGATTTCAACCGTCTACGTGTTCCAATCATTGTTCTACTTGTCGAAATTTACAAATAATTTCCTTTAAAGGATTAACAATGGGGCTCGTTGTTCACTTAAACTTGAAGAACAATAAATTGGCGAATTGTACTGTTTGGATGCTTTGCATATATGTTTCTTAAACTATATAGAAGCAATATATACAAAGATTTCAACCGTCTACGTGTTCCATTCATTGTTCTACTTGTCGAAAGTTAGAAATAATTTCCGATAAAGGATTAACAATGGGGCCCATTGTTCACTTAAACTTGAAGATCAAAAAATTGGCGAATGTTACTGTTTAGATGCTTTGCATATAGGTTCCTTAGACTATATAGAAGCAACATATACAAAGATTGCAACCGTCTACCTGTTCTATTTATTGTTCTTCTTGTCGAAAGTTACAAATAATTTCCGTTGATGGATTAACAATGGGGCTCGTAGTTCACTTAAACTTGAAGAACAAAAAATTGGCGAATGGTTCTGTTTGGATGCTTTGCGTACATGTTTCTTAGACTATATGGAAGCAATATATACAAAGATTTCAACCGTCTACGTGTTCCAATCATTGTTCTACTTGTCGTAATTTACAAATAATTTCCTTTAAAGGATTAACAATGGGGCTCGTTGTTCACTTAAACTTGAAGAACAATAAATTGGCGAATTGTACTGTTTGGATGCTTTGCATATTTGTTTCTTACACTATATGGAAGCAATATATACAAAGATTTCAACCGTCTACGTGTTCCATTCATTGTTCTACGTGTCGAAAGTTACAAATAATTTCCGATAAAGGATTAACAATGGGGCTCGTAATTCACTTAAACTTGAAGAACAAAAAATTGGCGAATTGTACTGTTTGGATTCTTTGCATATATGTTTCTTAGACTATTTAGAAGCAATATATACATTGATTTCAACCGGCTACCTGTTCCATTCATTGTTCTACTTGTAGAAAGTTACAAATAATTACGGATAAATGATTAACCATTGGGGCTCATTGTTCACTTAAACTTGAAGAACAAAAAATTGGCGAATTGTACTGTTTGGATGCTTTGCATATATGTTTCTTAGACTATATAGGCGCAATATATACAAGGATTTCAACCGTCTACCTGTTCCATTCATTGTTCTACTTGTCGAAAGTTACAAATAATTTCCGTTAAGGGATTAACAATGGGGATCGTAGTTTACTTAAACTTGAAGAACAAAAAATTGGCGAATGGTACTGTTTGGATGCTTTGCATATATGTTTCTTAGACTATATAGAAGCAATATATAAAAAGATTTCAACCGTCTACCTGTTCCATTCATTGTTCTACTTGTCGAAAGTTACAAATAATTTCCGATAAAGTAGTAACAATGGGGCCCATTGTTCACTTAAACTTGAAGAACAAAAAATTGGCGAATGGTACTGTTTGGATGCTTTGCATATATGTTTCTTAGACTATATGGAAGCAATATATAATAATATTTCAACCGTCTACCTGTTCCATTCATTGTTCTACATGTCGAAAGTTACAAATAATTTCCATTTCATGATTATCAATGGGGCTCGCTGTTCACTTAAACTTGAAGATCAAACAATTGGCGATTGTTACTGTTTAGATGCTTTGCATATAGGTTTCTTAGACTATATAGAAGCAATATATACAAAGATTTCAACCGTCTACCTGTTCCATTCATTGTTCTACTTGTCGAAAATTACAAATAATTTCCGATAAAGGATTAACCATTGGGGCTCATTTTTCACTTAAACTTGAAGAACAAAAAATTGGCGAATGGTACTGTTTGGATGCTTTGCCTATGTGTTTCTTAGACTATATAGACGCAATATATACAAAGATTTCAACCGTCTACCTGTTCCATTCATTGTTCTACTTGTCGAAAGTTACAAATAATTTCCTTTAAAGGATTAACAATGGGGCTCGTAATTCACTTAAACTTGAAGAACAAAAAATTGGCGAATTGTACTGTTTGGATTCTTTGCATATATGTTTCTTAGACTATTTAGAAGCAATATATACAAAGATTTCAACCGTCTACCTGTTCCATTCATTGTTCTACTTGTCGAAAGTTACAAATAATTTCCTTTAAAGGATTAACAATGGGGCTCGTAATTCACTTAAACTTGAAGAACAAAAAATTGGCGAATTGTACTGTTTGGATTCTTTGCATATATGTTTCTTAGACTATTTAGAAGCAATATATACATTGATTTCAACCGGCTACCTGTTCCATTCATTGTTCTACTTGTCGAAAGTTACAAATAATTACGGATAAATGATTAACCATTGGGGCTCATTGTTCACTTAAACTTGAAGAACAAAAAATTGGCGAATTGTACTGTTTGGATGCTTTGCATATATGTTTCTTAGACTATATAGGCGCAATATATACAAGGATTTCAACCGTCTACCTGTTCCATTCATTGTTCTACTTGTCGAAAGTTACAAATAATTTCCGTTAAGGGATTAACAATGGGGATCGTAGTTTACTTAAACTTGAAGAACAAAAAATTGGCGAATGGTACTGTTTGGATGCTTTGCATATATGTTTCTTAGACTATATGGAAGCAATATATAATAATATTTCAACCGTCTACCTGTTCCATTCATTGTTCTACATGTCGAAAGTTACAAATAATTTCCGTTTCATGATTATCAATGGGCCTCGTTGTTCACTTAAACTTGAAGAACAATAAATTGGCGAATTGTACTGTTTGGATGCTTTGCATATTTGTTTCTTACACTAGATGGAAGCAATATATACAAAGATTTCAACCGTCTACCTGTTCCATTCATTGTTCTACTTGTCGAAAGTTACAAATAATTTCCGATAAAGGATTAACAATGGGGCTCATTGTTCACTTAACCTTTAAGAACAAAAAATTGGCGAATGGTTCTGTTTGGATGCTTTGCATATATGTTTCTTAGACTATATGGAAGCAATATATACAAAGATTTCAACCGTCTACGTGTTCCAATCATTGTTCTACTTGTCGAAATTTACAAATAATTTCCTTTAAAGGATTAACAATGGGGCTCGTTGTTCACTTAAACTTGAAGAACAATAAATTGGCGAATTGTACTGTTTGGATGCTTTGCATATATGTTTCTTAGACTATATAGAAGCAATATATACAAAGATTTCAACCGTCTACCTGTTCCATTCATTGTTGTACTTGTCGAAAGTTACAAATAATTTCCGTTAAGGGATTAACAATGGGGATCGTAGTTTACTTAAACTTGAAGAACAAAAAATTGGCGAATGGCACTGTTTGGATGCTTTGCATATATGTTTCTTAGACTATATAGAAGCAATATATAAAATGATTTCAACCGTCTACCTGTTCCATTCATTGTTCTACTTGTCGAAAGTTACAAATAATTTCCGATAAAGGAGTAACAATGGGGCCCATTGTTCACTTAAACTTGAAGAACAAAAAATTGGCGAATGGTACTGTTTGGATGCTTTGCATATATGTTTCTTAGACTATATGGAAGCAATATATAATAATATTTCAACCGTCTACCTGTTCCATTCATTGTTCTACATGTCGAAAGTTACAAATAATTTCCGTTTCATGATTATCAATGGGCCTCGTTGTTCACTTAAACTTGAAGAACAATAAATTGGCGAATTGTACTGTTTGGATGCTTTGCATATTTGTTTCTTACACTAGATGGAAGCAATATATACAAAGATTTCAACCGTCTACCTGTTCCATTCATTGTTCTACTTGTCGAAAGTTACAAATAATTTCCGATAAAGGATTAACAATGGGGCTCATTGTTCACTTAACCTTTAAGAACAAAAAATTGGCGAATGGTTCTGTTTGGATGCTTTGCATATATGTTTCTTAGACTATATGGAAGCAATATATACAAAGATTTCAACCGTCTACGTGTTCCAATCATTGTTCTACTTGTCGAAATTTACAAATAATTTCCTTTAAAGGATTAACAATGGGGCTCGTTGTTCACTTAAACTTGAAGAACAATAAATTGGCGAATTGTACTGTTTGGATGCTTTGCATATATGTTTCTTAGACTATATAGAAGCAATATATACAAAGATTTCAACCGGCTACGTGTTCCATTCATTGTTCTACTTGTCGAAAGTTAGAAATAATTTCCGATAAAGGATTAACAATGGGGCTCATTGTTCACTTAAACTTGAAGATCAAAAAATTGGCGAATGTTACTGTTTAGATGCTTTGCATATAGGTTCCTTAGACTATATAGAAGCAACATATACAAAGATTGCAACCGTCTACCTGTTCTATTTATTGTTCTTCTTGTCGAAAGTTACAAATAATTTCCGTTGATGGATTAACAATGGGGCTCGTAGTTCACTTAAACTTGAAGAACAAAAAATTGGCGAATGGTACTGTTTGGATGCTTTGCGTACATGTTTCTTAGACTATATGGAAGCAATATATACAAAGATTTCAACCGTCTACGTGTTCCAATCATTGTTCTACTTGTCGTAATTTACAAATAATTTCCTTTAAAGGATTAACAATGGGGCTCGTTGTTCACTTAAACTTGAAGAACAATAAATTGGCGAATTGTACTGTTTGGATGCTTTGCATATTTGTTTCTTACACTAGATGGAAGCAATATATACAAAGATTTCAACCGTCTACCTGTTCCATTCATTGTTCTACTTGTCGAAAGCTACAAATAATTTCCGATAAAGGATTAACAATGGGGCTCATTGTTCACTTAACCTTTAAGAACAAAAAATTGGCGAATGGTTCTGTTTGGATGCTTTGCATATATGTTTCTTAGATTATATAGAAGCAATATATACAAAGATTTCAACCGTCTACGTGTCCCAATCATTGTTTTACTTGTAGAAAGTTACAATTAATTTCCGTTAAAGGATTAACAATGGGGCTCATTGTTCACTTAAACTTGAAGAACAAAAAATTGGCGAATGGTACTGTTTGGATGCTTTGCATATATGTTTCTAAGACTATATAGAAGCAATATATATAATGATTTCAACCGTCTACCTGTTCCATTCATTGTTCTACTTGTCGAAATTTACAAATAATTTCCTTTAAAGGATTAACAATGGGGCTCGTAGTTCACTTACACTTGAAGAACAAAAAATTGGCGAATGGTACTGTTTGGATGCTTTGCATATATGTTTCTTAGACTATATAGAAGCAACATATAGAAAGATTTCACCCGTCTACCAGTTCTATTCATTGTTCTACTTGTAGAAAGTTACAAATAATTTCCGTTTCATGAATATCAATGGGGCTTGTTGTTCACTTAAACTTGATGAACAAAAAATTGGCGAATGGTACTGTTTGGATGCTTTGCATATAAGTTTATTAGACTATATAGAAGCAATATATATAAAGATTTCAACCGTCTACCTGATCCATACATTGTTCTACTTGTCGAAAGTTACAAATAATTTCCGATAAAGGATTAACCATTGGGGCTCATTGTTCACTTAAACTTGAAGAACAAAAAAATGGCGAATGGTACTGTTTGGATGCTTTGCGTACAAGTTTCTTAGACTATATGGAAGCAATATATACAAAGATTTCAACCGTCTACGTGTTCCAATCATTGTTCTACTTGTCGAAATTTAGAAATAATTTCCCATCCATGATTATCAATGGGGCTCGTTGTTCACTTAAACTTGAAGAACAATAAATTCGCGAATGGTACTGTTTGGATGCTTTGCATGTATGTTTCTTAGACTATATAGAAGCAATATATACAATGATTTCAACCGTCTACCTGTTCCATTCATTGTTCCACTTGTCGATATTTACAAATAATTTCCTTTAAAGGATTAACAATGGGGCTCGTTGTTCACTTAAACTTGAAGAACAATAAATTGGCGAATTGTACTGTTTGGATGCTTTGCATATATGTTTCTTAGACTATATAGAAGCAATATTTACAAAGATTTCAACCGTCTACCTGTTCCATTCATTGTTCTACTTGTCGAAAGTTACAAATAATTTCCTTTAAAGGATTAACAATGGAGCTCGCAGTTCACTTAAACTTGAAGAACAAAAAATTGGCTAATTGTACTGTTTGGATGCTTCGCATATATGTTTCGTAGGTTATATAGAAGCAATATATACAATGATTTCAACCGTCTACCTGATCCATTCATTGTTCTACTTGTCGAAATTTACAAATAATTTCCTTTAAAGGATTAACAATGGGGCTCGTTGTTCACTTAAACTAGAAGAACAAAAAATTGGCGAATGGTCCTGATTGGATGCTTTGCATATATGTTTCTTAGATTATATAGAAGCAATATATACAAAGATTTCAACCGTCTACCTGTTCCATTCATTGTTCTACTTGTCGAAAATTACAAATAATTTCCGATAAAGGATTAACCATTGGGGCTCATTGTTGTCTAAACTTGAAGAACAAAAAATTGTCGAATTGTACTGTTTGTATGCTTTGCATATATGTTTCTTAGACTATATAGAAGCAATATATACAATGATTTCAACCGTCTACCTGTTCCATTCATTGTTCTACTTGTCGAAAGTTACAAATAATTTCCGTCGAGGGATTAACAATGGGGATCGTAGTTTACTTAAACTCGAAGAACAAAAAATTGGCGAATTGTACTGTTTGGATGCTTTGCATATATGTTTCTTAGACTATTTAGAAGCAATATATACAATGATTTCAACAGTCTACCTGTTCCATTCATTGTTCTACTTCCCGAAATTTACAAATAATTTCCTTCAAAGGATTAACAATGGGGCTCGTTGTTCACTTAAACTAGAAGAACAAAAAATTGTCGAATTGTACTGTTTGTATGCTTTGCATATATGTTTCTTAGACTATATAGAAGCAATATATACAAAGATTTCAACCGTCTACCTGTTCCATTCATTGTTCTACTTGTCGAAAATTACAAATAATTTCCGATAAAGAATTAACCATTGGGGCTCATTGTTCACTAAACTTGAAGAACAAAAAATTGTCGAATTGTACTGTTTGGATGCTTTGCATATATGTTTCGTAGGTTATATAGAAGCAATATATACAATGATTTCAACCGTCTACCTGTTCCATTCATTGTTCTACTTGTCGAAAATTACAAATAATTTCCTTTAAAGGATTAACAATGGGGCTCGTAATTCACTTAAACTTGAAGAACAAAAAATTGGCGATTTGTACTGTTTGGATGCTTTGCATATATGTTTCTTAGACTATTTAGAAGCAATATATACAATGATTTCAACAGTCTACCTGTTCCATTCATTGTTCTACTTGTCGAAATTTACAAATAATTTCCTTTAAAGGATTAACAATGGGGCTCGTAGTTCACTTAAACTTGAGGAACAAAAAATTGGCGAATGGTACTGTTTGGATGCTTTGCATATATGTTTCTTAGACTATATAGAAGCAATATATACAAAGATTTCAACCATCTACCTGTTCCATTCATTGTTCTACTTGTCGAAAGTTACAAATAATTTCCGATAACGGATTAACCATTGGGGCTCATTGTTCACTTAAACTTGAAGAACAAAAAATTGGCGAATTGTACTGTTTGGATGCTTTGCATATATGTTTCTAATACTATAAAGAAGCAATATATACAAAGATTTCAACCGTCTACCTGTTCCATTCACTGTTCTACTTGTCGAAAGTTACAAATAATTTCCGTTAAGGGATCAACAATGGGGATCGTATTTCACTTAAACTTGAAGAACAAAAAATTGGCGAATTGTACTGTTTGGATGCTTTGCATATATGTTTCTTATACTATATAGAAGCAATATATACAAAGATTTCAACCGTCTACCTGTTCCATTCACTGTTCTACTTGTCGAAAGTTACAAATAATTTCCGTTAAGGGATTAACAATGGGGATCGTAGTTTACTTAAACTTGAAGAACAAAAAATTGGCGAATTGTACTGTTTGGATGCTTTGCATAAATGTTTCTTAGACTATATAGAAGCAATGTATACAATGATTTCAACAGTCTACCTGTTCCATTCATTGTTCTACTTGTCGAAAGTTACAAATAATTTCCTTTAAAGGATTAACAATGGAGCTCGCAGTTCACTTAAACTTGAAGAACAAAAAATTGGCGAATGGTACTGTTTGGATGCTTTGCATATATGTTTCTTATACTATATAGAAGCAATAGATACAAAGATTTCAACCGTCTACCTGTTCCATTCAATGTTCTACTTGTCGAAAGTTACAAATAATTTCCGATAAAGGATTAACAATGGGGCTCATTGTTCACTTAAACTTGAAGAACAAAAAATTGGTGAATGGTACTGTTTGGATGCTTTGCATATATGTTTCTTAGACTATATGGAAGCAATATATACAAAGATTTCAACCGTCTACCTGTTCCATTCATTGTTCTACTTGTCGCAAGTTACAAATAATTTCCGTTAAAGTATTAACAATGGGGCTCGTAGTTCACTTAAACTTGAAGGTCAAATAATTGGCGAATTGTACTGTTTGGATGATTTGCATATATGTTTCTTAGACTATATAGAAACAATATATACAAAGATTTCAACAGTCTACCTGTTCCATTCATTGTTCTACTTGTCGAAAGTTACAAATAACTTCCGTTAAGGGATTAACAATGGGGATCGTAGTTTACTTAAACTTGAAGAACAAGAAATTGGCGAATTGTACTGTTTGGATGATTTGCACATATGTTTCTTAGACTATATAGAAGCAATATATACATTGATCTCAACCGTCTACCTGTTCCATTCATTGTTCTACTTGTAGAAAGTTACAAATAATTTCCGTTTCATAATTATCAATGGGGCTCGTTGTTCACTTAAACTTGAAGAACAAAAAATTGGCGAATGGTACTGTTTGGATGCTTTGCATATATGTTTCGTAGACTATACAGAAGCAATATATACAATGACTTCAACCGTCTACATGATCCATTCATTGTTCTACTTGTCGATATTTACAAATAATTTCCTTTAAATGATTAACAATGGGGCTCGTTGTTCACTTAAACTTGAAGAACAAAAAAGTGGCGAATGGTACTGTTTGGATGCTTTGCATATATGTTTCTTAGACTATAAAGAACCAATATATACATTGATTTCAACCGTCTACCTGTTCCATTCATTGTTCTACTTGTCGCAAGTTACAAATAATTTCCGTTAAAGTATTAACAATGGGGCTCGTAGTTCACTTAAACTTGAAGAACAAAAAATTGGCGAATGGTAATGTTTGGATGCTTTGCATATATGTTTCTTAGACTATATAGATGCAATATATACAAAGATTTCAACCGTCCACCTGTTCCATTCATTGTTCTACTTGTCGAAAGTTACAAATAATTTCCTTTAAAGGATTAACAATGGGGCTCGTTGTTCACTTAAACTTGAAGAACAATAAATTGGCGAATTGTACTGTTTGGATGCTTTGCATATATGTTTCTTAGACTATGTAGAAGCAATATATACAAAGATTTCAACCGTCAACCTGTTCCATTCACTGTTCTACTTGTCGAAAGTTACAATTAATTTCCGTTAAAGGATTAACAATGGGGCTCGTCGTTCACTTAAACTTGAAGAACAAAAAATTGGCGAATGGTACTCTTTGGATGCTTTGCATATATGTTTCTTAGACTATATAGAAGCAATATATACATTGATTTCAACCGGCTACCAGTTCCATTCATTGTTCTACTTCTCGCAAGGTACAAATAATTTCCGTTAAAGTATTAACAATGGGGCTCGTAGTTCACTTAAACTTGAAGAACAAAAAATTGGCGAATGGTACTGTTTGGATGCTTTGCATATATGTTTCTTAGACTATATAGAAGCAATATATACAAAGATTTCAACCGTCTACCTGTTCCATTCACTGTTCTACTTGTCGAAAGTTACAATTAATTTCCGTTAAAGGATTAACAATGGGGCTCGTCGTTCACTTAAACTTGAAGAACAAAAAATTGGCGAATGGTACTGTTTGGATGCTTTGTATATATGTTTCTTAGACTATATAGAAGCAATATATACATTGATTTCAACCGGCTACCAGTTCCATTCATTGTTCTACTTCTCGCAAGGTACAAATAATTTCCGTTAAAGTATTAACAATGGGGCTCGTAGTTCACTTAAACTTGAAGAACAAAAAATTGGCGAATGGTACTGTTTGGATGCTTTGCATATATGTTTCATAGAATATATAGAAGCAATATATACAAAGATTTCAACCGTCTACCTGTTCCATTCATTGTTCTACTTGTCGAAAATTACAAATAATTTCCGATAAAGGATTAACAATGGGGCTCATTGTTCACTTAAACTTGAAGAACAAAAAATTGGCGAATGGTACTGTTTGGATGCTTTGCATATATGTTTCATAGAATATATAGAAGCAATATATACAAAGATTTCACCCGTCTACCTGTTCTATTCATAGTTCTACTTGTAGAAAGTTACAAATAATTTCCATTTCATGATTATCAATGGGGCTCGCTGTTCACTTAAACTTGAAGATCAAAAAATTGGCGATTGTTACTGTTTAGATGCTTTGCATATAGGTTTCTTAGACTATATAGAAGCAATATATACAAAGATTTCAACCGTCTACCTGTTCCATTCATTGTTCTACTTGTCGAAAATTACAAATAATTTCCGATAAAGGATTAGCCATTGGGGCTCATTGTTCTCTTAAACTTGAAGAACAAAAAATTGGCGAATGGTACTGTTTGGATGCTTTGCATATATGTTTCTTAGACTATATAGAAGCAATATATACGTTGATTTCAACCGTCTACCTGTTCCATTCATTGTTCTACTTGTCGAAATTTACAAATAATTTCCTTTAAAGGATTAACAATGGGGCTCGTAGTTCACTTAAACTTGAAGAACAAAAAATTGGCGAATGGTACTGTTTGGATGCTTTGCATATATGTTTCTTAGACTATATAGACGCAATATATACAAAGATTTCAACCGTCTACCTGTTCCATTCATTGTTCTACTTGTCGGAAGTTACAAATAATTTCCGATAAAGGATTAACCATTGGGGCTCGTTGTTCACTTAAACTTGAAGAACAAAAAATTGGCGAATGGTACTGTTTGGATGCTTTGCATATATGTTTCTTAGACTATATAGAAGCAATATATACATTGATTTCAACCGTCTACCTGTTCCATTCACTGTTCTACTTGTCGAAATTTACAAATAATTTCGTTTAAATGATTAACAATAGGGCTCGTAGTTCACTTAAACTTGAACAACAAAAAATTGGCGAATGGTACTGTTTGGATGCTTTGCCTATATGTTTCTTAGACTATATAGACGCAATATATACAAAGATTTCAACCGTCTACCTGTTCCACTCATTGTTCTACTTGTCGAAAGTTACAAATAATTTCCGATAAAGGATTAACAATGGGGCTCGTCGTTCACTTAAACTTGAAGAACAAAAAATTGGCGAATGGTACTGTTTGGATGCTTTGCATATATGTTTCTTAGACTATATAGAAGCAATATATACATTGATTTCAACCGGCTACCAGTTCTATTCATTGTTCTACTTCTCGCAAGGTACAAATAATTTCCGTTAAAGTATTAACAATGGGGCTCGTAGTTCACTTAAACTTGAAGAACAAAAAATTGGCGAATGGTACTGTTTGGATGCTTTGCATATATGTTTCATAGAATATATAGAAGCAATATATACAAAGATTTCAACCGTCTACCTGTTCCATTCATTGTTCTACTTGTCGAAAGTTACAAATAATTTCCGATAAAGGATTAACAATGGGGCTCGTAGTTCACTTAAACTTGAAGAACAAAAAATTGGCGAACGGTACTGCTTGGATGCTTTGCGTACATGTTTCTTAGACTATATGGAAGCAATATATACAAAGATTTCGACCGTCTACGTGTTCCAATCGTTGTTCTACTTGTCGAAAGTTACAAATAATTTCCTTTAAAGGATTAACAATGGGGCTCGTTGATCACTTAAACTTGAAGAACAATAAATTGGCGAATTGTACTGGTTGGATGCTTTGCATATATGTTTCTTAGACTATGTAGAAGCAATATATACAAAGATTTCAACCGTCTACCTGTTCCATTCATTGTTCTACTTGTCGCAAGTTACAAATAATTTCCGTTAAAGTATTAACAATGGGGCTCGTAGTTCACTTAAACTTGAAGATCAAATAATTGGCGAATTGTACTGTTTGGATGATTTGCATATATGTTTCTTAGACTATATAGAAACAATATATACAAAGATTTCAACCGTCCACGTGTTCCAATCATTGTTCTACTTGTCGAAATTTACAAATAATTTCCGTTAAGGGATTAACAATGGGGATCGTAGTTTACTTAAACTTGAAGAACAAGAAATTGGCGATTTGTACTGTTTGGATGCTTTGCATATATGTTTCTTAGAATATATAGAAGCAATATATACATTGATTTCAACCGGCTACCAGTTCCATTCATTGTTCTACTTCTCGCAAGGTACAAATAATTTCCGTTAAAGTATTAACAATGGGGCTCGTAGTTCACTTAAACTTGAAGAACAAAAAATTGGCGAATGGTACTGTTTGGATGCTTTGCATATATGTTTCATAGAATATATAGAAGCAATATATACAAAGATTTCAACCGTCTACCTGTTCCATTCATTGTTCTACTTGTCGAAAGTTACAAATAATTTCCGATAAAGGATTAACCATTGGGGCTCATTGTTCACTAAACTTGAAGAACAAAAAATTGTCGAATTGTACTGTTTGGATGCTTTGCATATATGTTTCTTAGACTATATAGACGCAATATATACAAGGATTTCAACCGTCTACCTGTTCCATTCATTGTTCTACTTGTCGAAAGTTACAAATAATTACGGATAAAGGATTAACCATTGGTGCTCATTGTTCACTTAAACTTGAAGAACAAAAAATTGGCGAATTGTACTGTTTGGATGCTTTGCATATATGTTTCTTAGACTATATAGAAGCAATATATACAAAGATTTCAACCGTCTTCCTGTTCCATTCATTGTTCTACTTGTCGAAAGTTACAAATAATTTCCTTTAAAGGATTAACAATGGGGCTCATTGTTCACTTAAACTTGAAGAACAATAAATTGGCGAATTGTACTGTTTGGATGCTTTGCATATATGTTTCTTAGACTATATAGAAGCAATATATACAAAGATTTCAACCGTCTACCTGTTCCATTCACTGTTCTACTTGTCGAAAGTTACAATTAATTTCCGTTAAAGGATTAACAATGGGGCTCGTCGTTCACTTAAACTTGAAGAACAAAAAATTGGCGAATGGTACTGTTTGGATGCTTTGCATATATGTTTCTTAGACTATATAGAAGCAATATATACATTGATTTCAACCGGCTACCAGTTCCATTCATTGTTCTACTTCTCGCAAGGTACAAATAATTTCCGTTAAAGTATTAACAATGGGGCTCGTAGTTCACTTAAACTTGAAGAACAAAAAATTGGCGAATGGTACTGTTTGGATGCTTTGCATATATGTTTCATAGAATATATAGAAGCAATATATACAAAGATTTCAACCGTCTACCTGTTCCATTCATTGTTCTACTTGTCGAAAGTTACAAATAATTTCCGATAAAGGATTAACCATTGGGGCTCATTGTTCACTAAACTTGAAGAACAAAAAATTGTCGAATTGTACTGTTTGGATGCTTTGCATATATGTTTCTTAGACTATATAGACGCAATATATACAAGGATTTCAACCGTCTACCTGTTCCATTCATTGTTCTACTTGTCGAAAGTTACAAATAATTACGGATAAAGGATTAACCATTGGTGCTCATTGTTCACTTAAACTTGAAGAACAAAAAATTGGCGAATTGTACTGTTTGGATGCTTTGCATATATGTTTCTTAGACTATATGGAAGCAATATATACAAAGATTTCAACCGTCTACGTGTTCCAATCATTGTTCTACTTGTCGAAATTTACAAATAATTTCCTTTAAAGGATTAACAATGGGGCTCGTTGTTCACTTAAACTTGAAGAACAAAAAAGTGGCGAATGGTACTGTTTGGATGCTTTGCATATATGTTTCTTAGACTATATAGAAGGAATATATACAATGATTTCAACAGTCTACCTGTTCCATTCATTGTTCTACTTGTCGAAATTTACAAATAATTTCCTTTAAAGGATTAACAATGGGGCTCGTAGTTCACTTAAACTTGAAGAACAAAAAATTGGCGAATGGTACTGTTTGGATGCTTTGCATATATGTTTCTTAGACTATTTAGAAGCAATATATAGAAAGATTTCACCCGTCTACCTGTACTATTCATTGTTCTACTTGTAGAAAGTTACAAATAATTTCCATTTCATGATTATCAATGGGGCTCGCTGTTCACTTAAACTTGAAGATCAAAAAATTGGCGATTGTTACTGTTTAGATGCTTTGCATATAGGTTTCTTAGACTATATAGAAGCAATATATACAAAGATTTCAACCGTCTACCTGTTCCATTCATTGTTCTACTTGTCGAAAATTACAAATAATTTCCGATAAAGGATTAGCCATTGGGGCTCATTGTTCACTTAAACTTGAATAACAAAAAATTGGCGAATGGTACTGTTTGGATGCTTTGCATATATGTTTCTTAGACTATATAGAATCAATATATACGTTGATTTCAACCGTCTACCTGTTCCATTCATTGTTCTACTTGTCGAAATTTACAAATAATTTCCTTTAAAGCATTAACAATGGGGCTCGTAGTTCACTTAAACTTGAAGAACAAAAAATTGGCGAATGGTACTGTTTGGATGCTTTGCATATATGTTTCTTAGACTATATAGACGCAATATATACAAAGATTTCAACCGTCTACCTGTTCCATTCATTGTTCTACTTGTCGGAAGTTACAAATAATTTCCGATAAAGGATTAACCATTGGGGCTCGTTGTTCACTTAAACTTGAAGAACAAAAAATTGGCGAATGGTACTGTTTGGATGCTTTGCATATATGTTTCTTAGACTATATAGAAGCAATATATACATTGATTTCAACCGGCTACCAGTTCCATTCATTGTTCTACTTCTCGCAAGGTACAAATAATTTCCGTTAAAGTATTAACAATGGGGCTCGTAGTTCACTTAAACTTGAAGAACAAAAAATTGGCGAATGGTACTGTTTGGATGCTTTGCATATATGTTTCATAGAATATATAGAAGCAATATATACAAAGATTTCAACCGTCTACCTGTTCCATTCATTGTTCTACTTGTCGAAAATTACAAATAATTTCCGATAAAGGATTAACCATTGGGGCTCATTGTTCACTAAACTTGAAGAACAAAAAATTGTCGAATTGTACTGTTTGGATGCTTTGCATATATGTTTCTTAGACTATATAGACGCAATATATACAAGGATTTCAACCGTCTACCTGTTCCATTCATTGTTCTACTTGTCGAAAGTTACAAATAATTACGGATAAAGGATTAACCATAGGTGCTCATTGTTCACTTAAACTTGAAGAACAAAAAATTGGCGAATTGTACTGTTTGGATGCTTTGCATATATGTTTCTTAGACTATATAGAAGCAATATATACAAAGATTTCAACCGTCTTCCTGTTCCATTCATTGTTCTACTTGTCGAAAGTTACAAATAATTTCCGATAAAGGATTAACAATGGGGCTCATTGTTCACTTAAACTTGAAGGACAAAAAATTGGCGAATGGTACTGTTTGGATGCTTTGCATATATGTTTCTTAGACTATATGGAAGCAATATATACAACGATTTCAACCGTCTACGTGTTCCAATCATTGTTCTACTTGTAGAAAGTTACAATTAACTTCCGTTAAAGGATTAACAATGGGGCTCGTAGTTCACTTAAACTTGAAGAACAAAAAATTAGCGAATTGTACTGTTTGGATGCTTTGCATATATGTTTCTTAGACTATTTAGAAGCAATATATAGAAAGATTTCACCCGTCTACCTGTACTATTCATTGTTCTACTTGTAGAAAGTTACAAATAATTTCCATTTCATGATTATCAATGGGGCTCGCTGTTCAGTTAAACTTGAAGATCAAAAAATTGGCGATTGTTACTGTTTAGATGCTTTGCATATAGGTTTCTTAGACTATATAGAAGCAATATATACAAAGATTTCAACCGTCTACCTGTTCCATTCATTGTTCTACTTGTCGAAAATTACAAATAATTTCCGATAAAGGATTAGCCATTGGGGCTCATTGTTCACTTAAACTTGAAGAACAAAAAATTGGCGAATGGTACTGTTTGGATGCGTTGCATATATGTTTCTTAGACTATATAGAAGCAATATATACATTGATTTCAACCGTCTACCTGTTCCATTCATTGTTCTACTTGCCGAAATTTACAAATAATTTCCTCTAAAGGATTAACAATGGGGCTCGTAGTTCACTTAAACTTGAAGAACAAAAAATTGGCGAACGGTACTGCTTGGATGCTTTGCGTACATGTTTCTTAGACTATATGGAAGCAATATATACAAAGATTTCAACCGTCTACCTGTTCCATTCATTGTTCTACTTGCCGAAATTTACAAATAATTTCCTCTAAAGGATTAACAATGGGGCTCGTAGTTCACTTAAACTTGAAGAACAAAAAATTGGCGAACGGTACTGCTTGGATGCTTTGCGTACATGTTTCTTAGACTATATGGAAGCAATATATACAAAGATTTCAACCGTCTACCTGTTCCATTCATTGTTCTACTTGTCGAAAGTTACAAATAATTTCCGAAAACGGATTAACCATTGGGGCTCATTGTTCACTTAAACTTGAAGAACAAAAAATTAGCGAATGGTACTGTTTGGATGCTTTGCATATATGTTTCTTAGACTATATAGAAGCAATATATACAAAGATTTCAACCGTCTACCTGTTCCATTCATTGTTCTACTTGCCGAAATTTACAAATAATTTCCTCTAAAGGATTAACAATGGGGCTCGTAGTTCACTTAAACTTGAAGAACAAAAAATTGGCGAACGGTACTGCTTGGATGCTTTGCGTACATGTTTCTTAGACTATATGGAAGCAATATATACAAAGATTTCAACCGTCTACGTGTTCCAATCATTGTTCTACTTGTCGAAAGTTACAAATAATTTCCTTTAAAGGATTAACAATGGGGCTCGTTGTTCACTTAAACTTGAAGAACAATAAATTGGCGAATTGTACTGGTTGGATGCTTTGCATATATGTTTCTTAGACTATGTAGAAGCAATATATACAAAGATTTCAACCGTCTACCTGTTCCATTCATTGTTCTACTTGTCGAAAGTTACAAATAATTTCCGATAAAGGATTAACAATGGGGCTCATTGTTCACTTAAACTTGAAGAACAAAAAATTGGCGAATGGTACTGTTTGGATGCTTTGCATATATGTTTCTTAGACTATATAGAAGCAATATATACATTGATTTCAACCGTCTAACTGTTCCACTCATTGTTCTACTTGACGCAAGTTACAAATAATTTCCGATAACGGATTAACCATTGGGGCTCATTGTTCACTTAAACTTGAAGATAAAAAAATTGGCGAATGTTACTGTTTAGATGCTTTGCATATAAGTTTCTTAGACTATATAGAAGCAACATATACAAAGATTTCAACCGTCTACCTGTTCTATTCATTGTTCTACTTGTAGAAAGTTACAAATAATTTCCGTTTCATGATTATCAATGAGGCTCGTAGTTCACTTAAACTTCAAGCACAAAAAATTGGCGAATTGTACTGTTTGGATGCTTTGCATATTTGTTTCTTAGACTATATAGAAGCAATATATACAATGATTTCAACCGTCTACATGATCCATTCATTGTTCTACTTGTCGAAATTTACAAATAATTTCCTTTAAAGGATTAACAATGGGGCTCGTAGTTCACTTAAACATGAAGATGAAATAATTGGCGAATTGTACTGTTTTGATGCTTTACATATATGTTTCTTAGATTATATAGAAGCAATATATACAATGATTTCAACCGTCTACCTGTTCAATTCATTGTTCTACTTGTCGAAAGTTACAAATAATTTCCGTTAAGGGATTAACAATGGGGATCGTAGTTTACTTAAACTTGAAGAACAAAAAATTGGCGAATTGTACTGTTTGGATGCTTTGCATATATGTTTCTTAGACTATATAGAAGCAATATATACAATGATTTCAACAGTCTACCTGTTCCATTCATTGTTCTACTTGTCGAAATTCACAAATAATTTCCTTTAAAGGATTAACAATGGGGCTCGTAGTTCACTTAAACTTGAAGAACAAAAAATTGGCGAATGGTACTGTTTGGATGCTTTGCATATATGTTTCTTAGACTATTTAGATGCAATATATAGAAAGATTTCACCCGTCTACCTGTACTATTCATTGTTCTACTTGTAGAAAGTTACAAATAATTTCCATTTCATGATTATCAATGGGGCTCGTAGTTCACTTAAACTTAAAGAACAAAAAATTGGCGAATGGTACTGTTTGGATGATTTCCATATATTTTTCTTAGACTATATGGAAGCAATGTATATAAAGACTTCAACCGTCTACCTGATCCATGCATTGTTCTACTTGTCGAAATTTACAAATAATTTCCTTTAAAGGATTAACAATGGGGCTCGTAGTTCACTTAAACTTGATGAACAAAAAATTGGCGAATGGTACTGTTTAGATGCTTTGCATATATGTTTCTTAGACTATATAGAAGCAATATATACAAAGATTTCAACCGTCTACCAGTTCCATTCATTGTTCTACTTGTCGAAAGTTACAAATAATTTTCGATAACGGATTAACCATTGGGGCTCATTGTTCACTTAAACTTGAAGAACAAAAAATTGGCGAATTGTACTGTTTGGATGCTTTGCATATATGTTTCTTATACTATATAGAAGCAATATATGCAAAGATTTCAACCGTCTACCTGTTCCATTCAATGTTCTACTTGTCGAAATTTACAAATAATTTCCTTTAAAGGATTAACAATGGGGCTCGTAGTTTACTTAAACTTGAAGAACAAAAAATTGGCGAACGGTACTGTTTGGATGCTTTGCGTACATGTTTCTTAGACTATATGGAAGCAATATATACAAAGATTTCAACCGTCTACGTGTTCCAATCATTGTTCTACTTGTCGAAATTTACAAATAATTTCCTTTAAAGGATTAACAATGGGGCTCGTTGTTCACTTAAACTTGAAGAACAATAAATTGGCGAATTGTACTGTTTGGATGCTTTGCATATATGTTTCTTAGACTATATAGAAACAATATATACAAAGATTTCAACCGTCTACCTGTTCCATTCATTGTTCTACTTGTCGAAAGTTACAAATAATTTCCGATAAAGGATTAACAATGGGGCTCATTGTTCACTTAAACTTGAAGAACAAAAAATTGGCGAACGGTACTGCTTGGATGCTTTGCGTACATGTTTCTTAGACTATATGGATGCAATATATACAAAGATTTCAACCGTCTACCTGATCCATTCATTGTTCTACTTGTCGAAAGTTACAAATAATTTCCGATAAAGGATTAACAATGGGGCTCATTGTTCACTTAAACTTGAAGAACAAAAAATTGGCGAATGGTACTGTTTGGATGCTTTGCATATATGTTTCTTAGACTATATGGAAGCAATGTATACAAAGATTTCAACCGTCTACCTGTTCCATTCAATGTTCTACTTGTCGAAATTTACAAATAATTTCCTTTAAAGGATTAACAATGGGGCTCGTAGTTCACTTAAACTTGAAGAACAAAAAATTGGCGGACGGTACTGTTTGGATGCTTTGCATATATGTTTCTTAGACTATATAGAAGCAATATATACAAAGATTTCAACCGTCTACCTGTTCCATTCATTGTTCTACTTGCCGAAATTTACAAATAATTTCCTTTAAAGGATTAACAATGGGGCTCGTAGTTCACTTAAACTTGAAGAACAAAAAATTGGCGAAGGGTACTGCTTGGATGCTTTGCGTACATGTTTCTTAGACTATATGGAAGCAATATATACAAAGATTTCAACCGTCTACGTGTTCGAATCATTGTTCTACTTGTCGAAATTTACAAATAATTTCCTTTAAAGGATTAACAATGGGGCTCGTTGTTCACTTAAACTTGAAGAACAATAAATTGGCGAATTGTACTGGTTGGATGCTTTGCATATATGTTTCTTAGACTATGTAGAAGCAATATATACAAAGATTTCAACCGTCTACCTGTTCCATTCAATGTTCTACTTGTCGAAATTTACATATAATTTCCTTTAAAGGATTAACAATGGGGTCGTTGTTCACTTAAACTTGAAGAACAAAAAATTGGCGAATGGTACTGTTTGGATGCTTTGCATATATGTTTCATAGAATATATAGAAGCAATATATACAAAGATTTCAACCGTCTACCTGTTCCATTCATTGTTCTACTTGTCGAAAATTACAAATAATTTCCGATAAAGGATTAACAATGGGGCTCATTGTTCACTTAAACTTGAAGAACAAAAAATTGGCGAATGGTACTGTTTGGATGCTTTGCATATATGTTTCATAGAATATATAGAAGCAATATATACAAAGATTTCACCCGTCTACCTGTTCTATTCATAGTTCTACTTGTAGAAAGTTACAAATAATTTCCATTTCATGATTATCAATGGGGCTCGCTGTTCACTTAAACTTGAAGATCAAAAAATTGGCGATTGTTACTGTTTAGATGCTTTGCATATAGGTTTCTTAGACTATATAGAAGCAATATATACAAAGATTTCAACCGTCTACCTGTTCCATTCATTGTTCTACTTGTCGAAAATTACAAATAATTTCCGATAAAGGATTAGCCATTGGGGCTCATTGTTCTCTTAAACTTGAAGAACAAAAAATTGGCGAATGGTACTGTTTGGATGCTTTGCATATATGTTTCTTAGACTATATAGAAGCAATATATACGTTGATTTCAACCGTCTACCTGTTCCATTCATTGTTCTACTTGTCGAAATTTACAAATAATTTCCTTTAAAGGATTAACAATGGGGCTCGTAGTTCACTTAAACTTGAAGAACAAAAAATTGGCGAATGGTACTGTTTGGATGCTTTGCATATATGTTTCTTAGACTATATAGACGCAATATATACAAAGATTTCAACCGTCTACCTGTTCCATTCATTGTTCTACTTGTCGGAAGTTACAAATAATTTCCGATAAAGGATTAACCATTGGGGCTCGTTGTTCACTTAAACTTGAAGAACAAAAAATTGGCGAATGGTACTGTTTGGATGCTTTGCATATATGTTTCTTAGACTATATAGAAGCAATATATACATTGATTTCAACCGTCTACCTGTTCCATTCACTGTTCTACTTGTCGAAATTTACAAATAATTTCGTTTAAATGATTAACAATAGGGCTCGTAGTTCACTTAAACTTGAACAACAAAAAATTGGCGAATGGTACTGTTTGGATGCTTTGCCTATATGTTTCTTAGACTATATAGACGCAATATATACAAAGATTTCAACCGTCTACCTGTTCCACTCATTGTTCTACTTGTCGAAAGTTACAAATAATTTCCGATAAAGGATTAACAATGGGGCTCGTCGTTCACTTAAACTTGAAGAACAAAAAATTGGCGAATGGTACTGTTTGGATGCTTTGCATATATGTTTCTTAGACTATATAGAAGCAATATATACATTGATTTCAACCGGCTACCAGTTCTATTCATTGTTCTACTTCTCGCAAGGTACAAATAATTTCCGTTAAAGTATTAACAATGGGGCTCGTAGTTCACTTAAACTTGAAGAACAAAAAATTGGCGAATGGTACTGTTTGGATGCTTTGCATATATGTTTCATAGAATATATAGAAGCAATATATACAAAGATTTCAACCGTCTACCTGTTCCATTCATTGTTCTACTTGTCGAAAGTTACAAATAATTTCCGATAAAGGATTAACAATGGGGCTCGTAGTTCACTTAAACTTGAAGAACAAAAAATTGGCGAACGGTACTGCTTGGATGCTTTGCGTACATGTTTCTTAGACTATATGGAAGCAATATATACAAAGATTTCAACCGTCTACGTGTTCCAATCGTTGTTCTACTTGTCGAAAGTTACAAATAATTTCCTTTAAAGGATTAACAATGGGGCTCGTTGATCACTTAAACTTGAAGAACAATAAATTGGCGAATTGTACTGGTTGGATGCTTTGCATATATGTTTCTTAGACTATGTAGAAGCAATATATACAAAGATTTCAACCGTCTACCTGTTCCATTCATTGTTCTACTTGTCGCAAGTTACAAATAATTTCCGTTAAAGTATTAACAATGGGGCTCGTAGTTCACTTAAACTTGAAGATCAAATAATTGGCGAATTGTACTGTTTGGATGATTTGCATATATGTTTCTTAGACTATATAGAAACAATATATACAAAGATTTCAACCGTCCACGTGTTCCAATCATTGTTCTACTTGTCGAAATTTACAAATAATTTCCGTTAAGGGATTAACAATGGGGATCGTAGTTTACTTAAACTTGAAGAACAAGAAATTGGCGATTTGTACTGTTTGGATGCTTTGCATATATGTTTCTTAGAATATATAGAAGCAATATATACATTGATTTCAACCGGCTACCAGTTCCATTCATTGTTCTACTTCTCGCAAGGTACAAATAATTTCCGTTAAAGTATTAACAATGGGGCTCGTAGTTCACTTAAACTTGAAGAACAAAAAATTGGCGAATGGTACTGTTTGGATGCTTTGCATATATGTTTCATAGAATATATAGAAGCAATATATACAAAGATTTCAACCGTCTACCTGTTCCATTCATTGTTCTACTTGTCGAAAGTTACAAATAATTTCCGATAAAGGATTAACCATTGGGGCTCATTGTTCACTAAACTTGAAGAACAAAAAATTGTCGAATTGTACTGTTTGGATGCTTTGCATATATGTTTCTTAGACTATATAGACGCAATATATACAAGGATTTCAACCGTCTACCTGTTCCATTCATTGTTCTACTTGTCGAAAGTTACAAATAATTACGGATAAAGGATTAACCATTGGTGCTCATTGTTCACTTAAACTTGAAGAACAAAAAATTGGCGAATTGTACTGTTTGGATGCTTTGCATATATGTTTCTTAGACTATATAGAAGCAATATATACAAAGATTTCAACCGTCTTCCTGTTCCATTCATTGTTCTACTTGTCGAAAGTTACAAATAATTTCCTTTAAAGGATTAACAATGGGGCTCATTGTTCACTTAAACTTGAAGAACAATAAATTGGCGAATTGTACTGTTTGGATGCTTTGCATATATGTTTCTTAGACTATATAGAAGCAATATATACAAAGATTTCAACCGTCTACCTGTTCCATTCACTGTTCTACTTGTCGAAAGTTACAATTAATTTCCGTTAAAGGATTAACAATGGGGCTCGTCGTTCACTTAAACTTGAAGAACAAAAAATTGGCGAATGGTACTGTTTGGATGCTTTGCATATATGTTTCTTAGACTATATAGAAGCAATATATACATTGATTTCAACCGGCTACCAGTTCCATTCATTGTTCTACTTCTCGCAAGGTACAAATAATTTCCGTTAAAGTATTAACAATGGGGCTCGTAGTTCACTTAAACTTGAAGAACAAAAAATTGGCGAATGGTACTGTTTGGATGCTTTGCATATATGTTTCATAGAATATATAGAAGCAATATATACAAAGATTTCAACCGTCTACCTGTTCCATTCATTGTTCCACTTGTCGAAAGTTACAAATAATTTCCGATAAAGGATTAACCATTGGGGCTCATTGTTCACTAAACTTGAAGAACAAAAAATTGTCGAATTGTACTGTTTGGATGCTTTGCATATATGTTTCTTAGACTATATAGACGCAATATATACAAGGATTTCAACCGTCTACCTGTTCCATTCATTGTTCTACTTGTCGAAAGTTACAAATAATTACGGATAAAGGATTAACCATTGGTGCTCATTGTTCACTTAAACTTGAAGAACAAAAAATTGGCGAATTGTACTGTTTGGATGCTTTGCATATATGTTTCTTAGACTATATAGAAGCAATATATACAAAGATTTCAACCGTCTTCCTGTTCCATTCATTGTTCTACTTGTCGAAAGTTACAAATAATTTCCGATAAAGGATTAACAATGGGGCTCATTGTTCACTTAAACCTGAAGGACAAAAAATTGGCGAATGGTACTGTTTGGATGCTTTGCATATATGTTTCTTAGACTATATGGAAGCAATATATACAAAGATTTCAACCGTCTACGTGTTCCAATCATTGTTCTACTTGTCGAAATTTACAAATAATTTCCTTTAAAGGATTAACAATGGGGCTCGTTGTTCACTTAAACTTGAAGAACAAAAAAGTGGCGAATGGTACTGTTTGGATGCTTTGCATATATGTTTCTTAGACTATATAGAAGGAATATATACTATGATTTCAACAGTCTACCTGTTCCATTCATTGTTCTACTTGTCGAAATTTACAAATAATTTCCTTTAAAGGATTAACAATGGGGCTCGTAGTTCACTTAAACTTGAAGAACAAAAAATTGGCGAATGGTACTGTTTGGATGCTTTGCATATATGTTTCTTAGACTATTTAGAAGCAATATATAGAAAGATTTCACCCGTCTACCTGTACTATTCATTGTTCTACTTGTAGAAAGTTACAAATAATTTCCATTTCATGATTATCAATGGGGCTCGCTGTTCACTTAAACTTGAAGATCAAAAAATTGGCGATTGTTACTGTTTAGATGCTTTGCATATAGGTTTCTTAGACTATATAGAAGCAATATATACAAAGATTTCAACCGTCTACCTGTTCCATTCATTGTTCTACTTGTCGAAAATTACAAATAATTTCCGATAAAGGATTAGCCATTGGGGCTCATTGTTCACTTAAACTTGAAGAACAAAAAATTGGCGAATGGTACTGTTTGGATGCTTTGCATATATGTTTCTTAGACTATATAGAATCAATATATACGTTGATTTCAACCGTCTACCTGTTCCATTCATTGTTCTACTTGTCGAAATTTACAAATAATTTCCTTTAAAGCATTAACAATGGGGCTCGTAGTTCACTTAAACTTGAAGAACAAAAAATTGGCGAATGGTACTGTTTGGATGCTTTGCATATATGTTTCTTAGACTATATAGACGCAATATATACAAAGATTTCAACCGTCTACCTGTTCCATTCATTGTTCTACTTGTCGGAAGTTACAAATAATTTCCGATAAAGGATTAACCATTGGGGCTCGTTGTTCACTTAAACTTGAAGAACAAAAAATTGGCGAATGGTACTGTTTGGATGCTTTGCATATATGTTCCTTAGACTATATAGAAGCAATATATACATTGATTTCAACCGGCTACCAGTTCCATTCATTGTTCTACTTCTCGCAAGGTACAAATAATTTCCGTTAAAGTATTAACAATGGGGCTCGTAGTTCACTTAAACTTGAAGAACAAAAAATTGGCGAATGGTACTGTTTGGATGCTTTGCATATATGTTTCATAGAATATATAGAAGCAATATATACAAAGATTTCAACCGTCTACCTGTTCCATTCATTGTTCTACTTGTCGAAAATTACAAATAATTTCCGATAAAGGATTAACCATTGGGGCTCATTGTTCACTAAACTTGAAGAACAAAAAATTGTCGAATTGTACTGTTTGGATGCTTTGCATATATGTTTCTTAGACTATATAGACGCAATATATACAAGGATTTCAACCGTCTACCTGTTCCATTCATTGTTCTACTTGTCGAAAGTTACAAATAATTACGGATAAAGGATTAACCATAGGTGCTCATTGTTCACTTAAACTTGAAGAACAAAAAATTGGCGAATTGTACTGTTTGGATGCTTTGCATATATGTTTCTTAGACTATATAGAAGCAATATATACAAAGATTTCAACCGTCTTCCTGTTCCATTCATTGTTCTACTTGTCGAAAGTTACAAATAATTTCCGATAAAGGATTAACAATGGGGCTCATTGTTCACTTAAACTTGAAGGACAAAAAATTGGCGAATGGTACTGTTTGGATGCTTTGCATATATGTTTCTTAGACTATATGGAAGCAATATATACAACGATTTCAACCGTCTACGTGTTCCAATCATTGTTCTACTTGTAGAAAGTTACAATTAACTTCCGTTAAAGGATTAACAATGGGGCTCGTAGTTCACTTAAACTTGAAGAACAAAAAATTAGCGAATTGTACTGTTTGGATGCTTTGCATATATGTTTCTTAGACTATTTAGAAGCAATATATAGAAAGATTTCACCCGTCTACCTGTACTATTCATTGTTCTACTTGTAGAAAGTTACAAATAATTTCCATTTCATGATTATCAATGGGGCTCGCTGTTCACTTAAACTTGAAGATCAAAAAATTGGCGATTGTTACTGTTTAGATGCTTTGCATATAGGTTTCTTAGACTATATAGAAGCAATATATACAAAGATTTCAACCGTCTACCTGTTCCATTCATTGTTCTACTTGTCGAAAATTACAAATAATTTCCGATAAAGGATTAGCCATTGGGGCTCATTGTTCACTTAAACTTGAAGAACAAAAAATTGGCGAATGGTACTGTTTGGATGCGTTGCATATATGTTTCTTAGACTATATAGAAGCAATATATACATTGATTTCAACCGTCTACCTGTTCCATTCATTGTTCTACTTGCCGAAATTTACAAATAATTTCCTCTAAAGGATTAACAATGGGGCTCGTAGTTCACTTAAACTTGAAGAACAAAAAATTGGCGAACGGTACTGCTTGGATGCTTTGCGTACATGTTTCTTAGACTATATGGAAGCAATATATACAAAGATTTCAACCGTCTACCTGTTCCATTCATTGTTCTACTTGCCGAAATTTACAAATAATTTCCTCTAAAGGATTAACAATGGGGCTCGTAGTTCACTTAAACTTGAAGAACAAAAAATTGGCGAACGGTACTGCTTGGATGCTTTGCGTACATGTTTCTTAGACTATATGGAAGCAATATATACAAAGATTTCAACCGTCTACCTGTTCCATTCATTGTTCTACTTGTCGAAAGTTACAAATAATTTCCGAAAACGGATTAACCATTGGGGCTCATTGTTCACTTAAACTTGAAGAACAAAAAATTAGCGAATGGTACTGTTTGGATGCTTTGCATATATGTTTCTTAGACTATATAGAAGCAATATATACAAAGATTTCAACCGTCTACCTGTTCCATTCATTGTTCTACTTGCCGAAATTTACAAATAATTTCCTCTAAAGGATTAACAATGGGGCTCGTAGTTCACTTAATCTTGAAGAACAAAAAATTGGCGAACGGTACTGCTTGGATGCTTTGCGTACATGTTTCTTAGACTATATGGAAGCAATATATACAAAGATTTCAACCGTCTACGTGTTCCAATCATTGTTCTACTTGTCGAAAGTTACAAATAATTTCCTTTAAAGGATTAACAATGGGGCTCGTTGTTCACTTAAACTTGAAGAACAATAAATTGGCGAATTGTACTGGTTGGATGCTTTGCATATATGTTTCTTAGACTATGTAGAAGCAATATATACAAAGATTTCAACCGTCTACCTGTTCCATTCATTGTTCTACTTGTCGAAAGTTACAAATAATTTCCGATAAAGGATTAACAATGGGGCTCATTGTTCACTTAAACTTGAAGATAAAAAAATTGGCGAATGTTACTGTTTAGATGCTTTGCATATAAGTTTCTTAGACTATATAGAAGCAACATATACAAAGATTTCAACCGTCTACCTGTTCTATTCATTGTTCTACTTGTAGAAAGTTACAAATAATTTCCGTTTCATGATTATCAATGAGGCTCGTAGTTCACTTAAACTTCAAGCACAAAAAATTGGCGAATTGTACTGTTTGGATGCTTTGCATATTTGTTTCTTAGACTATATAGAAGCAATATATACAATGATTTCAACCGTCTACATGATCCATTCATTGTTCTACTTGTCGAAATTTACAAATAATTTCCTTTAAAGGATTAACAATGGGGCTCGTAGTTCACTTAAACATGAAGATGAAATAATTGGCGAATTGTACTGTTTGGATGCTTTGCATATATGTTTCTTAGACTATATAGAAGCAATATATACAATGATTTCAACAGTCTACCTGTTCCATTCATTGTTCTACTTGTCGAAATTCACAAATAATTTCCTTTAAAGGATTAACAATGGGGCTCGTAGTTCACTTAAACTTGAAGAACAAAAAATTGGCGAATGGTACTGTTTGGATGCTTTGCATATATGTTTCTTAGACTATTTAGATGCAATATATAGAAAGATTTCACCCGTCTACCTGTACTATTCATTGTTCTACTTGTAGAAAGTTACAAATAATTTCCATTTCATGATTATCAATGGGGCTCGTAGTTCACTTAAACTTAAAGAACAAAAAATTGGCGAATGGTACTGTTTGGATGATTTCCATATATTTTTCTTAGACTATATGGAAGCAATGTATATAAAGACTTCAACCGTCTACCTGATCCATGCATTGTTCTACTTGTCGAAATTTACAAATAATTTCCTTTAAAGGATTAACAATGGGGCTCGTAGTTCACTTAAACTTGATGAACAAAAAATTGGCGAATGGTACTGTTTGGATGCTTTGCATATATGTTTCTTAGACTATATAGAAACAATATATACAAAGATTTCAACCGTCTACCTGTTCCATTCATTGTTCTACTTGTCGAAAGTTACAAATAATTTCCGATAAAGGATTAACAATGGGGCTCATTGTTCACTTAAACTTGAAGAACAAAAAATTGGCGAACGGTACTGCTTGGATGCTTTGCGTACATGTTTCTTAGACTATATGGAAGCAATATATACAAAGATTTCAACCGTCTACCTGATCCATTCATTGTTCTACTTGTCGAAAGTTACAAATAATTTCCGATAAAGGATTAACAATGGGGCTCATTGTTCACTTAAACTTGAAGAACAAAAAATTGGCGAATGGTACTGTTTGGATGCTTTGCATATATGTTTCTTAGACTATATGGAAGCAATGTATACAAAGATTTCAACCGTCTACCTGTTCCATTCAATGTTCTACTTGTCGAAATTTACAAATAATTTCCTTTAAAGGATTAACAATGGGGCTCGTAGTTCACTTAAACTTGAAGAACAAAAAATTGGCGGACGGTACTGTTTGGATGCTTTGCATATATGTTTCTTAGACTATATAGAAGCAATATATACAAAGATTTCAACCGTCTACCTGTTCCATTCATTGTTCTACTTGCCGAAATTTACAAATAATTTCCTTTAAAGGATTAACAATGGGGCTCGTAGTTCACTTAAACTTGAAGAACAAAAAATTGGCGAAGGGTACTGCTTGGATGCTTTGCGTACATGTTTCTTAGACTATATGGAAGCAATATATACAAAGATTTCAACCGTCTACGTGTTCGAATCATTGTTCTACTTGTCGAAATTTACAAATAATTTCCTTTAAAGGATTAACAATGGGGCTCGTTGTTCACTTAAACTTGAAGAACAATAAATTGGCGAATTGTACTGGTTGGATGCTTTGCATATATGTTTCTTAGACTATGTAGAAGCAATATATACAAAGATTTCAACCGTCTACCTGTTCCATTCAATGTTCTACTTGTCGAAATTTACATATAATTTCCTTTAAAGGATTAACAATGGGGTCGTTGTTCACTTAAACTTGAAGAACAAAAAATTGGCGAATGGTACTGTTTGGATGCTTTGCATATATGTTTCTTAGACTATATAGAAGCAATATATACAAAGATTTCAACCGTCTACCTGCTCCATTCATTGTTCTACTTGTCGAAAGTTACAAATAATTTCCGTTAAGGGATTAACCATTGGGGCTCATTGTTCACTTACACTTGAAGAACAAAAAATTGGCGAATTATACTGTTTGGATGCTTTGCATATATGTTTCTTATACTATAAAGAAGCAATATATACAAATATTTCAACCGTCTACCTGTTCCATTCACCGTTCTACTTGTCGAAAGTTACAAATAATTTCCGTTAAGGGATTAACAATGGGGATCGTAGTTCACTTAAACTTGAAGAACAAAAAATTGGCGAATTGTACTGTTTGGATGTTTGCGTACATGTTTCTTAGACTATATGGAAGCAATATATACAAAGATTACAACCGTCTACGTGTTCCAATCATTGTTCTACTTGTCGAAATTTACAAATAATTTCCTTTAAAGGATTAACAATGGGGCTCGTTGTTCACTTAAACTTGAAGAACAAAAAAGTGGCGAATGGTACTGTTTGGATGCTTTGCATATATGTTTCTTAGACTATATAGAAGGAATATATACAATGATTTCAACAGTCTACCTGTTCCATTCATTGTTCTACTTGTCGAAATTTACAAATAATTTCCTTTAAAGGATTAACAATGGGGCTCGTTGTTCACTTAAACTTGAAGAACAATAAATTGGCGAATTGTACTGTTTGGATGCTTTGCATATATGTTTCTTAGACTATATAGAAACAATATATACAAAGATTTCAACCGTCTACCTGTTCCATTCATTGTTCTACTTGTCGAAAGTTACAAATAATTTCCTTTAAAGGATTAACAATGGGGCTCGTTGTTCACTTAAACTTGAAGAACAATAAATTGGCGAATTGTACTGTTTGGATGCTTTGCATATATGTTTCTTAGACTATATAGAAACAATATATACAAAGATTTCAACCGTCTACCTGTTCCATTCATTGTTCTACTTGTCGAAAGTTACAAATAATTTCCGATAAAGGATTAACAATGGGGCTCATTGTTCACTTAAACTTGAAGAACAAGAAATTGGCGAACGGTACTGCTTGGATGCTTTGCGTACATGTTTCTTAGACTATATGGAAGCAATATATACAAAGATTTCAACCGTCTACCTGATCCATTCATTGTTCTACTTGTCGAAAGTTACAAATAATTTCCGATAAAGGATTAACAATGGGGCTCATTGTTCACTTAAACTTGAAGAACAAAAAATTGGCGAATGGTACTGTTTGGATGCTTTGCATATATGTTTCTTAGACTATATGGAAGCAATGTATACAAAGATTTCAACCGTCTACCTGTTCCATTCAATGTTCTACTTGTCGAAATTTACAAATAATTTCCTTTAAAGGATTAACAATGGGGCTCGTAGTTCACTTAAACTTGAAGAACAAAAAATTGGCGGACGGTACTGTTTGGATGCTTTGCATATATGTTTCTTAGACTATATAGAAGCAATATATACAAAGATTTCAACCGTCTACCTGTTCCATTCATTGTTCTACTTGCCGAAATTTACAAATAATTTCCTTTAAAGGATTAACAATGGGGCTCGTAGTTCACTTAAACTTGAAGAACAAAAAATTGGCGAAGGGTACTGCTTGGATGCTTTGCGTACATGTTTCTTAGACTATATGGAAGCAATATATACAAAGATTTCAACCGTCTACGTGTTCGAATCATTGTTCTACTTGTCGAAATTTACAAATAATTTCCTTTAAAGGATTAACAATGGGGCTCGTTGTTCACTTAAACTTGAAGAACAATAAATTGGCGAATTGTACTGGTTGGATGCTTTGCATATATGTTTCTTAGACTATGTAGAAGCAATATATACAAAGATTTCAACCGTCTACCTGTTCCATTCAATGTTCTACTTGTCGAAATTTACATATAATTTCCTTTAAAGGATTAACAATGGGGTCGTTGTTCACTTAAACTTGAAGAACAAAAAATTGGCGAATGGTACTGTTTGGATGCTTTGCATATATGTTTCTTAGACTATATAGAAGCAATATATACAAAGATTTCAACCGTCTACCTGCTCCATTCATTGTTCTACTTGTCGAAAGTTACAAATAATTTCCGTTAAGGGATTAACCATTGGGGCTCATTGTTCACTTACACTTGAAGAACAAAAAATTGGCGAATTATACTGTTTGGATGCTTTGCATATATGTTTCTTATACTATAAAGAAGCAATATATACAAAGATTTCAACCGTCTACCTGTTCCATTCACTGTTCTACTTGTCGAAAGTTACAAATAATTTCCTTTAAAGGATTAACAATGGGGCTCGTTGTTCACTTAAACTTGAAGAACAATAAATTGGCGAATTGTACTGGTTGGATGCTTTGCATATATGTTTCTTAGACTATGTAGAAGCAATATATACAAAGATTTCAACCGTCTACCTGTTCCATTCAATGTTCTACTTGTCGAAATTTACATATAATTTCCTTTAAAGGATTAACAATGGGGTCGTTGTTCACTTAAACTTGAAGAACAAAAAATTGGCGAATGGTACTGTTTGGATGCTTTGCATATATGTTTCTTAGACTATATAGAAGCAATATATACAAAGATTTCAACCGTCTACCTGTTCCATTCACTGTTCTACTTGTCGAAAGTTACAAATAATTTCCGTTAAGGGATTAACAATGGGGATCGTAGTTCACTTAAACTTGAAGAACAAAAAATTGGCGAAGGGTACTGCTTGGATGCTTTGCGTACATGTTTCTTAGACTATATGGAAGCAATATATACAAAGATTTCAACCGTCTACGTGTTCCAATCATTGTTCTACTTGTCGAAATTTACAAATAATTTCCTTTAAAGGATTAACAATGGGGCTCGTTGTTCACTTAAACTTGAAGAACAATAAATTGGCGAATTGTACTGTTTGGATGCTTTGCATATATGTTTCTTAGACTATATAGAAACAATATATACAAAGATTTCAACCGTCTACCTGTTCCATTCATTGTTCTACTTGTCGAAAGTTACAAATAATTTCCGATAAAGGATTAACAATGGGGCTCATTGTTCACTTAAACTTGAAGAACAAGAAATTGGCGAACGGTACTGCTTGGATGCTTTGCGTACATGTTTCTTAGACTATATGGAAGCAATATATACAAAGATTTCAACCGTCTACCTGATCCATTCATTGTTCTACTTGTCGAAAGTTACAAATAATTTCCGATAAAGGATTAACAATGGGGCTCATTGTTCACTTAAACTTGAAGAACAAAAAATTGGCGAATGGTACTGTTTGGATGCTTTGCATATATGTTTCTTAGACTATATGGAAGCAATGTATACAAAGATTTCAACCGTCTACCTGTTCCATTCAATGTTCTACTTGTCGAAATTTACAAATAATTTCCTTTAAAGGATTAACAATGGGGCTCGTAGTTCACTTAAACTTGAAGAACAAAAAATTGGCGGACGGTACTGTTTGGATGCTTTGCATATATGTTTCTTAGACTATATAGAAGCAATATATACAAAGATTTCAACCGTCTACCTGTTCCATTCATTGTTCTACTTGCCGAAATTTACAAATAATTTCCTTTAAAGGATTAACAATGGGGCTCGTAGTTCACTTAAACTTGAAGAACAAAAAATTGGCGAAGGGTACTGCTTGGATGCTTTGCGTACATGTTTCTTAGACTATATGGAAGCAATATATACAAAGATTTCAACCGTCTACGTGTTCGAATCATTGTTCTACTTGTCGAAATTTACAAATAATTTCCTTTAAAGGATTAACAATGGGGCTCGTTGTTCACTTAAACTTGAAGAACAATAAATTGGCGAATTGTACTGGTTGGATGCTTTGCATATATGTTTCTTAGACTATGTAGAAGCAATATATACAAAGATTTCAACCGTCTACCTGTTCCATTCAATGTTCTACTTGTCGAAATTTACATATAATTTCCTTTAAAGGATTAACAATGGGGTCGTTGTTCACTTAAACTTGAAGAACAAAAAATTGGCGAATGGTACTGTTTGGATGCTTTGCATATATGTTTCTTAGACTATATAGAAGCAATATATACAAAGATTTCAACCGTCTACCTGCTCCATTCATTGTTCTACTTGTCGAAAGTTACAAATAATTTCCGTTAAGGGATTAACCATTGGGGCTCATTGTTCACTTACACTTGAAGAACAAAAAATTGGCGAATTATACTGTTTGGATGCTTTGCATATATGTTTCTTATACTATAAAGAAGCAATATATACAAAGATTTCAACCGTCTACCTGTTCCATTCACTGTTCTACTTGTCGAAAGTTACAAATAATTTCCGTTAAGGGATTAACAATGGGGATCGTAGTTCACTTAAACTTGAAGAACAAAAAATTGGCGAATTGTACTGTTTGGATGTTTGCGTACATGTTTCTTAGACTATATGGAAGCAATATATACAAAGATTTCAACCGTCTACGTGTTCCAATCATTGTTCTACTTGTCGAAATTTACAAATAATTTCCTTTAAAGGATTAACAATGGGGCTCGTTGTTCTCTTAAACTTGAAGAACAAAAAAGTGGCGAATGGTACTGTTTGGATGCTTTGCATATATGTTTCTTAGACTATATAGAAGGAATATATACAATGATTTCAACAGTCTACCTGTTCCATTCATTGTTCTACTTGTCGAAATTTACAAATAATTTCCTTTAAAGGATTAACAATGGGGCTCGTAGTTCACTTAAACTTGAAGAACAAAAAATTGGCGAATTGTACTGTTTGGATGCTTTGCATATATGTTTCTTAGACTATATAGAAGCACTATATACAAAGATTTCAACCGTCTACCTGTTCTATTCATTGTTCTACTTGTAGAAAGTTACAAATAATTTCCATTTCATGATTATCAATGGGGCTCGTAGTTCACTTAAACTTGAAGAACAAAAAATTGGCGAAATGTACTGTTTGGATGCTTTGCATATATGTTTCTTAGACTATATAGAAGCAATATATACAAAGATTTCAACCGTCTACCTGTTCCATTCATTGTTCTACTTGTCGAAAGTTACAAATAATTTCCGAAAACGGATTAACCATTGGGGCTCATTGTTCACTTAAACTTGAAGAACAAAAAATTAGCGAATGGTACTGTTTGGATGCTTTGCATATATGTTTCTTAGACTATATAGAAGCAATATATACAAAGATTTCAACCGTCTACCTGTTCCATTCATTGTTCTACTTGCCGAAATTTACAAATAATTTCCTCTAAAGGATTAACAATGGGGCTCGTAGTTCACTTAAACTTGAAGAACAAAAAATTGGCGAACGGAACTGCTTGGATGCTTTGCGTACATGTTTCTTAGACTATATGGAAGCAATATATACAAAGATTTCAACCGTCTACGTGTTCCAATCATTGTTCTACTTGTCGAAAGTTACAAATAATTTCCTTTAAAGGATTAACAATGGGGCTCGTTGTTCACTTAAACTTGAAGAACAATAAATTGGCGAATTGTACTGGTTGGATGCTTTGCATATATGTTTCTTAGACTATGTAGAAGCAATATATACAAAGATTTCAACCGTCTACCTGTTCCATTCATTGTTCTACTTGTCGAAAGTTACAAATAATTTCCGATAAAGGATTAACAATGGGGCTCATTGTTCACTTAAACTTGAAGAACAAAAAATTGGCGAATTGTACTGTTTGGATGCTTGCATATATGTTTCATAGACTATTTAGAAGCAATATATAGAAAGATTTCACCCGTCTACCTGTACTATTCATTGTTCTACTTGTAGAAAGTTACAAATAATTTCCATTTCATGATTATCAATGGGGCTCGCTGTTCACTTAAACTTGAAGATCAAAAAATTGGCGATTGTTACTGTTTAGATGCTTTGCATATATGTTTCTTAGATTATATAGATGCAATATATACAAAGATTTCAACCGTCTACCTGTTCCATTCATTGTTCTACTTGTCGAAAGTTACAAATAATTTCCGATAAAGGATTAACCATTGGGGCTCATTGTTCACTTAAACTTGAAGAACAAAAAATTGGCGAATTGTACTGTTTGGATGCTTTGCGTACATCTTTCTTAGACTATATGGAAACAATATATACAAAGATTTCAACCGTCTACGTGTTCCAATCATTGTTCTACTTGTCGAAATTTACAAATAATTTCCATTAAAGGATTAACATTGGGGCTCGTTGTTCACTTAAACTTGAAGAACAAAAAAGTGGCGTATGGTACTGTTTGGATGCTTTGCATATATGTTTCTTAGACTATAAAGAAGTAATATATACATTGATTTCAACCGTCTACCTGTTCCATTCATTGTTCTACTTGTCGCAAGTTACAAATAATTTCCGTTAAAGTATTAACAATGGGGCTCGTAGTTCACTTAAACTTGAAGATCAAATAATTGGCGAATTGTACTGTTTGGATGATTTGCATATATGTTTCTTAGACTATATAGAAGCAATATATACAAAGATTTCAACCGTCTACCTGTTCCATTCATTGTTCTACTTGTCGAAAGTTACAAATAATTTCCGATAAAGGATTAACAATGGGGCTCATTGTTCACTTACACTTGAAGAACAAAAAATTGGCGAATTATACTGTTTGGATGCTTTGCATATATGTTTCTTAGACTATATAGAAGCACTATATACAAAGATTTCAACCGTCTACCTGTTCTATTCATTGTTCTACTTGTAGAAAGTTACAAATAATTTCCATTTCATGATTATCAATGGGGCTCGTAGTTCACTTAAACTTGAAGAACAAAAAATTGGCGAAATGTACTGTTTGGATGCTTTGCATATATGTTTCTTAGACTATATAGAAGCAATATATACAAAGATTTCAACCGTCTACCTGTTCCATTCATTGTTCTACTTGTCGAAAGTTACAAATAATTTCCGAAAACGGATTAACCATTGGGGCTCATTGTTCACTTAAACTTGAAGAACAAAAAATTAGCGAATGGTACTGTTTGGATGCTTTGCATATATGTTTCTTAGACTATATAGAAGCAATATATACAAAGATTTCAACCGTCTACCTGTTCCATTCATTGTTCTACTTGCCGAAATTTACAAATAATTTCCTCTAAAGGATTAACAATGGGGCTCGTAGTTCACTTAAACTTGAAGAACAAAAAATTGGCGAACGGTACTGCTTGGATGCTTTGCGTACATGTTTCTTAGACTATATGGAAGCAATATATACAAAGATTTCAACCGTCTACGTGTTCCAATCATTGTTCTACTTGTCGAAAGTTACAAATAATTTCCTTTAAAGGATTAACAATGGGGCTCGTTGTTCACTTAAACTTGAAGAACAATAAATTGGCGAATTGTACTGGTTGGATGCTTTGCATATATGTTTCTTAGACTATGTAGAAGCAATATATACAAAGATTTCAACCGTCTACCTGTTCCATTCATTGTTCTACTTGTCGAAAGTTACAAATAATTTCCGATAAAGGATTAACAATGGGGCTCATTGTTCACTTAAACTTGAAGAACAAAAAATTGGCGAATTGTACTGTTTGGATGCTTGCATATATGTTTCATAGACTATTTAGAAGCAATATATAGAAAGATTTCACCCGTCTACCTGTACTATTCATTGTTCTACTTGTAGAAAGTTACAAATAATTTCCATTTCATGATTATCAATGGGGCTCGCTGTTCACTTAAACTTGAAGATCAAAAAATTGGCGATTGTTACTGTTTAGATGCTTTGCATATATGTTTCTTAGATTATATAGATGCAATATATACAAAGATTTCAACCGTCTACCTGTTCCATTCATTGTTCTACTTGTCGAAAGTTACAAATAATTTCCGATAAAGGATTAACCATTGGGGCTCATTGTTCACTTAAACTTGAAGAACAAAAAATTGGCGAATTGTACTGTTTGGATGCTTTGCGTACATCTTTCTTAGACTATATGGAAACAATATATACAAAGATTTCAACCGTCTACGTGTTCCAATCATTGTTCTACTTGTCGAAATTTACAAATAATTTCCATTAAAGGATTAACATTGGGGCTCGTTGTTCACTTAAACTTGAAGAACAAAAAAGTGGCGTATGGTACTGTTTGGATGCTTTGCATATATGTTTCTTAGACTATAAAGAAGTAATATATACATTGATTTCAACCGTCTACCTGTTCCATTCATTGTTCTACTTGTCGCAAGTTACAAATAATTTCCGTTAAAGTATTAACAATGGGGCTCGTAGTTCACTTAAACTTGAAGATCAAATAATTGGCGAATTGTACTGTTTGGATGATTTGCATATATGTTTCTTAGACTATATAGAAGCAATATATACAAAGATTTCAACCGTCTACCTGTTCCATTCATTGTTCTACTTGTCGAAAGTTACAAATAATTTCCGATAAAGGATTAACAATGGGGCTCATTGTTCACTTAAACTTGAAGAACAAAAAATTGGCGAATGGTACTGTTTGGATGCTTTGCATATAGGTTTCTTAGACTATATAGAAGCAACATATACAAAGATTTCAACCGTCTACCTGTTCTATTCATTGTTCTTCTTGTCGAAAGTTACAAATAATTTCCGATAAAGGATTAACAATGGGGCTCATTCGAGGTTTTGAGGCTTTCGCGGCCATTGTTAGGTATACAATGGTCCATTATAAATAGGAGTGCTGTCAACAGGAGACCTCAGTATCAGTTTACCCTGATGAAGCTAGCTGAAATGCTGGCGAAACGTCGGAATTTTCAAATTTCCCAACGCGGCTTTAACCCGAAAAACGCTAACCATTGTATAATGGGGCTCATTGTTCACTAAATTTGAAGAACAAAAAATTGTCGAATTGTACTGTTTGGATGCTTTGCATATATGTTTCTTAGACTATATAGAAGCAATATATACAATGATTTCAACCGTCTACCTGTTCCATTCATTGTTCTACTTGTCGAAAGTTACAAATAATTTCCGTTAAGGGATTAACCATTGGGGCTCATTGTTCACTTACACTTGAAGAACAAAAAATTGGCGAATTATACTGTTTGGATGCTTTGCATATATGTTTCTTAAACTATAAAGAAGCAATATATACAAAGATTTCAACCGTCTACCTGTTCCATTCACTGTTCTACTTGTCGAAAGTTACAAATAATTTCCGTTAAGGGATTAACAATGGGGATCGTAGTTCACTTAAACTTGAAGAACAAAAAATTGGCGAATTGTACTGTTTGGATGCTTTGCATATATGTTTCTTAGACTATATAGAAGCAATATATACAAAGATTTCAACCGTCTACCTGTTCCATTCATAGTTCTACTTGTCGAAAGTTACAAATAATTTCCGATAAAGGATTAACAATGGGGCTCATTGTTCACTTAAACTTGAAGAACAAAAAATTGGCGAATGGTACTGTTTGGATGCTTTGCATATATGTTTCTTATACTATATAGAAGCAATATATACAAAGATTTCAACCGTCTACCTGTTCCATTCAATGTTCTACTTGTCGAAATTTACAAATAATTTCCTTTAAAGGATTAACAATGGGGCTCGTAGTTCACTTAAACTTGAAGAACAAAAAATTGGCGAATTGTACTGTTTGGATGCTTTGCATATATGTTTCTTAGACTATATAGAAGCACTATATACAAAGATTTCAACCGTCTACCTGTTCTATTCATTGTTCTACTTGTAGAAAGTTACAAATAATTTCCATTTCATGATTATCAATGGGGCTCGTAGTTCACTTAAACTTGAAGAACAAAAAATTGGCGAAATGTACTGTTTGGATGCTCTGCATATATGTTTCTTAGACTATATAGAAGCAATATATACAATGATTTCAACAGTCTACCTGTTCCATTCATTGTTCTACTTGTCGAAATTTACAAATAATTTCCTTTAAAGGATTAACAATGGGGCTCATTGTTCACTTAAACTTGAAGAACAAAAAAATGGCGAATTGTACTGTTTGGATGCTTTGCATATATGTTTCTTATACTATATAGAAGCAATATATACAAAGATTTCAACCGTCTACCTGTTCCATTCAATGTTCTACTTGTCGAAAGTTACAAATAATTTCCGATAAAGGATTAACAATGGGGCTCGTAGTTCACTTAAACTTGAAGAACAAAAAATTGGCGAATTGTACTGTTTGGATGCTTTGCATATGTGTTTCTTAGACTATTTAGAAGCAATATATAGATAGATTTCAACCGTCTACCTGTTGCATTCATTGTTCTACTTGTCGAAAGTTACAAATAATTTCCATTTCATGATTAACAATGGGGCTCGTAGTTCACTTAAACTTGAAGATCAAAAAATTGGCGATTGTTACTGTTTAGATGCTTTGCATATAGGTTTCTTAGACTATATAGAAGCAATATATACAAAGATTTCAACCGTCTACCTGTTCCATTCATTGTTCTACTTCTCGAAAGTTACAAATAATTTCCGAAAACGGATTAAACATTGGGGCTCATTGTTCACTTAAACTTGAAGAACAAAAAATTAGCGAATGGTACTGTTTGGATGCTTTGCATATATGTTTCTTAGACTATATAGAAGCAATATATACAAAGATTTCAACCGTCTACCTGTTCCATTCATTGTTCTACTTGCCGAAATTTACAAATAATTTCCTTTAAAGGATTAACAATGGGGATCGTAGTTCACATAAACTTGAAGAACAAAAAATTGGCGAACGGTACTGCTTGGATGCTTTGCGTACATGTTTCTTAGACTATATGGAAGCAATATATACAAAGATTTCAACCGTCTACGTGTTCCAATCATTGTTCTACTTGTCGAAAGTTACAAATAATTTCCTTTAAAGGATTAACAATGGGGCTCGTTGTTCACTTAAACTTGAAGAACAATAAATTGGCGAATTGTACTGTTTGGATGCTTTGCATATATGTTTCTTAGACTATATAGTAGCAATATATACAAAGATTTCAACCGTCTACCTGTTCCATTCATAGTTCTACTTGTCGAAAGTTACAAATAATTTCCGATAAAGGATTAACAATGGGGCTCATTGTTCACTTAAACTTGAAGAACAAAAAATTGGCGAATTGTACTGTTTGGATGCTATGCATATATGTTTGTTATACTATATAGAAGCAATATATACAAAGATTTCAACCGTCTACCTGTTCCATTCAATGTTCTAGTTGTCGAAATGTACAAATAATTTCCTTTAAAGGATTAACAATGGGGCTCGTAGTTCACTTAAACTTGAAGAACAAAAAATTGGCGAATTGTACTGTTTGGATGCTTTGCATATGTGTTTCTTAGACTATTTAGAAGCAATATATAGAAAGATTTCACCCGTCTACCTGTACTATTAATTGTTCTATTTGTAGAAATTTACAAATAATTTCCATTTCATGATTATCAATGGGGCTCGCTGTTCACTTAAACTTGAAGATCGAAAAATTGGCGAATGTTACTGTTTAGATGCTTTGCATATAGGTTTCTTAGACTATATAGAAGCAACATATACAAAGATTTCAACCGTCTACCTGTTCTATTCATTGTTCTTCTTGTCGAAAATTACAAATAATTTCCGTTTCATGATTATCAATGGGCCTCGTTGTTCACTCAAACTTGAAGAACAAAAAATTGTCGAATTGTACTGTTTGGATGCTTTGCATATATGTTTCTTAGACTACATAGAAGCAATATATACATTGATTTCAACCGTCTACCTGTTCCATTCATTGTTCTACTTGTCGGAAGTTACAAATAATTTCCGTTAAAGTATTAACAATGGGGCTCGTAGTTCACTTAAACATGAAGATGAAATAATTGGCGAATTGTACTGTTTGGATGCTTTGCATATATGTTTCTTAGATTATATAGAAGCAATAAATACAAAGATATCAAACGTCTAACTGTTCCATTCATTGTTCTACTTGTCGAAAATTACAAATAATTTCCGATAACGGATTAACCATTGGGGCTCATTGTTCACTTAAACTTGCAGAACAAAAAATTGGCGAATTGTACTGTTTGGATGCTATGCATATATGTTTCTTATACTATATAGAAACAATATATACAAAGATTTCAACCGTCTACCTGTTCCATTCAATGTTCTAGTTGTCGAAATTTACTAATAATTTCCTTTAAAGGATTAACAATGGGGCTCGTAGTTCACTTAAACTTGAAGAACAAAAAATTGGCGAATTGTACTGTTTGGATGCTTTGCATATGTGTTTCTTAGACTATTTAGAAGCAATATATAGATAGATTTCAACCGTCTACCTGTTGCATTCATTGTTCTACTTGTCGAAAGTTACAAATAATTTCCATTTCATGATTAACAATGGGGCTCGTAGTTCACTTAAACTTGAAGATCAAAAAATTGGCGATTGTTACTGTTTAGATGCTTTGCATATAGGTTTCTTAGACTATATAGAAGCAATATATACAAAGATTTCAACCGTCTACCTGTTCCATTCATTGTTCTACTTGTCGAAAGTTACAAATAATTTCCGAAAACGGATTAACCATTGGGGCTCATTGTTCACTTAAACTTGAAGAACAAAAAATTAGCGAATGGTACTGTTTGGATGCTTTGCATATATGTTTCTTAGACTATATAGAAGCAATACATACAAAGATTTCAACCGTCTACCTGTTCCATTCATTGTTCTACTTGTCGAAAGTTACAAATAATTTCCGATAAAGGATTAACAATGGGGCTCATTGTTCACTTAAACTTGAAGAACAAAAAATTGGCGAATGGTACTGTTTGGATGCTTTGCATATATGTTTCTTAGACTATATAGAAGCAATATATACATTGATTTCAACCGTCTAACTGTTCCACTCATTGTTCTACTTGTCGCAAGTTACAAATAATTTCCGATAACGGATTAACCATTGGGGCTCATTGTTCACTTAAACTTGAAGATAAAAAAATTGGCGAATGTTACTGTTTAGATGCTTTGCATATATGTTTCTTAGACTATTTAGATGCAATATATAGAAAGATTTCACCCGTCTACCTGTTCCATTCATTGTTCTACTTGTCGAAAGTTACAAATAATTTCCGATAACGGATTAACCATTGGGGCTCATTGTTCACTTAAACTTGAAGATAAAAAAATTGGCGAATGATACTGTTTAGATGCTTTGCATATAAGTTTCTTAGACTATATAGAAGCAACATATACAAAGATTTCAACCGTCTACCTGTTCTATTCATTGTTCTACTTGTAGAAAGTTACAAATAATTTCCGTTTCATGATTATCAATGAGGCTCGTAGTTCACTTAAACTTCAAGAACAAAAAATTGGCGAATTGTACTGTTTGGATGCTTTGCATATTTGTTTCTTAGACTATATAGAAGCAATATATACAATGATTTCAACCGTCTACATGATCCATTCATTGTTCTACTTGTCGAAATTTACAAATAATTTCCTTTAAAGGATTAACAATGGGGCTCGTAGTTCACTTAAACATGAAGATGAAATAATTGGCGAATTGTACTGTTTTGATGCTTTACATATATGTTTCTTAGATTATATAGAAGCAATATATACAATGATTTCAACCGTCTACCTGTTCAATTCATTGTTCTACTTGTCGAAAGTTACAAATAATTTCCGTTAAGGGATTAACAATGGGGATCGTAGTTTACTTAAACTTGAAGAACAAAAAATTGGCGAATTGTACTTTTTGGATGCTTTGCATATATGTTTCTTAGACTATATAGAAGCAATATATACAATGATTTCAACAGTCTACCTGTTCCATTCATTGTTCTACTTGTCGAAAGTTACAAATAATTTCCGATAAAGGATTAACAATGGGGCTCATTGTTCACTTAAACTTGAAGAACAAAAAATTGGCGAATGGTACTGTTTGGATGCTTTGCATATATGTTTCTTAGACTATATGGAAGCAATGTATACAAAGATTTCATCCGTCTACCTGTTCCATTCAATGTTCTACTTGTCGAAATTTAGAAATAATTTCCTTTAAAGGATTAACAATGGGGCTCGTATTTCACTTAAACTTGAAGAACAAAAAACTGGCGGACGGTACTGTTTGGATGCTTTGCATATATGTTTCTTAGACTATATAGAAGCAATATATACAAAGATTTCAACCGTCTACCTGTTCCATTCATTGTTCTACTTGCCGAAATTTACAAATAATTTCCTTTAAAGGATTAACAATGGGGCTCGTAGTTCACTTAAACTTGAAGAACAAAAAATTGGCGAAGGGTACTGCTTGGATGCTTTGCGTACATGTTTCTTAGACTATATGGAAGCAATATATACAAAGATTTCAACCGTCTACGTGTTCCAATCATTGTTCTACTTGTCGAAATTTACAAATAATTTCCTTTAAAGGATTAACAATGGGGCTCGTTGTTCACTTAAACTTGAAGAACAATAAATTGGCGAATTGTACTGGTTGGATGCTTTGCATATATGTTTCTTAGACTATGTAGAAGCAATATATACAAAGATTTCAACCGTCTACCTGTTCCATTCAATGTTCTACTTGTCGAAAGTTACAAATAATTTCCGATAAAGGATTAACAATGGGGCTCATTGTTCACTTAAACTTGAAGAACAAAAAATTGGCGAATGGTACTGTTTGGATGCTTTGCATATATGTTTCTTAGACTATATACAAGCAATATATACAAAGATTTCAGCCATCTACCTGTTCCATTCATTGTTCTACTTGTCGAAAGTTACAAATAATTTCCGATAACGGATTAACCATTGGGGCTCATTGTTCACTTAAACTTGAAGAACAAAAAATTGGCGAATTGTACTGTTTGGATGCTTTGCATATATGTTTCTTATACTGTATAGAAGCAATATATACAAATATTTCAACCGTCTACCTGTTCCATTCATTGTTCTACTTGTCGAAAATTACAAATAATTTCCGATAATGGATTAACCATTGGGGCTCATTGTTCACTTAAACTTGAAGACCAAAAAATTGGCGAATGGTACTGTTTGGATGCATTGCGTACATGTTTCTTAGACTATATGGAAGCAATATATACAAAGATTTCAACCGTCTACGTGTTCGAATCATTGTTCTACTTGTCGAAATTTACATATAATTTCCTTTAAAGGATTAACAATGGGGTCGTTGTTCACTTAAACTTGAAGAACAAAAAATTGGCGAATGGTACTGTTTGGATGCTTTGCATATATGTTTCTTAGACTATATAGAAGCAATATATACAAAGATTTCAACCGTCTACCTGTTCCATTCAATGTTCTGCTTGTCGAAAGTTACAAATAATTTCCGATAAAGGATTAACAATGGGGCTCATTGTTCACTTAAACTTGAAGAACAAAAAATTGGCGAATGGTACTGTTTGGACGCTTTGCATATATGTTTCTTAGACTACATAGAAACAACATATACAATGATTTCAACAGTCTACCTGTTCCATTCATTGTTCTACTTGCCGAAAGTTACAAATAATTTCCGTTAAGGGATTAACAATGGGGATCGTAGTTTACTTAAACTTGAAGAACCAAAAATTGGCGAATGGTACTGTTTGGATGCTTTGCATATATGTTTCTTAGATTATATAGAAGCAATATATACAAAGATTTCAACCGTCTACCTGTTCCATTCATTGTTCTACTTGTCGAAATTTACAAATAATTTCCTTTAAAGGATTAACAATGGGGTTCGTAGTTCACTTAAACTTGAAGAACAAAAAATTGGCGAATTGTACTGTTTGGACGCTTTGCATATATGTTTCTTAGACTATATAGAAGCAATATATACAAAGATTTCAACCGTCTACCTGTTCCATTCATTGTTCTACTTGCCGAAAGTTACAAATAATTTCCGTTAAAGTATTAACAATGGGGCTAGTAGTTCACTTAAACTTGAAGATCAAATAATTGGCGAATTGTACTGTTTGGACGCTTTGCATAAGTGTTTCTTAGACTACATAGAAACAACATATACAATGATTTCAACAGTCTACCTGTTCCATTCATTGTTCTACTTGCCGAAAGTTACAAATAATTTCCGATAAAGGATTAACCATTGGGGATCATTGTTCACTTAAACTTGAAGAACAAAAAATTGGCGAATGGTACTGTTTGGATGCTTTGCGTACATGTTTCTTAGACTATATGGAAGCAATATATACAAAGATTTCAACCGTCTACGTGTTCCAATCATTGTTCTACTTGTCGAAAGTTACAAATAATTTCCGTTAAGGGATTAACAATGGGGATCGTAGTTTACTTAAACTTGAAGAACAAAAAATTGGCGAATTGTACTGTTTGGATGCTTTGCATATATGTTTCTTATACTATATAGAAGCAATATATACAAATATTTCAACCGTCTACCTGTTCCATTCATTGTTCTACTTGTCGAAAATTACAAATAATTTCCGATAATGGATTAACCATTGGGGCTCATTGTTCACTTAAACTTGAAGACCAAAAAATTGGCGAATGGTACTGTTTGGATGCTTTGCATATATGTTTCTTAGACTATTTAGAAGCAATATATAGAAAGATTTCACCCGTCTACCTGTACTATTCATTGTTCTACTTGTAGAAAGTTACAAATAATTTCCATTTCATGATTATCAATGGGGCTCGCTGTTCACTTAAACTTGAAGATCAAAAAATTGGCGATTGTTACTGTTTAGATGCTTTGCATATAGGTTTCTTAGACTATATAGAAGCAATGTATACAAAGATTTCAACCGTCCACCTGTTCCATTCATTGTTCTACTTGTCGAAAGTTACAAATAATTTCCGATAAAGGATTAACAATGGGTCTCATTGTTCACTTAAACTTGAAGAACAAAAAATTGGCGAATTGTACTGTTTGGATGCTTTGCATATATGTTTCTTAGACTATATAGAAGCAATATATACATTGATTTCATCCGGCTACCTGTTCCATTCATTGTCCTACTTGTCGCAAGTTACAAATAATTTCCGTTAAAGTATTAACAATGGGGCTCGTAGTTCACTTAAACTTGAAGATCAAATAATTGGCGAATTGTACTGTTTGGACGCTTTGCATATATGTTTCTTAGACTATTTAGAAGCAATATATACAATGATTTCAACAGTCTACCTGTTCCATTCATTGTTCTACTTGTCGAAATTTACAAATAATTACCGATAAAGGATTAACCATTGGGGCTCATTGTTCACTTAAACTTGAAGAACAAAAAATTGGCGAATTGTACTGGTTGGATGCTTTGCATATATGTTTCTTAGACTATATAGAAGCAATATATACAATGATTTCAACCGTCTACCTATTCCATTCATTGTTCTACTTGCCGAAATTTACAAATAATTTCCTTTAAAGGATTAACAATGGGGCTCGTAGTTCACTTAAACTTGAAGAGCAAAAAATAGTCGAATTGTACTGTTTGGATGCATTGCATATAGGTTTCTTAGACTATATAGAAGCAACATATACAAAGATTTCAACCGTCTACCTGTTCTATTCATTGTTCTACTTGTAAAAAGTTACAAATAATTTCCGTTTCATGATTATCAATGGGGCTCGTTGTTCACTTAAACTTGAAGAACAAAAAATTGGCGAATGGTACTGTTTGGATGCTTTGCATATATGTTTCTTAGATTATATAGAAGCAATATATACAAAGATTTCAACCGTCTACCTGTTCCATTCATTGTTCTACTTGTCGAAAGTTACAAATAATTTCCTTTAAAGTATTAACAATGGGGCTCATTGTTCACTTAAACTTGAAGAACAAAAAATTTGCGAATTGTACTGGTTGGATGCTTTGCATATATGTTTCTTAGATTATACAGAGGCAATATATACAAGGATTTCAACCGTCTACCTTTTCCATTCATTGTTCTACTTGTCGAAAGTTACAAATAATTTCCGATAAAGGATTAACAATGGGGCTCATTGTTCACTTAAACTTGAAGGACAAAAAATTGGCGAATGGTACTGTTCGGATGCTTTGCGTACTTGTTTCTTAGACTATATGGTAGCAATATATACAAGGATTTCAACCATCTACCTGTTCCATTCATTGTTCTACTTGTCGAAAGTTACAAATAATTACCGATAAAGGATTAACCATTGGGGCTAATTGTTCACTTAAACTTGAAGAACAAAAAATTGGCGAATTGTACTGTTTGGATGCTTTGCGTACATGTTTCTTAGACTATATGGAAGCAATATATACAAAGATTTCAACCGTCTACGTGTTCCAATCATTGTTCTACTTGTCGAAATTTACAAATAATTTCCTTTAAAGGATTAACAATGGGGCTCGTTGTTCACTTAAACTTGAAGAACAAAAAATTGGCGAATGGTACTGTTTGGATGCTTTGCGTACATGTTTCTTAGACTATATAGAAGCAATATATACATTGATTTCAACCGGCTACCTGTTCCATTCATTGTTCTACTTGTCGCAAGTTACAAATAATTTCCGTTAAAGTATTAACAATGGGGCTCGTAGTTCACTTAAACTTGAAGATCAAATAATTGGCGAATTGTACTGTTTGGACGCTTTGCATATATGTTTCTTAGACTATTTAGAAGCAATGTATACAAAGATTTCAACAGTCTACCTGTTCCATTCATGGTTCTACTTGTCGAAAGTTACAAATAATTACCGATAAAGGATTAACCATTGGGGCTAATTGTTCACTTAAACTTGAAGAACAAAAAATTGGCGAATTGTACTGTTTGGATGCTTTGCATATATGTTTCTTAGACTATATAGAAGCAATATATACAAAGATTTCAACCGTGTACCTGTTCCATTCATTGTTCTACTTGTCGAAAGTTACAAATAATTTCCTTTAAAGGATTAACAATGGGGCTCATTGTTCACTTAAACTTGAAGAACAAAAAATTGGCGAATTGTACTATTTGGATGCTTTGCATATATGTTTCTTAGATTATATAGACGCAATATATACAAGGATTTCAACCGTCTACCTGTTCCATTCATTGTTCTACTTGTCGAAAGTTACAAATAATTACCGATAAAGGATTAACCATAGGGGCTCATTGTTCACTTAAACTGGAAGACCAAAAAATTGGCGAATGGTACTGTTTGGATGCTTTGCATATAGGTTTATTAGACTATATAGAAGCAACATATACAAAGATTTCAACCGTCTACCTGTTCTATTCATTGTTCTACTTGTAAAAAGTTACAAATAATTTCCGTTTCATGATTATCAATGGGGCTCGTTGTTCACTTAATCTTGAAGAACAAAAAATTGGCGAATGGTACTGTTTGGATGCTTTGCATATATGTTTCTTAGATTATATAGAAGCAATATATACAAAGATTTCAACCGTCTACCTGTTCCATTCATTGTTCTACTTGTCGAAAATTACAAATAATTTCCGATAAAGGATTAACCATTAGGGCTCATTGTTCACTTAAACTTGAAGAACAAAAAATTGGCGAATGGTACTGTTTGGATGCTTTGCGTACATGTTTCTTAGACTATATGGAAGCAATATATACAAAGATTTCAACCGGCTACCTGTTCCATTCATTGTTCTACTTGTCGCAAGTTACAAATAATTTCCGTTAAAGTATTAACAATGGGGCTCGTAGTTCATTTAAAATTGAAGATCAAATAATTGGCGAATTGTACTGTTTGGACGGTTTGCGTACATGTTTCTTAAACTATATGGAAGCAATATATACAATGATTTCAACCGTCTACCTGTTCCATTCATTGTTCTACTTGTCGAAAATTACAAATAATTTCCGATAAAGTATTAACCATTGGGGCTCATTGTTCACTTAAACTTGAAGAACAAAAAATTGGCGAATGGTACTGTTTGGATGCTTTGCGTACATGTTTCTTAGACTATATAGAAGCAATATATACATTGATTTCAACCGGCTACCTGTTCCATTCATTGATCTACTTGTCGAAAGTTACAAATAATTTCCGATAAAGGATTAACAATGGGTCTCATTGTTCACTTAAACTTGAAGAACAAAAAATTGGCGAATGGTACTGTTTGGATGCTTTGCATATATGTTTCTTAGACTATATGGAAGCAATATATACAAAGATTTCAACCGTCTACGTGTTCCAATCATTGTTCTACTTGTAGAAAGTTACAATTAATTTCCGTTAAAGGATTAACAATGGGGCTCGTAGTTCACATAAACTTGAAGAACAAAAAATTGGCGAATTGTACTGTTTGGATGCTTTGCATAGATGTTTCTTAGACTATTTAGAAGCAATATATAGAAAGATTTCACCCGTCTACCTGTACTATTCATTGTTCTACTTGTAGAAAGTTACAAATAATTTCCATTTCATGATTATCAATGGGTCTCATTGTTCACTTAAACTTGAAGAACAAAAAATTGGCGAATGGTACTGTTTGGATGCTTTGCATATATGTTTCTTAGACTATATGGAAGCAATATATACAAAGATTTCAACCGTCTACGTGTTCCAATCATTGTTCTACTTGTCGAAAATTACAAATAATTTCCGTTAAGGGATTAACAATGGGGATCGTAGTTTACTTAAACTTGAAGAACAAAAAATTGGCGAATTGTACTTTTTGGATGCTTTGCATATATGTTTCTTAGACTATATAGAAGCAATATATACAATGATTTCAACAGTCTACCTGTTCCATTCATTGTTCTACTTGTCGAAATTCACAAATAATTTCCTTTAAAGGATTAACAATGGGGCTCGTAGTTCACTTAAACTTGAAGAACAAAAAATTGGCGAATGGTACTGTTTCGATGCTTTGCATATATGTTTCTTAGACTATTTAGATGCAATATATAGAAAGATTTCACCCGTCTACCTGTACTATTCATTGTTCTACTTGTAGAAAGTTACAAATAATTTCCATTTCATGATTATCAATGGGGCTCGTAGTTCACTTAAACTTAAAGAACAAAAAATTGGCGAATGGTACTGTTTGGATGCTTTGCATATATTTTTCTTAGACTATATGGAAGCAATGTATACAAAGACTTCAACCGTCTACCTGATCCATTCATTGTTCTACTTGTCGAAATTTACAAATAATTTCCTTTAAAGGATTAACAATGGGGCTCGTAGTTCACTTAAACTTGATGAACAAAAAATTGGCGAATGGTACTGTTTCGATGCTTTGCATATATGTTTCTTAGACTATATAGAAGCAATATATACAAAGATTTCAACCGTCTACAAGTTCCATTCATTGTTCTACTTGTCGAAAGTTACAAATAATTTTCGATAACGGATTAACCATTGGGGCTCATTGTTCACTTAAACTTGAAGAACAAAAAATTGGCGAATTGTGCTGTTTGGATGCTTTGCATATATGTTTCTTATACTATATAGAAGCAATATATGCAAAGATTTCAACCGTCTACCTGTTCCATTCAATGTTCTACTTGTCGAAATTTACAAATAATTTCCTTTAAAGGATTAACAATGGGGCTCGTAGTTTACTTAAACTTGAAGAACAAAAAATTGGCGAACGGTACTGTTTGGATGCTTTGCGTACATGTTTCTTAGACTATATGGAAGCAATATATACAAAGATTTCAACCGTCTACGTGTTCCAATCATTGTTCTACTTGTCGAAATTTACAAATAATTTCCTTTAAAGGATTAACAATGGGGCTCGTTGTTCACTTAAACTTGAAGAACAATAAATTGGCGAATTGTACTGTTTGGATGCTTTGCATATATGTTTCTTAGACTATATAGAAGCAATATATACAAAGATTTCAACCGTCTACCTGTTCCATTCATTGTTCTACTTGTCGAAAGTTACAAATAATTTCCGATAAAGGATTAACAATGGGGCTCATTGTTCACTTAAACTTGAAGAACAAAAAATTGGCGAACGGTACTGCTTGGATGCTTTGCGTACATGTTTCTTAGACTATATGGAAGCAATATATACAAAGATTTCAACCGTCTACCTGATCCATTCATTGTTCTACTTGTCGAAAGTTACAAATAATTTCCGATAAAGGATTAACAATGGGGCTCATTGTTCACTTAAACTTGAAGAACAAAAAATTGGCGAATGGAACTGTTTGGATGCTTTGCATATATGTTTCTTAGACTATATGGAAGCAATGTATACAAAGATTTCAACCGTCTACCTGTTCCATTCAATGTTCTACTTGTCGAAATTTAGAAATAATTTCCTTTAAAGGATTAACAATGGGGCTCGTATTTCACTTAAACTTGAAGAACAAAAAATTGTCGAATTGTACTGTTTGGATGCTTTGCATATATGTTTCTTAGACTAGATAGAAGCAATATATACATTGATTTCAACCGTCTACCTGTTCCACTCATTGTTCTACTTGTCGCAAGTTACAAATAATTTCCGTTAAAGTATTAACAGTGGGGCTCGTAGTTTACTTAAACTTGAAGAACAAAAAATTAGCGAATTGTACTGTTTGGATGCTTTGCATATATGTTTCTTAGACTATATAGAAGCAATATATACAATGATTTCAACAGTCTACCTGTTCCATTCATTGTTCTACTTGTCGAAAGTTACAAATAATTTCCATTAAAGGATTAACAATGGGGCTCGTAGTTCACTTAAACTTGAAGAACAAAAAATTGGCGAATGGTACTGTTTGGATGCTTTGCATATATGTTTCGTAGACTATATAGAAGCAATATATAGAAAGATTTCACCCGTCTACCTGTACTATTCATTGTTCTACTTGTAGAAAGTTACAAACAATTTCCATTTCATGTTTATCAATGGGGCTCGCTGTTCACTTAAACTTGAAGATCAAAAAATTGGCGATTGTTACTGTTTAGATGCTTTGCATATATGTTTCTTAGATTATATAGAAGCAATATATACAAAGATTTCAACCGTCTACCTGTTCCATTCATTGTTCTACTTGTCGAAACTTACAAATAATTTCCGATAAAGGATTAACCATTGGGGCTCATTGTTCACTTAAACTTGAAGAACAAAAAATTGGCGAATGGTACTGTTTGGATGCTTTGCGTACATGTTTCTTAGACTATATAGAAGCAATATATACATTGATTTCAACCGTCTACCTGTTCCACTCATTGTTCTACTTGTCGCAAGTTACAAATAATTTCCTTTAAAGGATTAACAATGGGGCTCGTAGTTCACTTAAACTTGAAGAACAATAAATTGGCGAATTGTACTGTTTGGATGCTTTGCATGTATGTTTCTTAGACTATATAGAAGCAACACATACAAAGATTTCAACCGTCTACCTGTTCCATTCATTGTTCTACTTGTCGAAAGTTACAAATAATTTCCGATAAAGGATTAACAATGGGGCTCATTGTTCACTTAAACTTGAAGAACAAAAAATTGGCGAATGGTACTGTTTGGATGCTTTGCATATATGTTTCTTAGACTATATAGAAGCAATATATACATTGATTTCAACCGTCTAACTGTTCCATTCATTGTTCTACTTGTCGCAAGTTACAAATAATTTCCGATAAAGGATTAACAATGGGGCTCATTGTTCACTTAAACTTGAAGAACAAAAAATTGGCGAATTGTACTGTTTGGATGCTTTGCATATTTGTTTCTTAGACTATATAGAAGCAATATATACAAAGATTTCAACCGTCTACCTGTTCTATTCATTGTTCTTCTTGTCGAAAATTACAAATAATTTCCGTTTCATGATTATCAATGGGCCTCGTTGTTCACTCAAACTTGAAGAACAAAAAATTGTCGAATTGTACTGTTTGGATGCTTTGCATATATGTTTCTTAGACTACATAGAAGCAATATATACATTGATTTCAACCGTCTACCTGTTCCATTCAATGTTCTAGTTGTCGAAATTTACTAATAATTTCCTTTAAAGGATTAACAATGGGGCTCGTAGTTCACTTAAACTTGAAGAACAAAAAATTGGCGAATTGTACTGTTTGGATGCTTTGCATATGTGTTTCTTAGACTATTTAGAAGCAATATATAGATAGATTTCAACCGTCTACCTGTTGCATTCATTGTTCTACTTGTCGAAAGTTACAAATAATTTCCATTTCATGATTAACAATGGGGCTCGTAGTTCACTTAAACTTGAAGATCAAAAAATTGGCGATTGTTACTGTTTAGATGCTTTGCATATAGGTTTCTTAGACTATATAGAAGCAATATATACAAAGATTTCAACCGTCTACCTGTTCCATTCATTGTTCTACTTGTCGAAAGTTACAAATAATTTCCGAAAACGGATTAACCATTGGGGCTCATTGTTCACTTAAACTTGAAGAACAAAAAATTAGCGAATGGTACTGTTTGGATGCTTTGCATATATGTTTCTTAGACTATATAGAAGCAATACATACAAAGATTTCAACCGTCTACCTGTTCCATTCATTGTTCTACTTGTCGAAAGTTACAAATAATTTCCGATAAAGGATTAACAATGGGGCTCATTGTTCACTTAAACTTGAAGAACAAAAAATTGGCGAATGGTACTGTTTGGATGCTTTGCATATATGTTTCTTAGACTATATAGAAGCAATATATACATTGATTTCAACCGTCTAACTGTTCCACTCATTGTTCTACTTGTCGCAAGTTACAAATAATTTCCGATAACGGATTAACCATTGGGGCTCATTGTTCACTTAAACGTGAAGATAAAAAAATTGGCGAATGTTACTGTTTAGATGCTTTGCATATATGTTTCTTAGACTATTTAGATGCAATATATAGAAAGATTTCACCCGTCTACCTGTTCCATTCATTGTTCTACTTGTCGAGAGTTACAAATAATTTCCGATAACGGATTAACCATTGGGGCTCATTGTTCACTTAAACTTGAAGATAAAAAAATTGGCGAATGATACTGTTTAGATGCTTTGCATATAAGTTTCTTAGACTATATAGAAGCAACATATACAAAGATTTCAACCGTCTACCTGTTCTATTCATTGTTCTACTTGTAGAAAGTTACAAATAATTTCCGTTTCATGATTATCAATGAGGCTCGTAGTTCACTTAAACTTAAAGAACAAAAAATTGGCGAATGGTACTGTTTGGATGCTTTGCATATATTTTTCTTAGACTATATGGAAGCAATGTATTCAAAGACTTCAACCGTCTACCTGATCCATTCATTGTTCTACTTGTCGAAATTTACAAATAATTTCCTTTAAAGGATTAACAATGGGGCTCGTAGTTCACTTAAACTTGATGAACAAAAAATTGGCGAATGGTACTGTTTAGATGCTTTGCATATATGTTTCTTAGACTATATAGAAGCAATATATACAAAGATTTCAACCGTCTACAAGTTCCATTCATTGTTCTACTTGTCGAAAGTTACAAATAATTTTCGATAACGGATTAACCATTGGGGCTCATTGTTCACTTAAACTTGAAGAACAAAAAATTGGCGAATTGTGCTGTTTGGATGCTTTGCATATATGTTTCTTATACTATATAGAAGCAATATATGCAAAGATTTCAACCGTCTACCTGTTCCATTCAATGTTCTACTTGTCGAAATTTACAAATAATTTCCTTTAAAGGATTAACAATGGGGCTCGTAGTTTACTTAAACTTGAAGAACAAAAAATTGGCGAACGGTACTGTTTGGATGCTTTGCGTACATGTTTCTTAGACTATATGGAAGCAATATATACAAAGATTTCAACCGTCTACGTGTTCCAATCATTGTTCTACTTGTCGAAATTTACAAATAATTTCCTTTAAAGGATTAACAATGGGGCTCGTTGTTCACTTAAACTTGAAGAACAATAAATTGGCGAATTGTACTGTTTGGATGCTTTGCATATATGTTTCTTAGACTATATAGAAGCAATATATACAAAGATTTCAACCGTCTACCTGTTCCATTCATTGTTCTACTTGTCGAAAGTTACAAATAATTTCCGATAAAGGATTAACAATGGGGCTCATTGTTCACTTAAACTTGAAGAACAAAAAATTGGCGAACGGTACTGCTTGGATGCTTTGCGTACATGTTTCTTAGACTATATGGAAGCAATATATACAAAGATTTCAACCGTCTACCTGATCCATTCATTGTTCTACTTGTCGAAAGTTACAAATAATTTCCGATAAAGGATTAACAATGGGGCTCATTGTTCACTTAAACTTGAAGAACAAAAAATTGGCGAATGGTACTGTTTGGATGCTTTGCATATATGTTTCTTAGACTATATGGAAGCAATGTATACAAAGATTTCAACCGTCTACCTGTTCCATTCAATGTTCTACTTGTCGAAATTTAGAAATAATTTCCTTTAAAGGATTAACAATGGGGCTCGTAGTTCACTTAAACTTGAAGAACAAAAAATTCGCGGACGGTACTGTTTGGATGCTTTGCATATATGTTTCTTAGACTATATAGAAGCAATATATACAAAGATTTCAACCGTCTACCTGTTCCATTCATTGTTCTACTTGCCGAAATTTACAAATAATTTCCTTTAAAGGATTAACAATGGGGCTCGTAGTTCACTTAAACTTGAAGAACAAAAAATTGGCGAAGGGTACTGCTTGGATGCTTTGCGTACATGTTTCTTAGACTATATGGAAGCAATATATACAAAGATTTCAACCGTCTACGTGTTCCAATCATTGTTCTACTTGTCGAAATTTACAAATAATTTCCTTTAAAGGATTAACAATGGGGCTCGTTGTTCACTTAAACTTGAAGAACAATAAATTGGCGAATTGTACTGGTTGGATGCTTTGCATATATGTTTCTTAGACTATGTAGAAGCAATATATACAAAGATTTCAACCGTCTACCTGTTCCATTCAATGTTCTACTTGTCGAAAGTTACAAATAATTTCCGATAAAGGATTAACAATGGGGCTCATTGTTCACTTAAACTTGAAGAACAAAAAATTGGCGAATGGTACTGTTTGGATGCTTTGCATATATGTTTCTTAGACTATATAGAAGCAATATATACAAAGATTTCAGCCATCTACCTGTTCCATTCATTGTTCTACTTGTCGAAAGTTACAAATAATTTCCGATAACGGATTAACCATTGGGGCTCATTGTTCACTTAAACTTGAAGAACAAAAAATTGGCGAATTGTACTGTTTGGATGCTTTGCATATATGTTTCTTATACTATATAGAAGCAATATATACAAATATTTCAACCGTCTACCTGTTCCATTCATTGTTCTACTTGTCGAAAATTACAAATAATTTCCGATAATGGATTAACCATTGGGGCTCATTGTTCACTTAAACTTGAAGACCAAAAAATTGGCGAATGGTACTGTTTGGATGCATTGCGTACATGTTTCTTAGACTATATGGAAGCAATATATACAAAGATTTCAACCGTCTACGTGTTCGAATCATTGTTCTACTTGTCGAAATTTACATATAATTTCCTTTAAAGGATTAACAATGGGGTCGTTGTTCACTTAAACTTGAAGAACAAAAAATTGGCGAATGGTACTGTTTGGATGCTTTGCATATATGTTTCTTAGACTATATAGAAGCAATATATACAAAGATTTCAACCGTCTACCTGTTCCATTCAATGTTCTGCTTGTCGAAAGTTACAAATAATTTCCGATAAAGGATTAACAATGGGGCTCATTGTTCACTTAAACTTGAAGAACAAAAAATTGGCGAATGGTACTGTTTGGACGCTTTGCATATATGTTTCTTAGACTACATAGAAACAACATATACAATGATTTCAACAGTCTACCTGTTCCTTTCATTGTTCTACTTGCCGAAAGTTACAAATAATTTCCGTTAAGGGATTAACAATGGGGATCGTAGTTTACTTAAACTTGAAGAACCAAAAATTGGCGAATGGTACTGTTTGGATGCTTTGCATATATGTTTCTTAGATTATATAGAAGCAATATATACAAAGATTTCAACCGTCTACCTGTTCCATTCATTGTTCTACTTGTCGAAATTTACAAATAATTTCCTTTAAAGGATTAACAATGGGGTTCGTAGTTCACTTAAACTTGAAGAACAAAAAATTGGCGAATTGTACTGTTTGGATGCTTTGCATATATGTTTCTTAGACTATATAGAAGCAATATATACAAAGATTTCAACCGTCTACCTGTTCCATTCATTGTTCTACTTGCCGAAAGTTACAAATAATTTCCGTTAAAGTATTAACAATGGGGCTAGTAGTTCACTTAAACTTGAAGATCAAATAATTGGCGAATTGTACTGTTTGGACGCTTTGCATAAGTGTTTCTTAGACTACATAGAAACAACATATACAATGATTTCAACAGTCTACCTGTTCCATTCATTGTTCTACTTGCCGAAAGTTACAAATAATTTCCGATAAAGGATTAACCATTGGGGCTCATTGTTCACTTAAACTTGAAGAACAAAAAATTGGCGAATGGTACTGTTTGGATGCTTTGCGTACATGTTTCTTAGACTATATGGAAGCAATATATACAAAGATTTCAACCGTCTACGTGTTCCAATCATTGTTCTACTTGTCGAAAGTTACAAATAATTTCCGTTAAGGGATTAACAATGGGGATCGTAGTTTACTTAAACTTGAAGAACAAAAAATTGGCGATTGTTACTGTTTAGATGCTTTGCATATATGTTTCTTAGATTATATAGAAGCAATATATACAAAGATTTCAACCGTCTACCTGTTCCATTCATTGTTCTACTTGTCGAAACTTAAAAATAATTTCCGATAAAGGATTAACCATTGGGGCTCATTGTTCACTTAAACTTGAAGAACAAAAAATTGGCGAATGGTACTGTTTGGATGCTTTGCGTACATGTTTCTTAGACTATATAGAAGCAATATATACATTGATTTCAACCGTCTACCTGTTCCACTCATTGTTCTACTTGTCGCAAGTTACAAATAATTTCCGATAAAGGATTAACAATGGGGCTCATTGTTCACTTAAACTTGAAGAACAAAAAATTGGCGAATGGTACTGTTTGGATGCTTTGCATATATGTTTCTTAGACTATATAGAAGCAATATATACATTGATTTCAACCGTCTAACTGTTCCACTCATTGTTCTACTTGTCGCAAGTTACAAATAATTTCCGATAACGGATTAACCATTGGGGCTCATTGTTCACTTAAACTTGAAGATAAAAAAATTGGCGAATGTTACTGTTTAGATGCTTTGCATATATGTTTCTTAGACTATTTAGATGCAATATATAGAAAGATTTCACCCGTCTACCTGTTCCATTCATTGTTCTACTTGTCGAAAGTTACAAATAATTTCCGATAACGGATTAACCATTGGGGCTCATTGTTCACTTAAACTTGAAGATAAAAAAATTGGCGAATGATACTGTTTAGATGCTTTGCATATAAGTTTCTTAGACTATATAGAAGCAACATATACAAAGATTTCAACCGTCTACCTGCTCTATTCATTGTTCTACTTGTAGAAAGTTACAAATAATTTCCGTTTCATGATTATCAATGAGGCTCGTAGTTCACTTAAACTTCAAGAACAAAAAATTGGCGAATTGTACTGTTTGGATGCTTTGCATATTTGTTTCTTAGACTATATAGAAGCAATATATACAAAGATTTCAACCGTCTACCTGTTCTATTCATTGTTCTTCTTGTCGAAAATTACAAATAATTTCCGTTTCATGATTATCAATGGGCCTCGTTGTTCACTCAAACTTGAAGAACAAAAAATTGTCGAATTGTACTGTTTGGATGCTTTGCATATATGTTTCTTAGACTACATAGAAGCAATATATACATTGATTTCAACCGTCTACCTGTTCCATTCAATGTTCTAGTTGTCGAAATTTACTAATAATTTCCTTTAAAGGATTAACAATGGGGCTCATTGTTCACTTAAACTTGAAGAACAAAAAATTGGCGAATTGTACTGTTTGGATGCTTTGCATATGTGTTTCTTAGACTATTTAGAAGCAATATATAGATAGATTTCAACCGTCTACCTGTTGCATTCATTGTTCTACTTGTCGAAAGTTACAAATAATTTCCATTTCATGATTAACAATGGGGCTCGTAGTTCACTTAAACTTGAAGATCAAAAAATTGGCGATTGTTACTGTTTAGATGCTTTGCATATAGGTTTCTTAGACTATATAGAAGCAATATATACAAAGATTTCAACCGTCTACCTGTTCCATTCATTGTTCTACTTGTCGAAAGTTACAAATAATTTCCGAAAACGGATTAACCATTGGGGCTCATTGTTCACTTAAACTTGAAGAACAAAAAATTAGCGAATGGTACTGTTTGGATGCTTTGCATATATGTTTCTTAGACTATATAGAAGCAATACATACAAAGATTTCAACCGTCTACCTGTTCCATTCATTGTTCTACTTGTCGAAAGTTACAAATAATTTCCGATAAAGGATTAACAATGGGGCTCATTGTTCACTTAAACTTGAAGAACAAAAAATTGGCGAATGGTACTGTTTGGATGCTTTGCATATATGTTTCTTAGACTATATAGAAGCAATATATACATTGATTTCAACCGTCTAACTGTTCCACTCATTGTTCTACTTGTCGCAAGTTACAAATAATTTCCGATAACGGATTAACCATTGGGGCTCATTGTTCACTTAAACTTGAAGATAAAAAAATTGGCGAATGTTACTGTTTAGATGCTTTGCATATATGTTTCTTAGACTATTTAGATGCAATATATAGAAAGATTTCACCCGTCTACCTGTTCCATTCATTGTTCTACTTGTCGAGAGTTACAAATAATTTCCGATAACGGATTAACCATTGGGGCTCATTGTTCACTTAAACTTGAAGATAAAAAAATTGGCGAATGATACTGTTTAGATGCTTTGCATATAAGTTTCTTAGACTATATAGAAGCAACATATACAAAGATTTCAACCGTCTACCTGTTCTATTCATTGTTCTACTTGTAGAAAGTTACAAATAATTTCCGTTTCATGATTATCAATGAGGCTCGTAGTTCACTTAAACTTCAAGAACAAAAAATTGGCGAATTGTACTGTTTGGATGCTTTGCATATTTGTTTCTTAGACTATATAGAAGCAATATATACAATGATTTCAACCGTCTACATGATCCATTCATTGTTCTACTTGTCGAAATTTACAAATAATTTCCTTTAAAGGATTAACAATGGGGCTCGTAGTTCACTTAAACATGAAGATGAAATAATTGGCGAATTGTACTGTTTTGATGCTTTACATATATGTTTCTTAGATTATATAGAAGCAATATATACAATGATTTCAACCGTCTACCTGTTCAATTCATTGTTCTACTTGTCGAAAGTTACAAATAATTTCCGTTAAGGGATTAACAATGGGGATCGTAGTTTACTTAAACTTGAAGAACAAAAAATTGGCGAATTGTACTTTTTGGATGCTTTGCATATATGTTTCTTAGACTATATAGAAGCAATATATACAATGATTTCAACAGTCTACCTGTTCCATTCATTGTTCTACTTGTCGAAATTCACAAATAATTTCCTTTAAAGGATTAACAATGGGGCTCGTAGTTCACTTAAACTTGAAGAACAAAAAATTGGCGAATGGTACTGTTTCGATGCTTTGCATATATGTTTCTTAGACTATTTAGATGCAATATATAGAAAGATTTCACCCGTCTACCTGTACTATTCATTGTTCTACTTGTAGAAAGTTACAAATAATTTCCATTTCATGATTATCAATGGGGCTCGTAGTTCACTTAAACTTAAAGAACAAAAAATTGGCGAATGGTACTGTTTGGATGCTTTGCATATATTTTTCTTAGACTATATGGAAGCAATGTATACAAAGACTTCAACCGTCTACCTGATCCATTCATTGTTCTACTTGTCGAAATTTACAAATAATTTCCTTTAAAGGATTAACAATGGGGCTCGTAGTTCACTTAAACTTGATGAACAAAAAATTGGCGAATGGTACTGTTTCGATGCTTTGCATATATGTTTCTTAGACTATATAGAAGCAATATATACAAAGATTTCAACCGTCTACAAGTTCCATTCATTGTTCTACTTGTCGAAAGTTACAAATAATTTTCGATAACGGATTAACCATTGGGGCTCATTGTTCACTTAAACTTGAAGAACAAAAAATTGGCGAATTGTGCTGTTTGGATGCTTTGCATATATGTTTCTTATACTATATAGAAGCAATATATGCAAAGATTTCAACCGTCTACCTGTTCCATTCAATGTTCTACTTGTCGAAATTTACAAATAATTTCCTTTAAAGGATTAACAATGGGGCTCGTAGTTTACTTAAACTTGAAGAACAAAAAATTGGCGAACGGTACTGTTTGGATGCTTTGCGTACATGTTTCTTAGACTATATGGAAGCAATATATACAAAGATTTCAACCGTCTACGTGTTCCAATCATTGTTCTACTTGTCGAAATTTACAAATAATTTCCTTTAAAGGATTAACAATGGGGCTCGTTGTTCACTTAAACTTGAAGAACAATAAATTGGCGAATTGTACTGTTTGGATGCTTTGCATATATGTTTCTTAGACTATATAGAAGCAATATATACAAAGATTTCAACCGTCTACCTGTTCCATTCATTGTTCTACTTGTCGAAAGTTACAAATAATTTCCGATAAAGGATTAACAATGGGGCTCATTGTTCACTTAAACTTGAAGAACAAAAAATTGGCGAACGGTACTGCTTGGATGCTTTGCGTACATGTTTCTTAGACTATATGGAAGCAATATATACAAAGATTTCAACCGTCTACCTGATCCATTCATTGTTCTACTTGTCGAAAGTTACAAATAATTTCCGATAAAGGATTAACAATGGGGCTCATTGTTCACTTAAACTTGAAGAACAAAAAATTGGCGAATGGTACTGTTTGGATGCTTTGCATATATGTTTCTTAGACTATATGGAAGCAATGTATACAAAGATTTCAACCGTCTACCTGTTCCATTCAATGTTCTACTTGTCGAAATTTAGAAATAATTTCCTTTAAAGGATTAACAATGGGGCTCGTAGTTCACTTAAACTTGAAGAACAAAAAATTGGCGGACGGTACTGTTTGGATGCTTTGCATATATGTTTCTTAGACTATATAGAAGCAATATATACAAAGATTTCAACCGTCTACCTGTTCCATTCATTGTTCTACTTGCCGAAATTTACAAATAATTTCCTTTAAAGGATTAACAATGGGGCTCGTAGTTCACTTAAACTTGAAGAACAAAAAATTGGCGAAGGGTACTGCTTGGATGCTTTGCGTACATGTTTCTTAGACTATATGGAAGCAATATATACAAAGATTTCAACCGTCTACGTGTTCCAATCATTGTTCTACTTGTCGAAATTTACAAATAATTTCCTTTAAAGGATTAACAATGGGGCTCGTTGTTCACTTAATCTTGAAGAACAATAAATTGGCGAATTGTACTGGTTGGATGCTTTGCATATATGTTTCTTAGACTATGTAGAAGCAATATATACAAAGATTTCAACCGTCTACCTGTTCCATTCAATGTTCTACTTGTCGAAAGTTACAAATAATTTCCGATAAAGGATTAACAATGGGGCTCATTGTTCACTTAAACTTGAAGAACAAAAAATTGGCGAATGGTACTGTTTGGATGCTTTGCATATATGTTTCTTAGACTATATAGAAGCAATATATACAAAGATTTCAGCCATCTACCTGTTCCATTCATTGTTCTACTTGTCGAAAGTTACAAATAATTTCCGATAACGGATTAACCATTGGGGCTCATTGTTCACTTAAACTTGAAGAACAAAAAATTGGCGAATTGTACTGTTTGGATGCTTTGCATATATGTTTCTTATACTATATAGAAGCAATATATACAAATATTTCAACCGTCTACCTGTTCCATTCATTGTTCTACTTGTCGAAAATTACAAATAATTTCCGATAATGGATTAACCATTGGGGCTCATTGTTCACTTAAACTTGAAGACCAAAAAATTGGCGAATGGTACTGTTTGGATGCATTGCGTACATGTTTCTTAGACTACATGGAAGCAATATATACAAAGATTTCAACCGTCTACGTGTTCGAATCATTGTTCTACTTGTCGAAATTTACATATAATTTCCTTTAAAGGATTAACAATGGGGTCGTTGTTCACTTAAACTTGAAGAACAAAAAATTGGCGAATGGTACTGTTTGGATGCTTTGCATATAAGTTTCTTAGACTATATAGAAGCAATATATACAAAGATTTCAACCGTCTACCTGTTCCATTCAATGTTCTGCTTGTCGAAAGTTACAAATAATTTCCGATAAAGGATTAACAATGGGGCTCATTGTTCACTTAAACTTGAAGAACAAAAAATTGGCGAATGGTACTGTTTGGACGCTTTGCATATATGTTTCTTAGACTACATAGAAACAACATATACAATGATTTCAACAGTCTACCTGTTCCTTTCATTGTTCTACTTGCCGAAAGTTACAAATAATTTCCGTTAAGGGATTAACAATGGGGATCGTAGTTTACTTAAACTTGAAGAACCAAAAATTGGCGAATGGTACTGTTTGGATGCTTTGAATATATGTTTCTTAGATTATATAGAAGCAATATATACAAAGATTTCAACCGTCTACCTGTTCCATTCATTGTTCTACTTGTCGAAATTTACAAATAATTTCCTTTAAAGGATTAACAATGGGGTTCGTAGTTCACTTAAACTTGAAGAACAAAAAATTGGCGAATTGTACTGTTTGGATGCTTTGCATATATGTTTCTTAGACTATATAGAAGCAATATATACAAAGATTTCAACCGTCTACCTGTTCCATTCATTGTTCCACTTGCCGAAAGTTACAAATAATTTCCGTTAAAGTATTAACAATGGGGCTAGTAGTTCACTTAAACTTGAAGATCAAATAATTGGCGAATTGTACTGTTTGGACGCTTTGCATAAGTGTTTCTTAGACTACATAGAAACAACATATACAATGATTTCAACAGTCTACCTGTTCCATTCATTGTTCTACTTGCCGAAAGTTACAAATAATTTCCGATAAAGGATTAACCATTGGGGCTCATTGTTCACTTAAACTTGAAGAACAAAAAATTGGCGAATGGTACTGTTTGGATGCTTTGCGTACATGTTTCTTAGACTATATGGAAGCAATATATACAAAGATTTCAACCGTCTACGTGTTCCAATCATTGTTCTACTTGTCGAAAGTTACAAATAATTTCCGTTAAGGGATTAACAATGGGGATCGTAGTTTACTTAAACTTGAAGAACAAAAAATTGGCGAATTGTACTGTTTGGATGCTTTGCATATATGTTTCTTATACTATATAGAAGCAATATATACAAATATTTCAACCGTCTACCTGTTCCATTCATTGTTCTACTTGTCGAAAATTACAAATAATTTCCGATAATGGATTAACCATTGGGGCTCATTGTTCACTTAAACTTGAAGACCAAAAAATTGGCGAATGGTACTGTTTGGATGCTTTGCATATATGTTTCTTAGACTATTTAGAAGCAATATATAGAAAGATTTCACCCGTCTACCTGTACTATTCATTGTTCTACTTGTAGAAAGTTACAAATAATTTCCATTTCATGATTATCAATGGGGCTCGCTGTTCACTTAAACTTGAAGATCAAAAAATTGGCGATTGTTACTGTTTAGATGCTTTGCATATAGGTTTCTTAGACTATATAGAAGCAATGTATACAAAGATTTCAACCGTCCACCTGTTCCATTCATTGTTCTACTTGTCGAAAGTTACAAATAATTTCCGATAAAGGATTAACAATGGGTCTCATTGTTCACTTAAACTTGAAGAACAAAAAATTGGCGAATTGTACTGTTTGGATGCTTTGCATATATGTTTCTTAGACTATATAGAAGCAATATATACATTGATTTCAACCGGCTACCTGTTCCATTCATTGTCCTACTTGTCGCAAGTTACAAATAATTTCCGTTAAAGTATTAACAATGGGGCTCGTAGTTCACTTAAACTTGAAGATCAAATAATTGGCGAATTGTACTGTTTGGACGCTTTGCATATATGTTTCTTAGACTATTTAGAAGCAATATATACAATGATTTCAACAGTCTACCTGTTCCATTCATTGTTCTACTTGTCGAAATTTACAAATAATTTCCTTTAAAGGATTAACAATGGGGCTCGTAGTTCACTTAAACTTGAAGAACAAAAAATTGGCGAATGGTACTGTTTGGATGCTTTGCATATATGTTTCTTAGATTATACAGAGGCAATATATAAAAGGATTTCAACCGTCTACCTGTTCCATTCATTGTTCTACTTGTCGAAATTTACAAATAATTACCGATAAAGGATTAACCATTGGGGCTCATTGTTCACTTAAACTTGAAGAACAAAAAATTGGCGAATTGTACTGTTTGGATGCTTTGCATATATGTTTTTAGACTATATAGAAGCAATATATACAAAGATTTCAACCGTCTACCTTTTCCATTCATTGTTCTACTTGTCGAAAGTTACAAATAATTTCCGATAAAGGATTAACAATGGGGCTCATTGTTCACTTAAACTTGAAGGACAAAAAATTGGCGAATGGTACTGTTTGGATGCTTTGCGTACTTGTTTCTTAGACTATATGGTAGCAATATATACAAGGATTTCAACCATCTACCTGTTCCATTCATTGTTCTACTTGTCGAAAGGTACAAATAATTACCGATAAAGGGTTAACCATTGGGGCTCATTGTTCACTTAAACTTGAAGGACAAAAAATTGGCGAATGGTACTGTTTGGATGCTTTGCGTACATGTTTCTTAGACTATATGGAGGCAATATATACAAGGATTTCAACCGTCTACCTGTTCCATTCATTGTTCTACTTGTCGAAAGTTACAAATAATTACCGATAAAGGATTAACCATTGGGGCTAATTGTTCACTTAAACTTGAAGAACAAAAAATTGGCGAATTGTACTGTTTGGATGCTTTGCATATATGTTTCTTAGACTATATAGAAGCAATATATACAAAGATTTCAACCGTGTACCTGTTCCATTCATTGTTCTACTTGTCGAAAGTTACAAATAATTTCCTTTAAAGGATTAACAATGGGGCTCATTGTTCACTTAAACTTGAAGAACAAAAAATTGGCGAATTGTACTGGTTGGATGCTTTGCATATATGTTTCTTAGACTATATAGAAGCAATATATACAATGATTTCAACCGTCTACCTATTCCATTCATTGTTCTACTTGCCGAAATTTACAAATAATTTCCTTTAAAGGATTAACAATGGGGCTCGTAGTTCACTTAAACTTGAAGAGCAAAAAATAGTCGAATTGTACTGTTTGGATGCATTGCATATAGGTTTCTTAGACTATATAGAAGCAACATATACAAAGATTTCAACCGTCTACCTGTTCTATTCATTGTTCTACTTGTCGAAAGTTACAAATAATTTCCGATAAAGGATTAACAATGGGTCTCATTGTTCACTTAAACTTGAAGAACAAAAAATTGGCAAATTGTACTGTTTGGACGCTTTGCATATATGTTTCTTAGACTATTTAGAAGCAATGTATACAAAGATTTCAACAGTCTACCTGTTCCATTCATTGTTCTACTTGTCGAAAGTTACAAATAATTACCGATAAAGGGTTAACCATTGGGGCTCATTGTTCACTTAAACTTGAAGGACAAAAAATTGGCGAATGGTACTGTTTGGATGCTTTGCGTACATGTTTCTTAGACTATATGGAGGCAATATATACAAGGATTTCAACCGTCTACCTGTTCCATTCATTGTTCTACTTGTCGAAAGTTACAAATAATTACCGATAAAGGATTAACCATTGGGGCTAATTGTTCACTTAAACTTGAAGAACAAAAAATTGGCGAATTGTACTGTTTGGATGCTTTGCGTACATGTTTCTTAGACTATATGGAAGCAATATATATAATGATTTCAACAGTCTACCTGTTCCATTCATTGTTCTACTTGTCGAAAATTACAAATAATTTCCTTTAAAGGATTAACAATGGGGCTCATTGTTCACTTAAACATGAAGAACAAAAAATTGGCGAATTGTACTGTTTGGATGCTTTGCATATATGTTTCTTAGACTATATAGAAGCAATATATACAAAGATTTCAACCGTCTACCTGTTCCATTCATTGTTCTACTTGTCGAAAGTTACAAATAATTTCCTATAAAGGATTAACAATGGGGCTCATTGTTCACTTAAACTTGAAGGACAAAAAATTGGCGAATGGTACTGTTTGGATGCTTTGCGTACATGTTTCTCAGACTATATGGAGGCAATATATACAAGGATTTCAACCGTCTACCTGTTCCATTCATTGTTCTACTTGTCGAAAGTTACAAATAATTACCGATAAAGGATTAACCATTGGGACTAATTGTTCACTTAAACTTGAAGAACAAAAAATTGGCGAATTGTACTGTTTGGATGCTTTGCATATATGTTTCTTAGACTATATAGAAGCAATATATACAAAGATTTCAACCGTGTACCTGTTCCATTCATTGTTCTACTTGTCGAAAGTTACAAATAATTTCCTTTAAAGTATTAACAATGGGGCTCATTGTTCACTTAAACTTGAAGAACAAAAAATTTGCGAATTGTACTGGTTGGATGCTTTGCATATATGTTTCTTAGACTATATAGAAGCAATATATACAAAGATTTCAACCGCCTACCTGTTCCATTCATTGTTCTACTTGTCGAAAGTTACAAATAATTTCCGATAAAGGATTAACAATGGGGCTCGTTGTTCACTTAAACTTGACGAACAAAAAATTGGCGAATAGTACTGGTTGGATGCTTTGCATATGTGTTTCTTAGACTATATAGAAGCAAAATATACAATGATTTCAACGGTCTACCTGTTCCATTCATTGTTCTACTTGTCGAATGTTACAAATAATTTCCGTTAAGGGATTAACAATGGGGATCGTAGTTTACTTAAACTTGAAGAACAAAAAATTGGCGAACTGTACTGTTTGGATGCTTTGCATATATGTTTCTTAGACTATATAGAAGCAATATATACAATGATTTCAACCGTCTACCTATTCCATTCATTGTTCTACTTGTCGAATTTTACAAATAATTTCCTTTAAAGGATTAACAATGGGGCTCGTAGTTCACTTAAACTTGAAGAGCAAAAAATTGTCGAATTGTACTGTTTGGATGCTTTGCATATATGTTTCTTAGGCTATATAGAAGCAATATATACAATGATTTCAACCGTCTACCTGTTCCATTCATTGTTCTACTTGTCGAAAGTTACAAATAATTTCCGTTAAGGGATTAACAATGGGGATCGTAGTTTACTTAAACTTGAAGAACAAAAAATTGGCGAATTGTACTGTTTGGATGCTTTGCATATATGTTTCTTAGTCTATATAGAAGCAATATATACAAAGATTTCAACCGTCTACGTGTTCCAATCATTGTTCTACTTGTAGAAAGTTACAATTAATTTCCGTTAAAGGATTAACAATGGGGCTCGTAGTTCACTTAAACTTGAAGAACAAAAAATTGGCGAATTGTACTGTTTGGATGCTTTGCATATATGTTTCTTAGACTATATAGAAGCAATGTATACAAAGATTTCAACCGTCTACCTGTTCCATTCATTGTTCTACTTGTCGAAAGTTACAAATAATTTCCGATAAAGGATTAACAATGGGTCTCATTGTTCACTTAAACTTGAAGAACAAAAAATTGGCAAATTGTACTGTTTGGATGCTTTGCATATATGTTTCTTAGACTATATAGAAGCAATATATACAAAGATTTCAACCGTCTACCTGTTCCATTCATTGTTCTACTTGTCGAAATTTACAAATAATTTCCTTTAAAGGATTAACTATGGGGCTCGTAGTTCACTTAAACTTGAAGAACAAAAAATTGGCGATTGTTACTATTTAGATGCTTTGCATATATGTTTCTTAGATTATATAGAAGCAATATATACAAAGATTTCAACCGTCTACCAGTTCCATTCATTGTTCTACTTGTCGAAAATTACAAATAATTACCGATAAAGGATTAACCATTGGGGCTCATTGTTCACTTAAACATGAAGAACAAAAAATTGGCGAATTGTACTGTTTGGATGCTTTGCATATATGTTTCTTAGACTATATAGAAGCAATATATACAAAGATTTCAACCGTTTACCTGTTCCATTCATTGTTCTACTTGTCGAAAGTTACAAATAATTTCCTTTAAAGGATTAACAATGGGGCTCATTGTTCACTTAAACTTGAAGAACAAAAAATTGGCGAATTGTACTGTTTGGATGCTTTGCATATATGTTTCTTAGACTATATGGAGGCAATATATACAAGGATTTCAACCGTCTACCTGTTCCATTCATTGTTCTACTTGTCGAAAGTTACAGATAATTACCGATAAAGGATTAACCATTGGGGCTAATTGTCCACTTAAACTTGAAGAACAAAAAATTGGCGAATTGTACTGTTTGGATGCTTTGCGTACATGTTTCTTAGACTATATGGAAGCAATATATACAAAGATTTCAACCGTCTACGTGTTCCAATCATTGTTCTACTTGTCGAAATTTACAAATAATTTCCTTTAAAGGATTAACAATGGGGCTCGTTGTTCACTTAAACTTGAAGAACAAAAAATTGGCGAATGGTACTGTTTGGATGCTTTGCGTACATGTTTCTTAGACTATATAGAAGCAATATATACATTGATTTCAACCGGCTACCTGTTCCATTCATTGTTCTACTTGTCGCAAGTTACAAATAATTTCCGTTAAAGTATTAACAATGGGGCTCGTAGTTCACTTAAACTTGAAGATCAAATAATTGGCGAATTGTACTGTTTGGACGCTTTGCATATATGTTTCTTAGACTATTTAGAAGCAATGTATACAAAGATTTCAACAGTCTACCTGTTCCATTCATGGTTCTACTTGTCGAAAGTTACAAATAATTACCGATAAAGGATTAACCATTGGGGCTAATTGTTCACTTAAACTTGAAGAACAAAAAATTGGCGAATTGTACTGTTTGGATGCTTTGCGTACATGTTTCTTAGACTATATGGAAGCAATATATACAAAGATTTCAACCGTCTACGTGTTCCAATCATTGTTCTACTTGTCGAAATTTACAAATAATTTCCTTTAAAGGATTAACAATGGGGCTCGTTGTTCACTTAAACTTGAAGAACAAAAAATTGGCGAATGGTACTGTTTGGATGCTTTGCGTACATGTTTCTTAGACTATATAGAAGCAATATATACATTGATTTCAACCGGCTACCTGTTCCATTCATTGTTCTACTTGTCGCAAGTTACAAATAATTTCCGTTAAAGTATTAACAATGGGGCTCGTAGTTCACTTAAACTTGAAGATCAAATAATTGGCGAATTGTACTGTTTGGACGCTTTGCATATATGTTTCTTAGACTATTTAGAAGCAATGTATACAAAGATTTCAACAGTCTACCTGTTCCATTCATGGTTCTACTTGTCGAAAGTTACAAATAATTACCGATAAAGGATTAACCAATGGGGCTCATTGTTCACTTAAACTTGAAGAACAAAAAATTGGCGAATTGTACTATTTGGATGCTTTGCATATATGTTTCTTAGATTATATAGACGCAATATATACAAGGATTTCAACCGTGTACCTGTTCCATTCATTGTTCTACTTGTCGAAAGTTACAAATAATCACCGATAAAGGATTAACCATAGGGGCTCATTGTTCACTTAAACTGGAAGACCAAAAAATTGGCGAATGGTACTGTTTGGATGCTTTGCATATAGGTTTCTTAGACTATATAGAAGCAACATATACAAAGATTTCAACCGTCTACCTGTTCTATTCATTGTTCTACTTGTAAAAAGTTACAAATAATTTCCGTTTCATGATTATCAATGGGGCTCGTTGTTCACTTAATCTTGAAGAACAAAAAATTGGCGAATGGTACTGTTTGGATGCTTTGCATATATGTTTCTTAGATTATATAGAAGCAATATATACAAAGATTTCAACCGTCTACGTGTTCCAATCATTGTTCTACTTGTAGAAAGTTACAATTAATTTCCGTTAAAGGATTAACAATGGGGCTCGTAGTTCACTTAAACTTGAAGAACAAAAAATTGGCGAATTGTACTGTTTGGATGCTTTGCATATATGTTTCTTAGACTATATAGAAGCAATGTATACAAAGATTTCAACCGTCTACCTGTTCCATTCATTGTTCTACTTGTCGAAAGTTACAAATAATTTCCGATAAAGGATTAACAATGGGTCTCATTGTTCACTTAAACTTGAAGAACAAAAAATTGGCAAATTGTACTGTTTGGATGCTTTGCATATATGTTTCTTAGACTATATAGAAGCAATATATACAAAGATTTCAACCGTCTACCTGTTCCATTCATTGTTCTACTTGTCGAAATTTACAAATAATTTCCTTTAAAGGATTAACTATGGGGCTCGTAGTTCACTTAAACTTGAAGAACAAAAAATTGGCGATTGTTACTATTTAGATGCTTTGCATATATGTTTCTTAGATTATATAGAAGCAATATATACAAAGATTTCAACCGTCTACCAGTTCCATTCATTGTTCTACTTGTCGAAAATTACAAATAATTACCGATAAAGGATTAACCATTGGGGCTCATTGTTCACTTAAACATGAAGAACAAAAAATTGGCGAATTGTACTGTTTGGATGCTTTGCATATATGTTTCTTAGACTATATAGAAGCAATATATACAAAGATTTCAACCGTTTACCTGTTCCATTCATTGTTCTACTTGTCGAAAGTTACAAATAATTTCCTTTAAAGGATTAACAATGGGGCTCATTGTTCACTTAAACTTGAAGAACAAAAAATTGGCGAATTGTACTGTTTGGATGCTTTGCATATATGTTTCTTAGACTATATGGAGGCAATATATACAAGGATTTCAACCGTCTACCTGTTCCATTCATTGTTCTACTTGTCGAAAGTTACAGATAATTACCGATAAAGGATTAACCATTGGGGCTAATTGTCCACTTAAACTTGAAGAACAAAAAATTGGCGAATTGTACTGTTTGGATGCTTTGCGTACATGTTTCTTAGACTATATGGAAGCAATATATACAAAGATTTCAACCGTCTACGTGTTCCAATCATTGTTCTACTTGTCGAAATTTACAAATAATTTCCTTTAAAGGATTAACAATGGGGCTCGTTGTTCACTTAAACTTGAAGAACAAAAAATTGGCGAATGGTACTGTTTGGATGCTTTGCGTACATGTTTCTTAGACTATATAGAAGCAATATATACATTGATTTCAACCGGCTACCTGTTCCATTCATTGTTCTACTTGTCGCAAGTTACAAATAATTTCCGTTAAAGTATTAACAATGGGGCTCGTAGTTCACTTAAACTTGAAGATCAAATAATTGGCGAATTGTACTGTTTGGACGCTTTGCATATATGTTTCTTAGACTATTTAGAAGCAATGTATACAAAGATTTCAACAGTCTACCTGTTCCATTCATGGTTCTACTTGTCGAAAGTTACAAATAATTACCGATAAAGGATTAACCAATGGGGCTCATTGTTCACTTAAACTTGAAGAACAAAAAATTGGCGAATTGTACTATTTGGATGCTTTGCATATATGTTTCTTAGATTATATAGACGCAATATATACAAGGATTTCAACCGTGTACCTGTTCCATTCATTGTTCTACTTGTCGAAAGTTACAAATAATCACCGATAAAGGATTAACCATAGGGGCTCATTGTTCACTTAAACTGGAAGACCAAAAAATTGGCGAATGGTACTGTTTGGATGCTTTGCATATAGGTTTCTTAGACTATATAGAAGCAACATATACAAAGATTTCAACCGTCTACCTGTTCTATTCATTGTTCTACTTGTAAAAAGTTACAAATAATTTCCGTTTCATGATTATCAATGGGGCTCGTTGTTCACTTAATCTTGAAGAACAAAAAATTGGCGAATGGTACTGTTTGGATGCTTTGCATATATGTTTCTTAGATTATATAGAAGCAATATATACAAAGATTTCAACCGTCTACCTGTTCCATTCATTGTTCTACTTGTCGAAAATTACAAATAATTTCCGATAAAGGATTAACCATTAGGGCTCATTGTTCACTTAAACTTGAAGAACAAAAAATTGGCGAATGGTACTGTTTGGATGCTTTGCGTACATGTTTCTTAGACTATATGGAAGCAGTATATACAAAGATTTCAACCGGCTACCTGTTCCATTCATTGTTCTACTTGTCGCAAGTTACAAATAATTTCCGTTAAAGTATTAACAATGGGGCTCGTAGTTCATTTAAAATTGAAGATCAAATAATTGGCGAATTGTACTGTTTGGATGCTTTGCGTACATGTTTCTTAAACTACATGGAAGCAATATATACAATGATTTCAACCGTCTACCTGTTGCATTCATTGTTCTACTTGTCGAAAGTTACAATTAATTTCCGTTAAAGGATTAACAGTGGGGCTCGTAGTTCACTTAAACTTGAAGAACAAAAAATTGGCGAATTGTACTGTTTGGATGCTTTGCATAGATGTTTCTTAGACTATTTAGAAGCAATATATAGAAAGATTTCACCCGTCTACCTGTACTATTCATTGTTCTACTTGTAGAAAGTTACAAATAATTTCCATTTCATGATTATCAATGGGGCTCGCTGTTCACTTAAACTTGAAGATCAAAAAATTGGCGATTGTTACTGTTTAGATGCTTTGCATATATGTTTCTTAGATTATATAGAAGCAATATATAGAAAGATTTCACCCGTCTACCTGTACTATTCATTGTTCTACTTGTAGAAAGTTGCAAATAATTTCCATTTCATGATTATCAATGGGGCTCGCTGTTCACTTAAACTTGAAGATCAAAAAATTGGCGATTGTTACTGTTTAGATGCTTTGCATATATGTTTCTTAGATTATATAGAAGCAATATATACAAAGATTTCAACCGTCTACCTGTTCCATTCATTGTTCTACTTGTCGAAAGCTACAAATAATTTCCGATAACGGATTAACCATTGGGGCTCATTGTTCACTTAAACTTGAAGAACAAAAAATTGGCGAATTGTACTGTTTGGATGCTTTGCGTACATGTTTCATAGACTATATAGAAGCAATATATACATTGATTTCAACCGTCTACCTGTTCCACTCATTGTTCTACTTGTCGCAAGTTACAAATAATTTCCTTTAAAGGATTAACAATGGGGCTCATTGTTCACTTAAACTTGAAGGACAAAAAATTGGCGAATGGTACTGTTTGGATGCTTTGCGTACATGTTTCTCAGACTATATGGAGGCAATATATACAAGGATTTCAACCGTCTACCTGTTCCATTCATTGTTCTACTTGTCGAAAGTTACAAATAATTACCGATAAAGGATTAACCATTGGGACTAATTGTTCACTTAAACTTGAAGAACAAAAAATTGGCGAATTGTACTGTTTGGATGCTTTGCATATATGTTTCTTAGACTATATAGAAGCAATATATACAAAGATTTCAACCGTGTACCTGTTCCATTCATTGTTCTACTTGTCGAAAGTTACAAATAATTTCCTTTAAAGTATTAACAATGGGGCTCATTGTTCACTTAAACTTGAAGAACAAAAAATTTGCGAATTGTACTGGTTGGATGCTTTGCATATATGTTTCTTAGACTATATAGAAGCAATATATACAAAGATTTCAACCGCCTACCTGTTCCATTCATTGTTCTACTTGTCGAAAGTTACAAATAATTTCCGATAAAGGATTAACAATGGGGCTCGTTGTTCACTTAAACTTGACGAACAAAAAATTGGCGAATAGTACTGGTTGGATGCTTTGCATATGTGTTTCTTAGACTATATAGAAGCAAAATATACAATGATTTCAACGGTCTACCTGTTCCATTCATTGTTCTACTTGTCGAATGTTACAAATAATTTCCGTTAAGGGATTAACAATGGGGATCGTAGTTTACTTAAACTTGAAGAACAAAAAATTGGCGAACTGTACTGTTTGGATGCTTTGCATATATGTTTCTTAGACTATATAGAAGCAATATATACAATGATTTCAACCGTCTACCTATTCCATTCATTGTTCTACTTGTCGAATTTTACAAATAATTTCCTTTAAAGGATTAACAATGGGGCTCGTAGTTCACTTAAACTTGAAGAGCAAAAAATTGTCGAATTGTACTGTTTGGATGCTTTGCATATATGTTTCTTAGGCTATATAGAAGCAATATATACAATGATTTCAACCGTCTACCTGTTCCATTCATTGTTCTACTTGTCGAAAGTTACAAATAATTTCCGTTAAGGGATTAACAATGGGGATCGTAGTTTACTTAAACTTGAAGAACAAAAAATTGGCGAATTGTACTGTTTGGATGCTTTGCATATATGTTTCTTAGTCTATATAGAAGCAATATATACAAAGATTTCAACCGTCTACGTGTTCCAATCATTGTTCTACTTGTAGAAAGTTACAATTAATTTCCGTTAAAGGATTAACAATGGGGCTCGTAGTTCACTTAAACTTGAAGAACAAAAAATTGGCGAATTGTACTGTTTGGATGCTTTGCATATATGTTTCTTAGACTATATAGAAGCAATGTATACAAAGATTTCAACCGTCTACCTGTTCCATTCATTGTTCTACTTGTCGAAAGTTACAAATAATTTCCGATAAAGGATTAACAATGGGTCTCATTGTTCACTTAAACTTGAAGAACAAAAAATTGGCAAATTGTACTGTTTGGATGCTTTGCATATATGTTTCTTAGACTATATAGAAGCAATATATACAAAGATTTCAACCGTCTACCTGTTCCATTCATTGTTCTACTTGTCGAAATTTACAAATAATTTCCTTTAAAGGATTAACTATGGGGCTCGTAGTTCACTTAAACTTGAAGAACAAAAAATTGGCGATTGTTACTATTTAGATGCTTTGCATATATGTTTCTTAGATTATATAGAAGCAATATATACAAAGATTTCAACCGTCTACCAGTTCCATTCATTGTTCTACTTGTCGAAAATTACAAATAATTACCGATAAAGGATTAACCATTGGGGCTCATTGTTCACTTAAACATGAAGAACAAAAAATTGGCGGATTGTACTGTTTGGATGCTTTGCATATATGTTTCTTAGACTATATAGAAGCAATATATACAAAGATTTCAACCGTCTACCTGTTCCATTCATTGTTCTACTTGTCGAAAGTTACAAATAATTTCCTTTAAAGGATTAACAATGGGGCTCATTGTTCACTTAAACTTGAAGAACAAAAAATTGGCGAATTGTACTGTTTGGATGCTTTGCATATATGTTTCTTAGACTATATGGAGGCAATATATACAAGGATTTCAACCGTCTACCTGTTCCATTCATTGTTCTACTTGTCGAAAGTTACAGATAATTACCGATAAAGGATTAACCATTGGGGCTAATTGTCCACTTAAACTTGAAGAACAAAAAATTGGCGAATTGTACTGTTTGGATGCTTTGCGTACATGTTTCTTAGACTATATGGAAGCAATATATACAAAGATTTCAACCGTCTACGTGTTCCAATCATTGTTCTACTTGTCGAAATTTACAAATAATTTCCTTTAAAGGATTAACAATGGGGCTCGTTGTTCACTTAAACTTGAAGAACAAAAAATTGGCGAATGGTACTGTTTGGATGCTTTGCGTACATGTTTCTTAGACTATATAGAAGCAATATATACATTGATTTCAACCGGCTACCTGTTCCATTCATTGTTCTACTTGTCGCAAGTTACAAATAATTTCCGTTAAAGTATTAACAATGGGGCTCGTAGTTCACTTAAACTTGAAGATCAAATAATTGGCGAATTGTACTGTTTGGACGCTTTGCATATATGTTTCTTAGACTATTTAGAAGCAATGTATACAAAGATTTCAACAGTCTACCTGTTCCATTCATGGTTCTACTTGTCGAAAGTTACAAATAATTACCGATAAAGGATTAACCAATGGGGCTCATTGTTCACTTAAACTTGAAGAACAAAAAATTGGCGAATTGTACTATTTGGATGCTTTGCATATATGTTTCTTAGATTATATAGACGCAATATATACAAGGATTTCAACCGTGTACCTGTTCCATTCATTGTTCTACTTGTCGAAAGTTACAAATAATCACCGATAAAGGATTAACCATAGGGGCTCATTGTTCACTTAAACTGGAAGACCAAAAAATTGGCGAATGGTACTGTTTGGATGCTTTGCATATAGGTTTCTTAGACTATATAGAAGCAACATATACAAAGATTTCAACCGGCTACCTGTTCCATTCATTGTTCTACTTGTCGAAAATTACAAATAATTTCCGATAAAGGATTAACCATTAGGGCTCATTGTTCACTTAAACTTGAAGAACAAAAAATTGGCGAATGGTACTGTTTGGATGCTTTGCGTACATGTTTCTTAGACTATATGGAAGCAGTATATACAAAGATTTCAACCGGCTACCTGTTCCATTCATTGTTCTACTTGTCGCAAGTTACAAATAATTTCCGTTAAAGTATTAACAATGGGGCTCGTAGTTCATTTAAAATTGAAGATCAAATAATTGGCGAATTGTACTGTTTGGACGGTTTGCGTACATGTTTCTTAAACTATATGGAAGCAATATATACAATGATTTCAACCGTCTAGCTGTTCCATTCATTGTTCTACTTGTCGAAAATTACAAATAATTTCCGATAAAGTATTAACCATTGGGGCTCATTGTTCACTTAAACTTGAAGAACAAAAAATTGGCGAATGGTACTGTTTGGATGCTTTGCGTACATGTTTCTTAGACTATATAGAAGCAATATATACATTGATTTCAACCGGCTACCTGTTCCATTCATTGTTCTACTTGTCGCAAGTTACAAATAATTTCCGTTAAAGTATTAACAATGGGGCTCGTAGTTCACTTAAAATTGAAGATCAAATAATTGGCGAATTGTACTGTTTGGACGCTTTGCATATATGTTTCTTAGACTATATAGAAGCAATATATATAAAGATTTCAACCGTCTACCTGTTCCATTCATTGTTCTACTTGTCGAAAGTTACAAATAATTTCCGATCAAGCATTAACAATGGGTCTCATTGTTCACTTAAACTTGAAGGACAAAAAATTGGCGATTGTTACTGTTTAGATGCTTTGCATATATGTTTCTTAGATTATATAGAAGCAATATATAGAAAGATTTCACCCGTCTACCTGTACTATTCATTGTTCTACTTGTAGAAAGTTGCAAATAATTTCCATTTCATGATTATCAATGGGGCTCGCTGTTCACTTAAACTTGAAGATCAAAAAATTGGCGATTGTTACTGTTTAGATGCTTTGCATATATGTTTCTTAGATTATATAGAAGCAATATATACAAAGATTTCAACCGTCTACCTGTTCCATTCATTGTTCTACTTGTCGAAAGCTACAAATAATTTCCGATAACGGATTAACCATTGGGGCTCATTGTTCACTTAAACTTGAAGAACAAAAAATTGGCGAATTGTACTGTTTGGATGCTTTGCGTACATGTTTCATAGACTATATAGAAGCAATATATACATTGATTTCAACCGTCTACCTGTTCCACTCATTGTTCTACTTGTCGCAAGTTACAAATAATTTCCTTTAAAGGATTAACAATGGGGCTCGTAGTTCACTTAAACTTGAAGAACAATAAATTGGCGAATTGTACTGTTTGGATGCTTTGCATATATGTTTCTTAGACTATATAGAAGCAATATATACAATGATTTCAACCGTCTACCTGTTCCATTCACTGTTCTACATGTCGAAATTTACAAATAATTTCCTTTAAAGGATTAACAATGGGGCTCGTAGTTCACTTAAACTTGAAGAACAAAAAATTGGCGAATTGTACTGTTTGGATGCTTTGCATATATGTTTCTTAGACTATGTAGAAGCAATATATAGAAAGATTTCACCCGTCTACCTGTACTATTCATTGTTCTACTTGTAGAAAGTTACAAATAATTTCCATTTCATGATTATCAATGGGGCTCGCTGTTCACTTAAACTTGAAGATCAAAAAATTGGCGATTGTTACTGTTTAGACGCTTTGCATATAGGTTTCTTAGACTATATAGAAGCAACATATACAATGATTTCAACCGTCTACCTATTCCATTCATTGTTCTCCTTGCCGAAATTTACAAATAATTTCCTTTAAAGGATTAACAATGGGGCTCGTAGTTCACTTAAACTTGAAGAACAAAAAATTGGCGAATGGTACTGTTTGGATGCTTTGCGTATATGTTTCTTAGATTATATAGAAGCAATATATACAAAGATTTCAACCGTCTACCTGTTCCATTCATTGTTCTACTTGTCGAAATTTACAAATAATTTTCGATAAAGGATTAACAATGGGGCTCGCTGGTCACTTAAACTTGAAGATCAAAAAATTGGCGATTGTTACTGTTTAGATGCTTTGCATATAGGTTTCTTAGACTATATAGAAGCAACATATACAAAGATTTCAACCGTCTACCTGTTCTATTCATTGTTCTACTTGTAGAAAGTTACAAATAATTTCCGTTTCATGATTATCAATGGGGCTCGTTGTTCACTTAAACTTGAAGAACAAAAAATTGGCGAATGGTACTGTTTGGATGCTTTGCATATATGTTTCTTAGACTATATGGAAGAAATATATAGAAAGATTTCAACCGTCTACGTGTTCCAATCATTGTTCTACTTGTAGAAAGTTACAATTAATTTCCGTTAAAGGATTAACAATGGGGCTCGTTGTTCACTTAAACTTGAAGAACAAAAAATTGGCGAATGGTACTGTTTGGATGCTTTGCATATATGTTTCTTAGACTATATGGAAGCAATATATAGAAAGATTTCAACCGTCTACGTGTTCCAATCATTGTTCTACTTGTAGAAAGTTACAATTAATTTCCGCTAAAGGATTAACAATGGGGCTCGTAGTTCACTTAAACTTGAAGACCAAAAAATTGGCGTATGGTAGTGTTTGGATGCTTTGCGTACATGTTTCTTAGACTGTATGGAAGCAATATATACAAAGATTTCAACCGTCTACGTGTTCCAATCATTGTTCTACTTGTCGAAATTTACAAACAATTTCCGATAAAGGATTAACAATGGGGCTCATTGTTCACTTAAACTTGAAGAACAAAAAATTGGCGAATGGTACTGTTTGGATGCTTTGCATATATGTTTCTTAGACTATATAGAAGCAATATATACAAAGATTTCAACCGTCTACCTGTTCCATTCATTGTTCTACTTGTCGAAAGTTACAAATAATTTCCGATAACTGATTAACCAATGGGCGGCTCATTGTTCACTTAAACTTGAAGAACAAAAAATTGGCAAATTGTGCTGTTTGGATGCTTTGCATATATGTTTCGTAGACTATATAGAAGCAATATATACAATGATTTCAACCGTCTACATGATCCATTCATTGTTCTACTTGTAGAAAGTTACAAATAATTTCCGTTTCATGATAATCAATGGGGCTCGTTGTTCACTTAAACTTGAAGAACAAAAAATTGGCGAATGGTACTGTTTGGATGCTTTGCATATATGTTTCTTAGATTATATAGAAGCAATATATACAAAGATTTCAACCGTCTACGTGTTCCATTCATTGTTCTACTTGTCTAAAGTTACAATTAATTTCCGTTAAAGGATTAACAATGGGGCTCGTTGTTCACTTAAACTTGAAGAACAATAAATTGGCGAATCGTACTGTTTGGATGCTTTGCATATATGTTTCTTAGATTATATAGAAGCAATATATACAAAGATTTCAACCGTCTACCTGTTCCATTCATTGTTCTACTTGTCGAAATTTACAAATAATTTCCTTTAAAGGATTAACAATGTGGCTCGTAGTTCACTTAAACTTGAAGAACAAAAAATTGGCGAATTGTACTGTTTGGATGCTTTGCATATATGTTTCTTAGACTATATAGAAGCAACATATACAAAGATTTCAACCGTCTACCTGTTCTATTCAGTGTTCTACTTGTAGAAAGTTACAAATAATTTCCGTTTCATGATTATCAATGGGGCTCGTTGTTCACTTAAACTTGAAGAACAAAAAATTGGCGAATGGTACTGTTTGGATGCTTTGCATATATGTTTCTTAGACTATATAGAAGCAATATATACAATGATTTCAACCGTCTACCTATTCCATTCATTGTTCTACTTGCCGAATTTTACAAATAATTTCCTTTAAAGGATTAACAATGGGGCTCGTAGTTCACTTAAACTTGAAGAGTAAAAAATTGTCGAATTGTACTGTTTGGATGCTTTGCATATATGTTTCTTAGGCTATATAGAAGCAATATATACAATGATTTCAACCGTCTACCTGTTCCATTCATTGTTCTACTTGTCGAAAGTTACAAATAATTTCCGTTAAGGGATTAACAATGGGGATCGTAGTTTACTTAAACTTGAAGAACAAAAAATTGGCGAATTGTACTGTTTGGATGCTTTGCATATATGTTTCTTAGTCTATATAGAAGCAATATATACAAAGATTTCAACCGTCTACGTGTTCCAATCATTGTTCTACTTGTAGAAAGTTACAATTAATTTCCGTTAAAGGATTAACAATGGGGCTCGTAGTTCACTTAAACTTGAAGAACAAAAAATTGGCGAATTGTACTGTTTGGATGCTTTGCATATATGTTTCTTAGACTATATAGAAGCAATGTATACAAAGATTTCAACCGTCTACCTGTTCCATTCATTGTTCTACTTGTCGAAAGTTACAAATAATTTCCGATAAAGGATTAACAATGGGTCTCATTGTTCACTTAAACTTGAAGAACAAAAAATTGGCAAATTGTACTGTTTGGATGCTTTGCATATATGTTTCTTAGACTATATAGAAGCAATATATTCAAAGATTTCAACCGTCTACCTGTTCCATTCATTGTTCTACTTGTCGAAATTTACAAATAATTTCCTTTAAAGGATTAACTATGGGGCTCGTAGTTCACTTAAACTTGAAGAACAAAAAATTGGCGATTGTTACTATTTAGATGCTTTGCATATATGTTTCTTAGATTATATAGAAGCAATATATACAAAGATTTCAACCGTCTACCAGTTCCATTCATTGTTCTACTTGTCGAAAATTACAAATAATTACCGATAAAGGATTAACCATTGGGGCTCATTGTTCACTTAAACATGAAGAACAAAAAATTGGCGAATTGTACTCTTTGGATGCTTTGCATATATGTTTCTTAGACTATATAGAAGCAATATATACAAAGATTTCAACCGTCTACCTGTTCCATTCATTGTTCTACTTGTCGAAAGTTACAAATAATTTCCTTTAAAGGATTAACAATGGGGCTCATTGTTCACTTAAACTTGAAGAACAAAAAATTGGCGAATTGTACTGTTTGGATGCTTTGCATATATGTTTCTTAGACTATATGGAGGCAATATATACAAGGATTTCAACCGTCTACCTGTTCCATTCATTGTTCTACTTGTCGAAAGTTACAAATAATTTCCGATAACTGATTAACCAATGGGCGGCTCATTGTTCACTTAAACTTGAAGAACAAAAAATTGGCAAATTGTGCTGTTTGGATGCTTTGCATATATGTTTCGTAGACTATATAGAAGCAATATATACAATGATTTCAACCGTCTACATGATCCATTCATTGTTCTACTTGTAGAAAGTTACAAATAATTTCCGTTTCATGATAATCAATGGGGCTCGTTGTTCACTTAAACTTGAAGAACAAAAAATTGGCGAATGGTACTGTTTGGATGCTTTGCATATATGTTTCTTAGATTATATAGAAGCAATATATACAAAGATTTCAACCGTCTACGTGTTCCATTCATTGTTCTACTTGTCTAAAGTTACAATTAATTTCCGTTAAAGGATTAACAATGGGGCTCGTTGTTCACTTAAACTTGAAGAACAATAAATTGGCGAATCGTACTGTTTGGATGCTTTGCATATATGTTTCTTAGATTATATAGAAGCAATATATACAAAGATTTCAACCGTCTACCTGTTCCATTCATTGTTCTACTTGTCGAAATTTACAAATAATTTCCTTTAAAGGATTAACAATGGGGCTCGTAGTTCACTTAAACTTGAAGAACAAAAAATTGGCGAATTGTACTGTTTGGATGCTTTGCATATATGTTTCTTAGACTATATAGAAGCAACATATACAAAGATTTCAACCGTCTACCTGTTCTATTCAGTGTTCTACTTGTAGAAAGTTACAAATAATTTCCGTTTCATGATTATCAATGGGGCTCGTTGTTCACTTAAACTTGAAGAACAAAAAATTGGCGAATGGTACTGTTTGGATGCTTTGCATATATGTTTCTTAGACTATATAGAAGCAATATATACAATGATTTCAACCGTCTACCTATTCCATTCATTGTTCTACTTGCCGAATTTTACAAATAATTTCCTTTAAAGGATTAACAATGGGGCTCGTAGTTCACTTAAACTTGAAGAGCAAAAAATTGTCGAATTGTACTGTTTGGATGCTTTGCATATATGTTTCTTAGGCTATATAGAAGCAATATATACAATGATTTCAACCGTCTACCTGTTCCATTCATTGTTCTACTTGTCGAAAGTTACAAATAATTTCCGTTAAGGGATTAACAATGGGGATCGTAGTTTACTTAAACTTGAAGAACAAAAAATTGGCGAATTGTACTGTTTGGATGCTTTGCATATATGTTTCTTAGTCTATATAGAAGCAATATATACAAAGATTTCAACCGTCTACGTGTTCCAATCATTGTTCTACTTGTAGAAAGTTACAATTAATTTCCGTTAAAGGATTAACAATGGGGCTCGTAGTTCACTTAAACTTGAAGAACAAAAAATTGGCGAATTGTACTGTTTGGATGCTTTGCATATATGTTTCTTAGACTATATAGAAGCAATGTATACAAAGATTTCAACCGTCTACCTGTTCCATTCATTGTTCTACTTGTCGAAAGTTACAAATAATTTCCGATAAAGGATTAACAATGGGTCTCATTGTTCACTTAAACTTGAAGAACAAAAAATTGGCAAATTGTACTGTTTGGATGCTTTGCATATATGTTTCTTAGACTATATAGAAGCAATATATTCAAAGATTTCAACCGTCTACCTGTTCCATTCATTGTTCTACTTGTCGAAATTTACAAATAATTTCCTTTAAAGGATTAACTATGGGGCTCGTAGTTCACTTAAACTTGAAGAACAAAAAATTGGCGATTGTTACTATTTAGATGCTTTGCATATATGTTTCTTAGATTATATAGAAGCAATATATACAAAGATTTCAACCGTCTACCAGTTCCATTCATTGTTCTACTTGTCGAAAATTACAAATAATTACCGATAAAGGATTAACCATTGGGGCTCATTGTTCACTTAAACATGAAGAACAAAAAATTGGCGAATTGTACTCTTTGGATGCTTTGCATATATGTTTCTTAGACTATATAGAAGCAATATATACAAAGATTTCAACCGTCTACCTGTTCCATTCATTGTTCTACTTGTCGAAAGTTACAAATAATTTCCTTTAAAGGATTAACAATGGGGCTCATTGTTCACTTAAACTTGAAGAACAAAAAATTGGCGAATTGTACTGTTTGGATGCTTTGCATATATGTTTCTTAGACTATATGGAGGCAATATATACAAGGATTTCAACCGTCTACCTGTTCCATTCATTGTTCTACTTGTCGAAAGTTACAAATAATTACCGATAAAGGATTAACCATTGGGGCTAATTGTCCACTTAAACTTGAAGAACAAAAAATTGGCGAATTGTACTGTTTGGATGCTTTGCGTACATGTTTCTTAGACTATATGGAAGCAATATATACAAAGATTTCAACCGTCTACGTGTTCCAATCATTGTTCTACTTGTCGAAATTTACAAATAATTTCCTTTAAAGGATTAACAATGGGGCTCGTTGTTCACTTAAACTTGAAGAACAAAAAATTGGCGAATGGTACTGTTTGGATGCTTTGCGTACATGTTTCTTAGACTATATAGAAGCAATATATACATTGATTTCAACCGGCTACCTGTTCCATTCATTGTTCTACTTGTCGCAAGTTACAAATAATTTCCGTTAAAGTATTAACAATGGGGCTCGTAGTTCACTTAAACTTGAAGATCAAATAATTGGCGAATTGTACTGTTTGGACGCTTTGCATATATGTTTCTTAGACTATTTAGAAGCAATGTATACAAAGATTTCAACAGTCTACCTGTTCCATTCATGGTTCTACTTGTCGAAAGTTACAAATAATTACCGATAAAGGATTAACCATTGGGGCTAATTGTTCACTTAAACTTGAAGAACAAAAAATTGGCGAATTGTACTGTTTGGATGCTTTGCATATATGTTTCTTAGACTATATAGAAGCAATATATACAAAGATTTCAACCGTGTACCAGTTCCATTCATTGTTCTACTTGTCGAAAGTTACAAATAATTTCCTTTAAAGGATTAACAATGGGGCTCATTGTTCACTTAAACTTGAAGAACAAAAAATTGGCGAATTGTACTATTTGGATGCTTTGCATATATGTTTCTTAGATTATATAGACGCAATATATACAAGGATTTCAACCGTCTACCTGTTCCATTCATTGTTCTACTTGTCGAAAGTTACAAATAATTACCGATAAAGGATTAACCATAGGGGCTCATTGTTCACTTAAACTGGAAGACCAAAAAATTGGCGAATGGTACTGTTTGGATGCTTTGCATATAGGTTTCTTAGACTATATAGAAGCAACATATACAAAGATTTCAACCGTCTACCTGTTCTATTCATTGTTCTACTTGTAAAAAGTTACAAATAATTTCCGTTTCATGATTATCAATGGGGCTCGTTGTTCACTTAATCTTGAAGAACAAAAAATTGGCGAATGGTACTGTTTGGATGCTTTGCATATATGTTTCTTAGATTATATAGAAGCAATATATACAAAGATTTCAACCGTCTACCTGTTCCATTCATTGTTCTACTTGTCGAAAATTACAAATAATTTCCGATAAAGGATTAACCATTAGGGCTCATTGTTCACTTAAACTTGAAGAACAAAAAATTGTCGAATGGTACTGTTTGGATGCTTTGCGTACATGTTTCTTAGACTATATGGAAGCGATATATACAAAGATTTCAACCGGCTACCTGTTCCATTCATTGTTCTACTTGTCGCAAGTTACAAATAATTTCCGTTAAAGTATTAACAATGGGGCTCGTAGTTCATTTAAAATTGAAGATCAAATAATTGGCGAATTGTACTGTTTGGACGGTTTGCGTACATGTTTCTTAAACTATATGGAAGCAATATATACAATGATTTCAACCGTCTACCTGTTCCATTCATTGTTCTACTTGTCGAAAATTACAAATAATTTCCGATAAAGTATTAACCATTGGGGCTCATTGTTCACTTAAACTTGAAGAACAAAAAATTGGCGAATGGTACTGTTTGGATGCTTTGCGTACATGTTTCTTAGACTATATAGAAGCAATATATACATTGATTTCAACCGGCTACCTGTTCCATTCATTGTTCTACTTGTCGCAAGTTACAAATAATTTCCGTTAAAGTATTAACAATGGGGCTCGTAGTTCACTTAAAATTGAAGATCAAATAATTGGCGAATTGTACTGTTTGGATGCTTTGCATAGATGTTTCTTAGACTATTTAGAAGCAATATATAGAAAGATTTCACCCGTCTACCTGTACTATTCATTGTTCTACTTGTAGAAAGTTACAAATAATTTCCATTTCATGATTATCAATGGGGCTCGCTGTTCACTTAAACTTGAAGATCAAAAAATTGGCGATTGTTACTGTTTAGATGCTTTGCATATATGTTTCTTAGATTATATAGAAGCAATATATAGAAAGATTTCACCCGTCTACCTGTACTATTCATTGTTCTACTTGTAGAAAGTTGCAAATAATTTCCATTTCATGATTATCAATGGGGCTCGCTGTTCACTTAAACTTGAAGATCAAAAAATTGGCGATTGTTACTGTTTAGATGCTTTGCATATATGTTTCTTAGATTATATAGAAGCAATATATACAAAGATTTCAACCGTCTACCTGTTCCATTCATTGTTCTACTTGTCGAAAGCTACAAATAATTTCCGATAACGGATTAACCATTGGGGCTCATTGTTCACTTAAACTTGAAGAACAAAAAATTGGCGAATTGTACTGTTTGGATGCTTTGCATATATGTTTCCGATACTATATAGAAGCAATATATACAAAGATTTCAACCGTCTACCTGTTCCATTCACTGTTCTACTTGTCGAAAGTTACAAATAATTTCCGTTAAGGGATTAACAATGGGGATCGTAGTTTACTTAAACTTGAAGAACAAAAAATTGGCGAATTGTACTGTTTGGATGCTTTGCATAGATGTTTCTTAGACTATTTAGAAGCAATATATAGAAAGATTTCACCCGTCTACCTGTACTATTCATTGTTCTACTTGTAGAAAGTTACAAATAATTTCCATTTCATGATTATCAATGGGGCTCGCTGTTCACTTAAACTTGAAGATCAAAAAATTGGCGATTGTTACTGTTTAGATGCTTTGCATATATGTTTCTTAGATTATATAGAAGCAATATATACAAATATTTCAACCGTTTACCTGTTCCATTCATTGTTCTACTTGTCGAAAATAACAAATAATTTCCGATAAAGTATTAACCATTGGGGCTCATTGTTCACTTAAACTTGAAGAACAAAAAAGTGGCGAATGGTACTGTTTGGATGCTTTGCATATATGTTACATAGACTATATAGAAGCAATATATACATTGATTTCAACCGTCTACCTGTTCCATTCATTGTTCTACTTGTCGCAAGTTACAAATAATTTCCGTTAAAGTATTAACAATGGGGCTCGTAGTTCAGTTAAACTTGAAGAACAAAAAATTGGCGAATTGTACTGTTTGGATGCTTTGCATATATGTTTCTTAGACTATATAGAAGCAATATATACAAAGATTTCAACCGTCTACCTGTTCCATTCATTGATCTACTTGTCGAAAGTTACAAATAATTTCCGATAAAGGATTAACAATGGGTCTCATTGTTCACTTAAACTTGAAGAACAAAAAATTGGCGAATGGTACTGTTTGGATGCTTTGCATATATGTTTCTTAGACTATATGGAAGCAATATATACAAAGATTTCAACCGTCTACGTGTTCCAATCATTGTTCTACTTGTAGAAAGTTACAATTAATTTCCGTTAAAGGATTAACAATGGGGCTCGTAGTTCACATAAACTTGAAGAACAAAAAATTGGCGAATTGTACTGTTTGGATGCTTTGCATAGATGTTTCTTAGACTATTTAGAAGCAATATATAGAAAGATTTCACCCGTCTACCTGTACTATTCATTGTTCTACTTGTAGAAAGTTACAAATAATTTCCATTTCATGATTATCAATGGGGCTCGCTGTTCACTTAAACTTGAAGATCAAAAAATTGGCGATTGTTACTGTTTAGATGCTTTGCATATATGTTTCTTAGATTGTATAGAAGCAATATATACAAAGATTTCAACCGTCTACCTGTTCCATTCATTGTTCTACTTGTCGAAAGTTACAAATAATTTCCTTTAAAGGATTAACAATGGGGCTCGTTGTTCGCTTAAACTTGAAGAACAATAAATTGGCGAATTGTACTGTTTGGATGCTTTGCATATATGTTTCGTAGGTTATATAGAAGCAACATATACAATGATTTCAACCGTCTACCTGATCCATTCATTGTTCTACTTGTCGAAATTTACAAATAATTTCCGTTAAAGTATTAACAATGGGGATCGTAGTTTACATAAACTTGAAGAACAAGAAATAGGCGAATTGTACTGTTTGGATGCTTTGCATATATGTTTCTTAGACTATATAGAAGCAATATATACAAAGATTTCTACCGTCTACCTGTTCGATTCCTTGTTCTACTTGTCGCAAGTTACAAATAATTTCCGTTAAAGTATTAACAATGGGGCTCGTAGTTCAGTTAATCTTGAAGAACAAATAATTGGCGAATTGTACTGTTTGTATGATTTGCATATATGTTTCTTAGACTTTATGGAAGCAATATATACAAAGATTTCAACCGTCTACCTGTTCCATTCATTGTTCTACTTGTCGAAAGTTATAAATAATTTCCGTTAAGGGATTAACAATGGGGATCGTAGTTTACTTAAACTTGATGAACAAGAAATAGGCGAATTGTACTGTTTGGATGCTTTGCATATATGTTTCTTAGACTATATAGAAGCAATATATACAATGATTTCAACCGTCTACCTATTCCATTCATTGTTCTACTTGCCGAAATTTACAAATAATTTCCTTTAAAGGATTAACAATGGGGCGCGTAGTTCACTTAAACTTGAAGAACAAAAAATTGGCGAATGGTACTATTTGGATACTTTGAATATATGTTTCTTATATTATATAGAAGCAATATATACAAAGATTTCAACCGTCTACCTGTTCCATTCATTGTTCTACTTGTCGAAAGTTACAAATAATTTCCGTTAAGGGATTAACAATGGGGATCGTAGTTTACTTAAACTTGATGAACAAGAAATTGGCGAATTGTACTGTTTGGATGCTTTGCATATATGTTTCTTAGACTATATAGAAGCAATATATACAATGATTTCAACCGTCTATCTGTTCCATTCATTGTTCTACTTGTCGAAAGTTACAAATAATTTCCTTTAAAGGATTAACAATGGGGCTCGTTGTTCACTTAAACTTGAAGAACAATAAATTGGCGAATTGTACTGTTTGGATGCTTTGCATATATGTTTCGTAGTTTATATAGAAGCAATATATACAATGATTTCAACCGTCTACCTGATCCATTCATTGTTCTACTTGTCGAAATTAACAAACAATTTCCGATAAAGGATTAATAATGGGGCTCATTGTTCACTTAAACTTGATGAACAAAAAATTGGCGAATGGTACTGTTTGGATGCTTTGCATATATGTTTCTTAGACTATATAGAAGCAATATATACAAAGATTTCAACCGTCTACCTGTTCGATTCATTGTTCTACTTGTCGAAAGTTACAAATAATTTCCGATAAAGGATTAACAATGGGGCTCATTGTTCACTTAAACTTGAAGGACAAAAAATTGGCGAATGGTACTGTTTGGATGCTTTGCGTACATGTTTCTTAGACTATATGGAAGCAATATATACAAGGATTTCAACCGTCTACCTGTTCCATTCATTGTTCTACTTGCCGAAATTTACAAATAATTTCCTTTAAAGGATTGACAATGGGGCTCATTTTTCACTTAAACTTGAAGAACAAAAAATTGGCGAATTGTACTGTTTGGATGCTTTGCATATATGTTTCTTATACTATATAGAAGCAATATATACAATGATTTCAACAGTCTACCTGTTCCATTCATTGTTCTACTTGTCGAAATTTACAAATAATTTCCTTTAAAGGATTAACAATATGGCTCGTAGTTCACTTAAACTTGAAGAACAAAAAATTGGCGAATGGTACTGTTTGGATGCTTTGCATATATGTTTCTTATACTATATAGAAGCAATATATACAAAGATTTCAACCGTCTACCTGTTCCATTCATTGTTCTACTTGTCGAAAGTTACAAATAATTTCCGATAAAGGATTAACAATGGGGCTCATTGTTCACTTAAACTTGATGAACAAAAAATTGGCGAATGGTACTGTTGGATGCTTTGCATATATGTTTCTTAGACTATATAGAAGCAATATATACAAAGATTTCAACCGTCTACCTGTTCGATTCATTGTTCCACTTGTCGAAAGTTACAAATAATTTCCGATAAAGGATTAACAATGGGGCTCATTGTTCACTTAAACTTGAAGGACAAAAAATTAGCGAATGGTACTGTTTGGATGCTTTGCGTACATGTTTCTTAGACTATATGGAAGCAATATATACAAGTATTTCAACCGTCTACCTGTTCCATTCATTGTTCTACTTGTCGAAAGTTACAAATAATTTACGATAAAGGATTAACAATGGGGCTCATTGTTCACTTAAACTTGAAGAACAAAAAATTGGCGAATGGTACTGTTTGGATGCTTTGCATATATGTTTCTTAGACTATATAGAAGCAATATATACAAAGATTTCTACCGTCTACCTGTTCGGTCCTTGTTCTACTTGTCGAAAGTTAGAAATAATTTCCGATAAAGGATTAACAATGGGGCTCATTGTTCACTTAAACTTGAAGGACAAAAAATTGGCGAATGGTACTGTTTGGATGCTTTGCGTACATGTTTCTTGGACTATATGGATGCAATAGATACAAAGATTTCAACCGTCTACCTGTTCCATTCAATGTTCCACTTGTCGAAAGTTGCAAACAATTTCCGATAAAGGATTAACAATGGGGCTCATTGTTCACTTAAACTTGATGAACAAAAAATTGGCGAATGGTACTGTTTGGATGCTTTGCATATATGTTTCTTAGACTATATAGAAGCAATATATACAAAGATTTCAACCGTCTACCTGTTCGATTCATTGTTCTACTTGTCGAAAGTTACAAATAATTTCCGATAAAGGATTAACAATGGGGCTCATTGTTCACTTAAACTTGAAGGACAAAAAATTGGCGAATGGTACTGTTTGGATGCTTTGCGTACATGTTTCTTAGACTATATGGAAGCAATATATACAAGGATTTCAACCGTCTACCTGTTCCATTCATTGTTCTACTTGCCGAAATTTACAAATAATTTCCTTTAAAGGATTGACAATGGGGCTCATTTTTCACTTAAACTTGAAGAACAAAAAATTGGCGAATTGTACTGTTTGGATGCTTTGCATATATGTTTCTTATACTATATAGAAGCAATATATACAATGATTTCAACAGTCTACCTGTTCCATTCATTGTTCTACTTGTCGAAATTTACAAATAATTTCCTTTAAAGGATTAACAATATGGCTCGTAGTTCACTTAAACTTGAAGAACAAAAAATTGGCGAATGGTACTGTTTGGATGCTTTGCATATATGTTTCTTATACTATATAGAAGCAATATATACAAAGATTTCAACCGTCTACCTGTTCCATTCATTGTTCTACTTGTCGAAAGTTACAAATAATTTCCGATAAAGGATTAACAATGGGGCTCATTGTTCACTTAAACTTGATGAACAAAAAATTGGCGAATGGTACTGTTGGATGCTTTGCATATATGTTTCTTAGACTATATAGAAGCAATATATACAAAGATTTCAACCGTCTACCTGTTCGATTCATTGTTCCACTTGTCGAAAGTTACAAATAATTTCCGATAAAGGATTAACAATGGGGCTCATTGTTCACTTAAACTTGAAGGACAAAAAATTAGCGAATGGTACTGTTTGGATGCTTTGCGTACATGTTTCTTAGACTATATGGAAGCAATATATACAAGTATTTCAACCGTCTACCTGTTCCATTCATTGTTCTACTTGTCGAAAGTTACAAATAATTTACGATAAAGGATTAACAATGGGGCTCATTGTTCACTTAAACTTGAAGAACAAAAAATTGGCGAATGGTACTGTTTGGATGCTTTGCATATATGTTTCTTAGACTATATAGAAGCAATATATACAAAGATTTCTACCGTCTACCTGTTCGGTCCTTGTTCTACTTGTCGAAAGTTAGAAATAATTTCCGATAAAGGATTAACAATGGGGCTCATTGTTCACTTAAACTTGAAGGACAAAAAATTGGCGAATGGTACTGTTTGGATGCTTTGCGTACATGTTTCTTGGACTATATGGATGCAATAGATACAAAGATTTCAACCGTCTACCTGTTCCATTCAATGTTCCACTTGTCGAAAGTTGCAAACAATTTCCGATAAAGGATTAACAATGGGGCTCATTGTTCACTTAAACTTGATGAACAAAAAATTGGCGAATGGTACTGTTTGGATGCTTTGCATATATGTTTCTTAGACTATATAGAAGCAATATATACAAAGATTTCAACCGTCTACCTGTTCGATTCATTGTTCTACTTGTCGAAAGTTACAAATAATTTCCGATAAAGGATTAACAATGGGGCTCATTGTTCACTTAAACTTGAAGGACAAAAAATTGGCGAATGGTACTGTTTGGATGCTTTGCGTACATGTTTCTTAGACTATATGGAAGCAATATATACAAGGATTTCAACCGTCTACCTGTTCCATTCATTGTTCTACTTGCCGAAATTTACAAATAATTTCCTTTAAAGGATTAACAATGGGGCTCATTTTTCACTTAAACTTGAAGAACAAAAAATTGGCGAATTGTACTGTTTGGATGCTTTGCATATATGTTTCTTATACTATATAGAAGCAATATATACAATGATTTCAACAGTCTACCTGTTCCATTTATTGTTCTACTTGTCGAAATTTACAAATAATTTCCTTTAAAGGATTAACAATGGGGCTCGTAGTTCACTTAAACTTGAAGAACAAAAAATTGGCGAATGGTACTGTTTGGATGCTTTGCATATATGTTTCTTATACTATATAGAAGCAATATATACAAAGATTTCAACCGTCTACCTGTTCCATTCATTGTTCTACTTGTCGAAAGTTACAAATAATTTCCGATAACGGATTAACCATTGGGGCTCATTGTTCACTTAAACTTGAAGAACAAAAAATTGGCGAATTGTACTGTTTGGATGCTTTGCATATATGTTTCTTATACTATATAGAAGCAATATAAACAAAGATTTCAACCGTCTACCTGTTCCATTCACTGTTCTACTTGTCGAAAGTTACAAATAATTTCCATTTCATGATTATCAATGGGGCTCGCTGTTCACTTAAACTTGAAGATCAAAAAATTGGCGAATGTTACTGTTTAGATGCTTCGCATATAGGTTTCTTAGACTATATAGAAGCAACATATACAAAGATTTCAACCGTCTACCTGTTCTATTCATTGTTCATCTTGTCGAAAGTTACAAATAATTTCCGTTTCATGATTATCAATGTGCCTCGTTGTTCACTTAAACTTGAAGAACAAGAAATTGGCGACTGGTACTGTTTGGATGCTTTGCATATATGTTTATTAGACTATATAGAAGCAATATATAAAAATATTTCAACCGTCTACCAGTTCCATTCATTGTTCTACTTGTCGAAAGTTACAAATAATTTCCGATAAGGGATTAACAATGGGGATCGTAGTTTACTAAAACTTGAAGAACAGAAAATTGGCGAATTGTACTGTTTGGATGCTTTGCATATATGTTTCTTAGACTATATAGATGCAATATATACAAGGATTTCAACCGTCTACCTGTTCCATTCATTGTTCTACTTGTCGAAAGTTACAAATAATTACCGATAAAGGATTAACCATTGGGGCTCATTGTTCACTTAAACTTGAAGAACAAAAAATTGGCGAATTGTACTGTTTGGATGCTTTGCATATATGTTTTTTAGATTATATAGAAGCAATATATACAAAGATTTCAACCGTCTACCTGTTCGATTCATTGTTCTACTTGTCGAAAGTTACAAATAATTTCCGATAAAGGATTAACAATGGGGCTCATTGTTCACTTAAACTTGAAGGACAAAAGATTGGCGACTGGTACTGTTTGGATGCTTTGCATATATGTTTATTAGACTATATAGAAGCAATATATAAAAATATTTCAACCGTCTACCAGTTCCATTCATTGTTCTACTTGTCGAAAGTTACAAATAATTTCCGATAAGGGATTAACAATGGGGATCGTAGTTTACTAAAACTTGAAGAACAGAAAATTGGCGAATTGTACTGTTTGGATGCTTTGCATAGATGTTTCTTAGACTATTTAGAAGCAATATATAGAAAGATTTCACCCGTCTACCTGTACTATTCATTGTTCTACTTGTAGAAAGTTACAAATAATTTCCATTTCATGATTATCAATGGGGCTCGCTGTTCACTTAAACTTGAAGATCAAAAAATTGGCGATTGTTACTGTTTAGATGCTTTGCATATATGTTTCTTAGATTGTATAGAAGCAATATATACAAAGATTTCAACCGTCTACCTGTTCCATTCATTGTTCTACTTGTCGAAAGTTACAAATAATTTCCTTTAAAGGATTAACAATGGGGCTCGTTGTTCGCTTAAACTTGAAGAACAATAAATTGGCGAATTGTACTGTTTGGATGCTTTGCATATATGTTTCGTAGGTTATATAGAAGCAACATATACAATGATTTCAACCGTCTACCTGATCCATTCATTGTTCTACTTGTCGAAATTTACAAATAATTTCCGTTAAAGTATTAACAATGGGGATCGTAGTTTACATAAACTTGAAGAACAAGAAATAGGCGAATTGTACTGTTTGGATGCTTTGCATATATGTTTCTTAGACTATATAGAAGCAATATATACAAAGATTTCTACCGTCTACCTGTTCGATTCCTTGTTCTACTTGTCGCAAGTTACAAATAATTTCCGTTAAAGTATTAACAATGGGGCTCGTAGTTCAGTTAATCTTGAAGAACAAATAATTGGCGAATTGTACTGTTTGTATGATTTGCATATATGTTTCTTAGACTTTATAGAAGCAATATATACAAAGATTTCAACCGTCTACCTGTTCCATTCATTGTTCTACTTGTCGAAAGTTATAAATAATTTCCGTTAAGGGATTAACAATGGGGATCGTAGTTTACTTAAACTTGATGAACAAGAAATAGGCGAATTGTACTGTTTGGATGCTTTGCATATATGTTTCTTAGACTATATAGAAGCAATATATACAATGATTTCAACCGTCTACCTATTCCATTCATTGTTCTACTTGCCGAAATTTACAAATAATTTCCTTTAAAGGATTAACAATGGGGCGCGTAGTTCACTTAAACTTGAAGAACAAAAAATTGGCGAATGGTACTATTTGGATACTTTGAATATATGTTTCTTATATTATATAGAAGCAATATATACAAAGATTTCAACCGTCTACCTGTTCCATTCATTGTTCTACTTGTCGAAAGTTACAAATAATTTCCGTTAAGGGATTAACAATGGGGATCGTAGTTTACTTAAACTTGATGAACAAGAAATTGGCGAATTGTACTGTTTGGATGCTTTGCATATATGTTTCTTAGACTATATAGAAGCAATATATACAATGATTTCAACCGTCTATCTGTTCCATTCATTGTTCTACTTGTCGAAAGTTACAAATAATTTCCTTTAAAGGATTAACAATGGGGCTCGTTGTTCACTTAAACTTGAAGAACAATAAATTGGCGAATTGTACTGTTTGGATGCTTTGCATATATGTTTCGTAGTTTATATAGAAGCAATATATACAATGATTTCAACCGTCTACCTGATCCATTCATTGTTCTACTTGTCGAAATTAACAAACAATTTCCGATAAAGGATTAACAATGGGGCTCATTGTTCACTTAAACTTGATGAACAAAAAATTGGCGAATGGTACTGTTTGGATGCTTTGCATATATGTTTCTTAGACTATATAGAAGCAATATATACAAAGATTTCAACCGTCTACCTGTTCGATTCATTGTTCTACTTGTCGAAAGTTACAAATAATTTCCGATAAAGGATTAACAATGGGGCTCATTTTTCACTTAAACTTGAAGGACAAAAAATTGGCGAATGGTACTGTTTGGATGCTTTGCGTACATGTTTCTTAGACTATATGGAAGCAATATATACAAGGATTTCAACCGTCTACCTGTTCCATTCATTGTTCTACTTGCCGAAATTTACAAATAATTTCCTTTAAAGGATTGACAATGGGGCTCATTTTTCACTTAAACTTGAAGAACAAAAAATTGGCGAATTGTACTGTTTGGATGCTTTGCATATATGTTTCTTATACTATATAGAAGCAATATATACAATGATTTCAACAGTCTACCTGTTCCATTCATTGTTCTACTTGTCGAAATTTACAAATAATTTCCTTTAAAGGATTAACAATATGGCTCGTAGTTCACTTAAACTTGAAGAACAAAAAATTGGCGAATGGTACTGTTTGGATGCTTTGCATATATGTTTCTTATACTATATAGAAGCAATATATACAAAGATTTCAACCGTCTACCTGTTCCATTCATTGTTCTACTTGTCGAAAGTTACAAATAATTTCCGATAAAGGATTAACAATGGGGCTCATTGTTCACTTAAACTTGATGAACAAAAAATTGGCGAATGGTACTGTTGGATGCTTTGCATATATGTTTCTTAGACTATATAGAAGCAATATATACAAAGATTTCAACCGTCTACCTGTTCGATTCATTGTTCCACTTGTCGAAAGTTACAAATAATTTCCGATAAAGGATTAACAATGGGGCTCATTGTTCACTTAAACTTGAAGGACAAAAAATTAGCGAATGGTACTGTTTGGATGCTTTGCGTACATGTTTCTTAGACTATATGGAAGCAATATATACAAGTATTTCAACCGTCTACCTGTTCCATTCATTGTTCTACTTGTCGAAAGTTACAAATAATTTACGATAAAGGATTAACAATGGGGCTCATTGTTCACTTAAACTTGAAGAACAAAAAATTGGCGAATGGTACTGTTTGGATGCTTTGCATATATGTTTCTTAGACTATATAGAAGCAATATATACAAAGATTTCTACCGTCTACCTGTTCGGTCCTTGTTCTACTTGTCGAAAGTTAGAAATAATTTCCGATAAAGGATTAACAATGGGGCTCATTGTTCACTTAAACTTGAAGGACAAAAAATTGGCGAATGGTACTGTTTGGATGCTTTGCGTACATGTTTCTTGGACTATATGGATGCAATAGATACAAAGATTTCAACCGTCTACCTGTTCCATTCAATGTTCCACTTGTCGAAAGTTGCAAACAATTTCCGATAAAGGATTAACAATGGGGCTCATTGTTCACTTAAACTTGATGAACAAAAAATTGGCGAATGGTACTGTTTGGATGCTTTGCATATATGTTTCTTAGACTATATAGAAGCAATATATACAAAGATTTCAACCGTCTACCTGTTCGATTCATTGTTCTACTTGTCGAAAGTTACAAATAATTTCCGATAAAGGATTAACAATGGGGCTCATTGTTCACTTAAACTTGAAGGACAAAAAATTGGCGAATGGTACTGTTTGGATGCTTTGCGTACATGTTTCTTAGACTATATGGAAGCAATATATACAAGGATTTCAACCGTCTACCTGTTCCATTCATTGTTCTACTTGCCGAAATTTACAAATAATTTCCTTTAAAGGATTAACAATGGGGCTCATTTTTCACTTAAACTTGAAGAACAAAAAATTGGCGAATTGTACTGTTTGGATGCTTTGCATATATGTTTCTTATACTATATAGAAGCAATATATACAATGATTTCAACAGTCTACCTGTTCCATTTATTGTTCTACTTGTCGAAATTTACAAATAATTTCCTTTAAAGGATTAACAATGGGGCTCGTAGTTCACTTAAACTTGAAGAACAAAAAATTGGCGAATGGTACTGTTTGGATGCTTTGCATATATGTTTCTTATACTATATAGAAGCAATATATACAAAGATTTCAACCGTCTACCTGTTCCATTCATTGTTCTACTTGTCGAAAGTTACAAATAATTTCCGATAACGGATTAACCATTGGGGCTCATTGTTCACTTAAACTTGAAGAACAAAAAATTGGCGAATTGTACTGTTTGGATGCTTTGCATATATGTTTCTTATACTATATAGAAGCAATATATACAAAGATTTCAACCGTCTACCTGTTCCATTCACTGTTCTACTTGTCGAAAGTTACAAATAATTTCCATTTCATGATTATCAATGGGGCTCGCTGTTCACTTAAACTTGAAGATCAAAAAATTGGCGAATGTTACTGTTTAGATGCTTCGCATATAGGTTTCTTAGACTATATAGAAGCAACATATACAAAGATTTCAACCGTCTACCTGTTCTATTCATTGTTCATCTTGTCGAAAGTTACAAATAATTTCCGTTTCATGATTATCAATGTGCCTCGTTGTTCACTTAAACTTGAAGAACAAGAAATTGGCGACTGGTACTGTTTGGATGCTTTGCATATATGTTTATTAGACTATATAGAAGCAATATATAAAAATATTTCAACCGTCTACCAGTTCCATTCATTGTTCTACTTGTCGAAAGTTACAAATAATTTCCGATAAGGGATTAACAATGGGGATCGTAGTTTACTAAAACTTGAAGAACAGAAAATTGGCGAATTGTACTGTTTGGATGCTTTGCATATATGTTTCTTAGACTATATAGATGCAATATATACAAGGATTTCAACCGTCTACCTGTTCCATTCATTGTTCTACTTGTCGAAAGTTACAAATAATTACCGATAAAGGATTAACCATTGGGGCTCATTGTTCACTTAAACTTGAAGAACAAAAAATTGGCGAATTGTACTGTTTGGATGCTTTGCATATATGTTTTTTAGATTATATAGAAGCAATATATACAAAGATTTCAACCGTCTACCTGTTCGATTCATTGTTCTACTTGTCGAAAGTTACAAATAATTTCCGATAAAGGATTAACAATGGGGCTCATTGTTCACTTAAACTTGAAGGACAAAAGATTGGCGAATGGTACTGTTTGGATGCTTTGCGTACATGTTTCTTAGACTATATGGAAGCAATATATATAAGGATTTCAAGCGTCTACCTGTTCCATTCATTGTTCTACTTGTCGAAAGTTACAAATAATTTCCGATAAAGGATTAACAATAGGGCTCATTGTTCACTTAAACTTGAAGAACAAAAAATTGGCGAATGGTACTGTTTGGATGCTTTGCATATATGTTTCTTAGACTATATAGAAGCTATATATACAAAGATTTCAACCGTCTACGTGTTCCAATCATTGTTCTACTTGTAGAAAGTTACAATTAATTTCCGTTAAAGGATTAACAATGGGGCTGGTAGTTCACTTAAACTTGAAGAACAAAAAATTGGCGAATGGTACTGTTTGGATGCTTTGCATAAATGTTTCTTAGACTATATAGAAGCAATATATACAAAGATTTCAACCGTCTACCTGTTCCATTCATTGTTCTACTTGTCGAAAGTTACAAATAATTTCCTTTAAAGGATTAACAATCTGGCTCATTGTTCACTTAAACTTGAAGAACAAAAAATTGGCGAATTGTACTGTTTGGATGCTTTGCATATATGTTTCTTATACTATATAGAAGCAATATATACAACGATTTCAACAGTATACCTGTTCCATTCATTGTTCTACTTGTCGAAATTTACAAATAATTTCCTTTAAAGGATTAACAATGGGGCTCGTAGTTCACTTAAACTTGAAGAACAAAAAATTGGCGAATGGTACTGTTTGGATGCTTTGCATATATGTTTCTTATACTATATAGAAGCAATATATACAAAGATTTCAACCGTCTACCTGTTCCATTCATTGTTCTACTTGTCGAAAGTTACAAATAATTTCCTTTAAAGGATTAACAATCTGGCTCATTGTTCACTTAAACTTGAAGAACAAAAAATTGGCGAATTGTACTGTTTGGATGCTTTGCATATATGTTTCTTATACTATATAGAAGCAATATATACAACGATTTCAACAGTATACCTGTTCCATTCATTGTTCTACTTGTCGAAATTTACAAATAATTTCCTTTAAAGGATTAACAATGGGGCTCGTAGTTCACTTAAACTTGAAGAACAAAAAATTGGCGAATGGTACTGTTTGGATGCTTTGCATATATGTTTCTTATACTATATAGAAGCAATATATACAAAGATTTCAACCGTCTACCTGTTCCATTCATTGTTCTACTTGTCGAAAGTTACAAATAATTTCCGATAACGGATTAACCATTGGGGCTCATTGTTCACTTAATCTTGAAGAACAAAAAATTGGCGAATTGTACTGTTTGGATGCTTTGCATATATGTTTCTTATACTATATAGAAGCAATATATACAAAGATTTCAACCGTCTACCTGTTCCATTCACTGTTCTACTTGTCGAAAGTTACAAATAATTTCCATTTCATGATTATCAATGGGGCTCGCTGTTCACTTAAACTTGAAGATCAAAAAATTGGCGAATGTTACTGTTTAGATGCTTCGCATATAGGTTTCTTAGACTATATAGAAGCAACATATACAAAGATTTCAACCGTCTACCTGTTCTATTCATTGTTCATCTTGTCGAAAGTTACAAATAATTTCCGTTTCATGATTATCAATGTGCCTCGTTGTTCACTTAAACTTGAAGAACAAAAAATTGGCGACGGGTACTGTTTGGATGCTTTGCATATATGTTTATTAGACTATATAGAAGCAATATATAAAAAGATTTCAACCGTCTACCAGTTCCATTCATTGTTCTACTTGTCGAAAGTTACAAATAATTTCCGATAACGGATTAACAATGGGGATCGTAGTTTACTAAAACTTGAAGAACAGAAAATTGGCGAATTGTACTGTTTGGATGCTTTGCATATATGTTTCTTAGACTATATAGACGCAATATATACAAGGATTTCAACCGTCTACCTGTTCCATTCATTGTTCTACTTGTCGAAAGTTACAAATAATTACCGATAAAGGATTAACCATTGGGGCTCATTGTTCACTTAAACTTGAAGAACAAAAAATTGGCGAATTGTACTGTTTGGATGCTTTGCATATATGTTTTTTAGATTATATAGAAGAAATATATACAAAGATTTCAACCGTCTACCTGTTCGATTCATTGTTCTACTTGTCGAAAGTTACAAATAATTTCCGATAAAGGATTAACAATGGGGCTCATTGTTCACTTAAACTTGAAGGACAAAAGATTGGCGAATGGTACTGTTTGGATGCTTTGCGTACATGTTTCTTAGACTATATGGAAGCAATATATACAAGGATTTCAACCGTCTACCTGTTCCATTCATTGTTCTACTTGTCGAAAGTTACAAATAATTTCCGATAAAGGATTAACAATGGGGCTCATTGTTCACTTAAACTTGAAGAACAAAAAATTGGCGAATGGTACTGTTTGGATGCTTTGCATATATGTTTGTAAGACTATATAGAAGCAATATATACAAAGATTTCAACCGTCTACGTGTTCCAATCATTGTTCTACTTGTAGAAAGTTACAATTAATTTCCGTTAAAGGATTAACAATGGGGCTCGTAGTTCACTTAACTTGAAGATCAAATAATTGGCAAATTGTACTGTTTGGATGCTTTGCGTACATGTTTCTTAGACTATATGGAAGCAATATATACAAGGATTTCAACCGTCTACCTGTTCCATTCATTGTTCTACTTGTCGAAAGCTACAAATAATTTCCGATAACGGATTAACCATTGGGGCTCATTGTTCACTTAAACTTGAAGAACAAAAAATTGGCGTATTGTACTGTTTGGATGCTTTGCATATATGTTTCTTAGACTATATAGAAGCAATATATACAAAGATTTCAACCGTCTACCTGTTCCATTCATTGTTCTACTTGTCGAAAGTTACAAATAATTTCCGATAAAGGATTAACCATTGGGGCTCATTGTTCACTTAAACTTGAAGAACAAAAAATTGGCGAATTGTACTGTTTGGATGCTTTGCATATATGTTTCCGATACTATATAGAAGCAATATATACAAAGATTTCAACCGTCTACCTGTTCCATTCACTGTTCTACTTATCGAAAGTTACAAATAATTTCCGTTAAGGGATTAACAATGGGGATCGTAGTTTACTTAAACTTGAAGAACAAAAAATTGGCGAATTGTACTGTTTGGATGCTTTGCATATATGTTTCTTAGACTATATAGAAGCAATATATACAATGATTTCAACAGTCTACCTGTTCCATTCATTGTTCTACTTGTCGAAAGTTACAAACAATTTCCGATAAAGGATTAACAATGGGGCTCATTGTTCACTTAAACTTGATGAACAAAAAATTGGCGAATGGTACTGTTTGGATGCTTTGCATATATGTTTCTTAGACTATATAGAAGCAATATATACAAAGATTTCTACCGTCTACCTGTTCCATTCATTGTTCTACTTGTCGAAAGCTACAAATAATTTCCGATAACGGATTAACCATTGGGGCTCATTGTTCACTTAAACTTGAAGAACAAAAAATTGGCGAATTGTACTGTTTGGATGCTTTGCATATATGTTTCTTAGACTATATAGAAGCAATATATGCAAAGATTTCAACCGTCTACCTGTTCCATTCATTGTTCTACTTGTCGAAAGTTACAAATAATTTCCGATAACGGATTAACCATTGGGGCTCATTGTTCACTTAAACTTGAAGAACAAAAAATTGGCGAATTGTACTGTTTGGATGCTTTGCATATATGTTTCTTATACTATATAGAAGCAATATATACAAAGATTTCAACCGTCTACCTGTTCCATTCACTGTTCTACTTGTCGAAAGTTACAAATAATTTCCATTTCATGATTATCAATGGGGCTCGCTGTTCACTTAAACTTGAAGATCAAAAAATTGGCGAATGTTACTGTTTAGATGCTTCGCATATAGGTTTCTTAGACTATATAGAAGCAACATATACAAAGATTTCAACCGTCTACCTGTTCTATTCATTGTTCATCTTGTCGAAAGTTACAAATAATTTCCGATAAAGGATTAACAATGGGGCTCATTGTTCACTTAAACTTGAAGGACAAAAGATTGGCGAATGGTACTGTTTGGATGCTTTGCATATATGTTTCTTAGACTATATAGAAGCAATATATACAACGATTTCAACAGTATACCTGTTCCATTCATTGTTCTACTTGTCGAAATTTACAAATAATTTCCTTTAAAGGATTAACAATGGGGCTCGTAGTTCACTTAAACTTGAAGAACAAAAAATTGGCGAATGGTACTGTTTGGATGCTTTGCATATATGTTTCTTAGACTATATAGAAGCAATATATACAAAGATTTCTACCGTCTACCTGTTCGATTCCTTGTTCTACTTGTCGAAAGTTACAAACAATTTCCGATAAAGGATTAACAATGGGGCTCATTGTTCACTTAAACTTGATGAACAAAAAATTGGCGAATGGTACTGTTTGGATGCTTTGCATATATGTTTCCTAGACTATATAGAAGCAATATATACAAAGATTTCAACCGTCTACCTGTTCGATTCATTGTTCTACTTGTCGAAAGTTAGAAATAATTTCCGATAAAGGATTAACAATGGGGCTCATTGTTCACTTAAACTTGAAGGACAAAAAATTGGCGAATGGTACTGTTTGGATGCTTTGCGTACATGTTTCTTGGACTATATGGAAGCAATAGATACAAAGATTTCAACCGTCTACCTGTTCCATTCAATGTTCTACTTGTCGAAAGTTACAAACAATTTCCGATAAAGGATTAACAATGGGGCTCATTGTTCACTTAAACTTGATGAACAAAAAATTGGCGAATGGTACTGTTTGGATGCTTTGCATATATGTTTCTTAGACTATATAGAAGCAATATATACAAAGATTTCAACCGTCTAACTGTTCGATTCATTGTTCTACTTGTCGAAAGTTACAAATAATTTCCGATAAAGGATTAACAATGGGGCTCATTGTTCACTTAAACTTGAAGGACAAAAAATTGGCGAATGGTACTGTTTGGATGCTTTGCGTACATGTTTCTTAGACTATATGGAAGCAATATATACAAGGATTTCAACCGTCTACCTGTTCCATTCATTGTTCTACTTGCCGAAATTTACAAACAATTACCGATAAAGGATTAACCATTGGGGCTCATTGTTCACTTAAACTTGATGAACAAAAAATTGGCGAATGGTACTGTTTGGATGCTTTGCATATATGTTTCTTAGACTATATAGAAGCAATATATACAAAGATTTCAACCGTCTACCTGTTCGATTCATTGTTCTACTTGTCGAAAGTTACAAATAATTTCCGTTAAGGGATTAACAATGGGGATCGTAGTTTACTTAAACGTGATGAACAAGAAATTGGCGAATTGTACTGTTTGGATGCTTTGCATATATGTTTCTTAGACTATATAGAAGCAATATATACAAAGATTTCAACCGTCTACCTGTTCCATTCATTGTTCTACTTGTCGAAAGTTACAAATAATTTCCTTTAAAGGATTAACAATGGGGCTCGTTGTTCACTTAAACTTGAAGAACAATAAATTGGCGAATTGTACTGTTTGGATGCTTTGCATATATGTTTCGTAGTTTATATAGAAGCAATATATACAATGATTTCAACCGTCTACCTGATCCATTCATTGTTCTACTTGTCGAAATTTACAAATAATTTCCTTTAAAGGATTAACAATGGGGCTCGTAGTTCACTTAAACTTGTAGAACAAAAAATTGGCGAATTGTGCTGTTTGGATGCTTTGCATATGTGTTTCTTAGACTATTTAGAAGCAATATATAGAAAGATTTCACCTGTCTACCTGTACTATTCATTGTTCTACTTCTCGCAAGTTACAAATAATTTCCGTTAAAGTATTAACAATGGGGCTCGTATTTCACTTAAACTTGAAGAACAAAAATTTGGCGAATGGTACTGTTTGGATGCTTTGCATATATGTTTCTTAGATTATATAGAAGCAATATATACAAATATTTCAACCGTCTACCTGTTCCACTCATTGTTCTACTTGTCGAAAATTACAAATAATTTCCGATAAAGGATTAACCATTGGGGCTCATTGTTCACTAAACTTGAAGAACAAAAAATTGTCGAATTGTACTTTTTGGATGCTTTGCATATATGTTTCTTAGACTATATGGAAGCAATATATACAATGATTTCAACCGTCTACCTGTTCCATTCATTGTTCTACTTGTCGAAAGTTACAAATAATTTCCGATAAAGGATTAACAATGGGGCTCATTGTTCACTTAAACTTGAAGGACAAAAAATTGGCGAATGGTACTGTTTGGATGCTTTGCGTACATGTTTCTTGGACTATATGGAAGCAATAGATACAAAGATTTCAACCGTCTACCTGTTCCATTCAATGTTCTACTTGTCGAAAGTTACAAACAATTTCCGATAAAGGATTAACAATGGGGCTCATTGTTCACTTAAACTTGATGAACAAAAAATTGGCGAATTGTACTGTTTGGATGCTTTGCATATATGTTTCTTAGACTATATAGAAGCAATATATACAAAGATTTCAGCCTCTACCTGTTCGATTCATTGTTCTCCTTGTCGAAAGTTACAAATAATTTCCGATAAAGGATTAACAATGGGGCTCATTGTTCACTTAAACTTGAAGGACAAAAAATTGGCGAATGGTACTGTTTGGATGCATTGCGTACATGTTTCTTAGACTATATGGAAGCAATATATACAAGGATTTCAACCGTCTACCTGTTCCATTCATTGTTCTACTTGTCGAAAGTTACAAATAATTTCCGTTAAGGGATTAACAATGGGGATCGTAGTTTACTTAAACGTGATGAACAAGAAATTGGCGAATTGTACTGTTTGGATGCTTTGCATATATGTTTCTTAGACTATATAGAAGCAATATATACAAAGATTTCAACCGTCTACCTGTTCCATTCATTGTTCTACTTGTCAAAAGTAACAAATAATTTCCTTTAAAGGATTAACAATGGGGCTCAATGTTCACTTAAACTCGAAGAACAAAAAATTGGCGAATTGTACTGTTTGGATGCTTTGCATATATGTTTCTTATACTACATAGAAGCAATATATATAATGATTTCAACAGTCTACCTGTTCCATTCATTGTTCTACTTATCGAAATTTACAAATAATTTCCTTTAAAGGATTAACAATGGGGCTCGTAGTTCACTTAAACTTGAAGAACAAAAAATGGGCGAATGGTACTGTTTGGATGCTTTGCATATATGTTTCTTATAATATATAGAAGCAATATATACAAAGATTTCAACCGTCTACCGGTTCCATTCATTGTTCTACTTGTCGAAAGTTACAAATAATTTCCGATAACGGATTAACCATTGGGGCTCATTGTTCACTTAAACTTGAAGAACAAAAAATTGGCGAATTGTACTGTTTGGATGCTTTGCATATATGTTTCTTAGATTATATAGAAGCTATATATACAAAGATTTCAACCGTCTACCTGTTCCATTCATTGTTCTACATGTCGAAAATTACAAATAATTTCCGTTAAGGGATTAACAATGGGGATCGTAGTTTACTTAAACTTGAAGAACAAGAAAGTGGCGAATGGTACTGTTTGGATGCTTTGAATATATATTTCTTATCCTATATAGAAGCAATAGATACAAAGATTTCAACCGTCTACCTGTTCCATTCAATGTTCTACTTGTCGAAAGTTACAAATAATTTCCGATAAAGGATTAACAATGGGGCTCATTGTTCACTTAAACTTGAAGAACAAAAAATTGGCGAATTGTACTATTTGGATGCTTTGCATATATGTTTCTTAGATTATATAGACGCAATATATACAAGGATTTCAACCGTGTACCTGTTCCATTCATTGTTCTACTTGTCGAAAGTTACAAATAATCACCGATAAAGGATTAACCATAGGGGCTCATTGTTCACTTAAACTGGAAGACCAAAAAATTGGCGAATGGTACTGTTTGGATGCTTTGCATATAGGTTTCTTAGACTATATAGAAGCAACATATACAAAGATTTCAACCGTCTAACTGTTCGATTCATTGTTCTACTTGTCGAAAGTTACAAATAATTTCCGATAAAGGATTAACAATGGGGCTCATTGTTCACTTAAACTTGAAGAACAAAAAATTGGCGAATGGTACTGTTTGGATGCTTTGCATATATGTTTCTTAGACTATATAGAAGCAATATTTACAAAGATTTCAACCGTCTACGTGTTCCAATCATTGTTCTACTTGTCGAAATTTACAAATAATTTCCTTTAAAGTATTAACAATGGGGCTCGTTATTCACTTAAACTTGAAGAACAAATAATTGGCGAATTGTACTGTTTGGATGATTTGCATATATGTTTCTTAGACTTTATAGAAGCAATATATACAAAGATTTTAACCGTCTACCTGTTCCATTCATTGTTCTACTCGTCGAAAATTACAAATAATTTCCGTTAAGGAATTAACAATGGGGATCGTAGTTTACTTAAACTTGAAGAACAAGAAATTGGCGAATTGTACTGTTTGGATGCTTTGCGTATATGTTTCTTAGACTATATATAAGCAATATATACAATGATTTCAACCGTCTACCTATTCCATTCATTGTTCTACTTGCCGAAATTTACAAATAATTTCCTTTAAAGGATTAACAATGGGGCTCGTAGTTCACTTAAACTTAAAGAACAAAAAATTGGCGAATGGTACTGTTTGGATGCTTTGCATATATGTTTCTTAGACTATATAGAAGCAATAGATACAAAGATTTCAACCGTCTACACATTCCATTCATTGTTCTACTTGCCGAAATTTACAAATAATTTCCTTTAAAGGATTAACAATGGGGCTCGTAGTTCACTTAAACTTGAAGAGCAAAAAATTGTCGAATTGTACTGTTTGGATGCTTTGCATATATGTTTCTTAGACTATATAGAAGCAATATATACAAAGATTTCAACCGTCTACCTGTTCGATTCATTGTTCCACTTGTCGAAAGTTACAAATAATTTCCGATAAAGGATTAACAATGGGGCTCATTGTTCACTTAAACTTGAAGGACAAAAAATTAGCGAATGGTACTGTTTGGATGCTTTGCGTACATGTTTCTTAGACTATATGGAAGCAATATATACAAGTATTTCAACCGTCTACCTGTTCGATTCATTGTTCCACTTGTCGAAAGTTACAAATAATTTCCGATAAAGGATTAACAATGGGGCTCATTGTTCACTTAAACTTGAAGGACAAAAAATTAGCGAATGGTACTGTTTGGATGCTTTGCGTACATGTTTCTTAGACTATATGGAAGCAATATATACAAGTATTTCAACCGTCTACCTGTTCCATTCATTGTTCTACTTGTCGAAAGTTACAAATAATTTACGATAAAGGATTAACAATGGGGCTCATTGTTCACTTAAACTTGAAGAACAAAAAATTGGCGAATGGTACTGTTTGGATGCTTTGCATATATGTTTCTTAGACTATATAGAAGCAATATATACAAAGATTTCTACCGTCTACCTGTTCGGTCCTTGTTCTACTTGTCGAAAGTTAGAAATAATTTCCGATAAAGGATTAACAATGGGGCTCATTGTTCACTTAAACTTGAAGGACAAAAAATTGGCGAATGGTACTGTTTGGATGCTTTGCGTACATGTTTCTTGGACTATATAGAAGCAATATATACAAAGATTTCAACCGTCTACCTGTTCGATTCATTGTTCTACTTGTCGAAAGTTACAAATAATTTCCGATAAAGGATTAACAATGGGGCTCATTGTTCACTTAAACTTGAAGGACAAAAAATTGGCGAATGGTACTGTTTGGATGCTTTGCGTACATGTTTCTTAGACTATATGGAAGCAATATATACAAGGATTTCAACCGTCTACCTGTTCCATTCATTGTTCTACTTGCCGAAATTTACAAATAATTTCCTTTAAAGGATTAACAATGGGGCTCATTTTTCACTTAAACTTGAAGAACAAAAAATTGGCGAATTGTACTGTTTGGATGCTTTGCATATATGTTTCTTATACTATATAGAAGCAATATATACAATGATTTCAACAGTCTACCTGTTCCATTCATTGTTCTACTTGTCGAAATTTACAAATAATTTCCTTTAAAGGATTAACAATGGGGCTCGTAGTTCACTTAAACTTGAAGAACAAAAAATTGGCGAATGGTACTGTTTGGATGCTTTGCATATATGTTTCTTATACTATATAGAAGCAATATATACAAAGATTTCAACCGTCTACCTGTTCCATTCATTGTTCTACTTGTCGAAAGTTACAAATAATTTCCGATAACGGATTAACCATTGGGGCTCATTGTTCACTTAAACTTGAAGAACAAAAAATTGGCGAATTGTACTGTTTGGATGCTTTGCATATATGTTTCTTATACTATATAGAAGCAATATATACAAAGATTTCAACCGTCTACCTGTTCCATTCACTGTTCTACTTGTCGAAAGTTACAAATAATTTCCATTTCATGATTATCAATGGGGCTCGCTGTTCACTTAAACTTGAAGATCAAAAAATTGGCGAATGTTACTGTTTAGATGCTTCGCATATAGGTTTCTTAGACTATATAGAAGCAACCTATACAAAGATTTCAACCGTCTACCTGTTCTTTTCATTGTTCATCTTGTCGAAAGTTACAAATAATTTCCGTTTCATGATTATCAATGTGCCTCGTTGTTCACTTAAACTTGAAGAACAAGAAATTGGCGACTGGTACTGTTTGGATGCTTTGCATATATGTTTATTAGACTATATAGAAGCAATATATAAAAAGATTTCAACCGTCTACCAGTTCCATTCATTGTTCTACTTGTCGAAAGTTACAAATAATTTCCTTTAAAGGATTAACAATGGGGCTCGTAGTTCACTTAAAATTGAAGGACAAAAAATTGGCGAATGGTACTGTTTGGATGCTTTGCGTACATGTTTCTTAGACTATATGGAAGCAATATATGCAAGGATTTCAACCGTCTACCTGTTCCATTCATAGTTCTACTTGTCGAAAGTTACAAAGAATTTCCGATAAAGGATTAACAATGGGGCTCATTGTTCACTTAAACTTGAAGAACAAAAAATTGGCGAATGGTGCTGTTTGGATGCTTTGCATAAATGTTTCTTAGACTATATAGAAGCAATAGATACAAAGATTTCAACCGTCTACCTGTTCCATTCAATGTTCTACTTGTCGAAAGTTACAAATAATTTCCTTTAAAGGATTAACAATGGGGCTCGTAGTTCACTTAAAATTGAAGGACAAAAAATTGGCGAATGGTACTGTTTGGATGCTTTGCGTACATGTTTCTTAGACTATATGGAAGCAATATATGCAAGGATTTCAACCGTCTACCTGTTCCATTCATTGTTCTACTTGTCGAAAGTTACAAATAATTTCCGATAAAGGATTAACAATGGGGCTCATTATTCACTTAAATTTGAAGAACAAAAAATTGGCGAATGGTACTGTTTGGATGCTTTGCATATATGTTTCTTAGACTATATAGAAGCAATAGATACAAAGATTTCAACCGTCTACACATTCCATTCATTGTTCTACTTGCCGAAATTTACAAATAATTTCCTTTAAAGGATTAACAATGGGGCTCGTAGTTCACTTAAACTTGAAGAGCAAAAAATTGTCGAATTGTACTGTTTGGATGCTTTGCATATATGTTTCTTAGACTATATAGAAGCAATATATACAATGATTTCAACCGTCTACCTGTTCCATTCATTTTTCTACTTGTCGAAATTTACAAATAATTTCCGATAAAGGATTAACCATTGGGGCTCATTGTTCACTTAAACTTGAAGAACAAAAAATTGGCGAATTGTACTGTTTGGATGCTTTGCATATATGTTTCTTAGACTATATAGAAGCAATATATACAAAGATTTCAACCGTCTACCTGTTCCATTCATTGTTCTACTTGTCGAAAGTTACAAATAATTTCCTTTAAAGGATTAACAATGGGGCTCGTTGTTCACTTAAACTTGAAGAAAAATAAATTGGCGAATTGTACTGTTTGGATGCTTTGCGTACATGTTTCTTAGACTATATGGAAGCAATAGATACAAAGATTTCAACCGTCTACCTGTTCCATTCAATGTTCTACTTGTCGAAAGTTACAAACAATTTCCGATAAAGGATTAACAATGGGGCTCATTGTTCACTTAAACTTGATGAACAAAAAATTGGCGAATGGTACTGTTGGATGCTTTGCATATATGTTTCTTAGACTATATAGAAGCAATATATACAAAGATTTCAACCGTCTACCTGTTCGATTCATTGTTCCACTTGTCGAAAGTTACAAATAATTTCCGATAAAGGATTAACAATGGGGCTCATTGTTCGCTTAAACTTGAAGGACAAAAAATTAGCGAATGGTACTGTTTGGATGCTTTGCGTACATGTTTCTTAGACTATATGGAAGCAATATATACAAGTATTTCAACCGTCTACCTGTTCCATTCATTGTTCTACTTGTCGAAAGTTACAAATAATTTACGATAAAGGATTAACAATGGGGCTCATTGTTCACTTAAACTTGAAGAACAAAAAATTGGCGAATGGTACTGTTTGGATGCTTTGCATATATGTTTCTTAGACTATATAGAAGCAATATTTACAAAGATTTCAACCGTCTACGTGTTCCAATCATTGTTCTACTTGTCGAAATTTACAAATAATTTCCTTTAAAGTATTAACAATGGGGCTCGTTATTCACTTAAACTTGAAGAACAAATAATTGGCGAATTGTACTGTTTGGATGATTTGCATATATGTTTCTTAGACTTTATAGAAGCAATATATACAAAGATTTTAAGCGTCTACCTGTTCCATTCATTGTTCTACTCGTCGAAAATTACAAATAATTTCCGTTAAGGAATTAACAATGGGGATCGTAGTTTACTTAAACTTGAAGAACAAGAAATTGGCGAATTGTACTGTTTGGATGCTTTGCGTATATGTTTCTTAGACTATATATAAGCAATATATACAATGATTTCAACCGTCTACCTATTCCATTCATTGTTCTACTTGCCGAAATTTACAAATAATTTCCTTTAAAGGATTAACAATGGGGCTCGTAGTTCACTTAAACTTAAAGAACAAAAAATTGGCGAATGGTACTGTTTGGATGCTTTGCATATATGTTTCTTAGACTATATAGAAGCAATAGATACAAAGATTTCAACCGTCTACACATTCCATTCATTGTTCTACTTGCCGAAATTTACAAATAATTTCCTTTAAAGGATTAACAATGGGGCTCGTAGTTCACTTAAACTTGAAGAGCAAAAAATTGTCGAATTGTACTGTTTGGATGCTTTGCATATATGTTTCTTAGACTATATAGAAGCAATATATACAAAGATTTCAACCGTCTACCTGTTCGATTCATTGTTCCACTTGTCGAAAGTTACAAATAATTTCCGATAAAGGATTAACAATGGGGCTCATTGTTCACTTAAACTTGAAGGACAAAAAATTAGCGAATGGTACTGTTTGGATGCTTTGCGTACATGTTTCTTAGACTATATGGAAGCAATATATACAAGTATTTCAACCGTCTACCTGTTCGATTCATTGTTCCACTTGTCGAAAGTTACAAATAATTTCCGATAAAGGATTAACAATGGGGCTCATTGTTCACTTAAACTTGAAGGACAAAAAATTAGCGAATGGTACTGTTTGGATGCTTTGCGTACATGTTTCTTAGACTATATGGAAGCAATATATACAAGTATTTCAACCGTCTACCTGTTCCATTCATTGTTCTACTTGTCGAAAGTTACAAATAATTTACGATAAAGGATTAACAATGGGGCTCATTGTTCACTTAAACTTGAAGAACAAAAAATTGGCGAATGGTACTGTTTGGATGCTTTGCATATATGTTTCTTAGACTATATAGAAGCAATATATACAAAGATTTCTACCGTCTACCTGTTCGGTCCTTGTTCTACTTGTCGAAAGTTAGAAATAATTTCCGATAAAGGATTAACAATGGGGCTCATTGTTCACTTAAACTTGAAGGACAAAAAATTGGCGAATGGTACTGTTTGGATGCTTTGCGTACATGTTTCTTGGACTATATGGAAGCAATAGATACAAAGATTTCAACCGTCTACCTGTTCCATTCAATGTTCCACTTGTCGAAAGTTGCAAACAATTTCCGATAAAGGATTAACAATGGGGCTCATTGTTCACTTAAACTTGATGAACAAAAAATTGGCGAATGGTACTGTTTGGATGCTTTGCATATATGTTTCTTAGACTATATAGAAGCAATATATACAAAGATTTCAACCGTCTACCTGTTCGATTCATTGTTCTACTTGTCGAAAGTTACAAATAATTTCCGATAAAGGATTAACAATGGGGCTCATTGTTCACTTAAACTTGAAGGACAAAAAATTGGCGAATGGTACTGTTTGGATGCTTTGCGTACATGTTTCTTAGACTATATGGAAGCAATATATACAAGGATTTCAACCGTCTACCTGTTCCATTCATTGTTCTACTTGCCGAAATTTACAAATAATTTCCTTTAAAGGATTAACAATGGGGCTCATTTTTCACTTAAACTTGAAGAACAAAAAATTGGCGAATTGTACTGTTTGGATGCTTTGCATATATGTTTCTTATACTATATAGAAGCAATATATACAATGATTTCAACAGTCTACCTGTTCCATTCATTGTTCTACTTGTCGAAATTTACAAATAATTTCCTTTAAAGGATTAACAATGGGGCTCGTAGTTCACTTAAACTTGAAGAACAAAAAATTGGCGAATGGTACTGTTTGGATGCTTTGCATATATGTTTCTTATACTATATAGAAGCAATATATACAAAGATTTCAACCGTCTACCTGTTCCATTCATTGTTCTACTTGTCGAAAGTTACAAATAATTTCCGATAACGGATTAACCATTGGGGCTCATTGTTCACTTAAACTTGAAGAACAAAAAATTGGCGAATTGTACTGTTTGGATGCTTTGCATATATGTTTCTTATACTATATAGAAGCAATATATACAAAGATTTCAACCGTCTACCTGTTCCATTCACTGTTCTACTTGTCGAAAGTTACAAATAATTTCCATTTCATGATTATCAATGGGGCTCGCTGTTCACTTAAACTTGAAGATCAAAAAATTGGCGAATGTTACTGTTTAGATGCTTCGCATATAGGTTTCTTAGACTATATAGAAGCAACCTATACAAAGATTTCAACCGTCTACCTGTTCTTTTCATTGTTCATCTTGTCGAAAGTTACAAATAATTTCCGTTTCATGATTATCAATGTGCCTCGTTGTTCACTTAAACTTGAAGAACAAGAAATTGGCGACTGGTACTGTTTGGATGCTTTGCATATATGTTTATTAGACTATATAGAAGCAATATATAAAAAGATTTCAACCGTCTACCAGTTCCATTCATTGTTCTACTTGTCGAAAGTTACAAATAATTTCCTTTAAAGGATTAACAATGGGGCTCGTAGTTCACTTAAAATTGAAGGACAAAAAATTGGCGAATGGTACTGTTTGGATGCTTTGCGTACATGTTTCTTAGACTATATGGAAGCAATATATGCAAGGATTTCAACCGTCTACCTGTTCCATTCATAGTTCTACTTGTCGAAAGTTACAAAGAAATTCCGATAAAGGATTAACAATGGGGCTCATTGTTCACTTAAACTTGAAGAACAAAAAATTGGCGAATGGTGCTGTTTGGATGCTTTGCATAAATGTTTCTTAGACTATATAGAAGCAATAGATACAAAGATTTCAACCGTCTACCTGTTCCATTCAATGTTCTACTTGTCGAAAGTTACAAATAATTTCCTTTAAAGGATTAACAATGGGGCTCGTAGTTCACTTAAAATTGAAGGACAAAAAATTGGCGAATGGTACTGTTTGGATGCTTTGCGTACATGTTTCTTAGACTATATGGAAGCAATATATGCAAGGATTTCAACCGTCTACCTGTTCCATTCATTGTTCTACTTGTCGAAAGTTACAAATAATTTCCGATAAAGGATTAACAATGGGGCTCATTATTCACTTAAATTTGAAGAACAAAAAATTGGCGAATGGTACTGTTTGGATGCTTTGCATATATGTTTCTTATACTATATAGAAGCAATATATACAAAGATTTCAACCGTCTACCTGTTCCATTCACTGTTCTACTTGTCGAAAGTTACAAATAATTTCCATTTCATGATTATCAATGGGGCTCGCTGTTCACTTAAACTTGAAGATCAAAAAATTGGCGAATGTTACTGTTTAGATGCTTCGCATATAGGTTTCTTAGACTATATAGAAGCAACCTATACAAAGATTTCAACCGTCTACCTGTTCTTTTCATTGTTCATCTTGTCGAAAGTTACAAATAATTTCCGTTTCATGATTATCAATGTGCCTCGTTGTTCACTTAAACTTGAAGAACAAGAAATTGGCGACTGGTACTGTTTGGATGCTTTGCATATATGTTTATTAGACTATATAGAAGCAATATATAAAAAGATTTCAACCGTCTACCAGTTCCATTCATTGTTCTACTTGTCGAAAGTTACAAATAATTTCCTTTAAAGGATTAACAATGGGGCTCGTAGTTCACTTAAAATTGAAGGACAAAAAATTGGCGAATGGTACTGTTTGGATGCTTTGCGTACATGTTTCTTAGACTATATGGAAGCAATATATGCAAGGATTTCAACCGTCTACCTGTTCCATTCATAGTTCTACTTGTCGAAAGTTACAAAGAATTTCCGATAAAGGATTAACAATGGGGCTCATTGTTCACTTAAACTTGAAGAACAAAAAATTGGCGAATGGTGCTGTTTGGATGCTTTGCATAAATGTTTCTTAGACTATATAGAAGCAATAGATACAAAGATTTCAACCGTCTACCTGTTCCATTCAATGTTCTACTTGTCGAAAGTTACAAATAATTTCCTTTAAAGGATTAACAATGGGGCTCGTAGTTCACTTAAAATTGAAGGACAAAAAATTGGCGAATGGTACTGTTTGGATGCTTTGCGTACATGTTTCTTAGACTATATGGAAGCAATATATGCAAGGATTTCAACCGTCTACCTGTTCCATTCATTGTTCTACTTGTCGAAAGTTACAAATAATTTCCGATAAAGGATTAACAATGGGGCTCATTATTCACTTAAATTTGAAGAACAAAAAATTGGCGAATGGTACTGTTTGGATGCTTTGCATATATGTTTCTTAGACTATATAGAAGCAATAGATACAAAGATTTCAACCGTCTACACATTCCATTCATTGTTCTACTTGCCGAAATTTACAAATAATTTCCTTTAAAGGATTAACAATGGGGCTCGTAGTTCACTTAAACTTGAAGAGCAAAAAATTGTCGAATTGTACTGTTTGGATGCTTTGCATATATGTTTCTTAGACTATATAGAAGCAATATATACAATGATTTCAACCGTCTACCTGTTCCATTCATTTTTCTACTTGTCGAAATTTACAAATAATTTCCGATAAAGGATTAACCATTGGGGCTCATTGTTCACTTAAACTTGAAGAACAAAAAATTGGCGAATTGTACTGTTTGGATGCTTTGCATATATGTTTCTTCGACTATATAGAAGCAATATATACAAAGATTTCAACCGTCTACCTGTTCCATTCATTGTTCTACTTGTCGAAAGTTACAAATAATTTCCTTTAAAGGATTAACAATGGGGCTCGTTGTTCACTTAAACTTGAAGAAAAATAAATTGGCGAATTGTACTGTTTGGATGCTTTGCGTACATGTTTCTTAGACTATATGGAAGCAATAGATACAAAGATTTCAACCGTCTACCTGTTCCATTCAATGTTCTACTTGTCGAAAGTTACAAACAATTTCGGATAAAGGATTAACAATGGGGCTCATTGTTCACTTAAACTTGATGAACAAAAAATTGGCGAATGGTACTGTTGGATGCTTTGCATATATGTTTCTTAGACTATATAGAAGCAATATATACAAAGATTTCAACCGTCTACCTGTTCGATTCATTGTTCCACTTGTCGAAAGTTACAAATAATTTCCGATAAAGGATTAACAATGGGGCTCATTGTTCGCTTAAACTTGAAGGACAAAAAATTATCGAATGGTACTGTTTGGATGCTTTGCGTACATGTTTCTTAGACTATATGGAAGCAATATATACAAGTATTTCAACCGTCTACCTGTTCCATTCATTGTTCTACTTGTCGAAAGTTACAAATAATTTACGATAAAGGATTAACAATGGGGCTCATTGTTCACTTAAACTTGAAGAACAAAAAATTGGCGAATGGTACTGTTTGGATGCTTTGCATATATGTTTCTTAGACTATATAGAAGCAATATTTACAAAGATTTCAACCGTCTACGTGTTCCAATCATTGTTCTACTTGTCGAAATTTACAAATAATTTCCTTTAAAGTATTAACAATGGGGCTCGTTATTCACTTAAACTTGAAGAACAAATAATTGGCGAATTGTACTGTTTGGATGATTTGCATATATGTTTCTTAGACTTTATAGAAGCAATATATACAAAGATTTTAACCGTCTACCTGTTCCATTCATTGTTCTACTCGTCGAAAATTACAAATAATTTCCGTTAAGGAATTAACAATGGGGATCGTAGTTTACTTAAACTTGAAGAACAAGAAATTGGCGAATTGTACTGTTTGGATGCTTTGCGTATATGTTTCTTAGACTATATATAAGCAATATATACAATGATTTCAACCGTCTACCTATTCCATTCATTGTTCTACTTGCCGAAATTTACAAATAATTTCCTTTAAAGGATTAACAATGGGGCTCGTAGTTCACTTAAACTTAAAGAACAAAAAATTGGCGAATGGTACTGTTTGGATGCTTTGCATATATGTTTCTTAGACTATATAGAAGCAATAGATACAAAGATTTCAACCGTCTACACATTCCATTCATTGTTCTACTTGCCGAAATTTACAAATAATTTCCTTTAAAGGATTAACAATGGGGCTCGTAGTTCACTTAAACTTGAAGAGCAAAAAATTGTCGAATTGTACTGTTTGGATGCTTTGCATATATGTTTCTTAGACTATATAGAAGCAATATATACAAAGATTTCAACCGTCTACCTGTTCGATTCATTGTTCCACTTGTCGAAAGTTACAAATAATTTCCGATAAAGGATTAACAATGGGGCTCATTGTTCACTTAAACTTGAAGGACAAAAAATTAGCGAATGGTACTGTTTGGATGCTTTGCGTACATGTTTCTTAGACTATATGGAAGCAATATATACAAGTATTTCAACCGTCTACCTGTTCGATTCATTGTTCCACTTGTCGAAAGTTACAAATAATTTCCGATAAAGGATTAACAATGGGGCTCATTGTTCACTTAAACTTGAAGGACAAAAAATTAGCGAATGGTACTGTTTGGATGCTTTGCGTACATGTTTCTTAGACTATATGGAAGCAATATATACAAGTATTTCAACCGTCTACCTGTTCCATTCATTGTTCTACTTGTCGAAAGTTACAAATAATTTACGATAAAGGATTAACAATGGGGCTCATTGTTCACTTAAACTTGAAGAACAAAAAATTGGCGAATGGTACTGTTTGGATGCTTTGCATATATGTTTCTTAGACTATATAGAAGCAATATATACAAAGATTTCTACCGTCTACCTGTTCGGTCCTTGTTCTACTTGTCGAAAGTTAGAAATAATTTCCGATAAAGGATTAACAATGGGGCTCATTGTTCACTTAAACTTGAAGGACAAAAAATTGGCGAATGGTACTGTTTGGATGCTTTGCGTACATGTTTCTTGGACTATATGGAAGCAATAGATACAAAGATTTCAACCGTCTACCTGTTCCATTCAATGTTCCACTTGTCGAAAGTTGCAAACAATTTCCGATAAAGGATTAACAATGGGGCTCATTGTTCACTTAAACTTGATGAACAAAAAATTGGCGAATGGTACTGTTTGGATGCTTTGCATATATGTTTCTTAGACTATATAGAAGCAATATATACAAAGATTTCAACCGTCTACCTGTTCGATTCATTGTTCTACTTGTCGAAAGTTACAAATAATTTCCGATAAAGGATTAACAATGGGGCTCATTGTTCACTTAAACTTGAAGGACAAAAAATTGGCGAATGGTACTGTTTGGATGCTTTGCGTACATGTTTCTTAGACTATATGGAAGCAATATATACAAGGATTTCAACCGTCTACCTGTTCCATTCATTGTTCTACTTGCCGAAATTTACAAATAATTTCCTTTAAAGGATTAACAATGGGGCTCATTTTTCACTTAAACTTGAAGAACAAAAAATTGGCGAATTGTACTGTTTGGATGCTTTGCATATATGTTTCTTATACTATATAGAAGCAATATATACAATGATTTCAACAGTCTACCTGTTCCATTCATTGTTCTACTTGTCGAAATTTACAAATAATTTCCTTTAAAGGATTAACAATGGGGCTCGTAGTTCACTTAAACTTGAAGAACAAAAAATTGGCGAATGGTACTGTTTGGATGCTTTGCATATATGTTTCTTATACTATATAGAAGCAATATATACAAAGATTTCAACCGTCTACCTGTTCCATTCATTGTTCTACTTGTCGAAAGTTACAAATAATTTCCGATAACGGATTAACCATTGGGGCTCATTGTTCACTTAAACTTGAAGAACAAAAAATTGGCGAATTGTACTGTTTGGATGCTTTGCATATATGTTTCTTATACTATATAGAAGCAATATATACAAAGATTTCAACCGTCTACCTGTTCCATTCACTGTTCTACTTGTCGAAAGTTACAAATAATTTCCATTTCATGATTATCAATGGGGCTCGCTGTTCACTTAAACTTGAAGATCAAAAAATTGGCGAATGTTACTGTTTAGATGCTTCGCATATAGGTTTCTTAGACTATATAGAAGCAACCTATACAAAGATTTCAACCGTCTACCTGTTCTTTTCATTGTTCATCTTGTCGAAAGTTACAAATAATTTCCGTTTCATGATTATCAATGTGCCTCGTTGTTCACTTAAACTTGAAGAACAAGAAATTGGCGACTGGTACTGTTTGGATGCTTTGCATATATGTTTATTAGACTATATAGAAGCAATATATAAAAAGATTTCAACCGTCTACCAGTTCCATTCATTGTTCTACTTGTCGAAAGTTACAAATAATTTCCTTTAAAGGATTAACAATGGGGCTCGTAGTTCACTTAAAATTGAAGGACAAAAAATTGGCGAATGGTACTGTTTGGATGCTTTGCGTACATGTTTCTTAGACTATATGGAAGCAATATATGCAAGGATTTCAACCGTCTACCTGTTCCATTCATAGTTCTACTTGTCGAAAGTTACAAAGAAATTCCGATAAAGGATTAACAATGGGGCTCATTGTTCACTTAAACTTGAAGAACAAAAAATTGGCGAATGGTGCTGTTTGGATGCTTTGCATAAATGTTTCTTAGACTATATAGAAGCAATAGATACAAAGATTTCAACCGTCTACCTGTTCCATTCAATGTTCTACTTGTCGAAAGTTACAAATAATTTCCTTTAAAGGATTAACAATGGGGCTCGTAGTTCACTTAAAATTGAAGGACAAAAAATTGGCGAATGGTACTGTTTGGATGCTTTGCGTACATGTTTCTTAGACTATATGGAAGCAATATATGCAAGGATTTCAACCGTCTACCTGTTCCATTCATTGTTCTACTTGTCGAAAGTTACAAATAATTTCCGATAAAGGATTAACAATGGGGCTCATTATTCACTTAAATTTGAAGAACAAAAAATTGGCGAATGGTACTGTTTGGATGCTTTGCATATATGTTTCTTAGACTATATAGAAGCAATAGATACAAAGATTTCAACCGTCTACACATTCCATTCATTGTTCTACTTGCCGAAATTTACAAATAATTTCCTTTAAAGGATTAACAATGGGGCTCGTAGTTCACTTAAACTTGAAGAGCAAAAAATTGTCGAATTGTACTGTTTGGATGCTTTGCATATATGTTTCTTAGACTATATAGAAGCAATATATACAATGATTTCAACCGTCTACCTGTTCCATTCATTTTTCTACTTGTCGAAATTTACAAACAATTTCCGATAAAGGATTAACAATGGGGCTCATTGTTCACTTAAACTTGATGAACAAAAAATTGGCGAATGGTACTGTTGGATGCTTTGCATATATGTTTCTTAGACTATATAGAAGCAATATATACAAAGATTTCAACCGTCTACCTGTTCGATTCATTGTTCCACTTGTCGAAAGTTACAAATAATTTCCGATAAAGGATTAACAATGGGGCTCATTGTTCGCTTAAACTTGAAGGACAAAAAATTAGCGAATGGTACTGTTTGGATGCTTTGCGTACATGTTTCTTAGACTATATGGAAGCAATATATACAAGTATTTCAACCGTCTACCTGTTCCATTCATTGTTCTACTTGTCGAAAGTTACAAATAATTTACGATAAAGGATTAACAATGGGGCTCATTGTTCACTTAAACTTGAAGAACAAAAAATTGGCGAATGGTACTGTTTGGATGCTTTGCATATATGTTTCTTAGACTATATAGAAGCAATATATACAAAGATTTCTACCGTCTACCTGTTCGGTCCTTATTCTACTTGTCGAAAGTTAGAAATAATTTCCGATAAAGGATTAACAATGGGGCTCATTGTTCACTTAAACTTGAAGGACAAAAAATTGGCGAATGGTACTGTTTGGATGCTTTGCGTACATGTTTCTTGGACTATATGGAAGCAATAGATACAAAGATTTCAACCGTCTACCTGTTCCATTCAATGTTCCACTTGTCGAAAGTTGCAAACAATTTCCGATAAAGGATTAACAATGGGGCTCATTGTTCACTTAAACTTGATGAACAAAAAATTGGCGAATGGTACTGTTTGGATGCTTTGCATATATGTTTCTTAGACTATATAGAAGAAATATATACAAAGATTTCAACCGTCTACCTGTTCGATTCATTGTTCTACTTGTCGAAAGTTACAAATAATTTCCGATAAAGGATTAACAATGGGGCTCATTGTTCACTTAAACTTGAAGGACAAAAAATTGGCGAATGGTACTGTTTGGATGCTTTGCGTACATGTTTCTTAGACTATATGGAAGCAATATATACAAGGATTTCAACCGTCTACCTGTTCCATTCATTGTTCTACTTGCCGAAATTTACAAATAATTTCCTTTAAAGGATTAACAATGGGGCTCATTTTTCACTTAAACTTGAAGAACAAAAAATTGGCGAATTGTACTGTTTGGATGCTTTGCATATATGTTTCTTATACTATATAGAAGCAATATATACAATGATTTCAACAGTCTACCTGTTCCATTCATTGTTCTACTTGTCGAAATTTACAAATAATTTCCTTTAAAGGATTAACAATGGGGCTCGTAGTTCACTTAAACTTGAAGAACAAAAAATTGGCGAATTGTACTGTTTGGATGCTTTGCATATATGTTTCTTATACTATATAGAAGCAATATATACAAAGATTTCAACCGTCTACCTGTTCCATTCACTGTTCTACTTGTCGAAAGTTACAAATAATTTCCTTTTCATGATTATCAATGGGGCTCGCTGTTCACTTAAACTTGAAGATCAAAAAATTGGCGAATGTTACTGTTTAGATGCTTCGCATATAGGTTTCTTAGACTATATAGAAGCAACATATACAAAGATTTCAACCGTCTACCTGTTCTATTCATTGTTCATCTTGTCGAAAGTTACAAATAATTTCCGTTTCATGATTATCAATGTGCCTCGTTGTTCACTTAAACTTGAAGAACAAGAAATTGGCGACTGGTACTGTTTGGATGCTTTGCATATATGTTTATTAGATTATATAGAAGCAATATATACAAAGATTTCAACCGTCTACCTGTTCGATTCATTGTTCTACTTGTCGAAAGTTACAAATAATTTCCGATAAAGGATTAACAATGGGGCTCATTGTTCACTTAAACTTGAAGGACAAAAGATTGGCGAATGGTACTGTTTGGATGCTTTGCGTACATGTTTCTTAGACTATATGGAAGCAATATATACAAGGATTTCAAGCGTCTACCTGTTCCATTCATTGTTCTACTTGTCGAAAGTTACAAATAATTTCCGATAAAGGATTAACAATGGGGCTCATTGTTCACTTAAACTTGAAGAACAAAAAATTGGCGAATGGTAAAGTTTGGATGCTTTGCATATATGTTTCTTAGACTATATAGAAGCAATATATACAAAGATTTCAAACGTCTACGTGTTCCAATCATTGTTCTACTTGTAGAAAGTTACAATTAATTTCCGTTAAAGGATTAACAATGGGGCTCGTAGTTCACTTAAACTTGAAGAACAAAAAATTGGCGAATGGTACTGTTTGGATGCTTTGCATAAATGTTTCTTAGACTATATAGAAGCAATATATACAAAGATTTCAACCGTCTACCTGTTCCATTCATTGTTCTACTTGTCGAAAGTTACAAATAATTTCCTTTAAAGGATTAACAATCTGGCTCATTGTTCACTTAAACTTGAAGAACAAAAAATTGGCGAATTGTACTGTTTGGATGCTTTGCATATATGTTTCTTATACTATATAGAAGCAATATATACAACGATTTCAACAGTATACCTGTTCCATTCATTGTTCTACTTGTCGAAATTTACAAATAATTTCCTTTAAAGGATTAACAATGGGTCTCGTAGTTCACTTAAACTTGAAGAACAAAAAATTGGCGAATGGTACTGTTTGGATGCTTTGCATATATGTTTCTTATACTATATAGAAGCAACATATACAAAGATTTCAACCGTCTACCTGTTCCATTCATTGTTCTACTTGTCGAAAGTTACAAATAATTTCCGATAACGGATTAACCATTGGGGCTCATTGTTCACTTAATCTTGAAGAACAAAAAATTGGCGAATTGTACTGTTTGGATGCTTTGCATATATGTTTCTTATACTATATAGAAGCAATATATACAAAGATTTCAACCGTCTATCTGCTCCATTCATTGTTCTACTTGTCGAAAGTTACAAATAATTACCGATAAAGGATTAACCATTGGGGCTCATTGTTCACTTAAACTTGAAGAACAAAAAATTGGCGAATTGTACTGTTTGGATGCTTTGCATATATGTTTTTTAGATTATATAGAAGAAATATATACAAAGATTTCAACCGTCTACCTGTTCGATTCATTGTTCTGCTTGTCGAAAGTTACAAATAATTTCCGATAAAGGATTAACAATGGGGCTCATTGTTCACTTAAACTTGAAGGACAAAAGATTGGCGAATGGTACTGTTTGGATGCTTTGCGTACATGTTTCTTAGACTATATGGAAGCAATATATACAAGGATTTCAACCGTCTACCTGTTCCATTCATTGTTCTACTTGTCGAAAGTTACAAATAATTTCCGATAAAGGATTAACAATGGGGCTCATTGTTCACTTAAACTTGAAGAACAAAAAATTGGCGAATGGTACTGTTTGGATGCTTTGCATATATGTTTCTTAGACTATATAGAAGCAATATATACAAAGATTTCTACCGTCTACCTGTTCCATTCATTGTTCTACTTGTCGAAAGCTACAAATAATTTCCGATAACGGATTAACCATTGGGGCTCATTGTTCACTTAAACTTGAAGAACAAAAAATTGGCGAATTGTACTGTTTGGATGCTTTGCATATATGTTTCTTAGACTATATAGAAGCAATATATACAAAGATTTCAACCGTCTACCTGTTCCATTCATTGTTCTACTTGTCGAAAGTTACAAATAATTTCCGATAAAGGATTAACCATTGGGGCTCATTGTTCACTTAAACTTGAAGAACAAAAAATTGGCGAATTGTACTGTTTGGATGCTTTGCATATATGTTTCTTAGACTATATAGAAGCAATATATACAAAGATTTCAACCGTCTACCTGTTCCATTCATTGTTCTACTTGTCGAAAGTTACAAATAATTTCCTTTAAAGGATTAACAATGGGGCTCGTTGTTCACTTAAACTTGAAGAAAAATAAATTGGCGAATTGTACTGTTTGGATGCTTTGCGTACATGTTTCTTAGACTATATGGAAGCAATAGATACAAAGATTTCAACCGTCTACCTGTTCCATTCAATGTTCTACTTGTCGAAAGTTACAAACAATTTCCGATAAAGGATTAACAATGGGGCTCATTGTTCACTTAAACTTGATGAACAAAAAATTGGCGAATGGTACTGTTGGATGCTTTGCATATATGTTTCTTAGACTATATAGAAGCAATATATACAAAGATTTCAACCGTCTACCTGTTCGATTCATTGTTCCACTTGTCGAAAGTTACAAATAATTTCCGATAAAGGATTAACAATGGGGCTCATTGTTCGCTTAAACTTGAAGGACAAAAAATTAGCGAATGGTACTGTTTGGATGCTTTGCGTACATGTTTCTTAGACTATATGGAAGCAATATATACAAGTATTTCAACCGTCTACCTGTTCCATTCATTGTTCTACTTGTCGAAAGTTACAAATAATTTACGATAAAGGATTAACAATGGGGCTCATTGTTCACTTAAACTTGAAGAACAAAAAATTGGCGAATGGTACTGTTTGGATGCTTTGCATATATGTTTCTTAGACTATATAGAAGCAATATATACAAAGATTTCTGCCGTCTACCTGTTCGGTCCTTGTTCTACTTGTCGAAAGTTAGAAATAATTTCCGATAAAGGATTAACAATGGGGCTCATTGTTCACTAAAACTTGAAGGACAAAAAATTGGCGAATGGTACTGTTTGGATGCTTTGCGTACATGTTTCTTGGACTATATGGAAGCAATAGATACAAAGATTTCAACCGTCTACCTGTTCCATTCAATGTTCCACTTGTCGAAAGTTGCAAACAATTTCCGATAAAGGATTAACAATGGGGCTCATTGTTCACTTAAACTTGATGAACAAAAAATTGGCGAATGGTACTGTTTGGATGCTTTGCATATATGTTTCTTAGACTATATAGAAGAAATATATACAAAGATTTCAACCGTCTACCTGTTCGATTCATTGTTCTACTTGTCGAAAGTTACAAATAATTTCCGATAAAGGATTAACAATGGGGCTCATTGTTCACTTAAACTTGAAGGACAAAAAATTGGCGAATGGTACTGTTTGGATGCTTTGCGTACATGTTTCTTAGACTATATGGAAGCAATATATACAAGGATTTCAACCGTCTACCTGTTCCATTCATTGTTCTACTTGCCGAAATTTACAAATAATTTCCTTTAAAGGATTAACAATGGGGCTCATTTTTCACTTAAACTTGAAGAACAAAAAATTGGCGAATTGTACTGTTTGGATGCTTTGCATATATGTTTCTTATACTATATAGAAGCAATATATACAATGATTTCAACAGTCTACCTGTTCCATTCATTGTTCTACTTGTCGAAATTTACAAATAATTTCCTTTAAAGGATTAACAATGGGGCTCGTAGTTCACTTAAACTTGAAGAACAAAAAATTGGCGAATTGTACTGTTTGGATGCTTTGCATATATGTTTCTTATACTATATAGAAGCAATATATACAAAGATTTCAACCGTCTACCTGTTCCATTCACTGTTCTACTTGTCGAAAGTTACAAATAATTTCCATTTCATGATTATCAATGGGGCTCGCTGTTCACTTAAACTTGAAGATCAAAAAATTGGCGAATGTTACTGTTTAGATGCTTCGCATATAGGTTTCTTAGACTATATAGAAGCAACATATACAAAGATTTCAACCGTCTACCTGTTCTATTCATTGTTCATCTTGTCGAAAGTTACAAATAATTTCCGTTTCATGATTATCAATGTGCCTCGTTGTTCACTTAAACTTGAAGAACAAGAAATTGGCGACTGGTACTGTTTGGATGCTTTGCATATATGTTTATTAGATTATATAGAAGCAATATATACAAAGATTTCAACCGTCTACCTGTTCGATTCATTGTTCTACTTGTCGAAAGTTACAAATAATTTCCGATAAAGGATTAACAATGGGGCTCATTGTTCACTTAAACTTGAAGGACAAAAGATTGGCGAATGGTACTGTTTGGATGCTTTGCGTACATGTTTCTTAGACTATATGGAAGCAATATATACAAGGATTTCAAGCGTCTACCTGTTCCATTCATTGTTCTACTTGTCGAAAGTTACAAATAATTTCCGATAAAGGATTAACAATGGGGCTCATTGTTCACTTAAACTTGAAGAACAAAAAATTGGCGAATGGTACTGTTTGGATGCTTTGCATATATGTTTCTTAGACTATATAGAAGCAATATATACAAAGATTTCAACCGTCTACGTGTTCCAATCATTGTTCTACTTGTAGAAAGTTACAATTAATTTCCGTTAAAGGATTAACAATGGGGCTCGTAGTTCACTTAAACTTGAAGAACAAAAAATTGGCGAATGGTACTGTTTGGATGCTTTGCATAAATGTTTCTTAGACTATATAGAAGCAATATATACAAAGATTTCAACCGTCTACCTGTTCCATTCATTGTTCTACTTGTCGAAAGTTACAAATAATTTCCTTTAAAGGATTAACAATCTGGCTCATTGTTCACTTAAACTTGAAGAACAAAAAATTGGCGAATTGTACTGTTTGGATGCTTTGCATATATGTTTCTTATACTATATAGAAGCAATATATACAACGATTTCAACAGTATACCTGTTCCATTCATTGTTCTACTTGTCGAAATTTACAAATAATTTCCTTTAAAGGATTAACAATGGGTCTCGTAGTTCACTTAAACTTGAAGAACAAAAAATTGGCGAATGGTACTGTTTGGATGCTTTGCATATATGTTTCTTATACTATATAGAAGCAACATATACAAAGATTTCAACCGTCTACCTGTTCCATTCATTGTTCTACTTGTCGAAAGTTACAAATAATTTCCGATAACGGATTAACCATTGGGGCTCATTGTTCACTTAATCTTGAAGAACAAAAAATTGGCGAATTGTACTGTTTGGATGCTTTGCATATATGTTTCTTATACTATATAGAAGCAATATATACAAAGATTTCAACCGTCTACCTGCTCCATTCATTGTTCTACTTGTCGAAAGTTACAAATAATTACCGATAAAGGATTAACCATTGGGGCTCATTGTTCACTTAAACTTGAAGAACAAAAAATTGGCGAATTGTACTGTTTGGATGCTTTGCATATATGTTTTTTAGATTATATAGAAGAAATATATACAAAGATTTCAACCGTCTACCTGTTCGATTCATTGTTCTGCTTGTCGAAAGTTACAAATAATTTCCGATAAAGGATTAACAATGGGGCTCATTGTTCACTTAAACTTGAAGGACAAAAGATTGGCGAATGGTACTGTTTGGATGCTTTGCGTACATGTTTCTTAGACTATATGGAAGCAATATATACAAGGATTTCAACCGTCTACCTGTTCCATTCATTGTTCTACTTGTCGAAAGTTACAAATAATTTCCGATAAAGGATTAACAATGGGGCTCATTGTTCACTTAAACTTGAAGAACAAAAAATTGGCGAATGGTACTGTTTGGATGCTTTGCATATATGTTTGTAAGACTATATAGAAGCAATATATACAAAGATTTCAACCGTCTACGTGTTCCAATCATTGTTCTACTTGTAGAAAGTTACAATTAATTTCCGTTAAAGGATTAACAATGGGGCTCGTAGTTCACTTAACTTGAAGATCAAATAATTGGCGAATTGTACTGTTTGGATGCTTTGCGTACATGTTTCTTAGACTATATGGAAGCAATATATACAAGGATTTCAACCGTCTACCTGTTCCATTCATTGTTCTACTTGTCGAAAGCTACAAATAATTTCCGATAACGGATTAACCATTGGGGCTCATTGTTCACTTAAACTTGAAGAACAAAAAATTGGCGTATTGTACTGTTTGGATGCTTTGCATATATGTTTCTTAGACTATATAGAAGCAATATATACAAAGATTTCAACCGTCTACCTGTTCCATTCATTGTTCTACTTGTCGAAAGTTACAAATAATTTCCGATAAAGGATTAACCATTGGGGCTCATTGTTCACTTAAACTTGAAGACCAAAAAATTGGCGAATTGTACTGTTTGGATGCTTTGCATATATGTTTCCGATACTATATAGAAGCAATATATACAAAGATTTCAACCGTCTACCTGTTCCATTCATTGTTCTACTTGTCGAAAGTTACAAATAATTTCCGATAAAGGATTAACCATTGGGGCTCATTGTTCACTTAAACTTGAAGACCAAAAAATTGGCGAATTGTACTGTTTGGATGCTTTGCATATATGTTTCCGATACTATATAGAAGCAATATATACAAAGATTTCAACCGTCTACCTGTTCCATTCATTGTTCTACTTGTCGAAAGTTACAAATAATTTCCGATAAAGGATTAACAATGGGGCTCATTGTTCACTTAAACTTGAAGGACAAAAGATTGGCGAATGGTACTGTTTGGATGCTTTGCGTACATGTTTCTTAGACTATATGGAAGCAATATATACAAGGATTTCAAGCGTCTACCTGTTCCATTCATTGTTCTACTTGTCGAAAGTTACAAATAATTTCCGATAAAGGATTAACAATGGGGCTCATTGTTCACTTAAACTTGAAGAACAAAAAATTGGCGAATGGTACTGTTTGGATGCTTTGCATATATGTTTCTTAGACTATATAGAAGCAATATATACAAAGATTTCAACCGTCTACGTGTTCCAATCATTGTTCTACTTGTAGAAAGTTACAATTAATTTCCGTTAAAGGATTAACAATGGGGCTCGTAGTTCACTTAAACTTGAAGAACAAAAAATTGGCGAATGGTACTGTTTGGATGCTTTGCATAAATGTTTCTTAGACTATATAGAAGCAATATATACAAAGATTTCAACCGTCTACCTGTTCCATTCATTGTTCTACTTGTCGAAAGTTACAAATAATTTCCTTTAAAGGATTAACAATCTGGCTCATTGTTCACTTAAACTTGAAGAACAAAAAATTGGCGAATTGTACTGTTTGGATGCTTTGCATATATGTTTCTTATACTATATAGAAGCAATATATACAACGATTTCAACAGTATACCTGTTCCATTCATTGTTCTACTTGTCGAAATTTACAAATAATTTCCTTTAAAGGATTAACAATGGGTCTCGTAGTTCACTTAAACTTGAAGAACAAAAAATTGGCGAATGGTACTGTTTGGATGCTTTGCATATATGTTTCTTATACTATATAGAAGCAACATATACAAAGATTTCAACCGTCTACCTGTTCCATTCATTGTTCTACTTGTCGAAAGTTACAAATAATTTCCGATAACGGATTAACCATTGGGGCTCATTGTTCACTTAATCTTGAAGAACAAAAAATTGGCGAATTGTACTGTTTGGATGCTTTGCATATATGTTTCTTATACTATATAGAAGCAATATATACAAAGATTTCAACCGTCTACCTGCTCCATTCATTGTTCTACTTGTCGAAAGTTACAAATAATTACCGATAAAGGATTAACCATTGGGGCTCATTGTTCACTTAAACTTGAAGAACAAAAAATTGGCGAATTGTACTGTTTGGATGCTTTGCATATATGTTTTTTAGATTATATAGAAGAAATATATACAAAGATTTCAACCGTCTACCTGTTCGATTCATTGTTCTGCTTGTCGAAAGTTACAAATAATTTCCGATAAAGGATTAACAATGGGGCTCATTGTTCACTTAAACTTGAAGGACAAAAGATTGGCGAATGGTACTGTTTGGATGCTTTGCGTACATGTTTCTTAGACTATATGGAAGCAATATATACAAGGATTTCAACCGTCTACCTGTTCCATTCATTGTTCTACTTGTCGAAAGTTACAAATAATTTCCGATAAAGGATTAACAATGGGGCTCATTGTTCACTTAAACTTGAAGAACAAAAAATTGGCGAATGGTACTGTTTGGATGCTTTGCATATATGTTTGTAAGACTATATAGAAGCAATATATACAAAGATTTCAACCGTCTACGTGTTCCAATCATTGTTCTACTTGTAGAAAGTTACAATTAATTTCCGTTAAAGGATTAACAATGGGGCTCGTAGTTCACTTAACTTGAAGATCAAATAATTGGCGAATTGTACTGTTTGGATGCTTTGCGTACATGTTTCTTAGACTATATGGAAGCAATATATACAAGGATTTCAACCGTCTACCTGTTCCATTCATTGTTCTACTTGTCGAAAGCTACAAATAATTTCCGATAACGGATTAACCATTGGGGCTCATTGTTCACTTAAACTTGAAGAACAAAAAATTGGCGTATTGTACTGTTTGGATGCTTTGCATATATGTTTCTTAGACTATATAGAAGCAATATATACAAAGATTTCAACCGTCTACCTGTTCCATTCATTGTTCTACTTGTCGAAAGTTACAAATAATTTCCGATAAAGGATTAACCATTGGGGCTCATTGTTCACTTAAACTTGAAGACCAAAAAATTGGCGAATTGTACTGTTTGGATGCTTTGCATATATGTTTCCGATACTATATAGAAGCAATATATACAAAGATTTCAACCGTCTACCTGTTCCATTCATTGTTCTACTTGTCGAAAGTTACAAATAATTTCCGATAAAGGATTAACCATTGGGGCTCATTGTTCACTTAAACTTGAAGACCAAAAAATTGGCGAATTGTACTGTTTGGATGCTTTGCATATATGTTTCCGATACTATATAGAAGCAATATATACAAAGATTTCAACCGTCTACCTGTTCCATTCATTGTTCTACTTGTCGAAAGTTACAAATAATTTCCGTTAAGGGATTAACAATGGGGATCGTAGTTTACTTAAACGTGATGAACAAGAAATTGGCGAATTGTACTGTTTGGATGCTTTGCATATATGTTTCTTAGACTATATAGAAGCAATATATACAAAGATTTCAACCGTCTACCTGTTCCATTCATTGTTCTACTTGTCGAAAGTTACAAATAATTTCCTTTAAAGGATTAACAATGGGGCTCGTTGTTCACTTAAACTTGAAGAACAATAAATTGGCGAATTGTACTGTTTGGATGCTTTGCATATATGTTTCTTAGACTATATAGAAGCAATATATACAATGATTTCAACAGTCTACCTGTTCCATTCATTGTTCTACTTGTCGAAAGTTACAAATAATTTCCGATAAAGGATTAACCATTGGGGCTCATTGTTCACTTAAACTTGAAGACCAAAAAATTGGCGAATTGTACTGTTTGGATGCTTTGCATATATGTTTCCGATACTATATAGAAGCAATATATACAAAGATTTCAACCGTCTACCTGTTCCATTCACTGTTCTACTTATCGAAAGTTACAAATAATTTCCGTTAAGGGATTAACAATGGGGATCGTAGTTTACTTAAACTTGAAGAACAAAAAATTGGCGAATTGTACTGTTTGGATGCTTTGCATATATGTTTCTTAGACTATATAGAAGCAATATATACAATGATTTCAACAGTCTACCTGTTCCATTCATTGTTCTACTTGTCGAAAGTTACAAACAATTTCCGATAAAGGATTAACAATGGGGCTCATTGTTCACTTAAACTTGATGAACAAAAAATTGGCGAATGGTACTGTTTGGATGCTTTGCATATATGTTTCTTAGACTATATAGAAGCAATATATACAAAGATTTCTACCGTCTACCTGTTCGATTCCTTGTTCTACTTGTCGAAAGTTAGAAATAATTTCCGATAAAGGATTAACAATGGGGCTCATTGTTCACTTAAACTTGAAGGACAAAAAATTGGCGAATGGTACTGTTTGGATGCTTTGCGTACATGTTTCTTGGACTATATGGAAGCAATAGATACAAAGATTTCAACCGTCTACCTGTTCCATTCAATGTTCTACTTGTCGAAAGTTACAAACAATTTCCGATAAAGGATTAACAATGGGGCTCATTGTTCACTTAAACTTGATGAACAAAAAATTGGCGAATGGTACTGTTTGGATGCTTTGCATATATGTTTCTTAGACTATATAGAAGCAATATATACAAAGATTTCTACCGTCTACCTGTTCGATTCCTTGTTCTACTTGTCGAAAGTTACAAACAATTTCCGATAAAGGATTAACAATGGGGCTCATTGTTCACTTAAACTTGATGAACAAAAAATTGGCGAATGGTACTGTTTGGATGCTTTGCATATATGTTTCTTAGACTATATAGAAGCAATATATACAAAGATTTCAACCGTCTACCTGTTCGATTCATTGTTCTACTTGTCGAAAGTTAGAAATAATTTCCGATAAAGGATTAACAATGGGGCTCATTGTTCACTTAAACTTGAAGGACAAAAAATTGGCGAATGGTACTGTTTGGAAGCTTTGCGTACATGGTTCTTGGACTATATGGAAGCAATAGATACAAAGATTTCAACCGTCTACCTGTTCCATTCAATGTTCTACTTGTCGAAAGTTACAAACAATTTCCGATAAAGGATTAACAATGGGGCTCATTGTTCACTTAAACTTGATGAACAAAAAATTGGCGAATGGTACTGTTTGGATGCTTTGCATATATGTTTCTTAGACTATATAGAAGCAATATATACAAAGATTTCAGCCTCTACCTGTTCGATTCATTGTTCTACTTGTCGAAAGTTACAAATAATTTCCGATAAAGGATTAACAATGGGGCTCATTGTTCACTTAAACTTGAAGGACAAAAAATTGGCGAATGGTACTGTTTGGATGCTTTGCGTACATGTTTCTTAGACTATATGGAAGCAACATATACAAGGATTTCAACCGTCTACCTGTTCCATTCATTGTTCTACTTGTCGAAAGTTACAAATAATTTCCGTTAAGGGATTAACAATGGGGATCGTAGTTTACTTAAACGTGATGAACAAGAAATTGGCGAATTGTACTGTTTGGATGCTTTGCATATATGTTTCTTAGACTATATAGAAGCAATATATACAAAGATTTCAACCGTCTACCTGTTCCATTCATTGTTCTACTTGTCGAAAGTTACAAATAATTTCCTTTAAAGGATTAACAATGGGGCTCGTTGTTCACTTAAACTTGAAGAACAATAAATTGGCGAATTGTACTGTTTGGATGCTTTGCATATATGTTTCGTAGTTTATATAGAAGCAATATATACAATGATTTCAACCGTCTACCTGATCCATTCATTGTTCTACTTGTCGAAATTTACAAATAATTTCCTTTAAAGGATTAACAATGGGGCTCGTAGTTCACTTAAACTTGTAGAACAAAAAATTGGCGAATTGTGCTGTTTGGATGCTTTGCATATATGTTTATTAGACTATATAGAAGCAATATATAAAAAGATTTCAACCGTCTACCAGTTCCATTCATTGTTCTACTTGTCGAAAGTTACAAATAATTTCCGATAACGGATTAACAATGGTGATCGTAGTTTACTAAAACTTGAAGAACAGAAAATTGGCGAATTGTACTGTTTGGATGCTTTGCATATATGTTTCTTAGACTATATAGACGCAATATATACAAGGATTTCAACCGTCTACCTGTTCCATTCATTGTTCTACTTGTCGAAAGTTACAAATAATTACCGATAAAGGATTAACCATTGGGGCTCATTGTTCACTTAAACTTGAAGAACAAAAAATTGGCGAATTGTACTGTTTGGATGCTTTGCATATATGTTTTTTAGATTATATAGAAGAAATATATACAAAGATTTCAACCGTCTACCAGTTCGATTCATTGTTCTACTTGTCGAAAGTTACAAATAATTTCCGATAAAGGATTAACAATGGGGCTCATTGTTCACTTAAACTTGAAGGACAAAAGATTGGCGAATGGTACTGTTTGGATGCTTTGCGTACATGTTTCTTAGACTATATGGAAGCAATATATACAAGGATTTCAACCGTCTACCTGTTCCATTCATTGTTCTACTTGTCGAAAGTTACAAATAATTTCCGATAAAGGATTAACAATGGGGCTCATTGTTCACTTAAACTTGAAGAACAAAAAATTGGCGAATGGTACTGTTTGGATGCTTTGCATATATGTTTGTAAGACTATATAGAAGCAATATATACAAAGATTTCAACCGTCTACGTGTTCCAATCATTGTTCTACTTGTAGAAAGTTACAATTAATTTCCGTTAAAGGATTAACAATGGGGCTCGTAGTTCACTTAACTTGAAGATCAAATAATTGGCGAATTGTACTGTTTGGATGCTTTGCGTACATGTTTCTTAGACTATATGGAAGCAATATATACAAGGATTTCAACCGTCTACCTGTTCCATTCATTGTTCTACTTGTCGAAAGCTACAAATAATTTCCGATAACGGATTAACCATTCGGGCTCATTGTTCACTTAAACTTGAAGAACAAAAAATTGGCGTATTGTACTGTTTGGATGCTTTGCATATATGTTTCTTAGACTATATAGAAGCAATATATACAAAGATTTCAACCGTCTACCTGTTCCATTCATTGTTCTACTTGTCGAAAGTTACAAATAATTTCCGATAAAGGATTAACCATTGGGGCTCATTGTTCACTTAAACTTGAAGAACAAAAAATTGGCGAATTGTACTGTTTGGATGCTTTGCATATATGTTTCCGATACTATATAGAAGCAATATATACAAAGATTTCAACCGTCTACCTGTTCCATTCACTGTTCTACTTATCGAAAGTTACAAATAATTTCCGTTAAGGGATTAACAATGGGGATCGTAGTTTACTTAAACTTGAAGAACAAAAAATTGGCGAATTGTACTGTTTGGATGCTTTGCATATATGTTTCTTAGACTATATAGAAGCAATATATACAATGATTTCAACAGTCTACCTGTTCCATTCATTGTTCTACTTGTCGAAAGTTACAAACAATTTCCGATAAAGGATTAACAATGGGGCTCATTGTTCACTTAAACTTGATGAACAAAAAATTGGCGAATGGTACTGTTTGGATGCTTTGCATATATGTTTCTTAGACTATATAGAAGCAATATATACAAAGATTTCTACCGTCTACCTGTTCCATTCATTGTTCTACTTGTCGAAAGCTACAAATAATTTCCGATAACGGATTAACCATTGGGGCTCATTGTTCACTTAAACTTGAAGAACAAAAAATTGGCGAATTGTACTGTTTGGATGCTTTGCATATATGTTTCTTAGACTATATAGAAGCAATATATACAAAGATTTCAACCGTCTACCTGTTCCATTCATTGTTCTACTTGTCGAAAGTTACAAATAATTTCCGATAAAGGATTAACCATTGGGGCTCATTGTTCACTTAAACTTGAAGAACAAAAAATTGGCGAATTGTACTGTTTGGATGCTTTGCATATATGTTTCCGATACTATATAGAAGCAATATATACAAAGATTTCAACCGTCTACCTGTTCCATTCACTGTTCTACTTGTCGAAAGTTACAAATAATTTCCGTTAAGGGATTAACAATGGGGATCGTAGTTTACTTAAACTTGAAGAACAAAAAATTGGCGAATTGTACTGTTTGGATGCTTTGCATATATGTTTCTTAGACTATATAGAAGCAATATATACAAAGATTTCTACCGTCTACCTGTTCGATTCCTTGTTCTACTTGTCGAAAGTTAGAAATAATTTCCGATAAAGGATTAACAATGGGGCTCATTGTTCACTTAAACTTGAAGGACAAAAAATTGGCGAATGGTACTGTTTGGATGCTTTGCGTACATGTTTCTTGGACTATATGGAAGCAATAGATACAAAGATTTCAACCGTCTACCTGTTCCATTCAATGTTCTACTTGTCGAAAGTTACAAACAATTTCCGATAAAGGATTAACAATGGGGCTCATTGTTCACTTAAACTTGATGAACAAAAAATTGGCGAATGGTACTGTTTGGATGCTTTGCATATATGTTTCTTAGACTATATAGAAGCAATATATACAAAGATTTCTACCGTCTACCTGTTCGATTCCTTGTTCTACTTGTCGAAAGTTACAAACAATTTCCGATAAAGGATTAACAATGGGGCTCATTGTTCACTTAAACTTGATGAACAAAAAATTGGCGAATGGTACTGTTTGGATGCTTTGCATATATGTTTCTTAGACTATATAGAAGCAATATATACAAAGATTTCAACAGTCTACCTGTTCGATTCATTGTTCTACTTGTCGAAAGTTAGAAATAATTTCCGATAAAGGATTAACAATGGGGCTCATTGTTCACTTAAACTTGAAGGACAAAAAATTGGCGAATGGTACTGTTTGGATGCTTTGCGTACATGGTTCTTGGACTATATGGAAGCAATAGATACAAAGATTTCAACCGTCTACCTGTTCCATTCAATGTTCTACTTGTCGAAAGTTACAAACAATTTCCGATAAAGGATTAACAATGGGGCTCATTGTTCACTTAAACTTGATGAACAAAAAATTGGCGAATGGTACTGTTTGGATGCTTTGCATATATGTTTCTTAGACTATATAGAAGCAATATATACAAAGATTTCAACCGTCTACCTGTTCGATTCATTGTTCTACTTGTCGAAAGTTAGAAATAATTTCCGATAAAGGATTAACAATGGGGCTCATTGTTCACTTAAACTTGAAGGACAAAAAATTGGCGAATGGTACTGTTTGGATGCTTTGCATATATGTTTCTTAGACTATATAGAAGCAATATATACAAAGATTTCAACCGTCTAACTGTTCGATTCATTGTTCTACTTGTCGAAAGTTACAAATAATTTCCGATAAAGGATTAACAATGGGGCTCATTGTTCACTTAAACTTGAAGGACAAAAAATTGGCGAATGGTACTGTTTGGATGCTTTGCGTACATGTTTCTTAGACTATATGGAAGCAATATATACAAGGATTTCAACCGTCTACCTGTTCCATTCATTGTTCTACTTGCCGAAATTTACAAACAATTACCGATAAAGGATTAACCATTGGGGCTCATTGTTCACTTAAACTTGATGAACAAAAAATTGGCGAATGGTACTGTTTGGATGCTTTGCATATATGTTTCTTAGACTATATAGAAGCAATATATACAAAGATTTCAACCGTCTACCTGTTCGATTCATTGTTCTACTTGTCGAAAGTTACAAATAACTTCCGTTAAGGGATTAACAATGGGGATCGTAGTTTACTTAAACGTGATGAACAAGAAATTGGCGAATTGTACTGTTTGGATGCTTTGCATATATGTTTCTTAGACTATATAGAAGCAATATATACAAAGATTTCAACCGTCTACCTGTTCCATTCATTGTTCTACTTGTCGAAAGTTACAAATAATTTCCTTTAAAGGATTAACAATGGGGCTCGTTGTTCACTTAAACTTGAAGAACAATAAATTGGCGAATTGTACTGTTTGGATGCTTTGCATATATGTTTCGTAGTTTATATAGAAGCAATATATACAATGATTTCAACCGTCTACCTGATCCATTCATTGTTCTACTTGTCGAAATTTACAAATAATTTCCTTTAAAGGATTAACAATGGGGCTCGTAGTTCACTTAAACTTGTAGAACAAAAAATTGGCGAATTGTGCTGTTTGGATGCTTTGCATATGTGTTTCTTAGACTATTTAGAAGCAATATATAGAAAGATTTCACCTGTCTACCTGTACTATTCATTGTTCTACTTCTCGCAAGTTACAAATAATTTCCGTTAAAGTATTAACAATGGGGCTCGTATTTCACTTAAACTTGAAGAACAAAAATTTGGCGAATGGTACTGTTTGGATGCTTTGCATATATGTTTCTTAGATTATATAGAAGCAATATATACGAAGATTTCAACCGTCTACCTGTTCCACTCATTGTTCTACTTGTCGAAAATTACAAATAATTTCCGATAAAGGATTAACCATTGGGGCTCATTGTTCACTAAACTTGAAGAACAAAAAATTGTCGAATTGTACTGTTTGGATGCTTTGCATATATGTTTCTTAGACTATATAGAAGCAATATATACAATGATTTCAACCGTCTACGTGTTCCAATCATTGTTCTACTTGTCGAAATTTACAAATAATTTCCTTTAAAGTATTAACAATGGGGCTCGTTATTCACTTAAACTTGAAGAACAAATAATTGGCGAATTGTACTGTTTGGATGATTTGCATATATGTTTCTTAGACTTTATAGAAGCAATATATACAAAGATTTTAACCCTCTACCTGTTCCATTCATTGTTCTACTTGTCGAAAATTACAAATAATTTCCGTTAAGGAATTAACAATGGGGATCGTAGTTTACTTAAACTTGAAGAACAAGAAATTGGCGAATTGTACTGTTTGGATGCTTTGCGTATATGTTTCTTAGACTATATATAAGCAATATATACAATGATTTCAACCGTCTACCTATTCCATTCATTGTTCTACTTGCCGAAATTTACAAATAATTTCCTTTAAAGGATTAACAATGGGGCTCGTAGTTCACTTAAACTTAAAGAACAAAAAATTGGCGAATGGTACTATTTGGATGCTTTGAATATATGTTTCTTATATTATATAGAAGCAATATATTCAAATATTCCAACCGTCTACCTGTTCCATTCATTGTTCGACTTGTCGAAAATTACAAATAATTTCCGATAAAGGATTAACAATGGGGCTCGTAGTTCACTTAAACTTGTAGATCAAAAAATTGGCGAATTGTACTGTTTGGATGCTTTGCATATATGTTTTTCAGACTATATAGAAGCAATATATACAAAGATTTCAACCGTCTACCTGTTCCATTCATTGTTCTACTTGTAGAAACTTACAAATAATTTCCCTTTCATGATTATCAATGGGGTTCGTTGTGCACTTAAACTTGAAGATCAAAAAATTGGCGAATGTTACTGTTTAGATGCTTTGCATATAGGTTTCTTAGACTATATAGAAGCAATATATACAATGATTTCAACCGTCTACCTGTTCCATTCATAGTTCTACTTGTCGACAATTACAAATAATTTCCGTTTCATGATTAACAATGGGGATCGTAGTTTACTTAAACTTGAAGAACAAAAAATTGGCGAATTGTACTGTTTGGATGCTTTGCATATATGTTTCTTATACCACATAGAAGCAATATATACAATGATTTCAACAGTCTACCTGTTCCATTCATTGTTCTACTTATCGAAATTTACAAATAATTTCCTTTAAAGGATTAACAATGGGGCTCGTAGTTCACTTAAACTTGAAGAACAAAAAATTGGCAAATGGTACTGTTTGGATGCTTTGCATATATGTTTCTTAGATTATATAGAAGCTATATATACAAAGATTTCAACCGTCTACCTGTTCCATTCATTGTTCTACTTGTCGAAAGTTACAAATAATTTCCGATAAAGGATTAACAATGGGGCTCATTGTTCACTTAAACTTGAAGAACAAAAAATTGGCGAATGGTACTGTTTGGATGCTTTGCATAAATGTTTCTTAGACTATATAGAAGCAATAGATACAAAGATTTCAACCGTCTACCTGTTCCATTCAATGTTCTACTTGTCGAAAGATACAAATAATTTCCTTTAAAGGATTAACAATGGGGCTCGTAGTTCACTTAAAATTGAAGGACAAAAAATTGGCGAATGGTACTGTTTGGATGCTTTGCGTAAATGTTTCTTAGACTATATGGAAGCAATATATGCAAGGATTTCAACCGTCTACCTGTTCCATTCATTGTTCTACTTGTCGAAAGTTACAAATAATTTCCGATAAAGGATTAACAATGGGGCTCATTGTTCACTTAAACTTGAAGAACAAAAAATTGGCGAATGGTACTGTTTGGATGCTTTGCATATATGTTTCTTAGACTATATAGAAGCAACATATACAAAGATTTCAACCGTCTACCTGTTCTATTCATTGTTCATCTTGTCGAAAGTTACAAATAATTTCCGTTTCATGATTATCAATGTGCCTCGTTGTTCACTTAAACTTGAAGAACAAAAAATTGGCGACTGGCACTGTTTGGATGCTTTGCATATATGTTTATTAGGCTATATAGAAGCAATATATAAAAAGATTTCAACCGTCTACCAGTTCCATTCATTGTTCTACTTGTCGAAAGTTACAAATAATTTCCTTTAAAGGATTAACAATGGGGCTCGTAGTTCACTTAAAATTGAAGGACAAAAAATTGGCGAATGGTACTGTTTGGATGCTTTGCGTACATGTTTCTTAGACTATATGGAAGCAATATATGCAAGGATTTCAACCGTCTACCTGTTCCATTCATAGTTCTACTTGTCGAAAGTTACAAATAATTTCCGATAAAGGATTAACAATGGGGCTCATTGTTCACTTAAACTTGAAGAACAAAAAATTGGCGAATGGTACTGTTTGGATGCTTTGCATAAATGTTTCTTAGACTATATAGAAGCAATAGATACAAAGATTTCAACCGTCTACCTGTTCCATTCAATGTTCTACTTGTCGAAAGTTACAAATAATTTCCTTTAAAGGATTAACAATGGGGCTCGTAGTTCACTTAAAATTGAAGGACAAAAAATTGGCGAATGGTACTGTTTGGATGCTTTGCGTACATGTTTCTTAGACTATATGGAAGCAATATATGCAAGGATTTCAACCGTCTACCTGTTCCATTCATTGTTCTACTTGTCGAAAGTTACAAATAATTTCCGATAAAGGATTAACAATGGGGCTCATTATTCACTTAAATTTGAAGAACAAAAAATTGGCGAATGGTACTGTTTGGATGCTTTGCATATATGTTTCTTAGACTATATAGAAGCAATAGATACAAAGATTTCAACCGTCTACACATTCCATTCATTGTTCTACTTGCCGAAATTTACAAATAATTTCCTTTAAAGGATTAACAATGGGGCTCGTAGTTCACTTAAACTTGAAGAGCAAAAAATTGTCGAATTGTACTGTTTGGATGCTTTGCATATATGTTTCTTAGACTATATAGAAGCAATATATACAATGATTTCAACCGTCTACCTGTTCCATTCATTGTTCTACTTGTCGAAATTTACAAATAATTTCCGATAAAGGATTAACCATTGGGGCTCATTGTTCACTTAAACTTGAAGAACAAAAAATTGGCGAATTGTACTGTTTGGATGCTTTGCATATATGTTTCTTAGACTATATAGAAGCAATATATACAAAGATTTCAACCGTCTACCTGTTCCATTCATTGTTCTACTTGTCGAAAGTTACAAATAATTTCCTTTAAAGGATTAACAATGGGGCTCGTTGTTCACTTAAACTTGAAGAAAAATAAATTGGCGAATTGTACTGTTTGGATGCTTTGCATATATGTTTCTTAGACTATATAGAAGCAATATATACAAAGATTTCAACCGTCTACCTGTTCCATTCATTGATCTACTTGTCGAAAGTTACAATTAATTTCCGTTCAAGGATTAACAATGGGGCTCGTAGTTCACTTAAACTTGAAGTACAAAAAATTGGCGAATTGTACTGTTTGGATGCTTTGCATATATGTTTCTTAGACTATATAGAAGCAATATATACAAAGATTTCAACCGTCTACCTGTTCCATTCATTGTTCTATTTGTCGAAAGTTACAAATAATTTCCTTTAAAGGATTAACAATGGGGCTCGTTGTTCACTTAAACTTGAAGAACAAAAAATTGGCGAATGGTACTGTTTGGATGCTTTGCATATATGTTTCTTAGACTATATAGAAGCAATATATACAAAGATTTCAACCGTCTACCTTTTCCATTCATTGTTCTTCTTGTCGAAAGTTACAAATTATTTCCGATAACGGATTAACCATTGGGGCTCATTGTTCACTTAAACTTGAAGAACAAAAAATTGGCGAATGGTACTGTTTGGATGCTTTGCATATATGTTTCTTAGACTATATAGAAGCAATATATACAAAGATTTCAACCGTCTACCTTTTCCATTCATTGTTCTTCTTGTCGAAAGTTACAAATAATTTCCGATAACGGATTAACCATTGGGGCTCATTGTTCACTTAAACTTGAAGAACAAAAAATTGGCGAATTGTACTGTTTGGATGCTTTGCATATATGTTTCTTATACTATATAGAAGCAATATATACAAAGATTTCTATCGTCTACCTGTTCCATTCATTGTTCTACTTGTCCAAGATTACAAATAATTTCCGATAATGGATTAACAATGGGGCTCATTGTTCACTTAAACTTGAAGAACAAAAAATTGCCGAATTGTACTGTTTGGATGCTTTGCATATATGTTTCGTAGACTATGTAGAAGCAATATATACAAATATTTCAACCGTCTAACTGTTCCATTCATTGTTCTACTTGTCGAAAATTACAAATAATTTCCGATAAAGTATTAACCATTGGTGCTCATTGTTCACTTATACTTGAAGAACAAAAAATTGGCGAATGGTACTGTTTGGATGCTTTGCATATATGTTTCTTAGACTATATAGAAGCAATATATACAAAGATTTCAACCGTCTACCTGTTCTATTCATTGTTCATCTTGTCGAAAGTTACAAATAATTTCCGTTTCATGATTATCAATGTGCCTCGTTGTTCACTTAAACTTGAAGAACAAAAAATTGGCGACTGGCACTGTTTGGATGCTTTGCATATATGTTTATTAGGCTATATAGAAGCAATATATAAAAAGATTTCAACCGTCTACCAGTTCCATTCATTGTTCTACTTGTCGAAAGTTACAAATAATTTCCTTTAAAGGATTAACAATGGGGCTCGTAGTTCACTTAAAATTGAAGGACAAAAAATTGGCGAATGGTACTGTTTGGATGCTTTGCGTACATGTTTCTTAGACTATATGGAAGCAATATATGCAAGGATTTCAACCGTCTACCTGTTCCATTCATTGTTCTACTTGTCGAAAGTTACAAATAATTTCCGATAAAGGATTAACAATGGGGCTCATTATTCACTTAAATTTGAAGAACAAAAAATTGGCGAATGGTACTGTTTGGATGCTTTGCATATATGTTTCTTAGACTATATAGAAGCAATAGATACAAAGATTTCAACCGTCTACACATTCCATTCATTGTTCTACTTGCCGAAATTTACAAATAATTTCCTTTAAAGGATTAACAATGGGGCTCGTAGTTCACTTAAACTTGAAGAGCAAAAAATTGTCGAATTGTACTGTTTGGATGCTTTGCATATATGTTTCTTAGACTATATAGAAGCAATATATACAATGATTTCAACCGTCTACCTGTTCCATTCATTGTTCTACTTGTCGAAATTTACAAATAATTTCCGATAAAGGATTAACCATTGGGGCTCATTGTTCACTTAAACTTGAAGAACAAAAAATTGGCGAATTGTACTGTTTGGATGCTTTGCATATATGTTTCTTAGACTATATAGAAGCAATATATACAAAGATTTCAACCGTCTACCTGTTCCATTCATTGTTCTACTTGTCGAAAGTTACAAATAATTTCCTTTAAAGGATTAACAATGGGGCTCGTTGTTCACTTAAACTTGAAGAAAAATAAATTGGCAAATTGTACTGTTTGGATGCTTTGCATATATGTTTCTTAGACTATATAGAAGCAATATATACAAAGATTTCAACCGTCTACCTGTTCCATTCATTGATCTACTTGTCGAAAGTTACAATTAATTTCCGTTCAAGGATTAACAATGGGGCTCGTAGTTCACTTAAACTTGAAGTACAAAAAATTGGCGAATTGTACTGTTTGGATGCTTTGCATATATGTTTCTTAGACTATATAGAAGCAATATATACAAAGATTTCAACCGTCTACCTGTTCCATTCATTGTTCTATTTGTCGAAAGTTACAAATAATTTCCTTTAAAGGATTAACAATGGGGCTCGTTGTTCACTTAAACTTGAAGAACAAAAAATTGGCGAATGGTACTGTTTGGATGCTTTGCATATATGTTTCTTAGACTATATAGAAGCAATATATACAAAGATTTCAACCGTCTACCTTTTCCATTCATTGTTCTTCTTGTCGAAAGTTACAAATTATTTCCGATAACGGATTAACCATTGGGGCTCATTGTTCACTTAAACTTGAAGAACAAAAAATTGGCGAATGGTACTGTTTGGATGCTTTGCATATATGTTTCTTAGACTATATAGAAGCAATATATACAAAGATTTCAACCGTCTACCTTTTCCATTCATTGTTCTTCTTGTCGAAAGTTACAAATAATTTCCGATAACGGATTAACCATTGGGGCTCATTGTTCACTTAAACTTGAAGAACAAAAAATTGGCGAATTGTACTGTTTGGATGCTTTGCATATATGTTTCTTATACTATATAGAAGCAATATATACAAAGATTTCTATCGTCTACCTGTTCCATTCATTGTTCTACTTGTCCAAGATTACAAATAATTTCCGATAATGGATTAACAATGGGGCTCATTGTTCACTTAAACTTGAAGAACAAAAAATTGCCGAATTGTACTGTTTGGATGCTTTGCATATATGTTTCGTAGACTATGTAGAAGCAATATATACAAATATTTCAACCGTCTAACTGTTCCATTCATTGTTCTACTTGTCGAAAATTACAAATAATTTCCGATAAAGTATTAACCATTGGTGCTCATTGTTCACTTATACTTGAAGAACAAAAAATTGGCGAATGGTACTGTTTGGATGCTTTGCATATATGTTTCTTAGACTATATAGAAGCAATATATACATTGATTTCAACCGGCTACCAGTTCCATTCATTGTTCTACTTCTCGCAAGTTAGAAATAATTTCCGTGAAAGTATTAACAATGGGGCTCGTAGTTCACTTAAACTTGAAGAACAAAAAATTGGCGAATGGTACTGTTTGGATGCTTTGCATATATGTTTCTTAGATTATATAGAAGCAATATATACTAAGATTTCAACCGTCTACCTGTTCCATTCATTGTTCTACTTGTCGAAAATTACAAATAATTTCCGATAAAGGATTAACCATTGGGGCTCATTGTTCACTCAACTTGAAGAACAAAAAATTGTCGAATTGTACTGTTTGGATGCTTTGCATATATGTTTCTTAGACTATATAGAAGCAATATATACAAAGATTTCAACCGGCTACCTGTTCCATTCATTGTTCTACTTGTCGAAATTTACAAATAATTTCCGATAAAGGATTAACCATTGGGTCTCATTGTTCACTTAAACTTTAAGAACAAAAAATTGGCGAATGGTACTGTTTGGATGCTTTGCATATATGTTTCGTAGGTTATATAGAAGCAATATATACAATGATTTCAACCGTCTACCTGATCCATTCATTGTTCTACTTGTCGAAAATTACAAATAATTTTCGATAAAGGATTAACCATTGGGGCTCATTGTTCACTAAACTTGAAGAACAAAAAATTGTCGAATTGTACTGTTTGGATGCTTTGCATATATGTTTCTTAGACTATATAGAAGCAATATATACAATGATTTCAACCGTCTACCTTTTCCATTCATTGTTCTACTTGTCGAAAGTTACAAATAATTTCCGTCAAGGGATTAACAATGGGGATCGTAGTTTACTTAAACTTGAAGAACAAAAAATTGGCGAATTGTACTGTTTGGATGCTTTGCATATATGTTTCTTAGACTATTTAGAAGCAATATATACAATGATTTCAACAGTCTACCTGTTCCATTCATTGTTCTACTTGTCGAAATTTACAAATAATTTCCGATAAAGGATTAACCATTGGGGCTCATTGTTCACTTAAACTTGAAGAACAAAAAATTGGCGAATTGTACTGTTTGGATGCTTTGCATATATGTTTCTTAGACTATATAGAAGCAATATATACAAAGATTTCAACCGTCTACCTGTTCCATTCATTGTTCTACTTGTCGAAAATTACAAATAATTTCCGATAAAGGATTAACCATTGGGGCTCATTGTTCACTAAACTTGAAGAACAAAAAATTGTCGAATTGTACTGTTTGGATGCTTTGCATATATGTTTCTTAGACTATATAGAAGCAATATATACAATGATTTCTACCGTCTACCTGTTCCATTCATTGTTCTACTTGTCGAAAGTTACAAATAATTTCCGTTAAGGGATTAACAATGGGGATCGTAGTTTACTTAAACTTGAAGAACAAAAAATTGGCGAATTGTACTGTTTGGATGCTTTGCATGTATGTTTCTTAGACTATTTAGAAGCAATATATACAATGATTTCAACCGTCTACACATTCCATTCATTGTTCTACTTGCCGAAATTTACAAATAATTTCCTTTAAAGGATTAACAATGGGGCTCGTAGTTCACTTAAACTTGAAGAGCAAAAAATTGTCGAATTGTACTGTTTGGATGCTTTGCATATATGTTTCTTAGACTATATAGAAGCAATATATACAATGATTTCAACCGTCTACCTGTTCCATTCATTGTTCTACTTGTCGAAATTTACAAATAATTTCCGATAAAGGATTAACCATTGGGGCTCATTGTTCACTTAAACTTGAAGAACAAAAAATTGGCGAATTGTACTGTTTGGATGCTTTGCATATATGTTTCTTAGACTATATAGAAGCAATATATACAAAGATTTCAACCGTCTACCTGTTCCATTCATTGTTCTACTTGTCGAAAGTTACAAATAATTTCCTTTAAAGGATTAACAATGGGGCTCGTTGTTCACTTAAACTTGAAGAACAATAAATTGGCAAATTGTACTGTTTGGATGCTTTGCATATATGTTTCTTAGACTATATAGAAGCAATATATACAAAGATTTCAACCGTCTACCTGTTCCATTCATTGTTCTACTTGTCGAAAGTTACAATTAATTTCCGTTCAAGGATTAACAATGGGGCTCGTAGTTCACTTAAACTTGAAGTACAAAAAATTGGCGAATTGTACTGTTTGGATGCTTTGCATATATGTTTCTTAGACTATATAGAAGCAATATATACAAAGATTTCAACCGTCTACCTGTTCCATTCATTGTTCTACTTGTCGAAAGTTACAAATAATTTCCTTTAAAGGATTAACAATGGGGCTCGTTGTTCACTTAAACTTGAAGAACAAAAAATTGGCGAATGGTACTGTTTGGATGCTTTGCATATATGTTTCTTAGACTATATAGAAGCAATATATACAAAGATTTCAACCGTCTACCTTTTCCATTCATTGTTCTTCTTGTCGAAAGTTACAAATAATTTCCGATAACGGATTAACCATTGGGGCTCATTGTTCACTTAAACTTGAAGAACAAAAAATTGGCGAGTTGTACTGTTTGGATGCTTTGCATATATGTTTCTTATACTATATAGAAGCAATATATACAAAGATTTCTATCGTCTACCTGTTCCATTCACTGTTCTACTTGTCGAAGATTACAAATAATTTCCGATAATGGATTAACAATGGGGCTCATTGTTCACTTAAACTTGGAGAACAAAAAATTGCCGAACTGTACTGTTTGGATGCTTTGCATATATGTTTCGTAGACTATATAGAAGCAATATATACAAATATTTCAACCGTCTAACTGTTCCATTCATTGTTCTACTTGTCGAAAATTACAAATAATTTCCGATAAAGTATTAACCATTGGTGCTCATTGTTCACTTATACTTGAAGAACAAAAAATTGGCGAATGGTACTGTTTGGATGCTTTGCATATATGTTTCTTAGACTATATAGAAGCAATATATACAAAGATTTCAACCGTCTACCTTTTCCATTCATTGTTCTACTTGTCAAAAGTTACAAATAATTTCCGATAACGGATTAACCATTGGGGCTCATTGTTCACTTAAACTTGAAGAACAAAAAATTGGCGAATTGTACTGTTTGGATGCTTTGCATATATGTTTCGTAGGTTATATAGAAGCAATATATACAATGATTTCAACCGTCTACCTGATCCATTCACTGTTCTACTTGTCGAAAGTTACAAATAATTTCCGTTAAGGGATTAACAATGGGGATCGTAGTTCACTTAAACTTGAAGAACAAAAAATTGGCGAATTGCACTGGTTGGATGCTTTGCGTACATGTTTCTTAGACTATATGGAAGCAATATATACAAAGATTTCAACCGTCTACGTGTTCCAATCATTGTTCTACTTGTCGAAATTTACAAATAATTTCCTTTAAAGGATTAACAATGGGGCTCGTTGTTCACTTAAACTTGAAGAACAAAAAAGTAGCGAATGGTACTGTTTGGATGCTTTGCATATATGTTTCTTAGACTATAAAGAAGCAATATATACATTGATTTCAACCGTCTACCTGTTCCATTCATTGTTCTACTTGTCGCAAGTTACAAATAATTTCCGTTAAAGTATTAACAACGGGGCTCGTAGTTCACTTAAACTTGAAGATCAAATAATTGGCGAATTGTACTGTTTGGATGCTTTGCATATATGTTTCTTAGACTATATAGAAGCAATATATACAAAGATTTCAACCGTCTACCTGTTCCATTCATTGTTCTACTTGTCGAAATTTACAATTAATTTCCGTTAAAGGATTAACAATGGGGCTCGTCGTTCACTTAAACTTGAAGAACAAAAAATTGGCGAAAGGTACTGTTTGGATGCTTTGCATATATGTTTCTTAGACTATATAGAAGCAATATATACATTGATTTCAACCGGCTACGTGTTCCAATCATTGTTCTACTTGTCGAAATTTACAAATAATTTCCTTTAAAGTATTAACAATGGGGCTCGTTATTCACTTAAACTTGAAGAACAAATAATTGGCGAATTGTACTGTTTGGATGATTTGCATATATGTTTCTTAGACTTTATAGAAGCAATATATACAAAGATTTTAACCGTCTACCTGTTCCATTCATTGTTCTACTCGTCGAAAATTACAAATAATTTCCGTTAAGGAATTAACAATGGGGATCGTAGTTTACTTAAACTTGAAAACAAGAAATTGGCGAATTGTACTGTTTGGATGCTTTGCGTATATGTTTCTTAGACTATATATAAGCAATATATACAATGATTTCAACCGTCTACCTATTCCATTCATTGTTCTACTTGCCGAAATTTACAAATAATTTCCTTTAAAGGATTAACAATGGGGCTCGTAGTTCACTTAAACTTAAAGAACAAAAAATTGGCGAATGGTACTGTTTGGATGCTTTGCATATATGTTTCTTAGACTATATAGAAGCAATAGATACAAAGATTTCAACCGTCTACACATTCCATTCATTGTTCTACTTGCCGAAATTTACAAATAATTTCCTTTAAAGGATTAACAATGGGGCTCGTAGTTCACTTAAACTTGAAGAACAAAAAATTGGCGAATGGTACTGTTTGGATGCTTTGCATATATGTTTCTTATACTATATAGAAGCAATATATACAAAGATTTCAACCGTCTACCTGTTCCATTCATTGTTCTACTTGTCGAAAGTTACAAATAATTTCCGATAAAGGATTAACAATGGGGCTCATTGTTCACTTAAACTTGAAGAACAAAAAATTGGCGAATGGTACTGTTTGGATGCTTTGCATATATGTTTCTTAGACTATATAGAAGCAACATATACAAAGATTTCAACCGTCTACCTGTTCTATTCATTGTTCATCTTGTCGAAAGTTACAAATAATTTCCGTTTCATGATTATCAATGTGCCTCGTTGTTCACTTAAACTTGAAGAACAAAAAATTGGCGACTGGCACTGTTTGGATGCTTTGCATATATGTTTATTAGGCTATATAGAAGCAATATATAAAAAGATTTCAACCGTCTACCAGTTCCATTCATTGTTCTACTTGTCGAAAGTTACAAATAATTTCCTTTAAAGGATTAACAATGGGGCTCGTAGTTCACTTAAAATTGAAGGACAAAAAATTGGCGAATGGTACTGTTTGGATGCTTTGCGTACATGTTTCTTAGACTATATGGAAGCAATATATGCAAGGATTTCAACCGTCTACCTGTTCCATTCATAGTTCTACTTGTCGAAAGTTACAAATAATTTCCGATAAAGGATTAACAATGGGGCTCATTGTTCACTTAAACTTGAAGAACAAAAAATTGGCGAATGGTACTGTTTGGATGCTTTGCATAAATGTTTCTTAGACTATATAGAAGCAATAGATACAAAGATTTCAACCGTCTACCTGTTCCATTCAATGTTCTACTTGTCGAAAGTTACAAATAATTTCCTTTAAAGGATTAACAATGGGGCTCGTAGTTCACTTAAAATTGAAGGACAAAAAATTGGCGAATGGTACTGTTTGGATGCTTTGCGTACATGTTTCTTAGACTATATGGAAGCAATATATGCAAGGATTTCAACCGTCTACCTGTTCCATTCATTGTTCTACTTGTCGAAAGTTACAAATAATTTCCGATAAAGGATTAACAATGGGGCTCATTATTCACTTAAACTTGAAGAACAAAAAATTGGCGAATGGTACTGTTTGGATGCTTTGCATATATGTTTCTTAGACTATATAGAAGCAATATATACAAAGATTTCTACCGTCTACCTGTTCGGTCCTTGTTCTACTTGTCGAAAGTTAGAAATAATTTCCGATAAAGGATTAACAATGGGGCTCATTGTTCACTTAAACTTGAAGGACAAAAAATTGGCGAATGGTACTGTTTGGATGCTTTGCGTACATGTTTCTTGGACTATATGGAAGCAATAGATACAAAGATTTCAACCGTCTACCTGTTCCATTCAATGTTCCACTTGTCGAAAGTTGCAAACAATTTCCGATAAAGGATTAACAATGGGGCTCATTGTTCACTTAAACTTGATGAACAAAAAATTGGCGAATGGTACTGTTTGGATGCTTTGCATATATGTTTCTTAGACTATATAGAAGCAATATATACAAAGATTTCAACCGTCTACCTGTTCGATTCATTGTTCTACTTGTCGAAAGTTACAAATAATTTCCGATAAAGGATTAACAATGGGGCTCATTGTTCACTTAAACTTGAAGGACAAAAAATTGGCGAATGGTACTGTTTGGATGCTTTGCGTACATGTTTCTTAGACTATATGGAAGCAATATATACAAGGATTTCAACCGTCTACCTGTTCCATTCATTGTTCTACTTGCCGAAATTTACAAATAATTTCCTTTAAAGGATTAACAATGGGGCTCATTTTTCACTTAAACTTGAAGAACAAAAAATTGGCGAATTGTACTGTTTGGATGCTTTGCATATATGTTTCTTATACTATATAGAAGCAATATATACAATGATTTCAACAGTCTACCTGTTCCATTCATTGTTCTACTTGTCGAAATTTACAAATAATTTCCTTTAAAGGATTAACAATGGGGCTCGTAGTTCACTTAAACTTGAAGAACAAAAAATTGGCGAATGGTACTGTTTGGATGCTTTGCATATATGTTTCTTATACTATATAGAAGCAATATATACAAAGATTTCAACCGTCCACCTGTTCCATTCATTGTTCTACTTGTCGAAAGTTACAAATAATTTCCGATAACGGATTAACCATTGGGGCTCATTGTTCACTTAAACTTGAAGAACAAAAAATTGGCGAATTGTACTGTTTGGATGCTTTGCATATATGTTTCTTATACTATATAGAAGCAATATATACAAAGATTTCAACCGTCTACCTGTTCCATTCACTGTTCTACTTGTCGAAAGTTACAAATAATTTCCATTTCATGATTATCAATGGGGCTCGCTGTTCACTTAAACTTGATGATCAAAAAAGTGGCGAATGTTACTGTTTAGATGCTTCGCATATAGGTTTCTTAGACTATATAGAAGCAACATATACAAAGATTTCAACCGTCTACCTGTTCTTTTCATTGTTCATCTTGTCGAAAGTTACAAATAATTTCCGTTTCATGATTATCAATGTGCCTCGTTGTTCACTTAAACTTGAAGAACAAGAAATTGGCGACTGGTACTGTTTGGATGCTTTGCATATATGTTTATTAGACTATATAGAAGCAATATATAAAAAGATTTCAACCGTCTACCAGTTCCATTCATTGTTCTACTTGTCGAAAGTTACAAATAATTTCCTTTAAAGGATTAACAATGGGGCTCGTAGTTCACTTAAAATTGAAGGACAAAAAATTGGCGAATGGTACTGTTTGGATGCTTTGCGTACATGTTTCTTAGACTATATGGAAGCAATATATGCAAGGATTTCAACCGTCTACCTGTTCCATTCATAGTTCTACTTGTCGAAAGTTACAAATAATTTCCGATAAAGGATTAACAATGGGGCTCATTGTTCACTTAAACTTGAAGAACAAAAAATTGGCGAATGGTGCTGTTTGGATGCTTTGCATAAATGTTTCTTAGACTATATAGAAGCAATAGATACAAAGATTTCAACCGTCTACCTGTTCCATTCAATGTTCTACTTGTCGAAAGTTACAAATAATTTCCTTTAAAGGATTAACAATGGGGCTCGTAGTTCACTTAAAATTGAAGGACAAAAAATTGGCGAATGGTACTGTTTGGATGCTTTGCGTACATGTTTCTTAGACTATATGGAAGCAATATATGCAAGGATTTCAACCGTCTACCTGTTCCATTCATTGTTCTACTTGTCGAAAGTTACAAATAATTTCCGATAAAGGATTAACAATGGGGCTCATTATTCACTTAAATTTGAAGAACAAAAAATTGGCGAATGGTACTGTTTGGATGCTTTGCATATATGTTTCTTAGACTATATAGAAGCAATAGATACAAAGATTTCAACCGTCTACACATTCCATTCATTGTTCTACTTGCCGAAATTTACAAATAATTTCCTTTAAAGGATTAACAATGGGGCTCGTAGTTCACTTAAACTTGAAGAGCAAAAAATTGTCGAATTGTACTGTTTGGATGCTTTGCATATATGTTTCTTAGACTATATAGAAGCAATATATACAATGATTTCAACCGTCTACCTGTTCCATTCATTTTTCTACTTGTCGAAATTTACAAATAATTTCCGATAAAGGATTAACCATTGGGGCTCATTGTTCACTTAAACTTGAAGAACAAAAAATTGGCGAATTGTACTGTTTGGATGCTTTGCATATATGTTTCTTAGACTATATAGAAGCAATATATACAAAGATTTCAACCGTCTACCTGTTCCATTCATTGTTCTACTTGTCGAAAGTTACAAATAATTTCCTTTAAAGGATTAACAATGGGGCTCGTTGTTCACTTAAACTTGAAGAAAAATAAATTGGCGAATTGTACTGTTTGGATGCTTTGCGTACATGTTTCTTAGACTATATGGAAGCAATAGATACAAAGATTTCAACCGTCTACCTGTTCCATTCAATGTTCTACTTGTCGAAAGTTACAAACAATTTCCGATAAAGGATTAACAATGGGGCTCATTGTTCACTTAAACTTGATGAACAAAAAATTGGCGAATGGTACTGTTGGATGCTTTGCATATATGTTTCTTAGACTATATAGAAGCAATATATACAAAGATTTCAACCGTCTACCTGTTCGATTCATTGTTCCACTTGTCGAAAGTTACAAATAATTTCCGATAAAGGATTAACAATGGGGCTCATTGTTCGCTTAAACTTGAAGGACAAAAAATTAGCGAATGGTACTGTTTGGATGCTTTGCGTACATGTTTCTTAGACTATATGGAAGCAATATATACAAGTATTTCAACCGTCTACCTGTTCCATTCATTGTTCTACTTGTCGAAAGTTACAAATAATTTACGATAAAGGATTAACAATGGGGCTCATTGTTCACTTAAACTTGAAGAACAAAAAATTGGCGAATGGTACTGTTTGGATGCTTTGCATATATGTTTCTTAGACTATATAGAAGCAATATATACAAAGATTTCTACCGTCTACCTGTTCGGTCCTTGTTCTACTTGTCGAAAGTTAGAAATAATTTCCGATAAAGGATTAACAATGGGGCTCATTGTTCACTTAAACTTGAAGGACAAAAAATTGGCGAATGGTACTGTTTGGATGCTTTGCGTACATGTTTCTTGGACTATATGGAAGCAATAGATACAAAGATTTCAACCGTCTACCTGTTCCATTCAATGTTCCACTTGTCGAAAGTTGCAAACAATTTCCGATAAAGGATTAACAATGGGGCTCATTGTTCACTTAAACTTGATGAACAAAAAATTGGCGAATGGTACTGTTTGGATGCTTTGCATATATGTTTCTTAGACTATATAGAAGCAATATATACAAAGATTTCAACCGTCTACCTGTTCGATTCATTGTTCTACTTGTCGAAAGTTACAAATAATTTCCGATAAAGGATTAACAATGGGGCTCATTGTTCACTTAAACTTGAAGGACAAAAAATTGGCGAATGGTACTGTTTGGATGCTTTGCGTACATGTTTCTTAGACTATATGGAAGCAATATATACAAGGATTTCAACCGTCTACCTGTTCCATTCATTGTTCTACTTGCCGAAATTTACAAATAATTTCCTTTAAAGGATTAACAATGGGGCTCATTTTTCACTTAAACTTGAAGAACAAAAAATTGGCGAATTGTACTGTTTGGATGCTTTGCATATATGTTTCTTATACTATATAGAAGCAATATATACAATGATTTCAACAGTCTACCTGTTCCATTCATTGTTCTACTTGTCGAAATTTACAAATAATTTCCTTTAAAGGATTAACAATGGGGCTCGTAGTTCACTTAAACTTGAAGAACAAAAAATTGGCGAATGGTACTGTTTGGATGCTTTGCATATATGTTTCTTATACTATATAGAAGCAATATATACAAAGATTTCAACCGTCTACCTGTTCCATTCATTGTTCTACTTGTCGAAAGTTACAAATAATTTCCGATAACGGATTAACCATTGGGGCTCATTGTTCACTTAAACTTGAAGAACAAAAAATTGGCGAATTGTACTGTTTGGATGCTTTGCATATATGTTTCTTATACTATATAGAAGCAATATATACAAAGATTTCAACCGTCTACCTGTTCCATTCACTGTTCTACTTGTCGAAAGTTACAAATAATTTCCATTTCATGATTATCAATGGGGCTCGCTGTTCACTTAAACTTGAAGATCAAAAAATTGGCGAATGTTACTGTTTAGATGCTTCGCATATAGGTTTCTTAGACTATATAGAAGCAACATATACAAAGATTTCAACCGTCTACCTGTTCTATTCATTGTTCATCTTGTCGAAAGTTACAAATAATTTCCGTTTCATGATTATCAATGTGCCTCGTTGTTCACTTAAACTTGAAGAACAAGAAATTGGCGGCTGGTACTGTTTGGATGCTTTGCATATATGTTTATTAGATTATATAGAAGCAATATATACAAAGATTTCAACCGTCTACCTGTTCGATTCATTGTTCTACTTGTCGAAAGTTACAAATAATTTCCGATAAAGGATTAACAATGGGGCTCATTGTTCACTTAAACTTGAAGGACAAAAGATTGGCGAATGGTACTGTTTGGATGCTTTGCGTACATGTTTCTTAGACTATATGGAAGCAATATATACAAGGATTTCAAGCGTCTACCTGTTCCATTCATTGTTCTACTTGTCGAAAGTTACAAATAATTTCCGATAAAGGACTAACAATGGGGCTCATTGTTCACTTAAACTTGAAGAACAAAAAATTGGCGAATGGTACTGTTTGGATGCTTTGCATATATGTTTCTTAGACTATATAGAAGCAATATATACAAAGATTTCAACCGTCTACGTGTTCCAATCATTGTTCTACTTGTAGAAAGTTACAATTAATTTCCGTTAAAGGATTAACAATGGGGCTCGTAGTTCACTTAAACTTGAAGAACAAAAAATTGGCGAATGGTACTGTTTGGATGCTTTGCATAAATGTTTCTTAGACTATATAGAAGCAATATATACAAAGATTTCAACCGTCTACCTGTTCCATTCATTGTTCTACTTGTCGAAAGTTACAAATAATTTCCTTTAAAGGATTAACAATCTGGCTCATTGTTCACTTAAACTTGAAGAACAAAAAATTGGCGAATTGTACTGTTTGGATGCTTTGCATATATGTTTCTTATACTATATAGAAGCAATATATACAACGATTTCAACAGTATACCTGTTCCATTCATTGTTCTACTTGTCGAAATTTACAAATAATTTCCTTTAAAGGATTAACAATGGGTCTCGTAGTTCACTTAAACTTGAAGAACAAAAAATTGGCGAATGGTACTGTTTGGATGCTTTGCATATATGTTTCTTATACTATATAGAAGCAACATATACAAAGATTTCAACCGTCTACCTGTTCCATTCATTGTTCTACTTGTCGAAAGTTACAAATAATTTCCGATAACGGATTAACCATTGGGGCTCATTGTTCACTTAATCTTGAAGAACAAAAAATTGGCGAATTGTACTGTTTGGATGCTTTGCATATATGTTTCTTATACTATATAGAAGCAATATATACAAAGATTTCAACCGTCTACCTGCTCCATTCATTGTTCTACTTGTCGAAAGTTACAAATAATTACCGATAAAGGATTAACCATTGGGGCTCATTGTTCACTTAAACTTGAAGAACAAAAAATTGGCGAATTGTACTGTTTGGATGCTTTGCATATATGTTTTTTAGATTATATAGAAGAAATATATACAAAGATTTCAACCGTCTACCTGTTCGATTCATTGTTCTGCTTGTCGAAAGTTACAAATAATTTCCGATAAAGGATTAACAATGGGGCTCATTGTTCACTTAAACTTGAAGGACAAAAGATTGGCGAATGGTACTGTTTGGATGCTTTGCGTACATGTTTCTTAGACTATATGGAAGCAATATATACAAGGATTTCAACCGTCTACCTGTTCCATTCATTGTTCTACTTGTCGAAAGTTACAAATAATTTCCGATAAAGGATTAACAATGGGGCTCATTGTTCACTTAAACTTGAAGAACAAAAAATTGGCGAATGGTACTGTTTGGATGCTTTGCATATATGTTTGTAAGACTATATAGAAGCAATATATACAAAGATTTCAACCGTCTACGTGTTCCAATCATTGTTCTACTTGTAGAAAGTTACAATTAATTTCCGTTAAAGGATTAACAATGGGGCTTGTAGTTCACTTAACTTGAAGATCAAATAATTGGCGAATTGTACTGTTTGGATGCTTTGCGTACATGTTTCTTAGACTATATGGAAGCAATATATACAAGGATTTCAACCGTCTACCTGTTCCATTCATTGTTCTACTTGTCGAAAGCTACAAATAATTTCCGATAACGGATTAACCATTGGGGCTCATTGTTCACTTAAACTTGAAGAACAAAAAATTGGCGTATTGTACTGTTTGGATGCTTTGCATATATGTTTCTTAGACTATATAGAAGCAATATATACAAAGATTTCAACCGTCTACCTGTTCCATTCATTGTTCTACTTGTCGAAAGTTACAAATAATTTCCGATAAAGGATTAACCATTGGGGCTCATTGTTCACTTAAACTTGAAGACCAAAAAATTGGCGAATTGTACTGTTTGGATGCTTTGCATATATGTTTCCGATACTATATAGAAGCAATATATACAAAGATTTCAACCGTCTACCTGTTCCATTCACTGTTCTACTTATCGAAAGTTACAAATAATTTCCGTTAAGGTATTAACAATGGGGATCGTAGTTTACTTAAACTTGAAGAACAAAAAATTGGCGAATTGTACTGTTTGGATGCTTTGCATATATGTTTCTTAGACTATATAGAAGCAATATATAGAATGATTTCAACAGTCTACCTGTTCCATTCATTGTTCTACTTGTCGAAAGTTACAAACAATTACCGATAAAGGATTAACAATGGGGCTCATTGTTCACTTAAACTTGATGAACAAAAAATTGGCGAATGGTACTGTTTGGATGCTTTGCATATATGTTTCTTAGACTATATAGAAGCAATATATACAAAGATTTCTACCGTCTACCTGTTCCATTCATTGTTCTACTTGTCGAAAGCTACAAATAATTTCCGATAACGGATTAACCATTGGGGCTCATTGTTCACTTAAACTTGAAGAACAAAAAATTGGCGAATTGTACTGTTTGGATGCTTTGCATATATGTTTCTTAGACTATATAGAAGCAATATATACAAAGATTTCAACCGTCTACCTGTTCCATTCATTGTTCTACTTGTCGAAAGTTACAAATAATTTCCGATAAAGGATTAACCATTGGGGCTCATTGTTCACTTAAACTTGAAGAACAAAAAATTGGCGAATTGTACTGTTTGGATGCTTTGCATATATGTTTCCGATACTATATAGAAGCAATATATACAAAGATTTCAACCGTCTACCAGTTCCATTCACTGTTCTACTTGTCGAAAGTTACAAATAATTTCCGTTAAGGGATTAACAATGGGGATCGTAGTTTACTTAAACTTGAAGAACAAAAAATTGGCGAATTGTACTGTTTGGATGCTTTGCATATATGTTTCTTAGACTATATAGAAGCAATATATAGAATGATTTCAACAGTCTACCTGTTCCATTCATTGTTCTACTTGTCGAAAGTTACAAACAATTTCCGATAAAGGATTAACTTGGGGCTCATTGTTCACTTAAACTTGATGAACAAATAATTGGCGAATGGTACTGTTTGGATGCTTTGCATATATGTTTCTTAGACTATATAGAAGCAATATATACAAAGATTTCTACCGTCTACCTGTTCGATTCCTTGTTCTACTTGTCGAAAGTTAGAAATAATTTCCGATAAAGGATTAACAATGGGGCTCATTGTTCACTTAAACTTGAAGGACAAAAAATTGGCGAATGGTACTGTTTGGATGCTTTGCGTACATGTTTCTTGGACTATATGGAAGCAATAGATACAAAGATTTCAACCGTCTACCTGTTCCATTCAATGTTCTACTTGTCGAAAGTTACAAACAATTTCCGATAAAGGATTAACAATGGGGCTCATTGTTCACTTAAACTTGATGAACAAAAAATTGGCGAATGGTACTGTTTGGATGCTTTGCATATATGTTTCTTAGACTATATAGAAGCAATATATACAAAGATTTCTACCGTCTACCTGTTCGATTCCTTGTTCTACTTGTCGAAAGTTAGAAATAATTTCCGATAAAGGATTAACAATGGGGCTCATTGTTCACTTAAACTTGAAGGACAAAAAATTGGCGAATGGTACTGTTTGGATGCTTTGCGTACATGGTTCTTGGACTATATGGAAGCAATAGATACAAAGATTTCAACCGTCTACCTGTTCCATTCAATGTTCTACTTGTCGAAAGTTACAAACAATTTCCGATAAAGGATTAACAATGGGGCTCATTGTTCACTTAAACTTGATGAACAAAAAATTGGCGAATTGTACTGTTTGGATGATTTGCATATATGTTTCTTAGACTTTATAGAAGCAATATATACAAAGATTTTAACCCTCTACCTGTTCCATTCATTGTTCTACTTGTCGAAAATTACAAATAATTTCCGTTAAGGAATTAACAATGGGGATCGTAGTTTACTTAAACTTGAAGAACAAGAAATTGGCGAATTGTACTGTTTGGATGCTTTGCGTATATGTTTCTTAGACTATATATAAGCAATATATACAATGATTTCAACCGTCTACCTATTCCATTCATTGTTCTACTTGCCGAAATTTACAAATAATTTCCTTTAAAGGATTAACAATGGGGCTCGTAGTTCACTTAAACTTAAAGAACAAAAAATTGGCGAATGGTACTATTTGGATGCTTTGAATATATGTTTCTTATATTATATAGAAGCAATATATACAAATATTCCAACCGTCTACCTGTTCCATTCATTGTTCGACTTGTCGAAAATTACAAATAATTTCCGATAAAGGATTAACAATGGGGCTCGTAGTTCACTTAAACTTGTAGATCAAAAAATTGGCGAATTGTACTGTTTGGATGCTTTGCATATATGTTTTTCAGACTATATAGAAGCAATATATACAAAGATTTCAACCGTCTACCTGTTCCATTCATTGTTCTACTTGTAGAAACTTACAAATAATTTCCCTTTCATGATTATCAATGGGGTTCGTTGTGCACTTAAACTTGAAGATCAAAAAATTGGCGAATGTTACTGTTTAGATGCTTTGCATATAGGTTTCTTAGACTATATAGAAGCAATATATACAATGATTTCAACCGTCTACCTGTTCCATTCATAGTTCTACTTGTCGACAATTACAAATAATTTCCGTTTCATGATTAACAATGGGGATCGTAGTTTACTTAAACTTGAAGAACAAAAAATTGGCGAATTGTACTGTTTGGATGCTTTGCATATATGTTTCTTATACTACATAGAAGCAATATATACAATGATTTCAACAGTCTACCTGTTCCATTCATTGTTCTACTTATCGAAATTTACAAATAATTTCCTTTAAAGGATTAACAATGGGGCTCGTAGTTCACTTAAACTTGAAGAACAAAAAATTGGCGAATGGTACTGTTTGGATGCTTTGCATATATGTTTCTTAGATTATATAGAAGCTATATATACAAAGATTTCAACCGTCTACCTGTTCCATTCATTGTTCTACTTGTCGAAAGTTACAAATAATTTCCGATAAAGGATTAACAATGGGGCTCATTGTTCACTTAAACTTGAAGAACAAAAAATTGGCGAATGGTACTGTTTGGTTGCTTTGCATAAATGTTTCTTAGACTATATAGAAGCAATAGATACAAAGATTTCAACCGTCTACCTGTTCCATTCAATGTTCTACTTGTCGAAAGATACAAATAATTTCCTTTAAAGGATTAACAATGGGGCTCGTAGTTCACTTAAAATTGAAGGACAAAGAATTGGCGAATGGTACTGTTTGGATGCTTTGCGTAAATGTTTCTTAGACTATATGGAAGCAATATATGCAAGGATTTCAACCGTCTACCTGTTCCATTCAATGTTCTACTTGTCGAAAGTTACAAACAATTTCCGATAAAGGATTAACAATGGGGCTCATTGTTCACTTAAACTTGATGAACAAAAAATTGGCGAATGGTACTGTTTGGATGCTTTGCATATATGTTTCTTAGACTATATAGAAGCAATATATACAAAGATTTCAACCGTCTAACTGTTCGATTCATTGTTCTACTTGTCGAAAGTTACAAATAATTTCCGATAAAGGATTAACAATGGGGCTCATTGTTCACTTAAACTTGAAGGACAAAAAATTGGCGAATGGTACTGTTTGGATGCTTTGCGTACATGTTTCTTAGACTATATGGAAGCAATATATACAAGGATTTCAACCGTCTACCTGTTCCATTCATTGTTCTACTTGCCGAAATTTAAAAACAATTACCGATAAAGGATTAACCATTGGGGCTCATTGTTCACTTAAACTTGATGAACAAAAAATTGGCGAATGGTACTGTTTGGATGCTTTGCATATATGTTTCTTAGACTATATAGAAGCAATATATACAAAGATTTCAACCGTCTACCTGTTCGATTCATTGTTCTACTTGTCGAAAGTTACAAATAATTTCCGTTAAGGGATTAACAATGGGGATCGTAGTTTACTTAAACGTGATGAACAAGAAATTGGCGAATTGTACTGTTTGGATGCTTTGCATATATGTTTCTTAGACTATATAGAAGCAATATATACAAAGATTTCAACCGTCTACCTGTTCCATTCATTGTTCTACTTGTCGAAAGTTACAAATAATTTCCTTTAAAGGATTAACAATGGGGCTCGTTGTTCACTTAAACTTGAAGAACAATAAATTGGCGAATTGTACTGTTTGGATGCTTTGCATATATGTTTCGTAGTTTATATAGAAGCAATATATACAATGATTTCAACCGTCTACCTGATCCATTCATTGTTCTACTTGTCGAAATTTACAAATAATTTCCTTTAAAGGATTAACAATGGGGCTCGTAGTTCACTTAAACTTGTAGAACAAAAAATTGGCGAATTGTGCTGTTTGGATGCTTTGCATATGTGTTTCTTAGACTATTTAGAAGCAATATATAGAAAGATTTCACCTGTCTACCTGTACTATTCATTGTTCTACTTCTCGCAAGTTACAAATAATTTCCGTTAAAGTATTAACAATGGGGCTCGTATTTCACTTAAACTTGAAGAACAAAAATTTGGCGAATGGTACTGTTTGGATGCTTTGCATATATGTTTCTTAGATTATATAGAAGCAATATATACAAAGATTTCAACCGTCTACCTGTTCCACTCATTGTTCTACTTGTCGAAAATTACAAATAATTTCCGATAAAGGATTAACCATTGGGGCTCATTGTTCACTAAACTTGAAGAACAAAAAATTGTCGAATTGTACTGTTTGGATGCTTTGCATATATGTTTCTTAGACTATATAGAAGCAATATATACAATGATTTCAACCGTCTACCTGTTCCATTCATTGTTCTACTTGTCGAAAGTTACAAATAATTTCCGATAAAGGATTAACAATGGGGCTCATTGTTCACTTAAACTTGAAGGACAAAAAATTGGCGAATGGTACTGTTTGGATGCTTTGCGTACATGTTTCTTGGACTATATGGAAGCAATAGATACAAAGATTTCAACCGTCTACCTGTTCCATTCAATGTTCTACTTGTCGAAAGTTACAAACAATTTCCGATAAAGGATTAACAATGGGGCTCATTGTTCACTTAAACTTGATGAACAAAAAATTGGCGAATTGTACTGTTTGGATGCTTTGCATATATGTTTCTTAGACTATATAGAAGCAATATATACAAAGATTTCAGCCTCTACCTGTTCGATTCATTGTTCTACTTGTCGAAAGTTACAAATAATTTCCGATAAAGGATTAACAATGGGGCTCATTGTTCACTTAAACTTGAAGGACAAAAAATTGGCGAATGGTACTGTTTGGATGCTTTGCGTACATGTTTCTTAGACTATATGGAAGCAATATATACAAGGATTTCAACCGTCTACCTGTTCCATTCATTGTTCTACTTGTCGAAAGTTACAAATAATTTCCGTTAAGGGATTAACAATGGGGATCGTAGTTTACTTAAACGTGATGAACAAGAAATTGGCGAATTGTACTGTTTGGATGCTTTGCATATATGTTTCTTAGACTATATAGAAGCAATATATACAAAGATTTCAACCGTCTACCTGTTCCATTCATTGTTCTACTTGTCGAAAGTTACAAATAATTTCCTTTAAAGGATTAACAATGGGGCTCGTTGTTCACTTAAACTTGAAGAACAATAAATTGGCGAATTTTACTGTTTGGATGCTTTGCATATATGTTTCGTAGTTTATATAGAAGCAATATATACAATGATTTCAACCGTCTACCTGATCCATTCATTGTTCTACTTGTCGAAATTTACAAATAATTTCCTTTAAAGGATTAACAATGGGGCTCGTAGTTCACTTAAACTTGTAGAACAAAAAATTGGCGAATTGTGCTGTTTGGATGCTTTGCATATATGTTTATTAGACTATATAGAAGCAATATATAAAAAGATTTCAACCGTCTACCAGTTCCATTCATTGTTCTACTTGTCGAAAGTTACAAATAATTTCCGATAACGGATTAACAATGGGGATCGTAGTTTACTAAAACTTGAAGAACAGAAAATTGGCGAATTGTACTGTTTGGATGCTTTGCATATATGTTTCTTAGACTATATAGACGCAATATATACAAGGATTTCAACCGTCTACCTGTTCCATTCATTGTTCTACTTGTCGAAAGTTACAAATAATTACCGATAAAGGATTAACCATTGGGGCTCATTGTTCACTTAAACTTGAAGAACAAAAAATTGGCGAATTGTACTGTTTGGATGCTTTGCATATATGTTTTTTAGATTATATAGAAGAAATATATACAAAGATTTCAACCGTCTACCTGTTCGATTCATTGATCTACTTGTCGAAAGTTACAAATAATTTCCGATAAAGGATTAACAATGGGGCTCATTGTTCACTTAAACTTGAAGGACAAAAGATTGGCGAATGGTACTGTTTGGATGCTTTGCGTACATGTTTCTTAGACTATATGGAAGCAATATATACAAGGATTTCAACCGTCTACCTGTTCCATTCATTGTTCTACTTGTCGAAAGTTACAAATAATTTCCGATAAAGGATTAACAATGGGGCTCATTGTTCACTTAAACTTGAAGGACAAAAAATTGGCGAATGGTACTGTTTGGATGCTTTGCGTACATGTTTCTTAGACTATATGGAAGCAATATATACAAGGATTTCAACCGTCTACCTGTTCCATTCATTGTTCTACTTGCCGAAATTTACAAACAATTACCGATAAAGGATTAACCATTGGGGCTCATTGTTCACTTAAACTTGATGAACAAAAAATTGGCGAATGGTACTGTTTGGATGCTTTGCATATATGTTTCTTAGACTATATAGAAGCAATATATACAAAGATTTCAACCGTCTACCTGTTCGATTCATTGTTCTACTTGTCGAAAGTTACAAATAATTTCCGTTAAGGGATTAACAATGGGGATCGTAGTTTACTTAAACGTGATGAACAAGAAATTGGCGAATTGTACTGTTTGGATGCTTTGCATATATGTTTCTTAGACTATATAGAAGCAATATATACAAAGATTTCAACCGTCTACCTGTTCCATTCATTGTTCTACTTGTCGAAAGTTACAAATAATTTCCTTTAAAGGATTAACAATGGGGCTCGTTGTTCACTTAAACCTGAAGAACAATAAATTGGCGAATTGTACTGTTTGGATGCTTTGCATATATGTTTCGTAGTTTATATAGAAGCAATATATACAATGATTTCAACCGTCTACCTGATCCATTCATTGTTCTACTTGTCGAAATTTACAAATAATTTCCTTTAAAGGATTAACAATGGGGCTCGTAGTTCACTTAAACTTGTAGAACAAAAAATTGGCGAATTGTGCTGTTTGGATGCTTTGCATATGTGTTTCTTAGACTATTTAGAAGCAATATATAGAAAGATTTCACCTGTCTACCTGTACTATTCATTGTTCTACTTCTCGCAAGTTACAAATAATTTCCGTTAAAGTATTAACAATGGGGCTCGTATTTCACTTAAACTTGAAGAACAAAAATTTGGCGAATGGTACTGTTTGGATGCTTTGCATATATGTTTCTTAGATTATATAGAAGCAATATATACAAAGATTTCAACCGTCTACCTGTTCCACTCATTGTTCTACTTGTCGAAAATTACAAATAATTTCCGATAAAGGATTAACCATTGGGGCTCATTGTTCACTAAACTTGAAGAACAAAAAATTGTCGAATTGTACTGTTTGGATGCTTTGCATATATGTTTCTTAGACTATATAGAAGCAATATATACAATGATTTCAACCGTCTACCTGTTCCATTCATTGTTCTACTTGTCGAAAGTTACAAATAATTTCCGATAAAGGATTAACAATGGGGCTCATTGTTCACTTAAACTTGAAGGACAAAAAATTGGCGAATGGTACTGTTTGGATGCTTTGCGTACATGTTTCTTAGACTATATGGAAGCAATATATACAAGGATTTCAACCGTCTACCTGTTCCATTCATTGTTCTACTTGTCGAAAGTTACAAATAATTTCCGTTAAGGGATTAACAATGGGGATCGTTGTTCACTTAAACTTGAAGAACAATAAATTGGCGAATTGTACTGTTTGGATGCTTTGCATATATGTTTCGTAGTTTATATAGAAGCAATATATACAATGATTTCAACCGTCTACCTGATCCATTCATTGTTCTACTTGTCGAAATTTACAAATAATTTCCTTTAAAGGATTAACAATGGGGCTCGTAGTTCACTTAAACTTGTAGAACGAAAAATTGGCGAATTGTGCTGTTTGGATGCTTTGCATATGTGTTTCTTAGACTATTTAGAAGCAATATATAGAAAGCTTTCACCTGTCTACCTGTACTATTCATTGTTCTACTTCTCGCAAGTTACAAATAATTTCCGTTAAAGTATTAACAATGGGGCTCGTATTTCACTTCAACTTGAAGAACAAAAAATTGGCGAATGGTACTGTTTGGATGCTTTGCATATATGTTTCTTAGATTATATAGAAGGAATATATACAAAGATTTCAACCGTCTACCTGTTCCACTCATTGTTGTACTTGTCGAAAATTACAAATAATTTCCGATAAAGGATTAACCATTGGGGCTCATTGTTCACTAAACTTGAAGAACAAAAAATTGTCGAATTGTACTGTTTGGATGCTTTGCATATATGTTTCTTATAATATATAGAAGCAATATATACAAAGATTTCAACCGTCTACCTGTTCCATTCATTGTTCTACTTGCCGAAATTTACAAACAATTACCGATAAAGGATTAACCATTGGGGCTCATTGTTCACTTAAACTTGAAGAACAAAAAATTGGCGAATTGTACTGTTTGGATGCTTTGCATAAATGTTTCTTAGACTATATAGAAGCAATATATACAATGATTTCAACCGTCTACCTGTTCCATTCATTGTTCTACTTGTCGAAAGTAACAAATAATTTCCTTTAAAGGATTAACAATGGGGCTCAATGTTCACTTAAACTTGAAGAACAAAAAATTGGCGAATTGTACTGTTTGGATGCTTTGCATATATGTTTCTTATACTACATAGAAGCAATATATATAATGATTTCAACAGTCTACCTGTTCCATTCATTGTTCTACTTATCGAAATTTACAAATAATTTCCTTTAAAGGATTAACAATGGGGCTCGTAGTTCACTTAAACTTGAAGAACAAAAAATTGGCGAATGGTACTGTTTGGATGCTTTGCATATATGTTTCTTATAATATATAGAAGCAATATATACAAAGATTTCAACCGTCTACCTGTTCCATTCATTGTTCTACTTGTCGAAAGTTACAAATAATTTCCGATAACGGATTAACCATTGGGGCTCATTGTTCACTTAAACTTGAAGAACAAAAAATTGGCGAATTGTACTGTTTGGATGCTTTGCATATATGTTTCTTAGATTATATAGAAGCTATATATACAAAGATTTCAACCGTCTACCTGTTCCATTCATTGTTCTACATGTCGAAAATTACAAATAATTTCCGTTAAGGGATTAACAATGGGGATCGTAGTTTACTTAAACTTGAAGAACAAGAAAGTGGCGAATGGTACTGTTTGGATGCTTTGAATATATATTTCTTATCCTATATAGAAGCAATAGATACAAAGATTTCAACCGTCTACCTGTTCCATTCAATGTTCTACTTGTCGAAAGTTACAAATAATTTCCGATAAAGGATTAACAATGGGGCTCATTGTTCACTTAAACTTGAAGAATAAAAAATTGGCGAATGGTACTGTTTGGATGCTTTGCATATATGTTTCTTAGACTACATGGAAGCAATATATACAAAGATTTCAACCGTCTGCGCGTTCCAATCATTGTTCTACTTGTAGAAAGTTACAATTAATTTCCGTTAAAGGATTAACAATGGGGATCGTAGTTCACTTAAACTTGAAGAACAAAAAATTGTCGAATTGTACTGTTTGGATGCTTTGCATATATGTTTCGTAGGCTATATAGAAGCAATATATACAATGATTTCAACCGTCTACCTGTTCCATTCAATGTTCTACTTGTCGAAAGTTACAAATAATTTCCGATAAAGGATTAACCATTGGGGCTCATTGTTCACTTAAACTTGAAGAACAAATAATTGGCGAATTGTACTGTTTGGATGATTTGCATATATGTTTCTTAGACTTTATAGAAGCAATATATACAAAGATTTTAACCCTCTACCTGTTCCATTCATTGTTCTACTTGTCGAAAATTACAAATAATTTCCGTTAAGGAATTAACAATGGGGATCGTAGTTTACTTAAACTTGAAGAACAAGAAATTGGCGAATTGTACTGTTTGGATGCTTTGCGTATATGTTTCTTAGACTATATATAAGCAATATATACAATGATTTCAACCGTCTACCTATTCCATTCATTGTTCTACTTGCCGAAATTTACAAATAATTTCCTTTAAAGGATTAACAATGGGGCTCGTAGTTCACTTAAACTTAAAGAACAAAAAATTGGCGAATGGTACTATTTGGATGCTTTGAATATATGTTTCTTATATTATATAGAAGCAATATATACAAATATTCCAACCGTCTACCTGTTCCATTCATTGTTCGACTTGTCGAAAATTACAAATAATTTCCGATAAAGGATTAACAATGGGGCTCGTAGTTCACTTAAACTTGTAGATCAAAAAATTGGCGAATTGTACTGTTTGGATGCTTTGCATATATGTTTTTCAGACTATATAGAAGCAATATATACAAAGATTTCAACCGTCTACCTGTTCCATTCATTGTTCTACTTGTAGAAACTTACAAATAATTTCCCTTTCATGATTATCAATGGGGTTCGTTGTGCACTTAAACTTGAAGATCAAAAAATTGGCGAATGTTACTGTTTAGATGCTTTGCATATAGGTTTCTTAGACTATATAGAAGCAATATATACAATGATTTCAACCGTCTACCTGTTCCATTCATAGTTCTACTTGTCGACAATTACAAATAATTTCCGTTTCATGATTAACAATGGGGATCGTAGTTTACTTAAACTTGAAGAACAAAAAATTGGCGAATTGTACTGTTTGGATGCTTTGCATATATGTTTCTTATACTACATAGAAGCAATATATACAATGATTTCAACAGTCTACCTGTTCCATTCATTGTTCTACTTATCGAAATTTACAAATAATTTCCTTTAAAGGATTAACAATGGGGCTCGTAGTTCACTTAAACTTGAAGAACAAAAAATTGGCGAATGGTACTGTTTGGATGCTTTGCATATATGTTTCTTAGATTATATAGAAGCTATATATACAAAGATTTCAACCGTCTACCTGTTCCATTCATTGTTCTACTTGTCGAAAGTTACAAATAATTTCCGATAAAGGATTAACAATGGGGCTCATTGTTCACTTAAACTTGAAGAACAAAAAATTGGCGAATGGTACTGTTTGGTTGCTTTGCATAAATGTTTCTTAGACTATATAGAAGCAATAGATACAAAGATTTCAACCGTCTACCTGTTCCATTCAATGTTCTACTTGTCGAAAGATACAAATAATTTCCTTTAAAGGATTAACAATGGGGCTCGTAGTTCACTTAAAATTGAAGGACAAAAAATTGGCGAATGGTACTGTTTGGATGCTTTGCGTAAATGTTTCTTAGACTATATGGAAGCAATATATGCAAGGATTTCAACCGTCTACCTGTTCCATTCATTGTTCTACTTGTCGAAAGTTACAAATAATTTCCGATAAAGGATTAACAATGGGGCTCATTGTTCACTTAAACTTGAAGAACAAAAAATTGGCGAATGGTACTGTTTGGATGCTTTGCATATATGTTTCTTAGACTATATAGAAGCAACATATACAAAGATTTCAACCGTCTACCTGTTCTATTCATTGTTCATCTTGTCGAAAGTTACAAATAATTTCCGTTTCATGATTATCAATGTGCCTCGTTGTTCACTTAAACTTGAAGAACAAAAAATTGGCGACTGGCACTGTTTGGATGCTTTGCATATATGTTTATTAGGCTATATAGAAGCAATATATAAAAAGATTTCAACCGTCTACCAGTTCCATTCATTGTTCTACTTGTCGAAAGTTACAAATAATTTCCTTTAAAGGATTAACAATGGGGCTCGTAGTTCACTTAAAATTGAAGGACAAAAAATTGGCGAATGGTACTGTTTGGATGCTTTGCTTACATGTTTCTTAGACTATATGGAAGCAATATATGCAAGGATTTCAACCGTCTACCTGTTCCATTCATAGTTCTACTTGTCGAAAGTTACAAATAATTTCCGATAAAGGATTAACAATGGGGCTCATTGTTCACTTAAACTTGAAGAACAAAAAATTGGCGAATGGTACTGTTTGGATGCTTTGCATAAATGTTTCTTAGACTATATAGAAGCAATAGATACAAAGATTTCAACCGTCTACCTGTTCCATTCAATGTTCTACTTGTCGAAAGTTACAAATAATTTCCTTTAAAGGATTAACAATGGGGCTCGTAGTTCACTTAAAATTGAAGGACAAAAAATTGGCGAATGGTACTGTTTGGATGCTTTGCGTACATGTTTCTTAGACTATATGGAAGCAATATATGCAAGGATTTCAACCGTCTACCTGTTCCATTCATTGTTCTACTTGTCGAAAGTTACAAATAATTTCCGATAAAGGATTAACAATGGGGCTCATTATTCACTTAAATTTGAAGAACAAAAAATTGGCGAATGGTACTGTTTGGATGCTTTGCATATATGTTTCTTAGACTATATAGAAGCAATAGATACAAAGATTTCAACCGTCTACACATTCCATTCATTGTTCTACTTGCCGAAATTTACAAATAATTTCCTTTAAAGGATTAACAATGGGGCTCGTAGTTCACTTAAACTTGAAGAGCAAAAAATTGTCGAATTGTACTGTTTGGATGCTTTGCATATATGTTTCTTAGACTATATAGAAGCAATATATACAATGATTTCAACCGTCTACCTGTTCCATTCATTGTTCTACTTGTCGAAATTTACAAATAATTTCCGATAAAGGATTAACCATTGGGGCTCATTGTTCACTTAAACTTGAAGAACAAAAAATTGGCGAATTGTACTGTTTGGATGCTTTGCATATATGTTTCTTAGACTATATAGAAGCAATATATACAAAGATTTCAACCGTCTACCTGTTCCATTCATTGTTCTACTTGTCGAAAGTTACAAATAATTTCCTTTAAAGGATTAACAATGGGGCTCGTTGTTCACTTAAACTTGAAGAAAAATAAATTGGCGAATTGTACTGTTTGGATGCTTTGCATATATGTTTCTTAGACTATATAGAAGCAATATATACAAAGATTTCAACCGTCTACCTGTTCCATTCATTGATCTACTTGTCGAAAGTTACAATTAATTTCCGTTCAAGGATTAACAATGGGGCTCGTAGTTCACTTAAACTTGAAGTACAAAAAATTGGCGAATTGTACTGTTTGGATGCTTTGCATATATGTTTCTTAGACTATATAGAAGCAATATATACAAAGATTTCAACCGTCTACCTGTTCCATTCATTGTTCTATTTGTCGAAAGTTACAAATAATTTCCTTTAAAGGATTAACAATTGGGCTCGTTGTTCACTTAAACTTGAAGAACAAAAAATTGGCGAATGGTACTGTTTGGATGCTTTGCATATATGTTTCTTAGACTATATAGAAGCAATATATACAAAGATTTCAACCGTCTACCTTTTCCATTCATTGTTCTTCTTGTCGAAAGTTACAAATTATTTCCGATAACGGATTAACCATTGGGGCTCATTGTTCACTTAAACTTGAAGAACAAAAAATTGGCGAATGGTACTGTTTGGATGCTTTGCGTAAATGTTTCTTAGACTATATGGAAGCAATATATGCAAGGATTTCAACCGTCTACCTGTTCCATTCATTGTTCTACTTGTCGAAAGTTACAAATAATTTCCGATAAAGGATTAACAATGGGGCTCATTGTTCACTTAAACTTGAAGAACAAAAAATTGGCGAATGGTACTGTTTGGATGCTTTGCATATATGTTTCTTAGACTATATAGAAGCAACATATACAAAGATTTCAACCGTCTACCTGTTCTATTCATTGTTCATCTTGTCGAAAGTTACAAATAATTTCCGTTTCATGATTATCAATGTGCCTCGTTGTTCACTTAAACTTGAAGAACAAAAAATTGGCGACTGGCACTGTTTGGATGCTTTGCATATATGTTTATTAGGCTATATAGAAGCAATATATAAAAAGATTTCAACCGTCTACCAGTTCCATTCATTGTTCTACTTGTCGAAAGTTACAAATAATTTCCTTTAAAGGATTAACAATGGGGCTCGTAGTTCACTTAAAATTGAAGGACAAAAAATTGGCGAATGGTACTGTTTGGATGCTTTGCTTACATGTTTCTTAGACTATATGGAAGCAATATATGCAAGGATTTCAACCGTCTACCTGTTCCATTCATAGTTCTACTTGTCGAAAGTTACAAATAATTTCCGATAAAGGATTAACAATGGGGCTCATTGTTCACTTAAACTTGAAGAACAAAAAATTGGCGAATGGTACTGTTTGGATGCTTTGCATAAATGTTTCTTAGACTATATAGAAGCAATAGATACAAAGATTTCAACCGTCTACCTGTTCCATTCAATGTTCTACTTGTCGAAAGTTACAAATAATTTCCTTTAAAGGATTAACAATGGGGCTCGTAGTTCACTTAAAATTGAAGGACAAAAAATTGGCGAATGGTACTGTTTGGATGCTTTGCGTACATGTTTCTTAGACTATATGGAAGCAATATATGCAAGGATTTCAACCGTCTACCTGTTCCATTCATTGTTCTACTTGTCGAAAGTTACAAATAATTTCCGATAAAGGATTAACAATGGGGCTCATTATTCACTTAAATTTGAAGAACAAAAAATTGGCGAATGGTACTGTTTGGATGCTTTGCATATATGTTTCTTAGACTATATAGAAGCAATAGATACAAAGATTTCAACCGTCTACACATTCCATTCATTGTTCTACTTGCCGAAATTTACAAATAATTTCCTTTAAAGGATTAACAATGGGGCTCGTAGTTCACTTAAACTTGAAGAGCAAAAAATTGTCGAATTGTACTGTTTGGATGCTTTGCATATATGTTTCTTAGACTATATAGAAGCAATATATACAATGATTTCAACCGTCTACCTGTTCCATTCATTGTTCTACTTGTCGAAATTTACAAATAATTTCCGATAAAGGATTAACCATTGGGGCTCATTGTTCACTTAAACTTGAAGAACAAAAAATTGGCGAATTGTACTGTTTGGATGCTTTGCATATATGTTTCTTAGACTATATAGAAGCAATATATACAAAGATTTCAACCGTCTACCTGTTCCATTCATTGTTCTACTTGTCGAAAGTTACAAATAATTTCCTTTAAAGGATTAACAATGGGGCTCGTTGTTCACTTAAACTTGAAGAAAAATAAATTGGCGAATTGTACTGTTTGGATGCTTTGCATATATGTTTCTTAGACTATATAGAAGCAATATATACAAAGATTTCAACCGTCTACCTGTTCCATTCATTGATCTACTTGTCGAAAGTTACAATTAATTTCCGTTCAAGGATTAACAATGGGGCTCGTAGTTCACTTAAACTTGAAGTACAAAAAATTGGCGAATTGTACTGTTTGGATGCTTTGCATATATGTTTCTTAGACTATATAGAAGCAATATATACAAAGATTTCAACCGTCTACCTGTTCCATTCATTGTTCTATTTGTCGAAAGTTACAAATAATTTCCTTTAAAGGATTAACAATTGGGCTCGTTGTTCACTTAAACTTGAAGAACAAAAAATTGGCGAATGGTACTGTTTGGATGCTTTGCATATATGTTTCTTAGACTATATAGAAGCAATATATACAAAGATTTCAACCGTCTACCTTTTCCATTCATTGTTCTTCTTGTCGAAAGTTACAAATTATTTCCGATAACGGATTAACCATTGGGGCTCATTGTTCACTTAAACTTGAAGAACAAAAAATTGGCGAATGGTACTGTTTGGATGCTTTGCATATATGTTTCTTAGACTATATAGAAGCAATATATACAAAGATTTCAACCGTCTACCTTTTCCATTCATTGTTCTTCTTGTCGAAAGTTACAAATAATTTCCGATAACGGATTAACCATTGGGGCTCATTGTTCACTTAAACTTGAAGAACAAAAAATTGGCGAATTGTACTGTTTGGATGCTTTGCATATATGTTTCTTATACTATATAGAAGCAATATATACAAAGATTTCTATCGTCTACCTGTTCCATTCATTGTTCTACTTGTCCAAGATTACAAATAATTTCCGATAATGGATTAACAATGGGGCTCATTGTTCACTTAAACTTGAAGAACAAAAAATTGCCGAATTGTACTGTTTGGATGCTTTGCATATATGTTTCGTAGACTATGTAGAAGCAATATATACAAATATTTCAACCGTCTAACTGTTCCATTCATTGTTCTACTTGTCGAAAATTACAAATAATTTCCGATAAAGTATTAACCATTGGTGCTCATTGTTCACTTATACTTGAAGAACAAAAAATTGGCGAATGGTACTGTTTGGATGCTTTGCATATATGTTTCTTAGACTATATAGAAGCAATATATACAAAGATTTCAACCGTCTACCTGTTCTATTCATTGTTCATCTTGTCGAAAGTTACAAATAATTTCCGTTTCATGATTATCAATGTGCCTCGTTGTTCACTTAAACTTGAAGAACAAAAAATTGGCGACTGGCACTGTTTGGATGCTTTGCATATATGTTTATTAGGCTATATAGAAGCAATATATAAAAAGATTTCAACCGTCTACCAGTTCCATTCATTGTTCTACTTGTCGAAAGTTACAAATAATTTCCTTTAAAGGATTAACAATGGGGCTCGTAGTTCACTTAAAATTGAAGGACAAAAAATTGGCGAATGGTACTGTTTGGATGCTTTGCGTACATGTTTCTTAGACTATATGGAAGCAATATATGCAAGGATTTCAACCGTCTACCTGTTCCATTCATAGTTCTACTTGTCGAAAGTTACAAATAATTTCCGATAAAGGATTAACAATGGGGCTCATTGTTCACTTAAACTTGAAGAACAAAAAATTGGCGAATGCTACTGTTTGGATGCTTTGCATAAATGTTTCTTAGACTATATAGAAGCAATAGATACAAAGATTTCAACCGTCTACCTGTTCCAATCAATGTTCTACTTGTCGAAAGTTACAAATAATTTCCTTTAAAGGATTAACAATGGGGCTCGTAGTTCACTTAAAATTGAAGGACAAAAAATTGGCGAATGGTACTGTTTGGATGCTTTGCGTACATGTTTCTTAGACTATATGGAAGCAATATATGCAAGGATTTCAACCGTCTACCTGTTCCATTCATTGTTCTACTTGTCGAAAGTTACAAATAATTTCCGATAAAGGATTAACAATGGGGCTCATTATTCACTTAAATTTGAAGAACAAAAAATTGGCGAATGGTACTGTTTGGATGCTTTGCATATATGTTTCTTAGACTATATAGAAGCAATAGATACAAAGATTTCAACCGTCTACACATTCCATTCATTGTTCTACTTGCCGAAATTTACAAATAATTTCCTTTAAAGGATTAACAATGGGGCTCGTAGTTCACTTAAACTTGAAGAGCAAAAAATTGTCGAATTGTACTGTTTGGATGCTTTGCATATATGTTTCTTAGACTATATAGAAGCAATATATACAATGATTTCAACCGTCTACCTGTTCCATTCATTGTTCTACTTGTCGAAATTTACAAATAATTTCCGATAAAGGATTAACCATTGGGGCTCATTGTTCACTTAAACTTGAAGAACAAAAAATTGGCGAATTGTACTGTTTGGATGCTTTGCATATATGTTTCTTAGACTATATAGAAGCAATATATACAAAGATTTCAACCGTCTACCTGTTCCATTCATTGTTCTACTTGTCGAAAGTTACAAATAATTTCCTTTAAAGGATTAACAATGGGGCTCGTTGTTCACTTAAACTTGAAGAAAAATAAATTGGCAAATTGTACTGTTTGGATGCTTTGCATATATGTTTCTTAGACTATATAGAAGCAATATATACAAAGATTTCAACCGTCTACCTGTTCCATTCATTGATCTACTTGTCGAAAGTTACAATTAATTTCCGTTCAAGGATTAACAATGGGGCTCGTAGTTCACTTAAACTTGAAGTACAAAAAATTGGCGAATTGTACTGTTTGGATGCTTTGCATATATGTTTCTTAGACTATATAGAAGCAATATATACAAAGATTTCAACCGTCTACCTGTTCCATTCATTGTTCTATTTGTCGAAAGTTACAAATAATTTCCTTTAAAGGATTAACAATGGGGCTCGTTGTTCACTTAAACTTGAAGAACAAAAAATTGGCGAATGGTACTGTTTGGATGCTTTGCATATATGTTTCTTAGACTATATAGAAGCAATATATACAAAGATTTCAACCGTCTACCTTTTCCATTCATTGTTCTTCTTGTCGAAAGTTACAAATTATTTCCGATAACGGATTAACCATTGGGGCTCATTGTTCACTTAAACTTGAAGAACAAAAAATTGGCGAATGGTACTGTTTGGATGCTTTGCATATATGTTTCTTAGACTATATAGAAGCAATATATACAAAGATTTCAACCGTCTACCTTTTCCATTCATTGTTCTTCTTGTCGAAAGTTACAAATAATTTCCGATAACGGATTAACCATTGGGGCTCATTGTTCACTTAAACTTGAAGAACAAAAAATTGGCGAATTGTACTGTTTGGATGCTTTGCATATATGTTTCTTATACTATATAGAAGCAATATATACAAAGATTTCTATCGTCTACCTGTTCCATTCATTGTTCTACTTGTCCAAGATTACAAATAATTTCCGATAATGGATTAACAATGGGGCTCATTGTTCACTTAAACTTGAAGAACAAAAAATTGCCGAATTGTACTGTTTGGATGCTTTGCATATATGTTTCGTAGACTATGTAGAAGCAATATATACAAATATTTCAACCGTCTAACTGTTCCATTCATTGTTCTACTTGTCGAAAATTACAAATAATTTCCGATAAAGTATTAACCATTGGTGCTCATTGTTCACTTATACTTGAAGAACAAAAAATTGGCGAATGGTACTGTTTGGATGCTTTGCATATATGTTTCTTATACTATATAGAAGCAATATATACAAAGATTTCTATCGTCTACCTGTTCCATTCATTGTTCTACTTGTAGCAAGTTACAAATAATTTCCGTTAAAGTATTAACAACGGGGCTCGTAGTTCACTTAAACTTGAAGATCAAATAATTGGCGAATTGTACTGTTTGGATGCTTTGCATATATGTTTCTTAGACTATATAGAAGCAATATATACAAAGATTTCAACCGTCTACCTGTTCCATTCATTGTTCTACTTGTCGAAATTTACAATTAATTTCCGTTAAAGGATTAACAATGGGGCTCGTCGTTCACTTAAACTTGAAGAACAAAAAATTGGCTAAAGGTACTGTTTGGATGCTTTGCATATATGTTTCTTAGACTATATAGAAGCAATATATACATTGATTTCAACCGGCTACCAGTTCCATTTATTGTTCTACTTCTCGCAAGTTAGAAATAATTTCCGTGAAAGTATTAACAATGGGGCTCGTAGTTCACTTAAACTTGAAGAACAAAAAATTGGCGAATGGTACTGTTTGGATGCTTTGCATATATGTTTCTTAGATTATATAGAAGCAATATATACAAAGATTTCAACCGTCTACCTGTTCCATTCATTGTTCTACTTGTCGAAAATTACAAATAATTTTCGATAAAGGATTAAACATTGGGGCTCATTGTTCACTCAACTTGAAGAACAAAAAATTGTCGAATTGTACTGTTTGGATGCTTTGCATATATGTTTCTTAGACTATATGGAAGCAATATATACAAAGATTTCAACCGTCTACGTGTTCCAATCATTGTTCTACTTGTCGAAATTTACAAATAATTTCCTTTAAAGGATTAACAATGGGGCTCGTTGTTCACTTAAACTTGAAGAACAAAAAAGTGGCGAATGGTACTGTTTGGATGCTTTGCATATATGTTTCTTAGACTATAAAGAAGCAATATATACATTGATTTCAACCGTCTACCTGTTCCATTCATTGTTCTACTTGTCGCAAGTTACAAATAATTTCCGTTAAAGTATTAACAATGGGGCTCGTAGTTCACTTAAACTTGAAGACCAAATAATTGACGAATTGTACTGTTTGGATGATTTGCATATATGTTTCTTAGACTATATAGAAGCAATATATACAAAGATTTCAACCGTCTACCTGTTCCATTCATTGTTCTACTTGTCGAAAGTTACAAATAATTTCCTTTAAAGGATTAACAATGGGGCTCGTTGTTCACTTAAACTTGAAGAACAATATATTGGCGAATTGTACTGTTTGGATGCTTTGCATATATGTTTCTTAGACTATATAGAAGCAATATATACAAAGATTTCAACCGTTTACCTGTTCCATTCATTGTTCTACTTGTCGAAAGTTACAATTAATTTCCGTTCAAGGATTAACAATGGGGCTCGTAGTTCACTTAAACTTGAAGTACAAAAAATTGGCGAGTTGTACTGTTTGGATGCTTTGCATATATGTTTCTTATACTATATAGAAGCAATATATACAAAGATTTCAACCGTCTACCTGTTCCATTCAATGTTCTACTTGTCGAAAGTTACAAACAATTTCCGATAAAGGATTAACAATGGGGCTCATTGTTCACTTAAACTTGATGAACAAAAAATTGGCGAATGGTACTGTTTGGATGCTTTGCATATATGTTTCTTAGACTATATAGAAGCAATATATACAAAGATTTCTACCGTCTACCTGTTCGATTCCTTGTTCTACTTGTCGAAAGTTAGAAATAATTTCCGATAAAGGATTAACAATGGGGCTCATTGTTCACTTAAACTTGAAGGACAAAAAATTGGCGAATGGTACTGTTTGGATGCTTTGCGTACATGGTTCTTGGACTATATGGAAGCAATAGATACAAAGATTTCAACCGTCTACCTGTTCCATTCAATGTTCTACTTGTCGAAAGTTACAAACAATTTCCGATAAAGGATTAACAATGGGGCTCATTGTTCACTTAAACTTGATGAACAAAAAATTGGCGAATGGTACTGTTTGGATGCTTTGCATATATGTTTCCTAGACTATATAGAAGCAATATATACAAAGATTTCAACCGTCTACCTGTTCGATTCATTGTTCTACTTGTCGAAAGTTAGAAATAATTTCCGATAAAGGATTAACAATGGGGCTCATTGTTCACTTAAACTTGAAGGACAAAAAATTGGCGAATGGTACTGTTTGGATGCTTTGCGTACATGTTTCTTGGACTATATGGAAGCAATAGATACAAAGATTTCAACCGTCTACCTGTTCCATTCAATGTTCTACTTGTCGAAAGTTACAAACAATTTCCGATAAAGGATTAACAATGGGGCTCATTGTTCACTTAAACTTGATGAACAAAAAATTGGCGAATGGTACTGTTTGGATGCTTTGCATATATGTTTCTTAGACTATATGGAAGCAATATATACAAAGATTTCAACCGTCTACGTGTTCCAATCATTGTTCTACTTGTCGAAATTTACAAATAATTTCCTTTAAAGGATTAACAATGGGGCTCGTTGTTCACTTAAACTTGATGAACAAAAAATTGGCGAATGGTACTGTTTGGATGCTTTGCATATATGTTTCTTAGACTATATAGAAGCAATATATACAAAGATTTCTACCGTCTACCTGTTCGATTCCTTGTTCTACTTGTCGAAAGTTAGAAATAATTTCCGATAAAGGATTAACAATGGGGCTCATTGTTCACTTAAACTTGAAGGACAAAAAATTGGCGAATGGTACTGTTTGGATGCTTTGCGTACATGGTTCTTGGACTATATGGAAGCAATAGATACAAAGATTTCAACCGTCTACCTGTTCCATTCAATGTTCTACTTGTCGAAAGTTACAAACAATTTCCGATAAAGGATTAACAATGGGGCTCATTGTTCACTTAAACTTGATGAACAAAAAATTGGCGAATGGTACTGTTTGGATGCTTTGCATATATGTTTCCTAGACTATATAGAAGCAATATATACAAAGATTTCAACCGTCTACCTGTTCGATTCATTGTTCTACTTGTCGAAAGTTAGAAATAATTTCCGATAAAGGATTAACAATGGGGCTCATTGTTCACTTAAACTTGAAGGACAAAAAATTGGCGAATGGTACTGTTTGGATGCTTTGCGTACATGTTTCTTGGACTATATGGAAGCAATAGATACAAAGATTTCAACCGTCTACCTGTTCCATTCAATGTTCTACTTGTCGAAAGTTACAAACAATTTCCGATAAAGGATTAACAATGGGGCTCATTGTTCACTTAAACTTGATGAACAAAAAATTGGCGAATGGTACTGTTTGGATGCTTTGCATATATGTTTCTTAGACTATATAGAAGCAATATATACAAAGATTTCAACCGTCTAACTGTTCGATTCATTGTTCTACTTGTCGAAAGTTACAAATAATTTCCGATAAAGGATTAACAATGGGGCTCATTGTTCACTTAAACTTGAAGGACAAAAAATTGGCGAATGGTACTGTTTGGATGCTTTGCGTACATGTTTCTTAGACTATATGGAAGCAATATATACAAGGATTTGAACCGTCTACCTGTTCCATTCATTGTTCTACTTGCCGAAATTTACAAACAATTACCGATAAAGGATTAACCATTGGGGCTCATTGTTCACTTAAACTTGATGAACAAAAAATTGGCGAATGGTACTGTTTGGATGCTTTGCATATATGTTTCTTAGACTATATAGAAGCAATATATACAAAGATTTCAACCGTCTACCTGTTCGATTCATTGTTCTACTTGTCGAAAGTTACAAATAATTTCCGTTAAGGGATTAACAATGGGGATCGTAGTTTACTTAAACGTGATGAACAAGAAATTGGCGAATTGTACTGTTTGGATGCTTTGCATATATGTTTCTTAGACTATATAGAAGCAATATATACAAAGAATTCAACCGTCTACCTGTTCCATTCATTGTTCTACTTGTCGAAAGTTACAAATAATTTCCTTTAAAGGATTAACAATGGGGCTCGTTGTTCACTTAAACTTGAAGAACAATAAATTGGCGAATTGTACTGTTTGGATGCTTTGCATATATGTTTCGTAGTTTATATAGAAGCAATATATACAATGATTTCAACCGTCTACCTGATCCATTCATTGTTCTACTTGTCGAAATTTACAAATAATTTCCTTTAAAGGATTAACAATGGGGCTCGTAGTTCACTTAAACTTGTAGAACAAAAAATTGGCGAATTGTGCTGTTTGGATGCTTTCCATATGTGTTTCTTAGACTATTTAGAAGCAATATATAGAAAGATTTCACCTGTCTACCTGTACTATTCATTGTTCTACTTCTCGCAAGTTACAAATAATTTCCGTTAAAGTATTAACAATGGGGCTCGTATTTCACTTAAACTTGAAGAACAAAAATTTGGCGAATGGTACTGTTTGGATGCTTTGCATATATGTTTCTTAGATTATATAGAAGCAATATATACAAAGATTTCAACCGTCTACCTGTTCCACTCATTGTTCTACTTGTCGAAAATTACAAATAATTTCCGATAAAGGATTAACCATTGGGGCTCATTGTTCACTAAACTTGAAGAACAAAAAATTGTCGAATTGTACTTTTTGGATGCTTTGCATATATGTTTCTTAGACTATATAGAAGCAATATATACAATGATTTCAACCGTCTACCTGTTCCATTCATTGTTCTACTTGTCGAAAGTTACAAATAATTTCCGATAAAGGATTAACAATGGGGCTCATTGTTCACTTAAACTTGAAGGACAAAAAATTGGCGAATGGTACTGTTTGGATGCTTTGCGTACATGTTTCTTGGACTATATGGAAGCAATAGATACAAAGATTTCAACCGTCTACCTGTTCCATTCAATGTTCTACTTGTCGAAAGTTACAAACAATTTCCGATAAAGGATTAACAATGGGGCTCATTGTTCACTTAAACTTGATGAACAAAAAATTGGCGAATTGTACTGTTTGGATGCTTTGCATATATGTTTCTTAGACTATATAGAAGCAATATATACAAAGATTTCAGCCTCTACCTGTTCGATTCATTGTTCTCCTTGTCGAAAGTTACAAATAATTTCCGATAAAGGATTAACAATGGGGCTCATTGTTCACTTAAACTTGAAGGACAAAAAATTGGCGAATGGTACTGTTTGGATGCATTGCGTACATGTTTCTTAGACTATATGGAAGCAATATATACAAGGATTTCAACCGTCTACCTGTTCCATTCATTGTTCTACTTGTCGAAAGTTACAAATAATTTCCGTTAAGGGATTAACAATGGGGATCGTAGTTTACTTAAACGTGATGAACAAGAAATTGGCGAATTGTACTGTTTGGATGCTTTGCATATATGTTTCTTAGACTATATAGAAGCAATATATACAAAGATTTCAACCGTCTACCTGTTCCATTCAATGTTCTACTTGTCGAAAGTTACAAATAATTTCCGATAAAGGATTAACAATGGGGCTCATTGTTCACTTAAACTTGAAGAACAAAAAATTGGCGAATGGTACTGTTTGGATGCTTTGCATATATGTTTCTTAGACTATATAGAAGCAATATTTACAAAGATTTCAACCGTCTACGTGTTCCAATCATTGTTCTACTTGTCGAAATTTACAAATAATTTCCTTTAAAGTATTAACAATGGGGCTCGTTATTCACTTAAACTTGAAGAACAAATAATTGGCGAATTGTACTGTTTGGATGATTTGCATATATGTTTCTTAGACTTTATAGAAGCAATATATACAAAGATTTTAACCGTCTACCTGTTCCATTCATTGTTCTACTCGTCGAAAATTACAAATAATTTCCGTTAAGGAATTAACAATGGGGATCGTAGTTTACTTAAACTTGAAAACAAGAAATTGGCGAATTGTACTGTTTGGATGCTTTGCGTATATGTTTCTTAGACTATATATAAGCAATATATACAATGATTTCAACCGTCTACCTATTCCATTCATTGTTCTACTTGCCGAAATTTACAAATAATTTCCTTTAAAGGATTAACAATGGGGCTCGTAGTTCACTTAAACTTAAAGAACAAAAAATTGGCGAATGGTACTGTTTGGATGCTTTGCATATATGTTTCTTAGACTATATAGAAGCAATAGATACAAAGATTTCAACCGTCTACACATTCCATTCATTGTTCTACTTGCCGAAATTTACAAATAATTTCCTTTAAAGGATTAACAATGGGGCTCGTAGTTCACTTAAACTTGAAGAACAAAAAATTGGCGAATGGTACTGTTTGGATGCTTTGCATATATGTTTCTTATGCTATATAGAAGCAATATATACAAAGATTTCAACCGTCTACCTGTTCCATTCATTGTTCTACTTGTCGAAAGTTACAAATAATTTCCGATAACGGATTAACCATTGGGGCTCATTGCTCACTTAAACTTGAAGAACAAAAAATTGGCGAATTGTACTGTTTGGATGCTTTGCATATATGTTTCTTATACTATGTAGAAGCAATATATACAAAGATTTCAACCGTCTACCTGTTCCATTCACTGTTCTACTTGTCGAAAGTTACAAATAATTTCCATTTCATGATTATCAATGGGGCTCGCTGTTCACTTAAACTTGAAGATCAAAAAATTGGCGAATGTTACTGTTTAGATGCTTCGCATATAGGTTTCTTAGACTATATAGAAGCAACATATACAAAGATTTCAACCGTCTACCTGTTCTATTCATAGTTCATCTTGTCGAAAGTTACAAATAATTTCCGTTTCATGATTATCAATGTGCCTCGTTGTTCACTTAAACTTGAAGAACAAAAAATTGGCGACTGGCACTGTTTGGATGCTTTGCATATATGTTTATTAGGCTATATAGAAGCAATATATAAAAAGATTTCAACCGTCTACCAGTTCCATTCATTGTTCTACTTGTCGAAAGTTACAAATAATTTCCTTTAAAGGATTAACAATGGGGCTCGTAGTTCACTTAAAATTGAAGGACAAAAAATTGGCGAATGGTACTGTTTGGATGCTTTGCGTACATGTTTCTTAGACTATATGGAAGCAATATATGCAAGGATTTCAACCGTCTACCTGTTCCATTCATTGTTCTACTTGTCGAAAGTTACAAATAATTTCCGATAAAGGATTAACAATGGGGCTCATTGTTCACTTAAACTTGAAGAACAAAAAATTGGCGAATGGTACTGTTTGGATGCTTTGCATATATGTTTCTTAGACTATATAGAAGCAACATATACAAAGATTTCAACCGTCTACCTGTTCTATTCATTGTTCATCTTGTCGAAAGTTACAAATAATTTCCGTTTCATGATTATCAATGTGCCTCGTTGTTCACTTAAACTTGAAGAACAAAAAATTGGCGACTGGCACTGTTTGGATGCTTTGCATATATGTTTATTAGGCTATATAGAAGCAATATATAAAAAGATTTCAACCGTCTACCAGTTCCATTCATTGTTCTACTTGTCGAAAGTTACAAATAATTTCCTTTAAAGGATTAACAATGGGGCTCGTAGTTCACTTAAAATTGAAGGACAAAAAATTGGCGAATGGTACTGTTTGGATGCTTTGCGTACATGTTTCTTAGACTATATGGAAGCAATATATGCAAGGATTTCAACCGTCTACCTGTTCCATTCATAGTTCTACTTGTCGAAAGTTACAAATAATTCCCGATAAAGGATTAACAATGGGGCTCATTGTTCACTTAAACTTGAAGAACAAAAAATTGGCGAATGGTACTGTTTGGATGCTTTGCATAAATGTTTCTTAGACTATATAGAAGCAATAGATACAAAGATTTCAACCGTCTACCTGTTCCATTCAATGTTCTACTTGTCGAAAGTTACAAATAATTTCCTTTAAAGGATTAACAATGGGGCTCGTAGTTCACTTAAAATTGAAGGACAAAAAATTGGCGAATGGTACTGTTTGGATGCTTTGCGTACATGTTTCTTAGACTATATGGAAGCAATATATGCAAGGATTTCAACCGTCTACCTGTTCCATTCATTGTTCTACTTGTCGAAAGTTACAAATAATTTCCGATAAAGGATTAACAATGGGGCTCATTATTCACTTAAACTTGAAGAACAAAAAATTGGCGAATGGTACTGTTTGGATGCTTTGCATATATGTTTCTTAGACTATATAGAAGCAATATATACAAAGATTTCTACCGTCTACCTGTTCGGTCCTTGTTCTACTTGTCGAAAGTTAGAAATAATTTCCGATAAAGGATTAACAATGGGGCTCATTGTTCACTTAAACTTGAAGGACAAAAAATTGGCGAATGGTACTGTTTGGATGCTTTGCGTACATGTTTCTTGGACTATATGGAAGCAATAGATACAAAGATTTCAACCGTCTACCTGTTCCATTCAATGTTCCACTTGTCGAAAGTTGCAAACAATTTCCGATAAAGGATTAACAATGGGGCTCATTGTTCACTTAAACTTGATGAACAAAAAATTGGCGAATGGTACTGTTTGGATGCTTTGCATATATGTTTCTTAGACTATATAGAAGCAATATATACAAAGATTTCAACCGTCTACCTGTTCGATTCATTGTTCTACTTGTCGAAAGTTACAAATAATTTCCGATAACGGATTAACCATTGGGGCTCATTGTTCACTTAAACTTGAAGGACAAAAAATTGGCGAATGGTACTGTTTGGATGCTTTGCGTACATGTTTCTTGGACTATATGGAAGCAATAGATACAAAGATTTCAACCGTCTACCTGTTCCATTCAATGTTCCACTTGTCGAAAGTTGCAAACAATTTCCGATAAAGGATTAACAATGGGGCTCATTGTTCACTTAAACTTGAAGGACAAAAAATTGGCGAATGGTACTGTTTGGATGCTTTGCGTACATGTTTCTTGGACTATATGGAAGCAATAGATACAAAGATTTCAACCGTCTACCTGTTCCATTCAATGTTCCACTTGTCGAAAGTTGCAAACAATTTCCGATAAAGGATTAACAATGGGGCTCATTGTTCACTTAAACTTGAAGGACAAAAAATTGGCGAATGGTACTGTTTGGATGCTTTGCGTACATGTTTCTTAGACTATATGGAAGCAATATATACAAGGATTGCAACCGTCTACCTGTTCCATTCATTGTTCTACTTGCCGAAATTTACAAATAATTTCCTTTAAAGGATTAACAATGGGGCTCATTTTTCACTTAAACTTGAAGAACAAAAAATTGGCGAATTGTACTGTTTGGATGCTTTGCATATATGTTTCTTATACTATATAGAAGCAATATATACAATGATTTCAACAGTCTACCTGTTCCATTCATTGTTCTACTTGTCGAAATTTACAAATAATTTCCTTTAAAGGATTAACAATGGGGCTCGTAGTTCACTTAAACTTGAAGAACAAAAAATTGGCGAATGGTACTGTTTGGATGCTTTGCATATATGTTTCTTATACTATATAGAAGCAATATATACAAAGATTTCAACCGTCTACCTGTTCCATTCATTGTTCTACTTGTCGAAAGTTACAAATAATTTCCGATAACGGATTAACCATTGGGGCTCATTGTTCACTTAAACTTGAAGAACAAAAAATTGGCGAATTGTACTGTTTGGATGCTTTGCATATATGTTTCTTATACTATATAGAAGCAATATATACAAAGATTTCAACCGTCTACCTGTTCCATTCACTGTTCTACTTGTCGAAAGTTACAAATAATTTCCATTTCATGATTATCAATGGGGCTCGCTGTTCACTTAAACTTGATGATCAAAAAAGTGGCGAATGTTACTGTTTAGATGCTTCGCATATAGGTTTCTTAGACTATATAGAAGCAACATATACAAAGATTTCAACCGTCTACCTGTTCTTTTCATTGTTCATCTTGTCGAAAGTTACAAATAATTTCCGTTTCATGATTATCAATGTGCCTCGTTGTTCACTTAAACTTGAAGAACAAGAAATTGGCGACTGGTACTGTTTGGATGCTTTGCATATATGTTTATTAGACTATATAGAAGCAATATATAAAAAGATTTCAACCGTCTACCAGTTCCATTCATTGTTCTACTTGTCGAAAGTTACAAATAATTTCCTTTAAAGGATTAACAATGGGGCTCGTAGTTCACTTAAAATTGAAGGACAAAAAATTGGCGAATGGTACTGTTTGGATGCTTTGCGTACATGTTTCTTAGACTATATGGAAGCAATATATGCAAGGATTTCAACCGTCTACCTGTTCCATTCATAGTTCTACTTGTAGAAAGTTACAAATAATTTCCGATAAAGGATTAACAATGGGGCTCATTGTTCACTTAAACTTGAAGAACAAAAAATTGGCGAATGGTGCTGTTTGGATGCTTTGCATAAATGTTTCTTAGACTATATAGAAGCAATAGATACAAAGACTTCAACCGTCTACCTGTTCCATTCAATGTTCTACTTGTCGAAAGTTACAAATAATTTCCTTTAAAGGATTAACAATGGGGCTCGTAGTTCACTTAAAATTGAAGGACAAAAAATTGGCGAATGGTACTGTTTGGATGCTTTGCGTACATGTTTCTTAGACTATATGGAAGCAATATATGCAAGGATTTCAACCGTCTACCTGTTCCATTCATTGTTCTACTTGTCGAAAGTTACAAATAATTTCCGATAAAGGATTAACAATGGGGCTCATTATTCACTTAAATTTGAAGAACAAAAAATTGGCGAATGGTACTGTTTGGATGCTTTGCATATATGTTTCTTAGACTATATAGAAGCAATAGATACAAAGATTTCAACCGTCTACACATTCCATTCATTGTTCTACTTGCCGAAATTTACAAATAATTTCCTTTAAAGGATTAACAATGGGGCTCGTAGTTCACTTAAACTTGAAGAGCAAAAAATTGTCGAATTGTACTGTTTGGATGCTTTGCATATATGTTTCTTAGACTATATAGAAGCAATATATACAATGATTTCAACCGTCTACCTGTTCCATTCATTTTTCTACTTGTCGAAATTTACAAATAATTTCCGATAAAGGATTAACCATTGGGGCTCATTGTTCACTTAAACTTGAAGAACAAAAAATTGGCGAATTGTACTGTTTGGATGCTTTGCATATATGTTTCTTAGACTATATAGAAGCAATATATACAAAGATTTCAACCGTCTACCTGTTCCATTCATTGTTCTACTTGTCGAAAGTTACAAATAATTTCCTTTAAAGGATTAACAATGGGGCTCGTTGTTCACTTAAACTTGACGAAAAATAAATTGGCGAATTGTACTGTTTGGATGCTTTGCGTACATGTTTCTTAGACTATATGGAAGCAATAGATACAAAGATTTCAACCGTCTACCTGTTCCATTCAATGTTCTACTTGTCGAAAGTTACAAACAATTTCCGATAAAGGATTAACAATGGGGCTCATTGTTCACTTAAGCTTGATGAACAAAAAATTGGCGAATGGTACTGTTGGATGCTTTGCATATATGTTTCTTAGACTATATAGAAGCAATATATACAAAGATTTCAACCGTCTACCTGTTCGATTCATTGTTCCACTTGTCGAAAGTTACAAATAATTTCCGATAAAGGATTAACAATGGGGCTCATTGTTCGCTTAAACTTGAAGGACAAAAAATTAGCGAATGGTACTGTTTGGATGCTTTGCGTACATGTTTCTTAGACTATATGGAAGCAATATATACAAGTATTTCAACCGTCTACCTGTTCCATTCATTGTTCTACTTGTCGAAAGTTACAAATAATTTACGATAAAGGATTAACAATGGGGCTCATTGTTCACTTAAACTTGAAGAACAAAAAATTGGCGAATGGTACTGTTTGGATGCTTTGCATATATGTTTCTTAGACTATATAGAAGCAATATATACAAAGATTTCTACCGTCTACCTGTTCGGTCCTTGTTCTACTTGTTGAAAGTTAGAAATAATTTCCGATAAAGGATTAACAATGGGGCTCATTGTTCACTTAAACTTGAAGGACAAAAAATTGGCGAATGGTACTGTTTGGATGCTTTGCGTACATGTTTCTTGGACTATATGGAAGCAATAGATACAAAGATTTCAACCGTCTACCTGTTCCATTCAATGTTCCACTTGTCGAAAGTTGCAAACAATTTCCGATAAAGGATTAACAATGGGGCTCATTGTTCACTTAAACTTGATGAACAAAAAATTGGCGAATGGTACTGTTTGGATGCTTTGCATATATGTTTCTTAGACTATATAGAAGCAATATATACAAAGATTTCAACCGTCTACCTGTTCGATTCATTGTTCTACTTGTCGAAAGTTACAAATAATTTCCGATAAAGGATTAACAATGGGGCTCATTGTTCACTTAAACTTGAAGGACAAAAAATTGGCGAGTGGTACTGTTTGGATGCTTTGCGTACATGTTTCTTAGACTATATGGAAGCAATATATACAAGGATTTCAACCGTCTACCTGTTCCATTCATTGTTCTACTTGCCGATATTTACAAATAATTTCCTTTAAAGGATTAACAATGGGGCTCATTTTTCACTTAAACTTGAAGAACAAAAAATTGGCGAATTGTACTGTTTGGATGCTTTGCATATATGTTTCTTATACTATATAGAAGCAATATATACAAAGATTTCAACCGTCTACCTGTTCCATTCAATGTTCTACTTGTCGAAAGTTACAAATAATTTCCTTTAAAGGATTAACAATGGGGCTCGTAGTTCACTTAAAATTGAAGGACAAAAAATTGGCGAATGGTACTGTTTGGATGCTTTGCGTACATGTTTCTTAGACTATATGGAAGCAATATATGCAAGGATTTCAACCGTCTACCTGTTCCATTCATTGTTCTACTTGTCGAAAGTTACAAATAATTTCCGATAAAGGATTAACAATGGGGCTCATTATTCACTTAAACTTGAAGAACAAAAAATTGGCGAATGGTACTGTTTGGATGCTTTGCATATATGTTTCTTAGACTATATAGAAGCAATATATACAAAGATTTCTACCGTCTACCTGTTCGGTCCTTGTTCTACTTGTCGAAAGTTAGAAATAATTTCCGATAAAGGATTAACAATGGGGCTCATTGTTCACTTAAACTTGAAGGACAAAAAATTGGCGAATGGTACTGTTTGGATGCTTTGCGTACATGTTTCTTGGACTATATGGAAGCAATAGATACAAAGATTTCAACCGTCTACCTGTTCCATTCAATGTTCCACTTGTCGAAAGTTGCAAACAATTTCCGATAAAGGATTAACAATGGGGCTCATTGTTCACTTAAACTTGATGAACAAAAAATTGGCGAATGGTACTGTTTGGATGCTTTGCATATATGTTTCTTAGACTATATAGAAGCAATATATACAAAGATTTCAACCGTCTACCTGTTCGATTCATTGTTCTACTTGTCGAAAGTTACAAATAATTTCCGATAACGGATTAACCATTGGGGCTCATTGTTCACTTAAACTTGAAGGACAAAAAATTGGCGAATGGTACTGTTTGGATGCTTTGCGTACATGTTTCTTGGACTATATGGAAGCAATAGATACAAAGATTTCAACCGTCTACCTGTTCCATTCAATGTTCCACTTGTCGAAAGTTGCAAACAATTTCCGATAAAGGATTAACAATGGGGCTCATTGTTCACTTAAACTTGAAGGACAAAAAATTGGCGAATGGTACTGTTTGGATGCTTTGCGTACATGTTTCTTGGACTATATGGAAGCAATAGATACAAAGATTTCAACCGTCTACCTGTTCCATTCAATGTTCCACTTGTCGAAAGTTGCAAACAATTTCCGATAAAGGATTAACAATGGGGCTCATTGTTCACTTAAACTTGAAGGACAAAAAATTGGCGAATGGTACTGTTTGGATGCTTTGCGTACATGTTTCTTAGACTATATGGAAGCAATATATACAAGGATTGCAACCGTCTACCTGTTCCATTCATTGTTCTACTTGCCGAAATTTACAAATAATTTCCTTTAAAGGATTAACAATGGGGCTCATTTTTCACTTAAACTTGAAGAACAAAAAATTGGCGAATTGTACTGTTTGGATGCTTTGCATATATGTTTCTTATACTATATAGAAGCAATATATACAATGATTTCAACAGTCTACCTGTTCCATTCATTGTTCTACTTGTCGAAATTTACAAATAATTTCCTTTAAAGGATTAACAATGGGGCTCGTAGTTCACTTAAACTTGAAGAACAAAAAATTGGCGAATGGTACTGTTTGGATGCTTTGCATATATGTTTCTTATACTATATAGAAGCAATATATACAAAGATTTCAACCGTCTACCTGTTCCATTCATTGTTCTACTTGTCGAAAGTTACAAATAATTTCCGATAACGGATTAACCATTGGGGCTCATTGTTCACTTAAACTTGAAGAACAAAAAATTGGCGAATTGTACTGTTTGGATGCTTTGCATATATGTTTCTTATACTATATAGAAGCAATATATACAAAGATTTCAACCGTCTACCTGTTCCATTCACTGTTCTACTTGTCGAAAGTTACAAATAATTTCCATTTCATGATTATCAATGGGGCTCGCTGTTCACTTAAACTTGATGATCAAAAAAGTGGCGAATGTTACTGTTTAGATGCTTCGCATATAGGTTTCTTAGACTATATAGAAGCAACATATACAAAGATTTCAACCGTCTACCTGTTCTTTTCATTGTTCATCTTGTCGAAAGTTACAAATAATTTCCGTTTCATGATTATCAATGTGCCTCGTTGTTCACTTAAACTTGAAGAACAAGAAATTGGCGACTGGTACTGTTTGGATGCTTTGCATATATGTTTATTAGACTATATAGAAGCAATATATAAAAAGATTTCAACCGTCTACCAGTTCCATTCATTGTTCTACTTGTCGAAAGTTACAAATAATTTCCTTTAAAGGATTAACAATGGGGCTCGTAGTTCACTTAAAATTGAAGGACAAAAAATTGGCGAATGGTACTGTTTGGATGCTTTGCGTACATGTTTCTTAGACTATATGGAAGCAATATATGCAAGGATTTCAACCGTCTACCTGTTCCATTCATAGTTCTACTTGTAGAAAGTTACAAATAATTTCCGATAAAGGATTAACAATGGGGCTCATTGTTCACTTAAACTTGAAGAACAAAAAATTGGCGAATGGTGCTGTTTGGATGCTTTGCATAAATGTTTCTTAGACTATATAGAAGCAATAGATACAAAGATTTCAACCGTCTACCTGTTCCATTCAATGTTCTACTTGTCGAAAGTTACAAATAATTTCCTTTAAAGGATTAACAATGGGGCTCGTAGTTCACTTAAAATTGAAGGACAAAAAATTGGCGAATGGTACTGTTTGGATGCTTTGCGTACATGTTTCTTAGACTATATGGAAGCAATATATGCAAGGATTTCAACCGTCTACCTGTTCCATTCATTGTTCTACTTGTCGAAAGTTACAAATAATTTCCGATAAAGGATTAACAATGGGGCTCATTATTCACTTAAATTTGAAGAACAAAAAATTGGCGAATGGTACTGTTTGGATGCTTTGCATATATGTTTCTTAGACTATATAGAAGCAATAGATACAAAGATTTCAACCGTCTACACATTCCATTCATTGTTCTACTTGCCGAAATTTACAAATAATTTCCTTTAAAGGATTAACAATGGGGCTCGTAGTTCACTTAAACTTGAAGAGCAAAAAATTGTCGAATTGTACTGTTTGGATGCTTTGCATATATGTTTCTTAGACTATATAGAAGCAATATATACAATGATTTCAACCGTCTACCTGTTCCATTCATTTTTCTACTTGTCGAAATTTACAAATAATTTCCGATAAAGGATTAACCATTGGGGCTCATTGTTCACTTAAACTTGAAGAACAAAAAATTGGCGAATTGTACTGTTTGGATGCTTTGCATATATGTTTCTTAGACTATATAGAAGCAATATATACAAAGATTTCAACCGTCTACCTGTTCCATTCATTGTTCTACTTGTCGAAAGTTACAAATAATTTCCTTTAAAGGATTAACAATGGGGCTCGTTGTTCACTTAAACTTGACGAAAAATAAATTGGCGAATTGTACTGTTTGGATGCTTTGCGTACATGTTTCTTAGACTATATGGAAGCAATAGATACAAAGATTTCAACCGTCTACCTGTTCCATTCAATGTTCTACTTGTCGAAAGTTACAAACAATTTCCGATAAAGGATTAACAATGGGGCTCATTGTTCACTTAAGCTTGATGAACAAAAAATTGGCGAATGGTACTGTTGGATGCTTTGCATATATGTTTCTTAGACTATATAGAAGCAATATATACAAAGATTTCAACCGTCTACCTGTTCGATTCATTGTTCCACTTGTCGAAAGTTACAAATAATTTCCGATAAAGGATTAACAATGGGGCTCATTGTTCGCTTAAACTTGAAGGACAAAAAATTAGCGAATGGTACTGTTTGGATGCTTTGCGTACATGTTTCTTAGACTATATGGAAGCAATATATACAAGTATTTCAACCGTCTACCTGTTCCATTCATTGTTCTACTTGTCGAAAGTTACAAATAATTTACGATAAAGGATTAACAATGGGGCTCATTGTTCACTTAAACTTGAAGAACAAAAAATTGGCGAATGGTACTGTTTGGATGCTTTGCATATATGTTTCTTAGACTATATAGAAGCAATATATACAAAGATTTCTACCGTCTACCTGTTCGGTCCTTGTTCTACTTGTTGAAAGTTAGAAATAATTTCCGATAAAGGATTAACAATGGGGCTCATTGTTCACTTAAACTTGAAGGACAAAAAATTGGCGAATGGTACTGTTTGGATGCTTTGCGTACATGTTTCTTGGACTATATGGAAGCAATAGATACAAAGATTTCAACCGTCTACCTGTTCCATTCAATGTTCCACTTGTCGAAAGTTGCAAACAATTTCCGATAAAGGATTAACAATGGGGCTCATTGTTCACTTAAACTTGATGAACAAAAAATTGGCGAATGGTACTGTTTGGATGCTTTGCATATATGTTTCTTAGACTATATAGAAGCAATATATACAAAGATTTCAACCGTCTACCTGTTCGATTCATTGTTCTACTTGTCGAAAGTTACAAATAATTTCCGATAAAGGATTAACAATGGGGCTCATTGTTCACTTAAACTTGAAGGACAAAAAATTGGCGAGTGGTACTGTTTGGATGCTTTGCGTACATGTTTCTTAGACTATATGGAAGCAATATATACAAGGATTTCAACCGTCTACCTGTTCCATTCATTGTTCTACTTGCCGATATTTACAAATAATTTCCTTTAAAGGATTAACAATGGGGCTCATTTTTCACTTAAACTTGAAGAACAAAAAATTGGCGAATTGTACTGTTTGGATGCTTTGCATATATGTTTCTTATACTATATAGAAGCAATATATACAATGATTTCAACAGTCTACCTGTTCCATTCATTGTTCTACTTGTCGAAATTTACAAATAATTTCCTTTAAAGGATTAACAATGGGGCTCGTAGTTCACTTAAACTTGAAGAACAAAAAATTGGCGAATGGTACTGTTTGGATGCTTTGCATATATGTTTCTTATACTATATAGAAGCAATATATACAAAGATTTCAACCGTCTACCTGTTCCATTCATTGTTCTACTTGTCGAAAGTTACAAATAATTTCCGATAACGGATTAACCATTGGGGCTCATTGTTCACTTAAACTTGAAGAACAAAAAATTGGCGAATTGTACTGTTTGGATGCTTTGCATATATGTTTCTTATACTATATAGAAGCAATATATACAAAGATTTCAACCGTCTACCTGTTCCATTCACTGTTCTACTTGTCGAAAGTTACAAATAATTTCCATTTCATGATTATCAATGGGGCTCGCTGTTCACTTAAACTTGAAGATCAAAAAATTGGCGAATGTTACTGTTTAGATGCTTCGCATATAGGTTTCTTAGACTATATAGAAGCAACATATACAAAGATTTCAACCGTCTACCTGTTCTATTCATTGTTCATCTTGTCGAAAGTTACAAATAATTTCCGTTTCATGATTATCAATGTGCCTCGTTGTTCACTTAAACTTGAAGAACAAGAAATTGGCGGCTGGTACTGTTTGGATGCTTTGCATATATGTTTATTAGATTATATAGAAGCAATATATACAAAGATTTCAACCGTCTACCTGTTCGATTCATTGTTCTACTTGTCGAAAGTTACAAATAATTTCCGATAAAGGATTAACAATGGGGCTCATTGTTCACTTAAACTTGAAGGACAAAAGATTGGCGAATGGTACTGTTTGGATGCTTTGCGTACATGTTTCTTAGACTATATGGAAGCAATATATACAAGGATTTCAAGCGTCTACCTGTTCCATTCATTGTTCTACTTGTCGAAAGTTACAAATAATTTCCGATAAAGGACTAACAATGGGGCTCATTGTTCACTTAAACTTGAAGAACAAAAAATTGGCGAATGGTACTGTTTGGATGCTTTGCATAAATGTTTCGTAGACTATATAGAAGCAATATATACAAAGATTTCAACCGTCTACCTGTTCCATTCATTGTTCTACCTGTCGAAAGTTACAAATAATTTCCTTTAAAGGATTAACAATCTGGCTCATTGTTCACTTAAACTTGAAGAACAAAAAATTGGCGAATTGTACTGTTTGGATGCTTTGCATATATGTTTCTTATACTATATAGAAGCAATATATACAACGATTTCAACAGTATACCTGTTCCATTCATTGTTCTACTTGTCGAAATTTACAAATAATTTCCTTTAAAGGATTAACAATGGGTCTCGTAGTTCACTTAAACTTGAAGAACAAAAAATTGGCGAATGGTACTGTTTGGATGCTTTGCATATATGTTTCTTATACTATATAGAAGCAACATATACAAAGATTTCAACCGTCTACCTGTTCCATTCATTGTTCTACTTGTCGAAAGTTACAAATAATTTCCGATAACGGATTAACCATTGGGGCTCATTGTTCACTTAATCTTGAAGAACAAAAAATTGGCGAATTGTACTGTTTGGATGCTTTGCATATATGTTTCTTATACTATATAGAAGCAATATATGCAAAGATTTCAACCGTCTACCTGCTCCATTCATTGTTCTACTTGTCGAAAGTTACAAATAATTACCGATAAAGGATTAACCATTGGGGCTCATTGTTCACTTAAACTTGAAGAACAAAAAATTGGCGAATTGTACTGTTTGGATGCTTTGCATATATGTTTTTTAGATTATATAGAAGAAATATATACAAATATTTCAACCGTCTACCTGTTCGATTCATTGTTCTGCTTGTCGAAAGTTACAAATAATTTCCGATAAAGGATTAACAATGGGGCTCATTGTTCACTTAACCTTGAAGGACAAAAGATTGGCGAATGGTACTGTTTGGATGCTTTGCGTACATGTTTCTTAGACTATATGGAAGCAATATATACAAGGATTTCAACCGTCTACCTGTTCCATTCATTGTTCTACTTGTCGAAAGTTACAAATAATTTCCGATAAAGGATTAACAATGGGGCTCATTGTTCACTTAAACTTGAAGAACAAAAAATTGGCGAATGGTACTGTTTGGATGCTTTGCATATATGTTTGTAAGACTATATAGAAGCAATATATACAAAGATTTCAACCGTCTACGTGTTCCAATCATTGTTCTACTTGTAGAAAGTTACAATTAATTTCCGTTAAAGGATTAACAATGGGGCTTGTAGTTCACTTAACTTGAAGATCAAATAATTGGCGAATTGTACTGTTTGGATGCTTTGCGTACATGTTTCTTAGACTATATGGAAGCAATATATACAAGGATTTCAACCGTCTACCTGTTCCATTCATTGTTCTACTTGTCGAAAGCTACAAATAATTTCCGATAACGGATTAACCATTGGGGCTCATTGTTCACTTAAACTTGAAGAACAAAAAATTGGCGTATTGTACTGTTTGGATGCTTTGCATATATGTTTCTTAGACTATATAGAAGCAATATATACAAAGATTTCAACCGTCTACCTGTTCCATTCATTGTTCTACTTGTCGAAAGTTACAAATAATTTCCGATAAAGGATTAACCATTGGGGCTCATTGTTCACTTAAACTTGAAGACCAAAAAATTGGCGAATTGTACTGTTTGGATGCTTTGCATATATGTTTCCGATACTATATAGAAGCAATATATACAAAGATTTCAACCGTCTACCTGTTCCATTCACTGTTCTACTTATCGAAAGTTACAAATAATTTCTGTTAAGGTATTAACAATGGGGATCGTAGTTTACTTAAACTTGAAGAACAAAAAATTGGCGAATTGTACTGTTTGGATGCTTTGCATATATGTTTCTTAGACTATATAGAAGCAATATATAGAATGATTTCAACAGTCTACCTGTTCCATTCATTGTTCTACTTGTCGAAAGTTACAAACAATTTCCGATAAAGGATTAACAATGGGGCTCATTGTTCACTTAAACTTGATGAACAAAAAATTGGCGAATGGTACTGTTTGGATGCTTTGCATATATGTTTCTTAGACTATATAGAAGCAATATATACAAAGATTTCTACCGTCTACCTGTTCCATTCATTGTTCTACTTGTCGAAAGCTACAAATAATTTCCGATAACGGATTAACCATTGGGGCTCATTGTTCACTTAAACTTGAAGAACAAAAAATTGGCGAATTGTACTGTTTGGATGCTTTGCATATATGTTTCTTAGACTATATAGAAGCAATATATACAAAGATTTCAACCGTCTACCTGTTCCATTCATTGTTCTACTTGTCGAAAGTTACAAATAATTTCCGATAAAGGATTAACCATTGGGGCTCATTGTTCACTTAAACTTGAAGAACAAAAAATTGGCGAATTGTACTGTTTGGATGCTTTGCATATATGTTTCCGATACTATATAGAAGCAATATATACAAAGATTTCAACCGTCTACCAGTTCCATTCACTGTTCTACTTGTCGAAAGTTACAAATAATTTCCGTTAAGGGATTAACAATGGGGATCGTAGTTTACTTAAACTTGAAGAACAAAAAATTGGCGAATTGTACTGTTTGGATGCTTTGCATATATGTTTCTTAGACTATATAGAAGCAATATATACAATGATTTCAACAGTCTACCTGTTCCATTCATTGTTCTACTTGTCGAAAGTTACAAACAATTTCCGATAAAGGATTAACAATGGGGCTCATTGTTCACTTAAACTTGATGAACAAATAATTGGCGAATGGTACTGTTTGGATGCTTTGCATATATGTTTCTTAGACTATATAGAAGCAATATATACAAAGATTTCTACCGTCTACCTGTTCGATTCCTTGTTCTACTTGTCGAAAGTTAGAAATAATTTCCGATAAAGGATTAACAATGGGGCTCATTGTTCACTTAAACTTGAAGGACAAAAAATTGGCGAATGGTACTGTTTGGATGCTTTGCGTACATGTTTCTTGGACTATATGGAAGCAATAGATACAAAGATTTCAACCGTCTACCTGTTCCATTCAATGTTCTACTTGTCGAAAGTTACAAACAATTTCCGATAAAGGATTAACAATGGGGCTCATTGTTCACTTAAACTTGATGAACAAAAAATTGGCGAATGGTACTGTTTGGATGCTTTGCATATATGTTTCTTAGACTATATAGAAGCAATATATACAAAGATTTCTACCGTCTACCTGTTCGATTCCTTGTTCTACTTGTCGAAAGTTAGAAATAATTTCCGATAAAGGATTAACAATGGGGCTCATTGTTCACTTAAACTTGAAGGACAAAAAATTGGCGAATGGTACTGTTTGGATGCTTTGCGTACATGGTTCTTGGACTATATGGAAGCAATAGATACAAAGATTTCAACCGTCTACCTGTTCCATTCAATGTTCTACTTGTCGAAAGTTACAAACAATTTCCGATAAAGGATTAACAATGGGGCTCATTGTTCACTTAAACTTGATGAACAAAAAATTGGCGAATGGTACTGTTTGGATGCTTTGCATATATGTTTCTTAGACTATATAGAAGCAATATATACAAAGATTTCAACCGTCTACCTGTTCGATTCATTGTTCTACTTGTCGAAAGTTAGAAATAATTTCCGATAAAGGATTAACAATGGGGCTCATTGTTCACTTAAACTTGAAGGACAAAAAATTGGCGAATGGTACTGTTTGGATGCTTTGCGTACATGTTTCTTGGACTATATGGTAGCAATAGATACAAAGATTTCAACCGTCTACCTGTTCCATTCAATGTTCTACTTGTCGAAAGTTACAAACAATTTCCGATAAAGGATTAACAATGGGGCTCATTGTTCACTTAAACTTGATGAACAAAAAATTGGCGAATGGTACTGTTTGGATGCTTTGCATATATGTTTCTTAGACTATATAGAAGCAATATATACAAAGATTTCAACCGTCTACCTGTTCCATTCATTGTTCTACTTGTCGAAAGTTACAAATAATTTCCTTTAAAGGATTAACAATGGGGCTCGTTGTTCACTTAAACCTGAAGAACAATAAATTGGCGAATTGTACTGTTTGGATGCTTTGCATATATGTTTCGTAGTTTATATAGAAGCAATATATACAATGATTTCAACCGTCTACCTGATCCATTCATTGTTCTACTTGTCGAAATTTACAAATAATTTCCTTTAAAGGATTAACAATGGGGCTCGTAGTTCACTTAAACTTGTAGAACAAAAAATTGGCGAATTGTGCTGTTTGGATGCTTTGCATATGTGTTTCTTAGACTATTTAGAAGCAATATATAGAAAGATTTCACCTGTCTACCTGTACTATTCATTGTTCTACTTCTCGCAAGTTACAAATAATTTCCGTTAAAGTATTAACAATGGGGCTCGTATTTCACTTAAACTTGAAGAACAAAAATTTGGCGAATGGTACTGTTTGGATGCTTTGCATATATGTTTCTTAGATTATATAGAAGCAATATATACAAAGATTTCAACCGTCTACCTGTTCCACTCATTGTTCTACTTGTCGAAAATTACAAATAATTTCCGATAAAGGATTAACCATTGGGGCTCATTGTTCACTAAACTTGAAGAACAAAAAATTGTCGAATTGTACTGTTTGGATGCTTTGCATATATGTTTCTTAGACTATATAGAAGCAATATATACAATGATTTCAACCGTCTACCTGTTCCATTCATTGTTCTACTTGTCGAAAGTTACAAATAATTTCCGATAAAGGATTAACAATGGGGCTCATTGTTCACTTAAACTTGAAGGACAAAAAATTGGCGAATGGTACTGTTTGGATGCTTTGCGTACATGTTTCTTAGACTATATGGAAGCAATATATACAAGGATTTCAACCGTCTACCTGTTCCATTCATTGTTCTACTTGTCGAAAGTTACAAATAATTTCCGTTAAGGGATTAACAATGGGGATCGTTGTTCACTTAAACTTGAAGAACAATAAATTGGCGAATTGTACTGTTTGGATGCTTTGCATATATGTTTCGTAGTTTATATAGAAGCAATATATACAATGATTTCAACCGTCTACCTGATCCATTCATTGTTCTACTTGTCGAAATTTACAAATAATTTCCTTTAAAGGATTAACAATGGGGCTCGTAGTTCACTTAAACTTGTAGAACGAAAAATTGGCGAATTGTGCTGTTTGGATACTTTGCATATGTGTTTCTTAGACTATTTAGAAGCAATATATAGAAAGCTTTCACCTGTCTACCTGTACTATTCATTGTTCTACTTCTCGCAAGTTACAAATAATTTCCGTTAAAGTATTAACAATGGGGCTCGTATTTCACTTAAACTTGAAGAACAAAAAATTGGCGAATTGTACTGTTTGGATGCTTTCCATATATGTTTCTTATACTACATAGAAGCAATATATACAATGATTTCAACAGTCTACCTGTTCCATTCATTGTTCTACTTATCGAAATTTACAAATAATTTCCTTTAAAGGATTAACAATGGGGCTCGTAGTTCACTTAAACTTGAAGAACAAAAAATTGGCGAATGGTACTGTTTGGATGCTTTGCATATATGTTTCTTAGATTATATAGAAGCTATATATACAAAGATTTCAACCGTCTACCTGTTCCATTCATTGTTCTACTTGTCGAAAGTTACAAATAATTTCCGATAAAGGATTAACAATGGGGCTCATTGTTCACTTAAACTTGAAGAACAAAAAATTGGCGAATGGTACTGTTTGGTTGCTTTGCATAAATGTTTCTTAGACTATATAGAAGCAATAGATACAAAGATTTCAACCGTCTACCTGTTCCATTCAATGTTCTACTTGTCGAAAGATACAAATAATTTCCTTTAAAGGATTAACAATGGGGCTCGTAGTTCACTTAAAATTGAAGGACAAAAAATTGGCGAATGGTACTGTTTGGATGCTTTGCGTAAATGTTTCTTAGACTATATGGAAGCAATATATGCAAGGATTTCAACCGTCTACCTGTTCCATTCATTGTTCTACTTGTCGAAAGTTACAAATAATTTCCGATAAAGGATTAACAATGGGGCTCATTGTTCACTTAAACTTGAAGAACAAAAAATTGGCGAATGGTACTGTTTGGATGCTTTGCATATATGTTTCTTAGACTATATAGAAGCAACATATACAAAGATTTCAACCGTCTACCTGTTCTATTCATTGTTCATCTTGTCGAAAGTTACAAATAATTTCCGTTTCATGATTATCAATGTGCCTCGTTGTTCACTTAAACTTGAAGAACAAAAAATTGGCGACTGGCACTGTTTGGATGCTTTGCATATATGTTTATTAGGCTATATAGAAGCAATATATAAAAAGATTTCAACCGTCTACCAGTTCCATTCATTGTTCTACTTGTCGAAAGTTACAAATAATTTCCTTTAAAGGATTAACAATGGGGCTCGTAGTTCACTTAAAATTGAAGGACAAAAAATTGGCGAATGGTACTGTTTGGATGCTTTGCTTACATGTTTCTTAGACTATATGGAAGCAATATATGCAAGGATTTCAACCGTCTACCTGTTCCATTCATAGTTCTACTTGTCGAAAGTTACAAATAATTTCCGATAAAGGATTAACAATGGGGCTCATTGTTCACTTAAACTTGAAGAACAAAAAATTGGCGAATGGTACTGTTTGGATGCTTTGCATAAATGTTTCTTAGACTATATAGAAGCAATAGATACAAAGATTTCAACCGTCTACCTGTTCCATTCAATGTTCTACTTGTCGAAAGTTACAAATAATTTCCTTTAAAGGATTAACAATGGGGCTCGTAGTTCACTTAAAATTGAAGGACAAAAAATTGGCGAATGGTACTGTTTGGATGCTTTGCGTACATGTTTCTTAGACTATATGGAAGCAATATATGCAAGGATTTCAACCGTCTACCTGTTCCATTCATTGTTCTACTTGTCGAAAGTTACAAATAATTTCCGATAAAGGATTAACAATGGGGCTCATTATTCACTTAAATTTGAAGAACAAAAAATTGGCGAATGGTACTGTTTGGATGCTTTGCATATATGTTTCTTAGACTATATAGAAGCAATAGATACAAAGATTTCAACCGTCTACACATTCCATTCATTGTTCTACTTGCCGAAATTTACAAATAATTTCCTTTAAAGGATTAACAATGGGGCTCGTAGTTCACTTAAACTTGAAGAGCAAAAAATTGTCGAATTGTACTGTTTGGATGCTTTGCATATATGTTTCTTAGACTATATAGAAGCAATATATACAATGATTTCAACCGTCTACCTGTTCCATTCATTGTTCTACTTGTCGAAATTTACAAATAATTTCCGATAAAGGATTAACCATTGGGGCTCATTGTTCACTTAAACTTGAAGAACAAAAAATTGGCGAATTGTACTGTTTGGATGCTTTGCATATATGTTTCTTAGACTATATAGAAGCAATATATACAAAGATTTCAACCGTCTACCTGTTCCATTCATTGTTCTACTTGTCGAAAGTTACAAATAATTTCCTTTAAAGGATTAACAATGGGGCTCGTTGTTCACTTAAACTTGAAGAAAAATAAATTGGCGAATTGTACTGTTTGGATGCTTTGCATATATGTTTCTTAGACTATATAGAAGCAATATATACAAAGATTTCAACCGTCTACCTGTTCCATTCATTGATCTACTTGTCGAAAGTTACAATTAATTTCCGTTCAAGGATTAACAATGGGGCTCGTAGTTCACTTAAACTTGAAGTACAAAAAATTGGCGAATTGTACTGTTTGGATGCTTTGCATATATGTTTCTTAGACTATATAGAAGCAATATATACAAAGATTTCAACCGTCTACCTGTTCCATTCATTGTTCTATTTGTCGAAAGTTACAAATAATTTCCTTTAAAGGATTAACAATGGGGCTCGTTGTTCACTTAAACTTGAAGAACAAAAAATTGGCGAATGGTACTGTTTGGATGCTTTGCATATATGTTTCTTAGACTATATAGAAGCAATATATACAAAGATTTCAACCGTCTACCTTTTCCATTCATTGTTCTTCTTGTCGAAAGTTACAAATTATTTCCGATAACGGATTAACCATTGGGGCTCATTGTTCACTTAAACTTGAAGAACAAAAAATTGGCGAATGGTACTGTTTGGATGCTTTGCATATATGTTTCTTAGACTATATAGAAGCAATATATACAAAGATTTCAACCGTCTACCTTTTCCATTCATTGTTCTTCTTGTCGAAAATTACAAATAATTTCCGATAACGGATTAACCATTGGGGCTCATTGTTCACTTAAACTTGAAGAACAAAAAATTGGCGAATTGTACTGTTTGGATGCTTTGCATATATGTTTCTTATACTATATAGAAGCAATATATACAAAGATTTCTATCGTCTACCTGTTCCATTCATTGTTCTACTTGTCCAAGATTACAAATAATTTCCGATAATGGATTAACAATGGGGCTCATTGTTCACTTAAACTTGAAGAACAAAAAATTGCCGAATTGTACTGTTTGGATGCTTTGCATATATGTTTCGTAGACTATGTAGAAGCAATATATACAAATATTTCAACCGTCTAACTGTTCCATTCATTGTTCTACTTGTCGAAAATTACAAATAATTTCCGATAAAGTATTAACCATTGGTGCTCATTGTTCACTTATACTTGAAGAACAAAAAATTGGCGAATGGTACTGTTTGGATGCTTTGCATATATGTTTCTTAGACTATATAGAAGCAATATATACAAAGATTTCAACCGTCTACCTGTTCTATTCATTGTTCATCTTGTCGAAAGTTACAAATAATTTCCGTTTCATGATTATCAATGTGCCTCGTTGTTCACTTAAACTTGAAGAACAAAAAATTGGCGACTGGCACTGTTTGGATGCTTTGCATATATGTTTATTAGGCTATATAGAAGCAATATATAAAAAGATTTCAACCGTCTACCAGTTCCATTCATTGTTCTACTTGTCGAAAGTTACAAATAATTTCCTTTAAAGGATTAACAATGGGGCTCGTAGTTCACTTAAAATTGAAGGACAAAAAATTGGCGAATGGTACTGTTTGGATGCTTTGCGTACATGTTTCTTAGACTATATGGAAGCAATATATGCAAGGATTTCAACCGTCTACCTGTTCCATTCATAGTTCTACTTGTCGAAAGTTACAAATAATTTCCGATAACGGATTAACAATGGGGCTCATTGTTCACTTAAACTCGAAGAACAAAAAATTGGCGAATGCTACTGTTTGGATGCTTTGCATAAATGTTTCTTAGACTATATAGAAGCAATAGATACAAAGATTTCAACCGTCTACCTGTTCCAATCAATGTTCTACTTGTCGAAAGTTACAAATAATTTCCTTTAAAGGATTAACAATGGGGCTCGTAGTTCACTTAAAATTGAAGGACAAAAAATTGGCGAATGGTACTGTTTGGATGCTTTGCGTACATGTTTCTTAGACTATATGGAAGCAATATATGCAAGGATTTCAACCGTCTACCTGTTCCATTCATTGTTCTACTTGTCGAAAGTTACAAATAATTTCCGATAAAGGATTAACAATGGGGCTCATTATTCACTTAAATTTGAAGAACAAAAAATTGGCGAATGGTACTGTTTGGATGCTTTGCATATATGTTTCTTAGACTATATAGAAGCAATAGATACAAAGATTTCAACCGTCTACACATTCCATTCATTGTTCTACTTGCCGAAATTTACAAATAATTTCCTTTAAAGGATTAACAATGGGGCTCGTAGTTCACTTAAACTTGAAGAGCAAAAAATTGTCGAATTGTACTGTTTGGATGCTTTGCATATATGTTTCTTAGACTATATAGAAGCAATATATACAATGATTTCAACCGTCTACCTGTTCCATTCATTGTTCTACTTGTCGAAATTTACAAATAATTTCCGATAAAGGATTAACCATTGGGGCTCATTGTTCACTTAAACTTGAAGAACAAAAAATTGGCGAATTGTACTGTTTGGATGCTTTGCATATATGTTTCTTAGACTATATAGAAGCAATATATACAAAGATTTCAACCGTCTACCTGTTCCATTCATTGTTCTACTTGTCGAAAGTTACAAATAATTTCCTTTAAAGGATTAACAATGGGGCTCGTTGTTCACTTAAACTTGAAGAAAAATAAATTGGCAAATTGTACTGTTTGGATGCTTTGCATATATGTTTCTTAGACTATATAGAAGCAATATATACAAAGATTTCAACCGTCTACCTGTTCCATTCATTGATCTACTTGTCGAAAGTTACAATTAATTTCCGTTCAAGGATTAACAATGGGGCTCGTAGTTCACTTAAACTTGAAGTACAAAAAATTGGCGAATTGTACTGTTTGGATGCTTTGCATATATGTTTCTTAGACTATATAGAAGCAATATATACAAAGATTTCAACCGTCTACCTGTTCCATTCATTGTTCTATTTGTCGAAAGTTACAAATAATTTCCTTTAAAGGATTAACAATGGGGCTCGTTGTTCACTTAAACTTGAAGAACAAAAAATTGGCGAATGGTACTGTTTGGATGCTTTGCATATATGTTTCTTAGACTATATAGAAGCAATATATACAAAGATTTCAACCGTCTACCTTTTCCATTCATTGTTCTTCTTGTCGAAAGTTACAAATTATTTCCGATAACGGATTAACCATTGGGGCTCATTGTTCACTTAAACTTGAAGAACAAAAAATTGGCGAATGGTACTGTTTGGATGCTTTGCATATATGTTTCTTAGACTATATAGAAGCAATATATACAAAGATTTCAACCGTCTACCTTTTCCATTCATTGTTCTTCTTGTCGAAAGTTACAAATAATTTCCGATAACGGATTAACCATTGGGGCTCATTGTTCACTTAAACTTGAAGAACAAAAAATTGGCGAATTGTACTGTTTGGATGCTTTGCATATATGTTTCTTATACTATATAGAAGCAATATATACAAAGATTTCTATCGTCTACCTGTTCCATTCATTGTTCTACTTGTCCAAGATTACAAATAATTTCCGATAATGGATTAACAATGGGGCTCATTGTTCACTTAAACTTGAAGAACAAAAAATTGCCGAATTGTACTGTTTGGATGCTTTGCATATATGTTTCGTAGACTATGTAGAAGCAATATATACAAATATTTCAACCGTCTAACTGTTCCATTCATTGTTCTACTTGTCGAAAATTACAAATAATTTCCGATAAAGTATTAACCATTGGTGCTCATTGTTCACTTATACTTGAAGAACAAAAAATTGGCGAATGGTACTGTTTGGATGCTTTGCATATATGTTTCTTAGACTATATAGAAGCAATATATACAAAGATTTCAACCGTCTACCTTTTCCATTCATTGTTCTTCTTGTCGAAAGTTACAAATAATTTCCGATAACGGATTAACCATTGGGGCTCATTGTTTACTTAAACTTGAAGAACAAAAAATTGGCGAGTTGTACTGTTTGGATGCTTTGCATATATGTTTCTTATACTATATAGAAGCAATATATACAAAGATTTCTATCGTCTACCTGTTCCATTCACTGTTCTACTTGTCGAAGATTACAAATAATTTCCGATAATGGATTAACAATGGGGCTCATTGTTCACTTAAACTTGGAGAACAAAAAATTGCCGAATTGTACTGTTTGGATGCTTTGCATATATGTTTCGTAGACTATATAGAAGCAATATATACAAATATTTCAACCGTCTAACTGTTCCATTCATTGTTCTACTTGTCGAAAATTACAAATAATTTCCGATAAAGTATTAACCATTGGTGCTCATTGTTCACTTATACTTGAAGAACAAAAAATTGGCGAATGGTACTGTTTGGATGCTTTGCATATATGTTTCTTAGACTATATAGAAGCAATATATACAAAGATTTCAACCGTCTACCTTTTCCATTCATTGTTCTACTTGTCAAAAGTTACAAATAATTTCCGATAACGGATTAACCATTGGGGCTCATTGTTCACTTAAACTTGAAGAACAAAAAATTGGCGAATTGTACTGTTTGGATGCTTTGCATATATGTTTCGTAGGTTATATAGAAGCAATATATACAATGATTTCAACCGTCTACCTGATCCATTCACTGTTCTACTTGTCGAAAGTTACAAATAATTTCCGTTAAGGGATTAACAATGGGGATCGTAGTTCACTTAAACTTGAAGAACAAAAAATTGGCGAATTGCACTGGTTGGATGCTTTGCGTACATGTTTCTTAGACTATATGGAAGCAATATATACAAAGATTTCAACCGTCTACGTGTTCCAATCATTGTTCTACTTGTCGAAATTTACAAATAATTTCCTTTAAAGGATTAACAATGGGGCTCGTTGTTCACTTAAACTTGAAGAACAAAAAAGTGGCGAATGGTACTGTTTGGATGCTTTGCATATATGTTTCCTAGACTATAAAGAAGCAATATATACATTGATTTCAACCGTCTACCTGTTCCATTCATTGTTCTACTTGTCGCAAGTTACAAATAATTTCCGTTAAAGTATTAACAACGGGGCTCGTAGTTCACTTAAACTTGAAGATCAAATAATTGGCGAATTGTACTGTTTGGATGATTTGCATATATGTTTCTTAGACTATATAGAAGCAATATATACAAAGATTTCAACCGTCTACCTGTTCCATTCATTGTTCTACATGTCGAAAGTTACAAATAATTTCCTTTAAAGGATTAACAATGGGGCTCGTTGTTCACTTAAACTTGAAGAACAATAAATTGGCGAATTGTACTGTTTGGATGCTTTGCATATATGTTTCTTAGACTATATAGAAGCAATATATACAAAGATTTCAACCGTCTACCTGTTCCATTCATTGTTCTACTTGTCGAAATTTACAATTAATTTCCGTTAAAGGATTAACAATGGGGCTCGTCGTTCACTTAAACTTGAAGAACAAAAAATTGGCGAAAGGTACTGTTTGGATGCTTTGCATATATGTTTCTTAGACTATATAGAAGCAATATATACATTGATTTCAACCGGCTACCAGTTCCATTTATTGTTCTACTTCTCGCAAGTTAGAAATAATTTCCGTGAAAGTATTAACAATGGGGCTCGTAGTTCACTTAAACTTGAAGAACAAAAAATTGGCGAATGGTACTGTTTGGATGCTTTGCATATATGTTTCTTAGATTATATAGAAGCAATATATACAAAGATTTCAACCGTCTACCTGTTCCATTCATTGTTCTACTTGTCGAAAATTACAAATAATTTCCGATAAAGGATTAAACATTGGGGCTCATTGTTCACTCAACTTGAAGAACAAAAAATTGTCGAATTGTACTGTTTGGATGCTTTGCATATATGTTTCTTAGACTATATGGAAGCAATATATACAAAGATTTCAACCGTCTACGTGTTCCAATCATTGTTCTACTTGTCGAAATTTACAAATAATTTCCTTTAAAGGATTAACAATGGGGCTCGTTGTTCACTTAAACTTGAAGAACAAAAAAGTGGCGAATGGTACTGTTTGGATGCTTTGCATATATGTTTCTTAGACTATAAAGAAGCAATATATACATTGATTTCAACCGTCTACCTGTTCCATTCATTGTTCTACTTGTCGCAAGTTACAAATAATTTCCGTTAAAGTATTAACAATGGGGCTCGTAGTTCACTTAAACTTGAAGACCAAATAATTGACGAATTGTACTGTTTGGATGATTTGCATATATGTTTCTTAGACTATATAGAAGCAATATATACAAAGATTTCAACCGTCTACCTGTTCCATTCATTGTTCTACTTGTCGAAAGTTACAAATAATTTCCTTTAAAGGATTAACAATGGGGCTCGTTGTTCACTTAAACTTGAAGAACAATATATTGGCGAATTGTACTGTTTGGATGCTTTGCATATATGTTTCTTAGACTATATAGAAGCAATATATACAAAGATTTCAACCGTCTACCTGTTCCATTCATTGTTCTACTTGTCGAAAGTTACAATTAATTTCCGTTCAAGGATTAACAATGGGGCTCGTAGTTCACTTAAACTTGAAGTACAAAAAATTGGCGAATTGTACTGTTTGGATGCTTTGCATATATGTTTCTTAGACTATATAGAAGCAATATATACAAAGATTTCAACCGTCTACCTGTTCCATTCATTGTTCTATTTGTCGAAAGTTACAAATAATTTCCTTTAAAGGATTAACAATGGGGCTCGTTGTTCACTTAAACTTGAAGAACAAAAAATTGGCGAATGGTACTGTTTGGATGCTTTGCATATATGTTTCTTAGACTATATAGAAGCAATATATACAAAGATTTCAACCGTCTACCTTTTCCATTCATTGTTCTTCTTGTCGAAAGTTACAAATAATTTCCGATAACGGATTAACCATTGGGGCTCATTGTTCACTTAAACTTGAAGAACAAAAAATTGGCGAGTTGTACTGTTTGGATGCTTTGTATATATGTTTCTTATACTATATAGAAGCAATATATACAAAGATTTCTATCGTCTACCTGTTCCATTCACTGTTCTACTTGTCGAAGATTACAAATAATTTCCGATAATGGATTAACAATGGGGCTCATTGTTCACTTAAACTTGAAGAACAAAAAATTGCCGAATTGTACTGTTTGGATGCTTTGCATATATGTTTCGTAGACTATATAGAAGCAATATATACAAATATTTCAACCGTCTAACTGTTCCATTCATTGTTCTACTTGTCGAAAATTACAAATAATTTCCGATAAAGTATTAACCATTGGTGCTCAATGTTCACTTATACTTGAAGAACAAAAAATTGGCGACTGGTACTGTTTGGATGCTTTGCATATATGTTTCTTAGACTATATAGAAGCAATATATACAAAGATTTCAACCGTCTACATTTTCCATTCATTGTTCTACTTGTCGAAAGTTACAAATAATTTCCGATAACGGATTAACCATTGGGGCTCATTGTTCACTTAAACTTGAAGAACAAAAAATTGGCGAATTGTACTGTTTGGATGCTTTGCATATATGTTTCGTAGGTTATATAGAAGCAATATATACAATGATTTCAACCGTCTACCTGATCCATTCACTGTTCTACTTGTCGAAAGTTACAAATAATTTCCGTTAAGGGATTAACAATGGGGATCGTAGTTCACTTAAACTTGAAGAACAAAAAATTGGCGAATTGTACTGTTTGGATGCTTTGCGTACATGTTTCTTAGACTATATGGAAGCAATATATACAAAGATTTCAACCGTCTACCTGTTCCATTCATTGTTCTACTTGTCGAAAGTTACAAATAATTTCCTTTAAAGGATTAACAATGGGGCTCGTTGTTCACTTAAACTTGAAGAACAATAAATTGGCGAAAGGTACTGTTTGGATGCTTTGCATATATGTTTCTAAGACTATATAGAAGCAATATATACATTGATTTCAACCGGCTACCAGTTCCATTTATTGTTCTACTTCTCGCAAGTTAGAAATAATTTCCGTGAAAGTATTAACAATGGGGCTCGTAGTTCACTTAAACTTGAAGAACAAAAAATTGGCGAATGGTACTGTTTGGATGCTTTGCATATATGTTTCTTAGATTATATAGAAGCAATATATACAAAGATTTCAACCGTCTACCTGTTCCATTCATTGTTCTACTTGTCGAAAATTACAAATAATTTCCGATAAAGGATTAAACATTGGGGCTCATTGTTCACTCAACTTGAAGAACAAAAAATTGTCGAATTGTACTGTTTGGATGCTTTGCATATATGTTTCTTAGACTATATGGAAGCAATATATACAAAGATTTCAACCGTCTACGTGTTCCAATCATTGTTCTACTTGTCGAAATTTACAAATAATTTCCTTTAAAGGATTAACAATGGGGCTCGTTGTTCACTTAAACTTGAAGAACAAAAAAGTGGCGAATGGTACTGTTTGGATGCTTTGCATATATGTTTCTTAGACTATAAAGAAGCAATATATACATTGATTTCAACCGTCTACCTGTTCCATTCATTGTTCTACTTGTCGCAAGTTACAAATAATTTCCGTTAAAGTATTAACAATGGGGCTCGTAGTTCACTTAAACTTGAAGACCAAATAATTGACGAATTGTACTGTTTGGATGATTTGCATATATGTTTCTTAGACTATATAGAAGCAATATATACAAAGATTTCAACCGTCTACCTGTTCCATTCATTGTTCTACTTGTCGAAAGTTACAAATAATTTCCTTTAAAGGATTAACAATGGGGCTCGTTGTTCACTTAAACTTGAAGAACAATATATTGGCGAATTGTACTGTTTGGATGCTTTGCATATATGTTTCTTAGACTATATAGAAGCAATATATACAAAGATTTCAACCGTCTACCTGTTCCATTCATTGTTCTACTTGTCGAAAGTTACAATTAATTTCCGTTCAAGGATTAACAATGGGGCTCGTAGTTCACTTAAACTTGAAGTACAAAAAATTGGCGAATTGTACTGTTTGGATGCTTTGCATATATGTTTCTTAGACTATATAGAAGCAATATATACAAAGATTTCAACCGTCTACCTGTTCCATTCATTGTTCTATTTGTCGAAAGTTACAAATAATTTCCTTTAAAGGATTAACAATGGGGCTCGTTGTTCACTTAAACTTGAAGAACAAAAAATTGGCGAATGGTACTGTTTGGATGCTTTGCATATATGTTTCTTAGACTATATAGAAGCAATATATACAAAGATTTCAACCGTCTACCTTTTCCATTCATTGTTCTTCTTGTCGAAAGTTACAAATAATTTCCGATAACGGATTAACCATTGGGGCTCATTGTTCACTTAAACTTGAAGAACAAAAAATTGGCGAGTTGTACTGTTTGGATGCTTTGCATATATGTTTCTTATACTATATAGAAGCAATATATACAAAGATTTCTATCGTCTACCTGTTCCATTCACTGTTCTACTTGTCGAAGATTACAAATAATTTCCGATAATGGATTAACAATGGGGCTCATTGTTCACTTAAACTTGAAGAACAAAAAATTGCCGAATTGTACTGTTTGGATGCTTTGCATATATGTTTCGTAGACTATATAGAAGCAATATATACAAATATTTCAACCGTCTAACTGTTCCATTCATTGTTCTACTTGTCGAAAATTACAAATAATTTCCGATAAAGTATTAACCATTGGTGCTCAATGTTCGCTTATACTTGAAGAACAAAAAATTGGCGAATGGTACTGTTTGGATGCTTTGCATATATGTTTCTTAGACTATATAGAAGCAATATATACAAAGATTTCAACCGTCTACCTTTTCCATTCATTGTTCTACTTGTCGAAAGTTACAAATAATTTCCGATAACGGATTAACCATTGGGGCTCATTGTTCACTTAAACGTGAAGAACAAAAAATTGGCGAATTGTACTGTTTGGATGCTTTGCATATATGTTTCGTAGGTTATATAGAAGCAATATATACAATGATTTCAACCGTCTACCTGATCCATTCACTGTTCTACTTGTCGAAAGTTACAAATAATTTCCGTTAAGGGATTAACAATGGGGATCGTAGTTCACTTAAACTTGAAGAACAAAAAATTGGCGAATTGTACTGTTTGGATGCTTTGCGTACATGTTTCTTAGACTATATGGAAGCAATATATACAAAGATTTCAACCGTCTACGTGTTCCAATCATTGTTCTACTTGTCGAAATTTACAAATAATTTCCTTTAAAGGATTAACAATGGGGCTCGTTGTTCACTTAAACTTGAAGAACAAAAAAGTGGCGAATGGTACTGTTTGGATGCTTTGCATATATGTTTCTTAGACTATAAAGAAGCAATATATACATTGATTTCAACCGTCTACCTGTTCCATTCATTGTTCTACTTGTCGAAAGTTACAAATAATTTCCTTTAAAGGATTAACAATGGGGCTCGTTGTTCACTTAAACATGAAGAACAATAAATTGGCGAATTGTGCTGTTTGGATGCTTTGCATATATGTTTCTTAGACTATATAGAAGCAATATCTACAAAGATTTCAACCGTCTACCTGTTCCATTCATTGTTCTACTTGTCGAAAGTTACAATTAATTTCCGTTAAAGGATTAACAATGGGGCTCGTAGTTCACTTAAACTTGAAGTACAAAAAATTGGCGAATTGTACTGTTTGGATGCTTTGCATATATGTTTCGTAGACTATATAGAAGCAATATATACAAATATTTCAACCGTCTAACTGTTCCATTCATTGTTCTACTTGTCGAAATTTACAAATAATTTCCGATAAAGGATTAACCATTGGGTCTCATTGTTCACTTAAACTTGAAGAACAAAAAATTGGCGAATTGTACTGTTTGGATGCTTTTCATATATGTTTCTTAGACTATATAGAAGCAATATATACAAAGATTTCAACCGTCTACCTGTTCCATTCATTGTTCTACTTGTCGAAATTTACAAATAATTTCCGATAAAGGATTAACCATTGGGTCTCATTGTTCACTTAAACTTGAAGAACAAAAAATTGGCGAATTGTACTGTTTGGATGCTTTTCATATATGTTTCTTAGACTATATAGAAGCAATATATACAAAGATTTCAACCGTCTACCTGTTCCATTCATTGTTCTACTTGTCGAAAATTACAAATAATTTCCGATAAAGGATTAACCATTGGGGCTCATTGTTCACTAAACTTGAAGAACAAAAAATTGTCGAATTGTACTGTTTGGATGCTTTGCATATATGTTTCTTAGACTATATAGAAGCAATATATACAATGATTTCAACCGTCTACCTGTTCCATTCATTTTTCTACTTGTCGAAAGTTACAAATAATTTCCGCTAAGGGATTAACAATGGGGATCGTAGTTTACTTAAACTTGAAGAACAAAAAATTGGCGAATTGTACTGTTTGGATGCTTTGCATATATGTTTCTTAGACTATTTAGAAGCAATATATACAATGATTTCAACCGTCTACCTATTCCATTCATTGTTCTACTTGCCGAAATTTACAAATAATTTCCTTTAAAGGATTAACAATGGGGCTCGTAGTTCACTTAAACATGAAGAACAAAAAATTGGCGAATGGTACTGTTTGGATGCTTGCATATATGTTTCTTAGACTATATAGAAGCAATATATACAAAGATTTCAACCGTCTACCTGTTCCATTCATTGTTCTACTTGTCGAAAGTTACAAATAATTTCCTTTAAAGGATTAACAATGGGGCTCGTTATTCACTTTGTTACTACCCTCGAAAGGGTAGTAATTTCTTACTACCCCGGAAAGGGTAGTAATTTCTTACTACCCCGGAAAGGGTAATAATCTCAAATTTATTCGTATTTATCTGATTCCAACAATATTCTTTTCATTTTTCTTTATGAATCACACCAGACACATGCATACATCCTCAGCTGTTTTCGATCGATATTTCTTGGCAGAGCCAGGTTCGTCGAACTCAGCTGAAACATTTGACAACCACGCTACACGTACAATCGCATACCACCATACACATATTCACACAACCATGCATAGAACTTTCCAAGCATTTCGATACACATACCAATTAAACAAACATTACACGCATTTTCCACCCCTCCCAGAATATTCCAAACAGTTCTATGCAATCACATAATAAGACATTTATACATACACAACGCACACACTCAACAACGGAACAGATAAATACGAGTAACCGCACCCCGGCGATCACTTCCATTACGACTTCGACTACGACTTCGACTTCGACTACCATTTCCTCCTCTTATTCATATCGTTACACCATTTACCAAACCCAGTAATTTTTGGTACCTCCAATTTAATTTTGATTTTTTGAATAAACATATTTTACGCAAAAAACTAGTCGCAGTGACTAACCGTGACTGCGACGAGATTCGAGATTTATTATCCCGATCTCCACATAACACACGCCCGAGAGATCATCGACTCCGAATATCGGAACGACACGTCCTTGGGACATTATCACAGTCCTCCGATTTCGGAGCCATTCTCGGACGAGCCGGCATCGGCAGAAACCACCGAACACACTTAAACTTGAAGAACAATAAATTGGCGAATTGTGCTGTTTGGATGCTTTGCATATATGTTTCTTAGACTATATAGAAGCAATATCTACAAAGATTTCAACCGTCTACCTGTTCCATTCATTGTTCTACTTGTCGAAAGTTACAATTAATTACCGTTAAAGGATTAACAATGGGGCTCGTAGTTCACTTAAACTTGACGAACAAAAAATTGGCGAATGGTACTGTTTGGATGCTTTGCGTACATGTTTCTTAGACTATATGGAAGCAATATATACAAAGATTTCAACCGTCTACCTGTTCCATTCATTGTTCTACTTGTAGAAACTTACAAATAATTTCCCTTTCATGATTATCAATGGGGTTCGTTGTGCACTTAAACTTGAAGATCAAAAAATTGGCGAATGTTACTGTTTAGATGCTTTGCATATAGGTTTCTTAGACTATATAGAAGCAATATATACAATGATTTCAACCGTCTACCTGTTCCATTCATAGTTCTACTTGTCGACAATTACAAATAATTTCCGTTTCATGATTATCAATGGGGCTCGTTGTTCACGTACACTTGAAGAACAAAAAATTGGCGAATGGTACTGTTTGGATGCTTTGCATATATGTTTCTTAGACTATATAGAAGCAACATATAGAAAGATTTCACCCGGCTACCTGTTCTATTCATTGTTCTACTTGTAGAAAGTTACGAATAATTTCCGTTTCATGATTATCAGTGGGGCTTGTTGTTCACTTAAACTTGATGAACAAAAAATTGGCGAATGGTACTGTTTGGATGCTTTGCATATAAGTTTCTTAGACTATATAGAAGCAATATATACAAAGATTTCAACCGTCTACCTGTTCCATTCATTGTTCTACTTGTCGAAAGTTACAAATAATTTCCGATAAAGGATTAACAATGGGGCTCATTGTTAACTTAACCTTGAAGAACAAAAAATTGGCGAATGGTACTGTTTGGATGCTTTGCATATATGTTTCTTAGGCTATACTGAAGCAATATATACAATGTTTTCAACCGTCTACCTGTTCCATTCATTCTTTTACTTGTCGAAAGTTACAAATAATTTCCGTTAAAGGATTAACAATGGGGATCGTAGTTCACTTAAACTTGAAGAACAATAAATTGGCAAATTGTACTGTTTGGATGCTTTGCATATATGTTTCTTAGACTATATAGAAGCAATATATACTATGATATCCATCGTCAACCTGTTCCATTCATTGTTCTACTTGTCGAAAGTTACAAATAAATTCCTTTAAAGGATTAACAATGGGGCTCGTAGTTCACTTAAACTTGAAGAACAAAAAATTGTCTAATGGTACTGTTTGGATGCTTTGCATATATGTTTCTTAGACTATATAGAAGCAATATATAGAAAGATTTCACCCGTCTACCTGTTCTATTCATTGTTCTACTTGTAGAAAGTTACAAATAATTTCCGTTTCATGATTACCAATGGGGCTCGTTGTTCACTTAAACTTGAAGAACAAAAAATTGGCGACTGGTACTGTTTGGATGCTTTGCATATATGTTTCTTAGACTATATAGAAGCAATATATACAAATATTTCAACCGTCTACCTGTTCCAGTCACTGTTCTACTTGTCGAAAGTTACAAATAATTTCCGTTAAAGGATTAACAATGGGGCTCGTAGTTCACTTAAACTTGTAGATCAAAAAATTGGCGAATTGTACTGTTTGGATGCTTTGCATATATGTTTTTCAGACTATATAGAAGCAATATATACAAAGATTTCAACCGTCTACCTGTTCCATTCATTGTTCTACTTGTAGAAACTTACAAATAATTTCCCTTTCATGATTATCAATGGGGTTCGTTGTGCACTTAAACTTGAAGATCAAAAAATTGGCGAATGTTACTGTTTAGATGCTTTGCATATAGGTTTCTTAGACTATATAGAAGCAATATATACAATGATTTCAACCGTCTACCTGTTCCATTCATAGTTCTACTTGTCGACAATTACAAATAATTTCCGTTTCATGATTATCAATGGGGCTCGTTGTTCACGTACACTTGAAGAACAAAAAATTGGCGAATGGTACTGTTTGGATGCTTTGCATATATGTTTCTTAGACTATATAGAAGCAACATATAGAAAGATTTCACCCGGCTACCTGTTCTATTCATTGTTCTACTTGTAGAAAGTTACGAATAATTTCCGTTTCATGATTATCAGTGGGGCTTGTTGTTCACTTAAACTTGATGAACAAAAAATTGGCGAATGGTACTGTTTGGATGCTTTGCATATAAGTTTCTTAGACTATATAGAAGCAATATATACAAAGATTTCAACCGTCTACGTGTTCCAATCATTGTTCTACTTGTCGAAATTTACAAATAATTTCCTTTAAAGGATTAACAATGGGGCTCGTTGTTCACTTAAACTTGAAGAACAATAAATTGGCGAATTGTACTGTTTGTATGCTTAGCATATATGTGTCTTAGACTCTATAGAAGCAATATATACAATGATTTCAACCGTCTACCTGTTCCATTCATTGTTCCATTTGTCGAAAGTTACAAATAATTCCCGATAAAGGATTAACAATGGGGCTCGTTGTTCACTTAAACTTGAAGAACAAAAAATTGGCGAATGGTACTGTTTGGATGCTTTGCGTACATGTTTCTGAGACTATATGGAAGCAATATATACAATGATTTCAACCGTCTACCTGTTCCATTCATTGTTCTACTTGTCGAAATTTACAAATAATTTCCTTTAAAGGATTAACAATGGGGCTCGTAGTTCACTTAAACTTGAAGAGCAAAAAATTGGCGAATTGTACTGTTTGGATGCTTTGCATATATGTTTCTTAGACTATATAGAAGCAATATATAGAAGGATTTCCTCCGTCTACCTGTTCCATTCATTTATATACTTGTAGAAAATTACAATTAATTTCCGTTAAAGTATTAACAATGGGGCTCGTAGTTCACATAAACCTGAAGAACAAAAAATTGGCGAATTGTACTGTTTGGATGCTTTGCATATATGTTTCTTAGACTATATAGAAGCAACATATACAAAGATTTCAACCGTCTACGTGTTCCAATCATTGTTCTACTTGTCGAAATTTACAAATAATTTCCTTTAAAGGATTAACAATGGGGCTCGTTGTTCACTTAAACTTGAAGAACAATAAATTGGCGAATTGTACTGTTTGGATGCTTTGCATATATGTTTCTTAGACTCTATAGAAGCAATATATACAATGATTTCAACCGTCTACCTGTTCCATTCATTGTTCCATTTGTCGAAAGTTACAAATAATTTCCGTTAAAGGATTAACAATGGGGCCCATTGTTCACTTAAACTTGAAGAACAATAAATTTGCGAATGTTACTGTTTAGATGCTTTGCATATATGTTTCTTAGACTATATAGAAGCAATATATACAAAGATCTCAACCGTCTACCTGTACCATTCATTGATCTACTTGTAGAAAGTTACAAATAATTTCCATTTCATGATTATCAATGGGGTTCGTTGTTCACTTAAACTTGAAGAACAAAAAATTGGCAAATTGTAGTGATTGGATGCTTTGCATATATGTTTCTTAGACTATATAGAAGCAATGTATACAATGATTTCAACCGACTACCTGTTCCATTCATTGTTCTACTTGTAGAAAGTTACATATAATTTCCATTTCATGATTATCAATGGGGCTCGTTGTTCACTTCAACTTGAAGAACAACAAATTGGCGAATGGTGCTGTTTGGATGCTTTGCATATATGTTTCTTAGACTATATTGAAGCAATATATACAAAGATTTCAACCGCATACCTGTTCCATTCATTGTTCTACTTGTCGAAAGTTGCAAATAATTTCCGATAAAGGATTAACGATTGGGGCTCATTGTTCACTTAAACTTGAAGAACAATAAATTGGCAAATTGTACTGTTTGGATGCTTTGCGTACATGTTTCTTAGACTATATGGAAGCAATATATACAAAGATTTCAACCGTCTACGTGTTCCAATCATTGTTCTACTTGTCGAAATTTACAAATAATTTCCTTTAAAGGATTAACAATGTGGCTCGTTGTTCACTTAAACCTGAAGAACAATAAATTGGCAAATTGTACTGATTTGATGCTTTGCATATATGTTTCTTAGACTATATAGAAGCATTATATACAAAGATTTCAACCGTCTACCTGTTCCATTCATTGTTCTACTTGTCGAAAATTACAAATAATTTCCGATAAAGGATTAACAATGGGGCTCATTGTTCACTTAAACTTGAAGAACAAAAAATTGGCGAATGGTACTGTTTGGATACTTTGCGTACATGTTTCTTAGATTATATGGAAGCAATATATACAAAGATTTCAACCGTCTACGTGTTCCAATCATTGTTCTACTTGTCGAAAGTTACAAATAATTTCCGTTAAGGGATTAACAATGGGGATCGTAGCTTACTTAAACTTGAAGAACAAGAAATTGGCAAATTGTACTGTTTGGATGATTTGCATATATGTTTCTTAGACTATATAGAAGCAATATATACAATGATTTCAACCGTCTACCTATTCCATTCATTGTTCTACTTGCCGAAATTTACAAATAATTTCCTTTAAAGGATTAACAATGGGGCTCGTAGTTCACTTAAACTTGAAGAACAAAAAATTGGCGAATGGTACTGTTTGGATGCTTTGCATATATGTTTCTTAGACTATATAGAAGCAATATATAGAAGGATTTCCTCCGTCTACCTGTTCCATTCATTGTTCTACTTGTAGAAAATTACAATTAATTTCCGTTAAAGTATTAACAATGGGGCTCGTAGTTCACATAAACCTGAAGAACAAAAAATTGGCGAATTGTACTGTTTGGATGCTTTGCATATATGTTTCTTAGACTATATAGAAGCAACAAAGATTTCAACCGTCTACGTGTTCCAATCATTGTTCTACTTGTCGAAATTTACAAATAATTTCCTTTAAAGGATTAACAATGGGGCTCGTTGTTCACTTAAACTTGAAGAACAATAAATTGGCGAATTGTACTGTTTGGATGCTTTGCATATATGTGTCTTAGACTCTATAGAAGCAATATATACAATGATTTCAATCGTCTACCTGTTCCATTCATTGTTCCATTTGTCGAAAGTTACAAATAATTCCCGAAAAAGGATTAACCATTGGGGCTCATTGGTCACTTAAACTTGAAGAACAAAAAATTGGCGAATGGTACTGTTTGGATGCTTTGCACATATGTTTCTTAGACTATATAGAAGCAATATATACAATGATTTCAACAGTCTACCTGTTCCATTCATTGTTCTACTTGTCGAAAGTTACAAATAATTCCCGATAAAGGATTAACCATTGGGGCTCATTGGTCACTTAAACTTGAAGAACAAAAAATTGGCGAATGGTACTGTTTGGATGCTTTGCGTACATGTTTCTTAGACTATATGGAAGCAATATATACAAAGATTTCAACCGTCTACGTGTTCCAATCATTGTTCTACTTGTCGAAATTTACAAATAATTTCCTTTAAAGGATTAACAATGGGGCTCGTTGTTCACTTAAACTTGAAGAACAATGAATTAGCGAATGGTACTGTTTGGATGCTTTGCACATATGTTTCTTAGACTATATGGAAGCAATATATACAAATATTTCAACCGTCTACGTGTGCCAATCATTGTTCTACTCGTCGAAATTTACAAATAATTTCCTTTAAAGGATTAACAATGGGGCTCATTGTTCACTTAAACTTGAAGAACAAAAAATTGGCGAATTGTACTGTTTGGATGCTTTGCATATATGTTTCTTAGACTATATAGAAACAATATATACATTGATTTCAACCGTCTACCTGTTCCATTCATTGTTCTACTTGTCGCAAGTTACAAATAATTTCCGTTAAAGTATTAACAATGGGGCTCGTAGTTCACTTAAACTTGAAGATCAAATAATTGGCGAATTGTACTGTTTGGATAATATGCAGATATGTTTCTTAGACTATATAGAAGCAATATATAGAAGGATTTCCTCCGTCTACCTGTTCCATTCATTGTTCTACTTGTAGAAAATTACAATTAATTTCCGTTAAAGTATTAACAATGGGGCTCGTAGTTCACATAAACTTGAAGAACAAAAAATTGGCGAATGGTACTGTTTGGATGCTTTGCATATATGTTTCTTAGACTATGTAGAAGCAATATATATAATGATTTCAACCGTCTACCTGTTCCATTCATTGTTCTACATGTCGAAAGTTACAAATAATTTCCGTTTCATGATTATCAATGGGGCTCGTTGTTCACTTAAACTTGAAGAACAAAAAATTGGCGAATGGTACTGTTTGGATGCTTTGCATATATGTTTCTTAGACTATATAGAAGCAATATATACAAAGATTTCAACCGTCTACCTGTTCCATTCATTGTTCTACTTGTCGAAAGTTGCAAATAATTTCCGATAAAGGATTAACAATAGGGCTCATTGTTCACTTAAACTTGAAGAACAAAAAATTGGCGAATGGTACTGTTTGGATGATTTGCGTACATGTTTCTTAGACTATATGGAAGCAATATATACAAAGATTTCAACCGTCGACGTGTTCCAATCATTGTTCTACTTGTCGAAATTTACAAATAATTTCCTTTAAAGGATTAACAATGCGGCTCGTTGTTCACTTAAACTTGAAGAACAAAAAATTGGCGAATGGTACTGTTTGGATGCTTTGCATATATGTTTCTTAGACTATATAGAAGCAATATATACAAAGATTTCAACCGTCTACCTGTTCCATTCATTGTTCTACTTGTCGAAAGTTGCAAATAATTTCCGATAAAGGATTAACAATGGGGCTCATTGTTCACTTAAACTTGAAGAACAAAAAATTGGCGAATGGTACTGTTTGGGTGCTTTGCGTACATGTTTCTTAGACTATATGGAAGCAATATATACAAAGATTTCAACCGTCGACGTGTTCCAATCATTGTTCTACTTGTCGAAATTTACAAATAATTTCCTTTAAAGGATTAACAATGGGGCTCGTAGTTGACTTAAACTTGAAGAACAAAAAATTGGCGAATTGTACTGTTTGGATGCTTTGCATATATGTTTCTTAGACTATATAGAAGCAGTATATAGAAGGATTTCCTCCGTCTACCTGTTCCATTCATTGTTCTACTTGTAGAAAATTACAATTAATTCCCTTTAAAGGATTAACAATGGGGCTCGTAGTTCACTTAAACTTGAAGAACAAAAAATTGGCGAATTGTACTGTTTGGATGCTTTGCACATATGTTTCTTAGACTATATAGAAGCAATATATACAATGATTTCAACAGTCTACCTGTTCCATTCACTGTTCTACTTGTCGAAGATTACAAATAATTTCCTTTAAAGGATTAACAATGGGGCTCGTAGTTCACTTAAACTTGAAGAACAAAAAATTGGCGAATGGTACTGTTTGGATGCTTTGCGTACATGTTTCTTAGACTATATGGAAGCAATATATACAAAGAATTCAACCGTCTAAGTGTTTCAATCATTGTTCTACTTGTCGAAATTTACAAATAATTTCCTTTAAAGGATTAAAAATGGGGCTCGTTGTTCACTTAAACTTGAAGAACAATGAATTGGCGACTGGTACTGTTTGGATGCTTTGCATATATGTGTCTTAGACTCTATAGAAGCAATATATACAATGATTTCAACCGTCTACCTGTTCCATTCATTGTTCCATTTGTCGAAAGTTACAAATAATTCCCGATAAAGGATTAACCATTGGGGCTCATTGGTCACTTAAACTTGAAGAACAAAAAATTGGCGAATGGTACTGTTTGGATGCTTTGCACATATGTTTCTTAGACTATATAGAAGCAATATATACAATGATTTCAACAGTCTACCTGTTCCATTCATTGTTCTACTTGTCGAAAGTTACAAATAATTCCCGATAAAGGATTAACCATTGGGGCTCATTGGTCACTTAAACTTGAAGAACAAAAAATTGGCGAATTGTACTGTTTGGATGCTTTGCATATATGTTTCGTAAGTTATATAGAAGCAATATATACAATGATTTCAACCGTCTACCTGATCCATTCACTGTTCTACTTGTCGAAAGTTACAAATAATTTCCGTTAAGGGATTAACAATGGGGATCGTAGTTCACTTAAACTTGAAGAACAAAAAATTGGCGAATTGTACTGTTTGGATGCTTTGCGTACATGTTTCTTAGACTATATGGAAGCAATATATACAAAGATTTCAACCGTCTACGTGTTCCAATCATTGTTCTACTTGTCGAAATTTACAAATAATTTCCTTTAAAGGATTAACAATGGGGCTCGTTGTTCACTTAAACTTGAAGAACAAAAAAGTGGCGAATGGTACTGTTTGGATGCTTTGCATATATGTTTCTTAGACTATAAAGAAGCAATATATACATTGATTTCAACCGTCTACCTGTTCCATTCATTGTTCTACTTGTCGCAAGTTACAAATAATTTCCGTTAAAGTATTAACAATGGGGCTCGTAGTTCACTTAAACTTGAAGATCAAATAATTGGCGAATTGTACTGTTTGGATGATTTGCATATATGTTTCTTAGACTATATAGAAGCAATATATACAAAGATTTCAACCGTCTACCTGTTCCATTCATTGTTCTACTTGTCGAAAGTTACAAATAATTTCCTTTAAAGGATTAACAATGGGGCTCGTTGTTCACTTAAACTTGAAGAACAATAAATTGGCGAATTGTACTGTTTGGATGCTTTGCATATATGTTTCTTAGACTATATAGAAGCAATATATACAAAGATTTCAACCGTCTACCTGTTCCATTCATTGTTCTACTTGTCGAAAGTTACAATTAATTTCCGTTAAAGGATTAACAATGGGGCTCGTCGTTCACTTAAACTTGAAGAACAAAAAATTGGCGAATGGTACTGTTTGGATGCTTTGCATATATGTTTCTTAGATTATATAGAAGCAATAGATACAAAGATTTCAACCGTCTACCTGTTCCATTCATTGTTCTACTTGCCGAAATTTACAAATAATCTCCTTTAAAGGATTAACAATGGGGCTCGTAGTTCACTTAAACATGAAGAACAAAAAATTGGCGAATGGTACTGTTTGGATGCTTTGCATATATGTTTCTTAGACTATATAGAAGCAATATATACAAAGATTTCAACCGTCTACCTGTTCCATTCATTGTTCTACTTGTCGAAAGTTACAAATAATTTCCTTTAAAGGATTAACAATGGGGCTCGTTGTTCACTTAAACTTGAAGAACAATAAATTGGCGAATTGTGCTGTTTGGATGCTTTTCATATATGTTTCTTAGACTATATAGAAGCAATATCTACAAAGATTTCAACCGTCTACCTGTTCCATTCATTGTTCTACTTGTCGAAAGTTACAATTAATTTCCGTTAAAGGATTAACAATGGGGCTCGTAGTTCACTTAAACTTGAAGTACAAAAAATTGGCGAATTGTACTGTTTGGATGCTTTGCATATATGTTTCTTAGACTATATAGAAGCAATATATACAAAGATTTCAACCGTCTACCTGTTCCATTCATTGTTCTACTTGTCGAAAGTTACAAATAATTTCCTTTAAAGGATTAACAATGGGGCTCGTTGTTCACTTAAACATGAAGAACAATAAATTGGCGAATTGTGCTGTTTGGATGCTTTGCATATATGTTTCTTAGACTATATAGAAGCAATATCTACAAAGATTTCAACCGTCTACCTGTTCCATTCCTTGTTCTACTTGTCGAAAGTTACAATTAATTTCCGTTAAAGGATTAACAATGGGGCTCGTAGTTCACTTAAACTTGAAGTACAAAAAATTGGCGAATTGTACTGTTTGGATGCTTTGCATATATGTTTCGTAGACTATATAGAAGCAATATATACAAATATTTCAACCGTCTAACTGTTCCATTCATTGTTCTACTTGTCGAAATTTACAAATAATTTCCGATAAAGGATTAACCATTGGGTCTCATTGTTCACTTAAACTTGAAGAACAAAAAATTGGCGAATTGTACTGTTTGGATGCTTTGCATATATGTTTCTTAGACTATATAGAAGCAATATATACAAAGATTTCAACCGTCTACCTGTTCCATTCATTGTTCTACTTGTCGAAAATTACAAATAATTTCCGATAAAGGATTAACCATTGGGGCTCATTGTTCACTAAACTTGAAGAACAAAAAATTGTCGAATTGTACTGTTTGGATGCTTTGCATATATGTTTCTTAGACTATATAGAAGCAATATATACAATGATTTCAACCGCCTACCTGTTCCATTCATTGTTCTACTTGTCGAAAGTTACAAATAATTTCCGTTAAGGGATTAACAATGGGGATCGTAGTTTACTTAAACTTGAAGAACAAAAAATTGGCGAATTGTACTGTTTGGATGCTTTGCATATATGTTTCTTAGCCTATATAGAAGCAATATATACAAAGATTTCAACCATCTACCTGTTCCATTCATTGTTCTACTTGTCAAAAGTTACAAATAATTTCCGATAACGGATTAACCATTGGGGCTCATTGTTCACTTAAACTTGAAGAACAAAAAATTGGCGAATTGTACTGTTTGGATGCTTTGCATATATGTTTCGTAGGTTATATAGAAGCAATATATACAATGATTTCAACCGTCTACCTGATCCATTCATTGTTCTACTTGTCGAAATTTACAAATAATTTCCCTTAAAGGATTAACAATGGGGCTCGTTGTTCACTTAAACTTGAAGAACAAAAAATTGGCGAATGGTACTGTTTGGATGCTTTGCATATATGTTTCTTAGATTATATAGAAGCAATATATACAAAGATTTCAACCGTCTACCTGTTCCATTCATTGTTCTACTTGTCGAAAATTACAAATAATTTCCGATAAAGGATTAACCATTGGGGCTCATTGTTCACTAAACTTGAAGAACAAAAAATTGTCGAATTGTACTGTTTGGATGCTTTGCATATATGTTTCTTAGACTATATAGAAGCAACATATACAATGATTTCAACCGTCTACCTTTTCCATTCATTGTTCTACTTGTCGATAGTTACAATTAATTTCCGATAACGGATTAACCATTGGGGCTCATTGTTTACTTAAACTTGAAGAACAAAAAATTGGCGAATTGTACTGTTTGGATGCTTTGCATATATGTTTCTTATACTATATAGAAGCAATATATACAAAGATTTCAACCGTCTACCTGTTCCATTCACTGTTCTACTTGTCGATAGTTACAAATAATTTCCTTTAAAGGATTAACAATGGGGCTCGTTGTTCACTTAAACTTGAAGAACAAAAAAGTGGCGAATGGTACTGTTTGGATGCTTTGCATATATGTTTCTTAGACTATAAAAAAGCAATATATACATTGATTTCAACCGTCTACCTGTTCCATTCATTGTTCTACTTGTCGCAATTTACAAATAATTTCCGTTAAAGTATTGACAATGGGGCTCGTAGTTCACTTAAACTTGAAGATCAAATAATTGGCGAATTGTACTGTTTGGATGATTTGCATATATGTTTCTTAGACTATATAGAAGCAATATATACAAAGATTTCAACCGTCTACCTGTTCCATTCATTGTTCTACTTGTAGAAAATTACAATTAATTTCCGTTAAAGTATTAACAATGGGGCTCGTAGTTCACATAAACTTGAAGAACAAAAAATTGGCGAATGGTACTGTTTGGATGCTTTGCATATATGTTGCTTAGACTATATGGAAGCAATATATACAAATATTTCAACCGTCTACGTGTGCCAATCATTGTTCTACTCGTCGAAATTTACAAATAATTTCCTTTAAAGGATTAACAATGTGGCTCGTTGTTCACTTAAACCTGAAGAACACAAAATTGGCGAATGGTACTCTTTGGATGCTTTGCATATATGTTTCTTAGACTATATAGATGCAATATATACAAAGATTTCATCCGTCTACCTGTTCCATTCATTGTTCTACTTGTCGAAATTTACAAATAATTTCCTTTAAAGGATTAACAATGGGGCTCGTAGTTCACTTAAACTTGAAGAACAATGAATTGGCGACTGGTACTGTTTGGATGCTTTGCATATATGTTTCTTAGACTATATAGAAGCAGTATATAGAAAGATTTCAACCGTCTACCTGTTCCATTCATTGTTCTACTTGTCGAAAGTTGCAAATAATTTCCGATAAAGGATTAACAATGGGGCTCATTGTTCACTTAAACTTGAAGAACAAAAAATTGGCGAATAGTACTGATTTGATGCTTTGCATATATGTTTCTTAGACTATATAGAAGCAGTATATAGAAGGATTTCCTCCGTCTACCTGTTCCATTCATTGTTCTACTTGTAGAAAATTACAATTAATTTCCTTTAAAGGATTAACAATGGGGCTCGTAGTTCACTTAAACTTGAAGAACAAAAAATTGGCGAATTGTACTGTTTGGATGCTTTGCACATATGTTTCTTAGACTATATAGAAGCAATATATACAATGATTTCAACAGTCTACCTGTTCCATTCATTGTTCTACTTGTCGAAATTTACAACTAACTTCCTTTAAAGGATTAACAATGGGGCTCGTAGTTCACTTAAACTTGAAGAACAAAAAATTGGCGAATGGTACTGTTTGGATGCTTTGCATATATGTTTCTTAGATTATATAGAAGCAATATATACAAAGATTTCAACCGTCGACGTGTTCCAATCATTGTTCTACTTGTCGAAAGTTACAAATAATTTCCTTTAAAGGATTAACAATGGGGCTCGTAGTTCACTTCAACTTGAAGAACAAAAAATTGGCGAATGGTACTGTTTGATTGCTTTGCATATATGTTTCTTAGACTATATAGAAGCAATATATACAATGACTTCAACCGTCTACGTGTTCCAATCATTGTTCTACTTGTCGAAATTTACAAATAATTTCCGATAAAGGATTAACAACGGGGCTCATAGTTCACTTAAAATTGAAGAACAAAAAATTGGCGAATTGTACTGTTTGGATGCTTTGCATATGTGTTTCTTAGACTATTTAGAAGCAATATATAGAAAGATTTCACCCGTCCACCTGTACTATTCATTGTTCTACTTGTAGAAAGTTACAAATAATTTCCGTTTCATGATTATCAATGGGCCCCGTTGTTCACTTAAACTTGAAGAACAAAAAATTGGCGACTGGTACTGTTTGGATGCTTTGCATATATGTTTCTTAGCCTATATAGAAGCAATATATACAAAGATTTCAACCATCTACCTGTTCCATTCATTGTTCTACTTGTCGAAAATTACAAATAATTTCCGATAACGGATTAACCATTGGGGCTCATTGTTCACTTAAACTTGAAGAACAAAAAATTGGCGAATTGTACTGTTTGGATGCTTTGCATATATGTTTCTTATACTATATAGAAGCAATATATACAAAGATTTCAACCGTCTACCTGTTCCATTCACTGTTCTACTTGTCGAAAGTTACAAATAATTTCCGTTAAGGGATTAACAATGGGGATCGTAGTTCACTTAAACTTGAAGAACAAAAAATTGGCGAATTGTACTGTTTGGATGCTTTGCGTACATGTTTCTTAGACTATATGGACGCAATATATACAAAGATTTCAACCGTCTACGTGTTCCAATCATTGTTCTACTTGTCGAAATTTACAAATAATTTCCTTTAAAGGATTAACAATGGGGATCGTTGTTCACTTAAACTTGAAGAACAAAAAAGTGGCGTATGGTACTGTTTGGATGCTTTGCATATATGTTTCTTAGACTATAAAGAAGCAATATATACATTGATTTCAACCGTCTACCTGTTCCATTCATTGTTCTACTTGCCGCAAGTTACAAATAATTTCCGTTAATGTATTAACAATGGGTCTCGTAGTTCCCTCAAACTTGAAGATCAAATAATTGGCGAATTGTACTGTTTGGATGATTTGCATATATGTTTCTTAGACTATATAGAAGCAATATATACAAAGATTTCAACCGTCTACCTGTTCCATTCATTGTTCTACTTGTCGAAAGTTACAAATAATTTCCGTTAAGGGATTAACAATGGGGATCGTAGTTTACTTAAACTTGAAGAACAAGAAATTGGCGAATTGTACTGTTTGGATGATTTGCATATATGTTTCTTAGACTATATAGAAGCAATATATACAATGATTTCAACCGTCTACCTATTCCATTCATTGTTCTACTTGCCGAAATTTACAAATAATTTCCTTTAAAGGATTAACAATGGGGCTCGTCGTTCACTTAAACTTGAAGAACAAAAAATTGGCGAATTGTACTGTTTGGATGCTTTGCATATGTGTTTCTTAGACTATTTAGAAGCAATATATACAAATATTTCAACCATCTACCTATTCCATTCATTGTTCTACTTGCCGAAATTTACAAATAATTTCCTTTAAAGGATTAACAATGGGGCTCATTGTTCACTTAAACTTGAAGATCAAAAAATTGGCGAATTGTTCTGTTTGGATGCTTTGCATATATGTTTTTTAGACTATATAGAAGCAATATATACAATGATTTCAACCGTCTACCAATTCCATTCATTGTTCTACTTGCCGAAATTTACAAATAATTTCCTTTAAAGGATTAACAATGGGGCTCGTAGTTCACTTAAACTTGAAGAGCAAAAAATTGGCGAATGGTACTGTTTGGATGCTTTACGTACATGTTTCTTAGACTATATGGAAGCAATATATACAAAGATTTCATCCGTCTACCTGTTCCATTCATTGTTCTACTTGTCGAAAATTACAAATAATTTCCGATAAAGGATTAACAATGGGGCTCATTGTTCACTTAAACTTGAAGAACAAAAAATTGGCGACTGGTACTGTTTGGATGCTTTGCATATATGTTTCTTAGACTATATAGAAGCAATATATAAAAAGATTTCAACCGTCTACCAGTTCCATTCATTGTTCTACTTGCCGAAATTTACAAATAATTTCCTTTAAAGGATTAACAATGGGGCTCGTAGTTCACTTAAACTTGAAGTGCAAAAAATTGGCGAATTGTACTGTTTGGACGCTTTGCATATATGTTTCTTGGACTATATAGAAGCAACATATACAATGATTTCAACCGTCTACCTGTTCCATTCTTTGTTCTACTTGTCGAAATTTACAAATAATTTCCTTTAAAGGATTAACAATCGGGCTCGTAGTTCACTTCAACTTGAAGAACAAAAAATTGGCGAATGGTACTGTTTGGATGCTTTGCATATGTGTTTCTTAGACTATATAGAAGCAATATATACAATGATTTCAACAGTCTACCTGTTCCATTCATTGTTCTACTTGTCGAAATTTACAACTAACTTCCTTTAAAGGATTAACAATGGGGCTCGTAGTTCACTTAAACTTGAAGAACAAAAAATTGGCGAATGGTACTGTTTGGATGCTTTGCATATATGTTTCTTAGATTATATAGAAGCAATATATACAAAGATTTCAACCGTCGACGTGTTCCAATCATTGTTCTACTTGTCGAAAGTTACAAATAATTTCCTTTAAAGGATTAACAATGGGGCTCGTAGTTCACTTCAACTTGAAGAACAAAAAATTGGCGAATGGTACTGTTTGATTGCTTTGCATATATGTTTCTTAGACTATATAGAAGCAATATATACAATGACTTCAACCGTCTACGTGTTCCAATCATTGTTCTACTTGTCGAAATTTACAAATAATTTCCGATAAAGGATTAACAACGGGGCTCATAGTTCACTTAAAATTGAAGAACAAAAAATTGGCGAATTGTACTGTTTGGATGCTTTGCATATGTGTTTCTTAGACTATTTAGAAGCAATATATAGAAAGATTTCACCCGTCCACCTGTACTATTCATTGTTCTACTTGTAGAAAGTTACAAATAATTTCCGTTTCATGATTATCAATGGGCCCCGTTGTTCACTTAAACTTGAAGAACAAAAAATTGGCGACTGGTACTGTTTGGATGCTTTGCATATATGTTTCTTAGACTATATTGGAGCAATATATATAAAGATTTCAACCGTCGACGTGTTCCAATCATTGTTCTACTTGTAGAAAGTTACAATTAATTTCCGTTAAAGGATTAACAATGGGGCTCGTAGTTCACTTAAACTTGAAGAACAAAAAATTGGCGAATTGTACTGTTCGGATGCTTTGCATATATGCTTCGTAGACTATATAGAAGCAATATATACAATGATTTCAACCGTCTACATGATCCATTCATTGTTCTACTTGTCGAAATTTACAAATAATTTCCTTTAAAGGATTAACAATGGGGCTCGTATTTCACTTAAACTTGAAGAACAAAAAATTGGCGAATGGTACTGTTTGGATGCTTTGCGTACATGTTTCTTAGATTATATGGAAGCAATATATACAAAGATTTCAACCGTCTACGTGTTCCAATCATTGTTCTACTTGTCGAAATTTACAAATAATTTCCTTTAAAGGATTAACAATGGGGCTCGTTGTTCACTTAAACTTGAAGAACAATAATTTGGCGAATTTTACTGTTTGGATGCTTTGCATATATGTTTCTTATACTATATAGAAGCAATATATACAAAGATTTCAACCGTCTACCTGTTCCATTCACTGTTCTACTTGTCGAAAATTACAAATAATTTCCGATAATGGATTAACAATGGGGCTCATTGTTCACTTAAACTTGAAGAAGAAAAAATTGGCGAATTGTACTGTTTGGATGCTTTGCATATATGTTTCGTAGACTATATAGAAGCAATATATACAAATATTTCAACCGTCTAACTGTTCCATTCATTGTTCTACTTGTCGAAAATTACAAATAATTTCCAATAAAGTATTAACCATTGGTGCTCATTGTTCACTTAAACTTGAAGAACAAAAAATTGGCGAATGGTACTGTTTGGATGCTTTGCATATATGTTTCTTAGCCTATATAGAAGCAATATATACAAAGATTTCAACCATCTACCTGTTCCATTCATTGTTCTACTTGTCGAAAATTACAAATAATTTCCGATAACGGATTAACCATTGGGGCTCATTGTTCACTTAAACTTGAAGAACAAAAAATTGGCGAATTGTACTGTTTGGATGCTTTGCATATATGTTTCTTATACTATATAGAAGCAATATATACAAAGATTTCAACCGTCTACCTGTTCCATTCACTGTTCTACTTGTCGAAAGTTACAAATAATTTCCGTTAAGGGATTAACAATGGGGATCGTAGTTCACTTAAACTTGAAGAACAAAAAATTGGCGAATTGTACTGTTTGGATGCTTTGCGTACATGTTTCTTAGACTATATGGACGCAATATATACAAAGATTTCAACCGTCTACGTGTTCCAATCATTGTTCTACTTGTCGAAATTTACAAATAATTTCCTTTAAAGGATTAACAATGGGGATCGTTGTTCACTTAAACTTGAAGAACAAAAAAGTGGCGTATGGTACTGTTTGGATGCTTTGCATATATGTTTCTTAGACTATAAAGAAGCAATATATACATTGATTTCAACCGTCTACCTGTTCCATTCATTGTTCTACTTGCCGCAAGTTACAAATAATTTCCGTTAATGTATTAACAATGGGTCTCGTAGTTCCCTCAAACTTGAAGATCAAATAATTGGCGAATTGTACTGTTTGGATGATTTGCATATATGTTTCTTAGACTATATAGAAGCAATATATACAAAGATTTCAACCGTCTACCTGTTCCATTCATTGTTCTACTTGTCGAAAGTTACAAATAATTTCCGTTAAGGGATTAACAATGGGGATCGTAGTTTACTTAAACTTGAAGAACAAGAAATTGGCGAATTGTACTGTTTGGATGATTTGCATATATGTTTCTTAGACTATATAGAAGCAATATATACAATGATTTCAACCGTCTACCTATTCCATTCATTGTTCTACTTGCCGAAATTTACAAATAATTTCCTTTAAAGGATTAACAATGGGGCTCGTCGTTCACTTAAACTTGAAGAACAAAAAATTGGCGAATTGTACTGTTTGGATGCTTTGCATATGTGTTTCTTAGACTATTTAGAAGCAATATATACAAATATTTCAACCATCTACCTATTCCATTCATTGTTCTACTTGTCGAAATTTACAAATAATTTCCGATAAAGGATTAACCATTGGGTCTCATTGTTCACTTAAACTTGAAGAACAAAAAATTGGCGAATTGTACTGCTTGGATGCTTTGCATATATGTTTCTTAGACTATATAGAAGCAATATATACAAAGATTTCAACCGTCTACCTGTTCCATTCATTGTTCTACTTGTCGAAAATTACAAATAATTTCCGATAAAGGATTAACCATTGGGGCTCATTGTTCACTAAACTTGAAGAACAAAAAATTGTCGAATTGTACTGTTTGGATGCTTTGCATATATGTTTCTTAGACTATATAGAAGCAATATATACAATGATTTCAACCGCCTACCTGTTCCATTCATTGTTCTACTTGTCGAAAGTTACAAATAATTTCCGTTAAGGGATTAACAATGGGGATCGTAGTTTACTTAAACTTGAAGAACAAAAAATTGGCGAATTGTACTGTTTGGATGCTTTGCATATATGTTTCTTAGCCTATATAGAAGCAATATATACAAAGATTTCAACCATCTACCTGTTCCATTCATTGTTCTACTTGTCAAAAGTTACAAATAATTTCCGATAACGGATTAACCATTGGGGCTCATTGTTCACTTAAACTTGAAGAACAAAAAATTGGCGAATTGTACTGTTTGGATGCTTTGCATATATGTTTCGTAGGTTATATAGAAGCAATATATACAATGATTTCAACCGTCTACCTGATCCATTCATTGTTCTACTTGTCGAAATTTACAAATAATTTCCCTTAAAGGATTAACAATGGGGCTCGTTGTTCACTTAAACTTGAAGAACAAAAAATTGGCGAATGGTACTGTTTGGATGCTTTGCATATATGTTTCTTAGATTATATAGAAGCAATATATACAAAGATTTCAACCGTCTACCTGTTCCATTCATTGTTCTACTTGTCGAAAATTACAAATAATTTCCGATAAAGGATTAACCATTGGGGCTCATTGTTCACTAAACTTGAAGAACAAAAAATTGTCGAATTGTACTGTTTGGATGCTTTGCATATATGTTTCTTAGACTATATAGAAGCAACATATACAATGATTTCAACCGTCTACCTTTTCCATTCATTGTTCTACTTGTCGATAGTTACAATTAATTTCCGATAACGGATTAACCATTGGGGCTCATTGTTTACTTAAACTTGAAGAACAAAAAATTGGCGAATTGTACTGTTTGGATGCTTTGCATATATGTTTCTTATACTATATAGAAGCAATATATACAAAGATTTCAACCGTCTACCTGTTCCATTCACTGTTCTACTTGTCGATAGTTACAAATAATTTCCTTTAAAGGATTAACAATGGGGCTCGTTGTTCACTTAAACTTGAAGAACAAAAAAGTGGCGAATGGTACTGTTTGGATGCTTTGCATATATGTTTCTTAGACTATAAAAAAGCAATATATACATTGATTTCAACCGTCTACCTGTTCCATTCATTGTTCTACTTGTCGCAATTTACAAATAATTTCCGTTAAAGTATTGACAATGGGGCTCGTAGTTCACTTAAACTTGAAGATCAAATAATTGGCGAATTGTACTGTTTGGATGATTTGCATATATGTTTCTTAGACTATATAGAAGCAATATATACAAAGATTTCAACCGTCTACCTGTTCCATTCATTGTTCTACTTGTAGAAAATTACAATTAATTTCCGTTAAAGTATTAACAATGGGGCTCGTAGTTCACATAAACTTGAAGAACAAAAAATTGGCGAATGGTACTGTTTGGATGCTTTGCATATATGTTGCTTAGACTATATGGAAGCAATATATACAAATATTTCAACCGTCTACGTGTGCCAATCATTGTTCTACTCGTCGAAATTTACAAATAATTTCCTTTAAAGGATTAACAATGTGGCTCGTTGTTCACTTAAACCTGAAGAACACAAAATTGGCGAATGGTACTCTTTGGATGCTTTGCATATATGTTTCTTAGACTATATAGATGCAATATATACAAAGATTTCATCCGTCTACCTGTTCCATTCATTGTTCTACTTGTCGAAATTTACAAATAATTTCCTTTAAAGGATTAACAATGGGGCTCGTAGTTCACTTAAACTTGAAGAACAATGAATTGGCGACTGGTACTGTTTGGATGCTTTGCATATATGTTTCTTAGACTATATAGAAGCAGTATATAGAAAGATTTCAACCGTCTACCTGTTCCATTCATTGTTCTACTTGTCGAAAGTTGCAAATAATTTCCGATAAAGGATTAACAATGGGGCTCATTGTTCACTTAAACTTGAAGAACAAAAAATTGGCGAATAGTACTGATTTGATGCTTTGCATATATGTTTCTTAGACTATATAGAAGCAGTATATAGAAGGATTTCCTCCGTCTACCTGTTCCATTCATTGTTCTACTTGTAGAAAATTACAATTAATTTCCTTTAAAGGATTAACAATGGGGCTCGTAGTTCACTTAAACTTGAAGAACAAAAAATTGGCGAATTGTACTGTTTGGATGCTTTGCACATATGTTTCTTAGACTATATAGAAGCAATATATACAATGATTTCAACAGTCTACCTGTTCCATTCATTGTTCTACTTGTCGAAATTTACAACTAACTTCCTTTAAAGGATTAACAATGGGGCTCGTAGTTCACTTAAACTTGAAGAACAAAAAATTGGCGAATGGTACTGTTTGGATGCTTTGCATATATGTTTCTTAGATTATATAGAAGCAATATATACAAAGATTTCAACCGTCGACGTGTTCCAATCATTGTTCTACTTGTCGAAAGTTACAAATAATTTCCTTTAAAGGATTAACAATGGGGCTCGTAGTTCACTTCAACTTGAAGAACAAAAAATTGGCGAATGGTACTGTTTGATTGCTTTGCATATATGTTTCTTAGACTATATAGAAGCAATATATACAATGACTTCAACCGTCTACGTGTTCCAATCATTGTTCTACTTGTCGAAATTTACAAATAATTTCCGATAAAGGATTAACAACGGGGCTCATAGTTCACTTAAAATTGAAGAACAAAAAATTGGCGAATTGTACTGTTTGGATGCTTTGCATATGTGTTTCTTAGACTATTTAGAAGCAATATATAGAAAGATTTCACCCGTCCACCTGTACTATTCATTGTTCTACTTGTAGAAAGTTACAAATAATTTCCGTTTCATGATTATCAATGGGCCCCGTTGTTCACTTAAACTTGAAGAACAAAAAATTGGCGACTGGTACTGTTTGGATGCTTTGCATATATGTTTCTTAGCCTATATAGAAGCAATATATACAAAGATTTCAACCATCTACCTGTTCCATTCATTGTTCTACTTGTCGAAAATTACAAATAATTTCCGATAACGGATTAACCATTGGGGCTCATTGTTCACTTAAACTTGAAGAACAAAAAATTGGCGAATTGTACTGTTTGGATGCTTTGCATATATGTTTCTTATACTATATAGAAGCAATATATACAAAGATTTCAACCGTCTACCTGTTCCATTCACTGTTCTACTTGTCGAAAGTTACAAATAATTTCCGTTAAGGGATTAACAATGGGGATCGTAGTTCACTTAAACTTGAAGAACAAAAAATTGGCGAATTGTACTGTTTGGATGCTTTGCGTACATGTTTCTTAGACTATATGGACGCAATATATACAAAGATTTCAACCGTCTACGTGTTCCAATCATTGTTCTACTTGTCGAAATTTACAAATAATTTCCTTTAAAGGATTAACAATGGGGATCGTTGTTCACTTAAACTTGAAGAACAAAAAAGTGGCGTATGGTACTGTTTGGATGCTTTGCATATATGTTTCTTAGACTATAAAGAAGCAATATATACATTGATTTCAACCGTCTACCTGTTCCATTCATTGTTCTACTTGCCGCAAGTTACAAATAATTTCCGTTAATGTATTAACAATGGGTCTCGTAGTTCCCTCAAACTTGAAGATCAAATAATTGGCGAATTGTACTGTTTGGATGATTTGCATATATGTTTCTTAGACTATATAGAAGCAATATATACAAAGATTTCAACCGTCTACCTGTTCCATTCATTGTTCTACTTGTCGAAAGTTACAAATAATTTCCGTTAAGGGATTAACAATGGGGATCGTAGTTTACTTAAACTTGAAGAACAAGAAATTGGCGAATTGTACTGTTTGGATGATTTGCATATATGTTTCTTAGACTATATAGAAGCAATATATACAATGATTTCAACCGTCTACCTATTCCATTCATTGTTCTACTTGCCGAAATTTACAAATAATTTCCTTTAAAGGATTAACAATGGGGCTCGTCGTTCACTTAAACTTGAAGAACAAAAAATTGGCGAATTGTACTGTTTGGATGCTTTGCATATGTGTTTCTTAGACTATTTAGAAGCAATATATACAAATATTTCAACCATCTACCTATTCCATTCATTGTTCTACTTGCCGAAATTTACAAATAATTTCCTTTAAAGGATTAACAATGGGGCTCATTGTTCACTTAAACTTGAAGATCAAAAAATTGGCGAATTGTTCTGTTTGGATGCTTTGCATATATGTTTTTTAGACTATATAGAAGCAATATATACAATGATTTCAACCGTCTACCAATTCCATTCATTGTTCTACTTGCCGAAATTTACAAATAATTTCCTTTAAAGGATTAACAATGGGGCTCGTAGTTCACTTAAACTTGAAGAGCAAAAAATTGGCGAATGGTACTGTTTGGATGCTTTACGTACATGTTTCTTAGACTATATGGAAGCAATATATACAAAGATTTCATCCGTCTACCTGTTCCATTCATTGTTCTACTTGTCGAAAATTACAAATAATTTCCGATAAAGGATTAACAATGGGGCTCATTGTTCACTTAAACTTGAAGAACAAAAAATTGGCGACTGGTACTGTTTGGATGCTTTGCATATATGTTTCTTAGACTATATAGAAGCAATATATAAAAAGATTTCAACCGTCTACCAGTTCCATTCATTGTTCTACTTGCCGAAATTTACAAATAATTTCCTTTAAAGGATTAACAATGGGGCTCGTAGTTCACTTAAACTTGAAGTGCAAAAAATTGGCGAATTGTACTGTTTGGACGCTTTGCATATATGTTTCTTGGACTATATAGAAGCAACATATACAATGATTTCAACCGTCTACCTGTTCCATTCTTTGTTCTACTTGTCGAAATTTACAAATAATTTCCTTTAAAGGATTAACAATCGGGCTCGTAGTTCACTTCAACTTGAAGAACAAAAAATTGGCGAATGGTACTGTTTGGATGCTTTGCATATGTGTTTCTTAGACTATATAGAAGCAATATATACAATGATTTCAACAGTCTACCTGTTCCATTCATTGTTCTACTTGTCGAAATTTACAACTAACTTCCTTTAAAGGATTAACAATGGGGCTCGTAGTTCACTTAAACTTGAAGAACAAAAAATTGGCGAATGGTACTGTTTGGATGCTTTGCATATATGTTTCTTAGATTATATAGAAGCAATATATACAAAGATTTCAACCGTCGACGTGTTCCAATCATTGTTCTACTTGTCGAAAGTTACAAATAATTTCCTTTAAAGGATTAACAATGGGGCTCGTAGTTCACTTCAACTTGAAGAACAAAAAATTGGCGAATGGTACTGTTTGATTGCTTTGCATATATGTTTCTTAGACTATATAGAAGCAATATATACAATGACTTCAACCGTCTACGTGTTCCAATCATTGTTCTACTTGTCGAAATTTACAAATAATTTCCGATAAAGGATTAACAACGGGGCTCATAGTTCACTTAAAATTGAAGAACAAAAAATTGGCGAATTGTACTGTTTGGATGCTTTGCATATGTGTTTCTTAGACTATTTAGAAGCAATATATAGAAAGATTTCACCCGTCCACCTGTACTATTCATTGTTCTACTTGTAGAAAGTTACAAATAATTTCCGTTTCATGATTATCAATGGGCCCCGTTGTTCACTTAAACTTGAAGAACAAAAAATTGGCGACTGGTACTGTTTGGATGCTTTGCATATATGTTTCTTAGACTATATTGGAGCAATATATATAAAGATTTCAACCGTCGACGTGTTCCAATCATTGTTCTACTTGTAGAAAGTTACAATTAATTTCCGTTAAAGGATTAACAATGGGGCTCGTAGTTCACTTAAACTTGAAGAACAAAAAATTGGCGAATTGTACTGTTCGGATGCTTTGCATATATGCTTCGTAGACTATATAGAAGCAATATATACAATGATTTCAACCGTCTACATGATCCATTCATTGTTCTACTTGTCGAAATTTACAAATAATTTCCTTTAAAGGATTAACAATGGGGCTCGTATTTCACTTAAACTTGAAGAACAAAAAATTGGCGAATGGTACTGTTTGGATGCTTTGCGTACATGTTTCTTAGATTATATGGAAGCAATATATACAAAGATTTCAACCGTCTACGTGTTCCAATCATTGTTCTACTTGTCGAAATTTACAAATAATTTCCTTTAAAGGATTAACAATGGGGCTCGTTGTTCACTTAAACTTGAAGAACAATAATTTGGCGAATTTTACTGTTTGGATGCTTTGCATATATGTTTCTTATACTATATAGAAGCAATATATACAAAGATTTCAACCGTCTACCTGTTCCATTCACTGTTCTACTTGTCGAAAATTACAAATAATTTCCGATAATGGATTAACAATGGGGCTCATTGTTCACTTAAACTTGAAGAAGAAAAAATTGGCGAATTGTACTGTTTGGATGCTTTGCATATATGTTTCGTAGACTATATAGAAGCAATATATACAAATATTTCAACCGTCTAACTGTTCCATTCATTGTTCTACTTGTCGAAAATTACAAATAATTTCCAATAAAGTATTAACCATTGGTGCTCATTGTTCACTTAAACTTGAAGAACAAAAAATTGGCGAATGGTACTGTTTGGATGCTTTGCATATATGTTTCTTAGCCTATATAGAAGCAATATATACAAAGATTTCAACCATCTACCTGTTCCATTCATTGTTCTACTTGTCGAAAATTACAAATAATTTCCGATAACGGATTAACCATTGGGGCTCATTGTTCACTTAAACTTGAAGAACAAAAAATTGGCGAATTGTACTGTTTGGATGCTTTGCATATATGTTTCTTATACTATATAGAAGCAATATATACAAAGATTTCAACCGTCTACCTGTTCCATTCACTGTTCTACTTGTCGAAAGTTACAAATAATTTCCGTTAAGGGATTAACAATGGGGATCGTAGTTCACTTAAACTTGAAGAACAAAAAATTGGCGAATTGTACTGTTTGGATGCTTTGCGTACATGTTTCTTAGACTATATGGACGCAATATATACAAAGATTTCAACCGTCTACGTGTTCCAATCATTGTTCTACTTGTCGAAATTTACAAATAATTTCCTTTAAAGGATTAACAATGGGGATCGTTGTTCACTTAAACTTGAAGAACAAAAAAGTGGCGTATGGTACTGTTTGGATGCTTTGCATATATGTTTCTTAGACTATAAAGAAGCAATATATACATTGATTTCAACCGTCTACCTGTTCCATTCATTGTTCTACTTGCCGCAAGTTACAAATAATTTCCGTTAATGTATTAACAATGGGTCTCGTAGTTCCCTCAAACTTGAAGATCAAATAATTGGCGAATTGTACTGTTTGGATGATTTGCATATATGTTTCTTAGACTATATAGAAGCAATATATACAAAGATTTCAACCGTCTACCTGTTCCATTCATTGTTCTACTTGTCGAAAGTTACAAATAATTTCCGTTAAGGGATTAACAATGGGGATCGTAGTTTACTTAAACTTGAAGAACAAGAAATTGGCGAATTGTACTGTTTGGATGATTTGCATATATGTTTCTTAGACTATATAGAAGCAATATATACAATGATTTCAACCGTCTACCTATTCCATTCATTGTTCTACTTGCCGAAATTTACAAATAATTTCCTTTAAAGGATTAACAATGGGGCTCGTCGTTCACTTAAACTTGAAGAACAAAAAATTGGCGAATTGTACTGTTTGGATGCTTTGCATATGTGTTTCTTAGACTATTTAGAAGCAATATATACAAATATTTCAACCATCTACCTATTCCATTCATTGTTCTACTTGCCGAAATTTACAAATAATTTCCTTTAAAGGATTAACAATGGGGCTCATTGTTCACTTAAACTTGAAGATCAAAAAATTGGCGAATTGTTCTGTTTGGATGCTTTGCATATATGTTTTTTAGACTATATAGAAGCAATATATACAATGATTTCAACCGTCTACCAATTCCATTCATTGTTCTACTTGCCGAAATTTACAAATAATTTCCTTTAAAGGATTAACAATGGGGCTCGTAGTTCACTTAAACTTGAAGAGCAAAAAATTGGCGAATGGTACTGTTTGGATGCTTTACGTACATGTTTCTTAGACTATATGGAAGCAATATATACAAAGATTTCATCCGTCTACCTGTTCCATTCATTGTTCTACTTGTCGAAAATTACAAATAATTTCCGATAAAGGATTAACAATGGGGCTCATTGTTCACTTAAACTTGAAGAACAAAAAATTGGCGACTGGTACTGTTTGGATGCTTTGCATATATGTTTCTTAGACTATATAGAAGCAATATATAAAAAGATTTCAACCGTCTACCAGTTCCATTCATTGTTCTACTTGCCGAAATTTACAAATAATTTCCTTTAAAGGATTAACAATGGGGCTCGTAGTTCACTTAAACTTGAAGTGCAAAAAATTGGCGAATTGTACTGTTTGGACGCTTTGCATATATGTTTCTTGGACTATATAGAAGCAACATATACAATGATTTCAACCGTCTACCTGTTCCATTCTTTGTTCTACTTGTCGAAATTTACAAATAATTTCCTTTAAAGGATTAACAATCGGGCTCGTAGTTCACTTCAACTTGAAGAACAAAAAATTGGCGAATGGTACTGTTTGATTGCTTTGCATATATGTTTCTTAGACTATATAGAAGCAATATATACAATGACTTCAACCGTCTACGTGTTCCAATCATTGTTCTACTTGTCGAAATTTACAAATAATTTCCGATAAAGGATTAACAACGGGGCTCATAGTTCACTTAAAATTGAAGAACAAAAAATTGGCGAATTGTACTGTTTGGATGCTTTGCATATGTGTTTCTTAGACTATTTAGAAGCAATATATAGAAAGATTTCACCCGTCTACCTGTACTATTCATTGTTCTACTTGTAGAAAGTTACAAATAATTTCCGTTTCATGATTATCAATGGTCCCCGTTGTTCACTTAAACTTGAAGAACAAAAAATTGGCGACTGGTACTGTTTAGATGCTTTGCATATATGTTTCTTAGACTATATTGGAGCAATATATACAAAGATTTCAACCGTCGACGTGTTCCAATCATTGTTCTACTTGTAGAAAGTTACAATTAATTTCCGTTAAAGGATTAACAATGGGGCTCGTAGTTCACTTAAACTTGAAGAACAAAAAATTGGCGAATTGTACTGTTTGGATGCTTTGCATATATGCTTCTTAGACTATATAGAAGCAATATATACAATGATTTCAACCGTCTACATGATCCATTCATTGTTCTACTTGTCGAAATTTACAAATAATTTCCTTTAAAGGATTAACAATGGGGCTCGTAGTTCACTTAAACTTGAAGAACAAAAAATTGGCGAATGGTACTGTTTGGATGCTTTGCGTACATGTTTCTTAGACTATATGGAAGCAATATATACAAAGATTTCAACCGTCTACGTGTTCCAATCATTGTCCTACTTGTCGAAATTTACAAATAATTTCCGTTAAAGGATTAACAATGGGGCTCGTAGGTCTCTTAAACTTGAAGAACAAAAAATTGGCGAATGGTACTGTTTGGATGCTTTGCATATATGTTTCTTAGACTATATTGAAGCAATATATACATTGATTTCAACCGTCTACCTGTTCCACTCATTGTTCTACTTGTCGCAAGTTACAAATAATTACCGTTAAAGTATTAACAATGGGGCTCGTAGTTCACTTAAACTTGAAGATGATATAATTGGCGAATTGTACTGTTTGGATGCTTTGCATATATGTTTCTTAGATTATATAGAAGCAATATATACAAAGATTTCAACCGTCTACCTGTTCCATTCATTGTTCTACTTGTCGAAAATTACAAATAATTTCCGATAACGGATTAACCATTGGGGCTCATTGTTCACTAAACTTGAAGAACAAAAAATTGGCGAATGGTACTGTTTGGATGCTTTGCATATATGTTTCTTAGCCTATATAGAAGCAATATATACAAAGATTTCAACCATCTACCTGTTCCATTCATTGTTCTACTTGTCGAAAGTTACAAATAATTTCCGATAACGGATTAACCATTGGGGCTCATTGTTCACTTAAACTTGAAGAACAAAAAATTGGCGAATTGTACTATTTGGACGCTTTGCATATATGTTTCTTATACTATATAGAAGCAATATATACAAAGATTTCAACCGTCTACCTGTTCCATTCACTGTTCTACTTGTCGAAAGTTACAAATAATTTCCGTTAAGGGATTAACAATGGGGATCGTAGTTCACTTAAACTTGAAGAACAAAAAATTGGCGAATTGTACTGTTTGGATGCTTTGCGTACATGTTTCTTAGACTATATGGACGCAATATATACAAAGATTTCAACCGTCTACGTGTTCCAATCATTGTTCTACTTGTCGAAATTTACAAATAATTTCCTTTAAAGGATTAACAATGGGGCTCGTTGTTCACTTAAACTTGAAGAACAAAAAAGTGGCGTATGGTACTGTTTGGATGCTTTGCATATATGTTTCTTAGACTATAAAGAAGCAATATATACATTGATTTCAACCGTCTACCTGTTCCATTCATTGTTCTACTTGCCGCAAGTTACAAATAATTTCCTTTAAAGGATTAACAATGGGGCTCGTTGTTCACTTAAACTTGAAGAACAAAAAAGTGGCGTATGGTACTGTTTGGATGCTTTGCATATATGTTTCTTAGACTATAAAGAAGCAATATATACATTGATTTCAACCGTCTACCTGTTCCATTCATTGTTCTACTTGCCGCAAGTTACAAATAATTTCCGATAACGGATTAACCATTGGGGCTCATTGTTCACTTAAACTTGAAGAACAAAAAATTGGCGAATGGTACTGTTTGGATGCTTTGCATATATGTTTCTTAGACTATATAGAAGCAATATATACAAAGATTTCAACCGTCTACCTTTTCCATTCATTGTTCTTCTTGTCGAAAGTTACAAATAATTTCCGATAACGGATTAACCATTGAGGCTCATTGTTCACTTAAACTTGAAGAACAAAAAATTGGCGAATTGTACTGTTTGGATGCTTTGCATATATGTTTCTTATACTATATAGAAGCAATATATACAAAGATTTCAATCGTCTACCTGTTCCATTCACTGTTCTACTTGTCGAAAATTACAAATAATTTCCGATAATGGATTAACAATGGGGCTCATTGTTCACTTAAACTTGAAGAACAAAAAATTGGCGAATTGTACTATTTGGACGCGTTGCATATATGTTTCTTATACTATATAGAAGCAATATATACAAAGATTTCAACCGTCTACCTGTTCCATTCACTGTTCTACTTGTCGAAAGTTACAAATAATTTCCGTTAAGGGATTAACAATGGGGATCGTAGTTCACTTAAACTTGAAGAACAAAAAATTGGCGAATTGTACTGTTTGGATGCTTTGCGTACATGTTTCTTAGACTATATGGACGCAATATATACAAAGATTTCAACCGTCTACGTGTTCCAATCATTGTTCTACTTGTCGAAATTTACAAATAATTTCCTTTAAAGGATTAACAATGGGGCTCGTTGTTCACTTAAACTTGAAGAACAAAAAAGTGGCGTATGGTACTGTTTGGATGCTTTGCATATATGTTTCTTAGACTATAAAGAAGCAATATATACTTTGATTTCAACCGTCTACCTGTTCCATTCATTGTTCTACTTGCCGCAAGTTACAAATAATTTCCGATAACGGATTAACCATTGGGGCTCATTGTTCACTTAAACTTGAAGAACAAAAAATTGGCGAATGGTACTGTTTGGATGCTTTGCATATATGTTTCTTAGACTATATAGAAGCAATATATACAAAGATTTCAACCGTCTACCTTTTCCATTCATTGTTCTTCTTGTCGAAAGTTACAAATAATTTCCGATAACGGATTAACCATTGAGGCTCATTGTTCACTTAAACTTGAAGAACAAAAAATTGGCGAATTGTACTGTTTGGATGCTTTGCATATATGTTTCTTATACTATATAGAAGCAATATATACAAATATTTCAACCGTCTAACTGTTCCATTCATTGTTCTACTTGTCGAAAATTACAAATAATTTCCAATAAAGTATTTACCATTGGTGCTCATTGTTCACTTAAACTTGAAGAACAAAAAATTGGCGAATGGTACTGTTTGGATGCTTTGCATATATGTTTCTTAGCCTATATAGAAGCAATATATACAAAGATTTCAACCATCTACCTGTTCCATTCATTGTTCTACTTGTCGAAAGTTACAAATAATTTCCGATAACGGATTAACCATTGGGGCTCATTGTTCACTTAAACTTGAAGAACAAAAAATTGGCGAATTGTACTATTTGGACGCTTTGCATATATGTTTCTTATACTATATAGAAGCAATATATACAAAGATTTCAACCGTCTACCTGTTCCATTCACTGTTCTACTTGTCGAAAGTTACAAATAATTTCCGTTAAGGGATTAACAATGGGGATCGTAGTTCACTTAAACTTGAAGAACAAAAAATTGGCGAATTGTACTGTTTGGATGCTTTGCGTACATGTTTCTTAGACTATATGGACGCAATATATACAAAGATTTCAACCGTCTACGTGTTCCAATCATTGTTCTACTTGTCGAAATTTACAAATAATTTCCTTTAAAGGATTAACAATGGGGCTCGTTGTTCACTTAAACTTGAAGATCAAATAATTGGCGAATTGTACTGTTTGGATGATTTGCATATATGTTTCTTAGACTATATAGAAGCAATATATACAAAGATTTCAACCGTCTACCTGTTCCATTCATTGTTCTACTTGTCGAAAGTTACAAATAATTTCCGTTAAGGGATTAACAATGGGGATCGTAGTTTACTTAAACTTGAAGAACAAGAAATTGGCGAATTGTACTGTTTGGATGATTTGCATATATGTTTCTTAGACTATATAGAAGCAATATATACAATGATTTCAACAGTCTACCTATTCCATTCATTGTTCTACTTGCCGAAATTTACAAATAATTTCCTTTAAAGGATTAACAATGGGGCTCGTAGTTCACTTAAACTTGAAGAACAAAAAATTGGCGAATTGTACTGTTTGGATGCTTTGCATATGTGTTTCTTAGACTATTTAGAAGCAATATATACAAATATTTCAACCGTCTACCTATTCCATTCATTGTTCTACTTGCCGAAATTTACAAATAATTTCCTTTAAAGGATTAACAATGGGGCTCATTGTTCACTTAAACTTGAAGATCAAAAAATTGGCGAATTGTTCTGTTTGGATGCTTTGCATATATGTTTCTTAGACTACATAGAAGCAATATATACAATGATTTCAACCGTCTACCAATTCCATTCATTGTTCTACTTGCCGAAATTTACAAATAATTTCCTTTAAAGGATTAACAATGGGGCTCGTAGTTCACTTAAACTTGAAGAGGAAAAAATTGGCGAATGGTACTGTTTGGATGCTTTGCGTACATGTTTCTTAGACTATATGGAAGCAATATATACAAAGATTTCATCCGTCTACCTGTTCCATTCATTGTTCTACTTGTCGAAATTTACAAATAATTTCCTTTAAAGGATTAACAATGGGGCTCGTAGTTCACTTCAACTTGAAGAACAAAAAATTGGCGAATGGTACTGTTTGATTGCTTTGCATATGTGTTTCTTAGACTATTTAGAAGCAATATATAGAAAGATTTCACCCGTCTACCTGTACTATTCATTGTTCTACTTGTAGAAAGTTACAAATAATTTCCTTTAGAGGATTAACAATTGGGCTCGTAGTTCACTTAAACTTGAAGAACAAAAAATTGGCGAATTGTACTGTTTGGATGCTTTGCATATATGCTTCGTAGACTATATAGAAGCAATATATACAATGATTTCAACCGTCTACATGATCCATTCATTGTTCTACTTGTCGAAATTTACAAATAATTTCCTTTAAAGGATTAACAATGGGGCTCGTAGTTCACTTAAACTTGAAGAACAAAAAATTGGCGAATGGTACTGTTTGGATGCTTTGCGTACATGTTTCTTAGACTATATGGAAGCAATATATAGAAAGATTTCAACCGTCTACGTGTTCCAATCATTGTTCTACTTGTCGAAAGTTACAAATAATTTCCGTTAAAGGATTAACAATGGGGCTCATAGTTCACTTAAACTTGAAGAACAAAAAATTGGCGAATTGTACTGTTTGGATGCTAGGCATATATGTTTCTTAGACTATATAGAAGCAATATATACAAAGATTTCAACCGTCTACCTGTTCCATTCATTGTTCTACTTGTCGAAAGTTACAAATAATTTCCAATAAAGGATTAACCAATGGGGCTCATTGTTCACTTAAACTTGAAGAACAAAAAATTGCCGAATTGTACTGTTTGGATGCTTTGCATATATGTTTCTTAGACTATATAGAAGCAATATATACAAAGATTTCAACCGTCTACCTGTTCCATTCATTGTTCTACTTGTCGAAAATTACAAATAATTTCCGATAAAGGATTAACCATTGGGGCTCATTGTTCACTTAAACTTGAAGACCAAAAAATTGGCGAATGGTAATGTTTGGATGCTTTGCGTACATGTCTCTTAGACTATATGGAAGCAATATATACAATGATTTCAACCGTCTACCTGTTCCATTCATTGTTCTACTTGTCGAAAATTACAAATAATTTCCGATAAAGGGTTAACCATTGGGGCTCATTGTTCACTTAAACTTGAAGACCAAAAAATTGGCGAATGGTACTGTTTGGATGCTTTGCATATATGTTTCTTAGACTATATGGAAGCAATATATACAATGATTTCAACCGTCTACATGATCCATTCATTGTTCTACTTGTCGAAATTTACAAATAATTTCCTTTAAAGGATTAACAATGGGGCTCGTAGTTCATTTAAACTTGAAGAACAAAAAATTGGCGAATTGTACTGTTTGGATGCTTTGCATATATGTTTCTTAGACTATTTAGAAGCAATCTATAGAAAGATTTCAACCGTCTACCTGTTCCATTCATTGTTCTACTTGTCGCAAGTTACAAATAATTTCCGTTAAAGTATTAACAATGGGGCTCGTAGTTCACTTAAACTAGAAGATCAAATAATTGGCGAATTGTACTGTTTGGATGATTTGCTTATATGTTTCTTAGACTATATAGAAGCAATATATACAATGATTTCAACCGTCTACCTGTTCCATTCATTGTTCTACTTCTCGAAATTTACAAATAATTTCCTTTAAAGGATTAACAATGGGGCTCGTAGTTCACTTAAACTTGAAGAACAAAAAATTGATGAATGGTACTGTTTGGATGCTTTGCGTACATGTTTCTTAGACTATATGGAAGCAATATATACAAAGATTTCAACCGTTTACGTGTTCCAATCATTGTTCTACTTGTCGAAATTAACAAATAATTTCCTTTAAAGGATTAACAATGGGGCTCGTTGTTCACTTAAACTTGAAGAACCAAAAATTGGCGAATGGTACTGTTTGGATGGTTTGCGTACATGTTTCTTAGACTATATGGAAGCAATATATACAAAGATTTCAACCGTCTACGTGTTCCAATCATTGTTCTACTTGTCGAAATTTACAAATAATTTCCTTTAAAGGATTAACGATGGGGCTCGTTGTTCACTTAAACTTGAAGAAGAAAAAAGTGGCGAATGGTACTGTTTGGATGCTTTGCATATATGTTTCCTAGACTATATAGAAGCAATATATACATTGATTTCAACCGTCTACCTGTTCCATTCATTGTTCTACTTGTCGAATGTTACAAATAATTTCCGTTAAAGTATTAACAATGGGGCTCGTAGTTAACTTAAACTAGAAGATCAAATAATTGGCGAATTGTACTGTTTGGATGATTTGCATATATGTTTCTTAGACTATATAGAAGCAATATATACAATGATTTCAACCGTCTACCTGTTCCATTCATTGTTCTACTTGTCGAAATTTATACATAATTTCCTTTAAAGGATTAACAATGGGGCTCGTTGTTCACTTAAACTTGAAGACCAAAAAATTGGCGAATGGTAATGTTTGGATGCTTTGCGTACATGTCTCTTAGACTATATGGAAGCAATATATACAAAGATTTCAACCGTCTACGTGTTCCAATCATTGTTCTACTTGTTGAAATTTACACATAATTTCCTTTAAAGGATTAACAATGGGGCTCGTTGTTCACTTAAACTTGAAGAACAAAAAATTGATGAATGGTACTGTTTGGATGCTTTGCGTACATGTTTCTTAGATTATATAGAAGCAATATATACAAAGATTTCAACCGTCTACCTGTTCCATTCATTGTTCTACTTGTCGAAAATTACAAATAATTTCCGATAAAGGATTAACCATTGGCGCTGATTGTTCACTTAAACTTGACGAAAAAAAAATTGGCGAATGGTACTGTTTGGATGCTCTGCGTACATGTTTCTTAGACGATATGGAAGCAATATATACAAAGATTTCAACCGTCTACGTGTTCCAATCATTGTTCTACTTGTCGAAATTTACAAATAATTTCCTTTAAAGGGTTAACAATGGGGCTCGTTGTTCTCTTAAACGTGAAGAACAATAAATTGGCGAATTGTACCGTTTGGATGCTTTGCATATATGTTTCGTAGGCTATATAGAAGCAATATATACAAAGATTTCAACCGTCTACCTGTTCCATTCATTGTTCTACTTGTCGAAAATTACAAATAATTTCCGATAAAGGATTAACCATTGGGGCTCATTGTTCACTTAAACTTGAAGACCAAAAAATTGGCGAATGGTAATGTTTGGATGCTTTGCGTACATGTCTCTTAGACTATATGGAAGCAATATATACAATGATTTCAACCGTCTACCTATTCCATTCATTGTTCTACTTGCCGAAATTTACAAATAATTTCCTTTAAAGGATTAACAATGGGGCTCATTGTTCACTTAAACTTGAAGATCAAAAAATTGGCGAATTGTTCTGTTTGGATGCTTTGCATATATGTTTCTTAGACTACATAGAAGCAATATATACAATGATTTCAACCGTCTACCAATTCCATTCATTGTTCTACTTGCCGAAATTTACAAATAATTTCCTTTAAAGGATTAACAATGGGGCTCGTAGTTCACTTAAACTTGAAGAGGAAAAAATTGGCGAATGGTACTGTTTGGATGCTTTGCGTACATGTTTCTTAGACTATATGGAAGCAATATATACAAAGATTTCATCCGTCTACCTGTTCCATTCATTGTTCTACTTGTCGAAATTTACAAATAATTTCCTTTAAAGGATTAACAATGGGGCTCGTAGTTCACTTCAACTTGAAGAACAAAAAATTGGCGAATGGTACTGTTTGATTGCTTTGCATATGTGTTTCTTAGACTATTTAGAAGCAATATATAGAAAGATTTCACCCGTCTACCTGTACTATTCATTGTTCTACTTGTAGAAAGTTACAAATAATTTCCTTTAGAGGATTAACAATTGGGCTCGTAGTTCACTTAAACTTGAAGAACAAAAAATTGGCGAATTGTACTGTTTGGATGCTTTGCATATATGCTTCGTAGACTATATAGAAGCAATATATACAATGATTTCAACCGTCTACATGATCCATTCATTGTTCTACTTGTCGAAATTTACAAATAATTTCCTTTAAAGGATTAACAATGGGGCTCGTAGTTCACTTAAACTTGAAGAACAAAAAATTGGCGAATGGTACTGTTTGGATGCTTTGCGTACATGTTTCTTAGACTATATGGAAGCAATATATAGAAAGATTTCAACCGTCTACGTGTTCCAATCATTGTTCTACTTGTCGAAAGTTACAAATAATTTCCGTTAAAGGATTAACAATGGGGCTCATAGTTCACTTAAACTTGAAGAACAAAAAATTGGCGAATTGTACTGTTTGGATGCTAGGCATATATGTTTCTTAGACTATATAGAAGCAATATATACAAAGATTTCAACCGTCTACCTGTTCCATTCATTGTTCTACTTGTCGAAAGTTACAAATAATTTCCAATAAAGGATTAACCAATGGGGCTCATTGTTCACTTAAACTTGAAGAACAAAAAATTGCCGAATTGTACTGTTTGGATGCTTTGCATATATGTTTCTTAGACTATATAGAAGCAATATATACAAAGATTTCAACCGTCTACCTGTTCCATTCATTGTTCTACTTGTCGAAAATTACAAATAATTTCCGATAAAGGATTAACCATTGGGGCTCATTGTTCACTTAAACTTGAAGACCAAAAAATTGGCGAATGGTAATGTTTGGATGCTTTGCGTACATGTCTCTTAGACTATATGGAAGCAATATATACAATGATTTCAACCGTCTACCTGTTCCATTCATTGTTCTACTTGTCGAAAATTACAAATAATTTCCGATAAAGGGTTAACCATTGGGGCTCATTGTTCACTTAAACTTGAAGACCAAAAAATTGGCGAATGGTACTGTTTGGATGCTTTGCATATATGTTTCTTAGACTATATGGAAGCAATATATACAATGATTTCAACCGTCTACATGATCCATTCATTGTTCTACTTGTCGAAATTTACAAATAATTTCCTTTAAAGGATTAACAATGGGGCTCGTAGTTCACTTAAACTTGAAGAACAAAAAATTGGCGAATTGTACTGTTTGGATGCTTTGCATATATGTTTCTTAGACTATTTAGAAGCAATCTATAGAAAGATTTCAACCGTCTACCTGTTCCATTCATTGTTCTACTTGTCGCAAGTTACAAATAATTTCCGTTAAAGTATTAACAATGGGGCTCGTAGTTCACTTAAACTAGAAGATCAAATAATTGGCGAATTGTACTGTTTGGATGATTTGCTTATATGTTTCTTAGACTATATAGAAGCAATATATACAATGATTTCAACCGTCTACCTGTTCCATTCATTGTTCTACTTCTCGAAATTTACAAATAATTTCCTTTAAAGGATTAACAATGGGGCTCGTAGTTCACTTAAACTTGAAGAACAAAAAATTGATGAATGGTACTGTTTGGATGCTTTGCGTACATGTTTCTTAGACTATATGGAAGCAATATATACAAAGATTTCAACCGTTTACGTGTTCCAATCATTGTTCTACTTGTCGAAATTAACAAATAATTTCCTTTAAAGGATTAACAATGGGGCTCGTTGTTCACTTAAACTTGAAGAACCAAAAATTGGCGAATGGTACTGTTTGGATGGTTTGCGTACATGTTTCTTAGACTATATGGAAGCAATATATACAAAGATTTCAACCGTCTACGTGTTCCAATCATTGTTCTACTTGTCGAAATTTACAAATAATTTCCTTTAAAGGATTAACGATGGGGCTCGTTGTTCACTTAAACTTGAAGAAGAAAAAAGTGGCGAATGGTACTGTTTGGATGCTTTGCATATATGTTTCCTAGACTATATAGAAGCAATATATACATTGATTTCAACCGTCTACCTGTTCCATTCATTGTTCTACTTGTCGAATGTTACAAATAATTTCCGTTAAAGTATTAACAATGGGGCTCGTAGTTAACTTAAACTAGAAGATCAAATAATTGGCGAATTGTACTGTTTGGATGATTTGCATATATGTTTCTTAGACTATATAGAAGCAATATATACAATGATTTCAACCGTCTACCTGTTCCATTCATTGTTCTACTTGTCGAAATTTATACATAATTTCCTTTAAAGGGTTAACAATGGGGCTCGTTGTTCTCTTAAACGTGAAGAACAATAAATTGGCGAATTGTACCGTTTGGATGCTTTGCATATATGTTTCGTAGGCTATATAGAAGCAATATATACAGTGATTTCAACCGTCTACATGATCCATTCATTGTTCTACTTGTCGAAATTTACAAATAATTTCCTTTAAAGGATTAACAATGGGGCTCGTAGTTCACTTAAACTTGAAGAACAAAAAATTGGCGAATTGTACTGTTTGGATGCTTTGCATATATGTTTCTTAGACTATTTAGAAGCAACATATACAAAGATTTCACCCGTCTACCTGTACTATTCATTGTTCTACTTGTAGAAAGTTACAAATAACTTCCATTTCATGATTATCAATGGGGCTCGCTGTTCACTTAAACTTGAAGATCAAAAAATTGGCGAATGTTACTGTTTAAATGCTTTGCATATAGGTTTCTTAGACTATATAGAAGCAACATATACAAAGATTTCAACCGTCTACCTGTTCTATTCATTGTTCTTCTTGTCGAAAGTTAGAAATAATTTCCGTTTCATGATTATCAATGGGCCTCGTTGTCCACTTAAACTTGAAGATCAAAAAATTGGCGAATGGTACTGTTTGGATGCTTTGCATATATGTTTCGTAGGCTATATAGAAGCAATATATACAATGATTTCAACCGTCTACATGATCTTTTCATTGTTCTACTTGTCGAAATTTACAAATAATTTCCTTCAAAGGATTAACAATGGGGCTCGTAGTTCACTTAAACTTGAAGAACAAAAAATTGATGAATGGTACTGTTTGGATGCTTTGCATATATGTTTCTTAGACTATATAGAAGCAATATATACATTGATTTCAACCGTCTACCTGTTCCATTCATTGTTCTACTTGTCGCAAGTTACAAATAATTTCCGTTTCATGATTATCAATGGGGCTCGTTGTTCACTTAAACTTGAAGAACAAAATATTGGCGAATGGTACTGTTTGGATGATTTGCATATATGTTTCTTAGACTATATAGAAGCAATATATACAAAGATTTCAACCGTCTACCTGTTCCATTCATTGTTCTACTTGTCGAAAGTTACAAATAATTTCCGTTAAGGGATTAACAATGGGGATCGTAGTTTACTTAAACTTGAAGAACAAGAAATTGGCGAATTGTACTGTTTGGATGATTTGCATATATGTTTCTTAGACTATATAGAAGCAATATATACAAAGATTTCAACCGTCTACGTGTTCCAATCATTGTTCTACTTGTCGAAATTTACAAATAATTTCCTTTAAAGGATTAACAATGGGGCTCGTTGTTCACTTAAACTTGAAGTAGAAAAAAGTGGCGAATGGTACTGTTTGGATGCTTTGCATATATGTTTCCTAGACTATATAGAAGCAATATATACATTGATTTCAACCGTCTACCTGTTCCATTCATTGTTCTACTTGTCGCAAGTTACAAATAATTTCCGTTTCATGATTATCAATGGGGCTCGTTGTTCACTTAAACTTGAAGAACAAAATATTGGCGATTGGTACTGTTTGGATGCTTTGCATATACGTTTCTTAGATTATATAGAAGCAATATACACAAAGATTTCAACCGTCTACCTGTTCCATTCATTGTTCTACTTGTCGAAAATTACAAATAATTTCCGATAAAGGATTGACCATTGGGGCTCATTGTTCACTTAATCTTGAAGAACAAAAAATTGGCGAATTGTACTGTTTGGATGCTTTGCATATATGTTTCGTAGGCTATATAGAAGCAATATATACAATGATTTCAACCGTCTACCTGTTCCATTCATTGTTCTACTTGTCGCAAGTTACAAATAATTTCCGTTTCATGATTATCAATGGGGCTCGTTGTTCACTTAAACTTGAAGAACAAAATATTGGCGAATGGTACTGTTTGGATGCTTTGCATATATGTTTCTTAGATTATATAGAAGCAATATATACAAAGATTTCAACCGTCTACCTGTTACATTCATTGTTCTACTTGTCGAAAATTACAAATAATTTCCGATAAAGGATTAACCATTGGGGCTGATTGTTCACTTAAACTTGAAGAAAAAAAAATTGGCGAATGGTACTGTTTGGATGGTTTGCGTACATGTTTCTTAGACTATTTAGAAGAAATATATAGAAAGATTTCACCCGTCTACCTGTACTATTCATTGTTCTACTTGTCGAAATTTACAAATAATTTCCTTTAAAGGGTTAACAATGGGGCTCGTTGTTCTCTTAAACTTGAAGAACAATAAATTGGCGAATTGTACCGTTTGGATGCTTTGCATATATGTTTCGTAGGCTATATAGAAGCAATATATACAGTGATTTCAACCGTCTACGTGTTCCAATCATTGTTCTACTCGTCGAAATTTACACATAATTTCCTTTAAAGGATTAACAATGGGGCTCGTTGTTCACTTAAACTTGAAGAACAATAAATTGGCGAATTGTACTGTTTGGATGCTTTGCATATATGTTTCTTAGACTATATAGAAGCAATATATACAAAGATTTCAACCGTCTACCTGTTCCATTCATTGTTCTACTTGTCGAAAGTTAAAAATAATTTCCGATAAAGGATTAACCATTGGGGCTCATTGTTCACTTAATCTTGAAGAACAAAAAATTGGCGAATTGTACTGTTTGGATGTTTTTGCATATATGTTTTGTAGGCTATATAGAAGCAATATATGCAATGATTTCAACCGTCTACATGATCTATTCATTGTTCTACTTGTCGAAATTTACAAATAATTTCCTTTAAAGGATTAACAATGGGGCTCGTAGTTCACTTAAACTTGAAGAACAAAAAATTGATGAATGGTACTGTTTGGATGCTTTGCATATATGTTTCTTAGACTATATAGAAGCAATATATACATTGATTTCAACCGTCTACCTGTTCCATTCATTGTTCTACTTGTCGCAAGTTACAAATAATTTCCGTTTCATGATTATCAATAGGGCTCGTTGTTCACTTAAACTTGAAGAACAAAATATTGGCGAATGGTACTGTTTGGATGCTTTGCATATATGTTTCTTAGATTATATAGAAGCAATATATACAAAGATTTCAACGGTCTACCTGTTCCATTCATTGTTCTACTTGTCGAAAATTACAAATAATTTCCGATAAAGGATTAACCATTGGGGCTGATTGTTCACTTAAACTTGAAGAAAAAAAAATTGGCGAATGGTACTGTTTGGATGCTCTGCGTACATGTTTCTTAGACGATATGGAAGCAATATATACAAAGATTTCAACCGTCTACCTGTTCCATTCATTGTTCTACTTGTCGAAAGTTAAAAATAATTTCCGATAAAGGATTAACCATTGGGGCTCATTGTTCACTTAATCTTGAAGAACAAAAAATTGGCGTATTGTACTGTTTGGATGCTTTGCATATATGTTTCGTAGGCTATATAGAAGCAATATATACAATGATTTCAACCGTCTACATGATCTATTCATTGTTCTACTTGTCGAAATTTACAAATAATTTCCTTTAAAGTATTAACAATGGGGCTCGTAGTTCACTTAAACTTGAAGAACAAAAAATTGATGAATGGTACTGTTTGGATGCTTTGCATATATGTTTCTTAGACTATACAGAAGCAATATATACATTGATTTCAACCGTCTACCTGTTCCATTCATTGTTCTACTTGTCGCAAGTTACAAATAATTTCCGTTAAAGTATTAACAATGGGGCTCGTAGTTCACTTAAACTTGAAGATCAAATAATTGGCGAATTGTACTGTTTGGATGATTTGCATATATGTTTCTTAGACTATATAGAAGCAATATATACAAAGATTTCAACCGTCTACCTGTTCCATTCATTGTTCTACTTGTCGAAAGTTACAAATAATTTCCTTTAAAGGATTAACAATGGGGCTCGTTGTTCACTTAAACTTGAAGAACAATAAATTGGCGAATTGTACTGTTTGGATGCTTTGCATATATGTTTCTTAGACTATATAGAAGCAATATATACAAAGATTTCAACCGTCTACCTGTTCCATTCATTGTTCTACTTGTCGAAAGTTACAATTAATTTCCGTTAAAGGATTAACAATGGGGCTCGTCGTTCACTTAAACTTGAAGAACAAAAAATTGGCGAATGGTACTGTTTGGATGCTTTGCATATATGTTTCTTAGATTATATAGAAGCAATAGATACAAAGATTTCAACCGTCTACCTGTTCCATTCATTGTTCTACTTGCCGAAATTTACAAATAATCTCCTTTAAAGGATTAACAATGGGGCTCGTAGTTCACTTAAACATGAAGAACAAAAAATTGGCGAATGGTACTGTTTGGATGCTTTGCATATATGTTTCTTAGACTATATAGAAGCAATATATACAAAGATTTCAACCGTCTACCTGTTCCATTCATTGTTCTACTTGTCGAAAGTTACAAATAATTTCCTTTAAAGGATTAACAATGGGGCTCGTTGTTCACTTAAACTTGAAGAACAATAAATTGGCGAATTGTGCTGTTTGGATGCTTTTCATATATGTTTCTTAGACTATATAGAAGCAATATCTACAAAGATTTCAACCGTCTACCTGTTCCATTCATTGTTCTACTTGTCGAAAGTTACAATTAATTTCCGTTAAAGGATTAACAATGGGGCTCGTAGTTCACTTAAACTTGAAGTACAAAAAATTGGCGAATTGTACTGTTTGGATGCTTTGCATATATGTTTCTTAGACTATATAGAAGCAATATATACAAAGATTTCAACCGTCTACCTGTTCCATTCATTGTTCTACTTGTCGAAAGTTACAAATAATTTCCTTTAAAGGATTAACAATGGGGCTCGTTGTTCACTTAAACATGAAGAACAATAAATTGGCGAATTGTGCTGTTTGGATGCTTTGCATATATGTTTCTTAGACTATATAGAAGCAATATCTACAAAGATTTCAACCGTCTACCTGTTCCATTCCTTGTTCTACTTGTCGAAAGTTACAATTAATTTCCGTTAAAGGATTAACAATGGGGCTCGTAGTTCACTTAAACTTGAAGTACAAAAAATTGGCGAATTGTACTGTTTGGATGCTTTGCATATATGTTTCGTAGACTATATAGAAGCAATATATACAAATATTTCAACCGTCTAACTGTTCCATTCATTGTTCTACTTGTCGAAATTTACAAATAATTTCCGATAAAGGATTAACCATTGGGTCTCATTGTTCACTTAAACTTGAAGAACAAAAAATTGGCGAATTGTACTGTTTGGATGCTTTGCATATATGTTTCTTAGACTATATAGAAGCAATATATACAAAGATTTCAACCGTCTACCTGTTCCATTCATTGTTCTACTTGTCGAAAATTACAAATAATTTCCGATAAAGGATTAACCATTGGGGCTCATTGTTCACTAAACTTGAAGAACAAAAAATTGTCGAATTGTACTGTTTGGATGCTTTGCATATATGTTTCTTAGACTATATAGAAGCAATATATACAATGATTTCAACCGCCCACCTGTTCCATTCATTGTTCTACTTGTCGAAAGTTACAAATAATTTCCGTTAAGGGATTAACAATGGGGATCGTAGTTTACTTAAACTTGAAGAACAAAAAATTGGCGAATTGTACTGTTTGGATGCTTTGCATATATGTTTCTTAGACTATTTAGAAGCAATATATACAATGATTTCAACCGTCTACCTATTCCATTCATTGTTCTACTTGCCGAAATTTACAAATAATTTCCTTTAAAGGATTAACAATGGGGCTCGTAGTTCACTTAAACATGAAGTACAAAAAATAGGCGAATGGTACTGTTTGGATGCTTTGCGTATATGTTTCTTAGACTATATAGAAGCAATATATAAAAAGATTTCAACCGTCTACCTGTTCCATTCATTGTTCTACTTGTCGAAAGTTACAAATAATTTCCTTTAAAGGATTAACAATGGGGCTCGTTGTTCACTTAAACATGAAGAACAAAAAATTGGCGAATGGTACTGTTTGGATGCTTTGCGTACATGTTTCTTAGACTATATGGAAGCAATATATACAAAGATTTCAACCGTCTACGTGTTCCAATCATTGTTCTACTTGTCGAAATTTACAAATAATTTCCTTTAAAGGATTAACAATGGGGCTCGTTGTTCACTTAAACTTGAAGAACAAAAAATTGGCGAATGGTACTGTTTGGATGCTTTGCATATATGTTTCTTAGACTATATAGAAGCAATATATACAAAGATTTCAACCGTCTACCTTTTCCATTCATTGTTCTACTTGTCAAAAGTTACAAATAATTTCCGATAACGGATTAACCATTGGGGCTCATTGTTCACTTAAACTTGAAGAACAAAAAATTGGCGAATTGTACTGTTTGGATGCTTTGCATATATGTTTCGTAGGTTATATAGAAGCAATATATACAATGATTTCAACCGTCTACCTGATCCATTCATTGTTCTACTTGTCGAAAATTACAAATAATTTCCGATAAAGGATTAACCATTGGGGCTCATTGTTCACTAAACTTGAAGAACAAAAAATTGTCGAATTGTACTGTTTGGATGCTTTGCATATATGTTTCTTAGACTATATAGAAGCAACATATACAATGATTTCAACCGTCTACCTTTTCCATTCATTGTTCTACTTGTCGATAGTTACAATTAATTTCCGATAACGGATTAACCATTGGGGCTCATTGTTCACTTAAACTTGAAGAACAAAAAATTGGCGAATTGTACTGTTTGGATGCTTTGCATATATGTTTCTTATACTATATAGAAGCAATATATACAAAGATTTCAACCGTCTACCTGTTCCATTCACTGTTCTACTTGTCGATAGTTACAAATAATTTCCTTTAAAGGATTAACAATGGGGCTCGTTGTTCACTTAAACTTGAAGAACAAAAAAGTGGCGAATGGTACTGTTTGGATGCTTTGCATATATGTTTCTTAGACTATAAAAAAGCAATATATACATTGATTTCAACCGTCTACCTGTTCCATTCATTGTTCTACTTGTCGCAATTTACAAATAATTTCCGTTAAAGTATTGACAATGGGGCTCGTAGTTCACTTAAACTTGAAGATCAAATAATTGGCGAATTGTACTGTTTGGATGATTTGCATATATGTTTCTTAGACTATATAGAAGCAATATATACAAAGATTTCAACCGTCTACCTGTTCCATTCATTGTTCTACTTGTAGAAAATTACAATTAATTTCCGTTAAAGTATTAACAATGGGGCTCGTAGTTCACATAAACTTGAAGAACAAAAAATTGGCGAATGGTACTGTTTGGATGCTTTGCATATATGTTGCTTAGACTATATGGAAGCAATATATACAAATATTTCAACCGTCTACGTGTGCCAATCATTGTTCTACTCGTCGAAATTTACAAATAATTTCCTTTAAAGGATTAACAATGTGGCTCGTTGTTCACTTAAACCTGAAGAACACAAAATTGGCGAATGGTACTCTTTGGATGCTTTGCATATATGTTTCTTAGACTATATAGATGCAATATATACAAAGATTTCATCCGTCTACCTGTTCCATTCATTGTTCTACTTGTCGAAATTTACAAATAATTTCCTTTAAAGGATTAACAATGGGGCTCGTAGTTCACTTAAACTTGAAGAACAATGAATTGGCGACTGGTACTGTTTGGATGCTTTGCATATATGTTTCTTAGACTATATAGAAGCAGTATATAGAAAGATTTCAACCGTCTACCTGTTCCATTCATTGTTCTACTTGTCGAAAGTTGCAAATAATTTCCGATAAAGGATTAACAATGGGGCTCATTGTTCACTTAAACTTGAAGAACAAAAAATTGGCGAATAGTACTGATTTGATGCTTTGCATATATGTTTCTTAGACTATATAGAAGCAGTATATAGAAGGATTTCCTCCGTCTACCTGTTCCATTCATTGTTCTACTTGTAGAAAATTACAATTAATTTCCTTTAAAGGATTAACAATGGGGCTCGTAGTTCACTTAAACTTGAAGAACAAAAAATTGGCGAATTGTACTGTTTGGATGCTTTGCACATATGTTTCTTAGACTATATAGAAGCAATATATACAATGATTTCAACAGTCTACCTGTTCCATTCATTGTTCTACTTGTCGAAATTTACAACTAACTTCCTTTAAAGGATTAACAATGGGGCTCGTAGTTCACTTAAACTTGAAGAACAAAAAATTGGCGAATGGTACTGTTTGGATGCTTTGCATATATGTTTCTTAGATTATATAGAAGCAATATATACAAAGATTTCAACCGTCGACGTGTTCCAATCATTGTTCTACTTGTCGAAAGTTACAAATAATTTCCTTTAAAGGATTAACAATGGGGCTCGTAGTTCACTTCAACTTGAAGAACAAAAAATTGGCGAATGGTACTGTTTGATTGCTTTGCATATATGTTTCTTAGACTATATAGAAGCAATATATACAATGACTTCAACCGTCTACGTGTTCCAATCATTGTTCTACTTGTCGAAATTTACAAATAATTTCCGATAAAGGATTAACAACGGGGCTCATAGTTCACTTAAAATTGAAGAACAAAAAATTGGCGAATTGTACTGTTCGGATGCTTTGCATATATGCTTCGTAGACTATATAGAAGCAATATATACAATGATTTCAACCGTCTACATGATCCATTCATTGTTCTACTTGTCGAAATTTACAAATAATTTCCTTTAAAGGATTAACAATGGGGCTCGTATTTCACTTAAACTTGAAGAACAAAAAATTGGCGAATGGTACTGTTTGGATGCTTTGCGTACATGTTTCTTAGATTATATGGAAGCAATATATACAAAGATTTCAACCGTCTACGTGTTCCAATCATTGTTCTACTTGTCGAAATTTACAAATAATTTCCTTTAAAGGATTAACAATGGGGCTCGTTGTTCACTTAAACTTGAAGAACAATAATTTGGCGAATTTTACTGTTTGGATGCTTTGCATATATGTTTCTTATACTATATAGAAGCAATATATACAAAGATTTCAACCGTCTACCTGTTCCATTCACTGTTCTACTTGTCGAAAATTACAAATAATTTCCGATAATGGATTAACAATGGGGCTCATTGTTCACTTAAACTTGAAGAAGAAAAAATTGGCGAATTGTACTGTTTGGATGCTTTGCATATATGTTTCGTAGACTATATAGAAGCAATATATACAAATATTTCAACCGTCTAACTGTTCCATTCATTGTTCTACTTGTCGGAAATTACAAATAATTTCCAATAAAGTATTAACCATTGGTGCTCATTGTTCACTTAAACTTGAAGAACAAAAAATTGGCGAATGGTACTGTTTGGATGCTTTGCATATATGTTTCTTAGCCTATATAGAAGCAATATATACAAAGATTTCAACCATCTACCTGTTCCATTCATTGTTCTACTTGTCGAAAATTACAAATAATTTCCGATAACGGATTAACCATTGGGGCTCATTGTTCACTTAAACTTGAAGAACAAAAAATTGGCGAATTGTACTGTTTGGATGCTTTGCATATATGTTTCTTATACTATATAGAAGCAATATATACAAAGATTTCAACCGTCTACCTGTTCCATTCACTGTTCTACTTGTCGAAAGTTACAAATAATTTCCGTTAAGGGATTAACAATGGGGATCGTAGTTCTCTTAAACTTGAAGAACAAAAAATTGGCGAATTGTACTGTTTGGATGATTTGCGTACATGTTTCTTAGACTATATGGACGCAATATATACAAAGATTTCAACCGTCTACGTGTTCCAATCATTGTTCTACTTGTCGAAATTTACAAATAATTTCCTTTAAAGGATTAACAATGGGGATCGTTGTTCACTTAAACTTGAAGAACAAAAAAGTGGCGTATGGTACTGTTTGGATGCTTTGCATATATGTTTCTTAGACTATAAAGAAGCAATATATACATTGATTTCAACCGTCTACCTGTTCCATTCATTGTTCTACTTGCCGCAAGTTACAAATAATTTCCGTTAATGTATTAACAATGGGGCTCGTAGTTCCCTCAAACTTGAAGATCAAATAATTGGCGAATTGTACTGTTTGGATGATTTGCATATATGTTTCTTAGACTATATAGAAGCAATATATACAAAGATTTCAACCGTCTACCTGTTCCATTCATTGTTCTACTTGTCGAAAGTTACAAATAATTTCCGTTAAGGGATTAACAATGGGGATCGTAGTTTACTTAAACTTGAAGAACAAGAAATTGGCGAATTGTACTGTTTGGATGATTTGCATATATGTTTCTTAGACTATATAGAAGCAATAAATACAATGATTTCAACCGTCTACCTATTCCATTCATTGTTCTACTTGCCGAAATTTACAAATAATTTCCTTTAAAGGATTAACAATGGGGCTCGTCGTTCACTTAAACTTGAAGAACAAAAAATTGGCGAATTGTACTGTTTGGATGCTTTGCATATGTGTTTCTTAGACTATATAGAAGCAATATATACAATGATTTCAACAGTCTACCTGTTCCATTCATTGTTCTACTTGTCGAAATTTACAACTAACTTCCTTTAAAGGATTAACAATGGGGCTCGTAGTTCACTTAAACTTGAAGAACAAAAAATTGGCGAATGGTACTGTTTGGATGCTTTGCATATATGTTTCTTAGATTATATAGAAGCAATATATACAAAGATTTCAACCGTCGACGTGTTCCAATCATTGTTCTACTTGTCGAAAGTTACAAATAATTTCCTTTAAAGGATTAACAATGGGGCTCGTAGTTCACTTCAACTTGAAGAACAAAAAATTGGCGAATGGTACTGTTTGATTGCTTTGCATATATGTTTCTTAGACTATATAGAAGCAATATATACAATGACTTCAACCGTCTACGTGTTCCAATCATTGTTCTACTTGTCGAAATTTACAAATAATTTCCGATAAAGGATTAACAACGGGGCTCATAGTTCACTTAAAATTGAAGAACAAAAAATTGGCGAATTGTACTGTTTGGATGCTTTGCATATGTGTTTCTTAGACTATTTAGAAGCAATATATAGAAAGATTTCACCCGTCCACCTGTACTATTCATTGTTCTACTTGTAGAAAGTTACAAATAATTTCCGTTTCATGATTATCAATGGGCCCCGTTGTTCACTTAAACTTGAAGAACAAAAAATTGGCGACTGGTACTGTTTGGATGCTTTGCATATATGTTTCTTAGACTATATTGGAGCAATATATATAAAGATTTCAACCGTCGACGTGTTCCAATCATTGTTCTACTTGTAGAAAGTTACAATTAATTTCCGTTAAAGGATTAACAATGGGGCTCGTAGTTCACTTAAACTTGAAGAACAAAAAATTGGCGAATTGTACTGTTCGGATGCTTTGCATATATGCTTCGTAGACTATATAGAAGCAATATATACAATGATTTCAACCGTCTACATGATCCATTCATTGTTCTACTTGTCGAAATTTACAAATAATTTCCTTAAAAGGATTAACAATGGGGCTCGTATTTCACTTAAACTTGAAGAACAAAAAATTGGCGAATGGTACTGTTTGGATGCTTTGCGTACATGTTTCTTAGATTATATGGAAGCAATATATACAAAGATTTCAACCGTCTACGTGTTCCAATCATTGTTCTACTTGTCGAAATTTACAAATAATTTCCTTTAAAGGATTAACAATGGGGCTCGTTGTTCACTTAAACTTGAAGAACAATAATTTGGCGAATTTTACTGTTTGGATGCTTTGCATATATGTTTCTTATACTATATAGAAGCAATATATACAAAGATTTCAACCGTCTACCTGTTCCATTCACTGTTCTACTTGTCGAAAATTACAAATAATTTCCGATAATGGATTAACAATGGGGCTCATTGTTCACTTAAACTTGAAGAAGAAAAAATTGGCGAATTGTACTGTTTGGATGCTTTGCATATATGTTTCGTAGACTATATAGAAGCAATATATACAAATATTTCAACCGTCTAACTGTTCCATTCATTGTTCTACTTGTCGAAAATTACAAATAATTTCCAATAAAGTATTAACCATTGGTGCTCATTGTTCACTTAAACTTGAAGAACAAAAAATTGGCGAATGGTACTGTTTGGATGCTTTGCATATATGTTTCTTAGCCTATATAGAAGCAATATATACAAAGATTTCAACCATCTACCTGTTCCATTCATTGTTCTACTTGTCGAAAATTACAAATAATTTCCGATAACGGATTAACCATTGGGGCTCATTGTTCACTTAAACTTGAAGAACAAAAAATTGGCGAATTGTACTGTTTGGATGCTTTGCATATATGTTTCTTATACTATATAGAAGCAATATATACAAAGATTTCAACCGTCTACCTGTTCCATTCACTGTTCTACTTGTCGAAAGTTACAAATAATTTCCGTTAAGGGATTAACAATGGGGATCGTAGTTCACTTAAACTTGAAGAACAAAAAATTGGCGAATTGTACTGTTTGGATGCTTTGCGTACATGTTTCTTAGACTATATGGACGCAATATATACAAAGATTTCAACCGTCTACGTGTTCCAATCATTGTTCTACTTGTCGAAATTTACAAATAATTTCCTTTAAAGGATTAACAATGGGGATCGTTGTTCACTTAAACTTGAAGAACAAAAAAGTGGCGTATGGTACTGTTTGGATGCTTTGCATATATGTTTCTTAGACTATAAAGAAGCAATATATACATTGATTTCAACCGTCTACCTGTTCCATTCATTGTTCTACTTGCCGCAAGTTACAAATAATTTCCGTTAATGTATTAACAATGGGTCTCGTAGTTCCCTCAAACTTGAAGATCAAATAATTGGCGAATTGTACTGTTTGGATGATTTGCATATATGTTTCTTAGACTATATAGAAGTAATATATACAAAGATTTCAACCGTCTACCTGTTCCATTCATTGTTCTACTTGTCGAAAGTTACAAATAATTTCCGTTAAGGGATTAACAATGGGGATCGTAGTTTACTTAAACTTGAAGAACAAGAAATTGGCGAATTGTACTGTTTGGATGATTTGCATATATGTTTCTTAGACTATATAGAAGCAATATATACAATGATTTCAACCGTCTACCTATTCCATTCATTGTTCTACTTGCCGAAATTTACAAATAATTTCCTTTAAAGGATTAACAATGGGGCTCGTCGTTCACTTAAACTTGAAGAACAAAAAATTGGCGAATTGTACTGTTTGGATGCTTTGCATATGTGTTTCTTAGACTATTTAGAAGCAATATATACAAATATTTCAACCATCTACCTATTCCATTCATTGTTCTACTTGCCGAAATTTACAAATAATTTCCTTTAAAGGATTAACAATGGGGCTCATTGTTCACTTAAACTTGAAGATCAAAAAATTGGCGAATTGTTCTGTTTGGATGCTTTGCATATATGTTTTTTAGACTATATAGAAGCAATATATACAATGATTTCAACCGTCTACCAATTCCATTCATTGTTCTACTTGCCGAAATTTACAAATAATTTCCTTTAAAGGATTAACAATGGGGCTCGTAGTTCACTTAAACTTGAAGAGCAAAAAATTGGCGAATGGTACTGTTTGGATGCTTTACGTACATGTTTCTTAGACTATATGGAAGCAATATATACAAAGATTTCATCCGTCTACCTGTTCCATTCATTGTTCTACTTGTCGAAAATTACAAATAATTTCCGATAAAGGATTAACAATGGGGCTCATTGTTCACTTAAACTTGAAGAACAAAAAATTGGCGACTGGTACTGTTTGGATGCTTTGCATATATGTTTCTTAGACTATATAGAAGCAATATATAAAAAGATTTCAACCGTCTACCAGTTCCATTCATTGTTCTACTTGCCGAAATTTACAAATAATTTCCTTTAAAGGATTAACAATGGGGCTCGTAGTTCACTTAAACTTGAAGTGCAAAAAATTGGCGAATTGTACTGTTTGGACGCTTTGCATATATGTTTCTTGGACTATATAGAAGCAACATATACAATGATTTCAACCGTCTACCTGTTCCATTCTTTGTTCTACTTGTCGAAATTTACAAATAATTTCCTTTAAAGGATTAACAATCGGGCTCGTAGTTCACTTCAACTTGAAGAACAAAAAATTGGCGAATGGTACTGTTTGGATGCTTTGCATATGTGTTTCTTAGACTATATAGAAGCAATATATACAATGATTTCAACAGTCTACCTGTTCCATTCATTGTTCTACTTGTCGAAATTTACAACTAACTTCCTTTAAAGGATTAACAATGGGGCTCGTAGTTCACTTAAACTTGAAGAACAAAAAATTGGCGAATGGTACTGTTTGGATGCTTTGCATATATGTTTCTTAGATTATATAGAAGCAATATATACAAAGATTTCAACCGTCGACGTGTTCCAATCATTGTTCTACTTGTCGAAAGTTACAAATAATTTCCTTTAAAGGATTAACAATGGGGCTCGTAGTTCACTTCAACTTGAAGAACAAAAAATTGGCGAATGGTACTGTTTGATTGCTTTGCATATATGTTTCTTAGACTATATAGAAGCAATATATACAATGACTTCAACCGTCTACGTGTTCCAATCATTGTTCTACTTGTCGAAATTTACAAATAATTTCCGATAAAGGATTAACAACGGGGCTCATAGTTCACTTAAAATTGAAGAACAAAAAATTGGCGAATTGTACTGTTTGGATGCTTTGCATATGTGTTTCTTAGACTATTTAGAAGCAATATATAGAAAGATTTCACCCGTCCACCTGTACTATTCATTGTTCTACTTGTAGAAAGTTACAAATAATTTCCGTTTCATGATTATCAATGGGCCCCGTTGTTCACTTAAACTTGAAGAACAAAAAATTGGCGACTGGTACTGTTTGGATGCTTTGCATATATGTTTCTTAGACTATATTGGAGCAATATATATAAAGATTTCAACCGTCGACGTGTTCCAATCATTGTTCTACTTGTAGAAAGTTACAATTAATTTCCGTTAAAGGATTAACAATGGGGCTCGTAGTTCACTTAAACTTGAAGAACAAAAAATTGGCGAATTGTACTGTTCGGATGCTTTGCATATATGCTTCGTAGACTATATAGAAGCAATATATACAATGATTTCAACCGTCTACATGATCCATTCATTGTTCTACTTGTCGAAATTTACAAATAATTTCCTTTAAAGGATTAACAATGGGGCTCGTCGTTCACTTAAACTTGAAGAACAAAAAATTGGCGAATTGTACTGTTTGGATGCTTTGCATATGTGTTTCTTAGACTATTTAGAAGCAATATATACAAATATTTCAACCATCTACCTATTCCATTCATTGTTCTACTTGCCGAAATTTACAAATAATTTCCTTTAAAGGATTAACAATCCGGCTCATTGTTCACTTAAACTTGAAGATCAAAAAATTGGCGAATTGTTCTGTTTGGATGCTTTGCATATATGTTTTTTAGACTATATAGAAGCAATATATACAATGATTTCAACCGTCTACCAATTCCATTCATTGTTCTACTTGCCGAAATTTACAAATAATTTCCTTTAAAGGATTAACAATGGGGCTCGTAGTTCACTTAAACTTGAAGAGCAAAAAATTGGCGAATGGTACTGTTTGGATGCTTTACGTACATGTTTCTTAGACTATATGGAAGCAATATATACAAAGATTTCATCCGTCTACCTGTTCCATTCATTGTTCTACTTGTCGAAAATTACAAATAATTTCCGATAAAGGATTAACAATGGGGCTCATTGTTCACTTAAACTTGAAGAACAAAAAATTGGCGACTGGTACTGTTTGGATGCTTTGCATATATGTTTCTTAGACTATATAGAAGCAATATATAAAAAGATTTCAACCGTCTACCAGTTCCATTCATTGTTCTACTTGCCGAAATTTACAAATAATTTCCTTTAAAGGATTAACAATGGGGCTCGTAGTTCACTTAAACTTGAAGTGCAAAAAATTGGCGAATTGTACTGTTTGGACGCTTTGCATATATGTTTCTTGGACTATATAGCAGCAACATATACAATGATTTCAACCGTCTACCTGTTCCATTCTTTGTTCTACTTGTCGAAATTTACAAATAATTTCCTTTAAAGGATTAACAATCGGGCTCGTAGTTCACTTCAACTTGAAGAACAAAAAATTGGCGAATGGTACTGTTTGGATGCTTTGCATATGTGTTTCTTAGACTATATAGAAGCAATATATACAATGATTTCAACAGTCTACCTGTTCCATTCATTGTTCTACTTGTCGAAATTTACAACTAACTTCCTTTAAAGGATTAACAATGGGGCTCGTAGTTCACTTAAACTTGAAGAACAAAAAATTGGCGAATGGTACTGTTTGGATGCTTTGCATATATGTTTCTTAGATTATATAGAAGCAATATATACAAAGATTTCAACCGTCGACGTGTTCCAATCATTGTTCTACTTGTCGAAAGTTACAAATAATTTCCTTTAAAGGATTAACAATGGGGCTCGTAGTTCACTTCAACTTGAAGAACAAAAAATTGGCGAATGGTACTGTTTGATTGCTTTGCATATATGTTTCTTAGACTATATAGAAGCAATATATACAATGACTTCAACCGTCTACGTGTTCCAATCATTGTTCTACTTGTCGAAATTTACAAATAATTTCCGATAAAGGATTAACAACGGGGCTCATAGTTCACTTAAAATTGAAGAACAAAAAATTGGCGAATTGTACTGTTTGGATGCTTTGCATATGTGTTTCTTAGACTATTTAGAAGCAATATATAGAAAGATTTCACCCGTCCACCTGTACTATTCATTGTTCTACTTGTAGAAAGTTACAAATAATTTCCGTTTCATGATTATCAATGGGCCCCGTTGTTCACTTAAACTTGAAGAACAAAAAATTGGCGACTGGTACTGTTTGGATGCTTTGCATATATGTTTCTTAGACTATATTGGAGCAATATATATAAAGATTTCAACCGTCGACGTGTTCCAATCATTGTTCTACTTGTAGAAAGTTACAATTAATTTCCGTTAAAGGATTAACAATGGGGCTCGTAGTTCACTTAAACTTGAAGAACAAAAAATTGGCGAATTGTACTGTTCGGATGCTTTGCATATATGCTTCGTAGACTATATAGAAGCAATATATACAATGATTTCAACCGTCTACATGATCCATTCATTGTTCTACTTGTCGAAATTTACAAATAATTTCCTTTAAAGGATTAACAATGGGGCTCGTATTTCACTTAAACTTGAAGAACAAAAAATTGGCGAATGGTACTGTTTGGATGCTTTGCGTACATGTTTCTTAGATTATATGGAAGCAATATATACAAAGATTTCAACCGTCTACGTGTTCCAATCATTGTTCTACTTGTCGAAATTTACAAATAATTTCCTTTAAAGGATTAACAATGGGGCTCGTTGTTCACTTAAACTTGAAGAACAATAATTTGGCGAATTTTACTGTTTGGATGCTTTGCATATATGTTTCTTATACTATATAGAAGCAATATATACAAAGATTTCAACCGTCTACCTGTTCCATTCACTGTTCTACTTGTCGAAAATTACAAATAATTTCCGATAATGGATTAACAATGGGGCTCATTGTTCACTTAAACTTGAAGAAGAAAAAATTGGCGAATTGTACTGTTTGGATGCTTTGCATATATGTTTCGTAGACTATATAGAAGCAATATATACAAATATTTCAACCGTCTAACTGTTCCATTCATTGTTCTACTTGTCGAAAATTACAAATAATTTCCAATAAAGTATTAACCATTGGTGCTCATTGTTCACTTAAACTTGAAGAACAAAAAATTGGCGAATGGTACTGTTTGGATGCTTTGCATATATGTTTCTTAGCCTATATAGAAGCAATATATACAAAGATTTCAACCATCTACCTGTTCCATTCATTGTTCTACTTGTCGAAAATTACAAATAATTTCCGATAACGGATTAACCATTGGGGCTCATTGTTCACTTAAACTTGAAGAACAAAAAATTGGCGAATTGTACTGTTTGGATGCTTTGCATATATGTTTCTTATACTATATAGAAGCAATATATACAAAGATTTCAACCGTCTACCTGTTCCATTCACTGTTCTACTTGTCGAAAGTTACAAATAATTTCCGTTAAGGGATTAACAATGGGGATCGTAGTTCACTTAAACTTGAAGAACAAAAAATTGGCGAATTGTACTGTTTGGATGCTTTGCGTACATGTTTCTTAGACTATATGGACGCAATATATACAAAGATTTCAACCGTCTACGTGTTCCAATCATTGTTCTACTTGTCGAAATTTACAAATAATTTCCTTTAAAGGATTAACAATGGGGATCGTTGTTCACTTAAACTTGAAGAACAAAAAAGTGGCGTATGGTACTGTTTGGATGCTTTGCATATATGTTTCTTAGACTATAAAGAAGCAATATATACATTGATTTCAACCGTCTACCTGTTCCATTCATTGTTCTACTTGCCGCAAGTTACAAATAATTTCCGTTAATGTATTAACAATGGGTCTCGTAGTTCCCTCAAACTTGAAGATCAAATAATTGGCGAATTGTACTGTTTGGATGATTTGCATATATGTTTCTTAGACTATATAGAAGCAATATATACAAAGATTTCAACCGTCTACCTGTTCCATTCATTGTTCTACTTGTCGAAAGTTACAAATAATTTCCGTTAAGGGATTAACAATGGGGATCGTAGTTTACTTAAACTTGAAGAACAAGAAATTGGCGAATTGTACTGTTTGGATGATTTGCATATATGTTTCTTAGACTATATAGAAGCAATATATACAATGATTTCAACCGTCTACCTATTCCATTCATTGTTCTACTTGCCGAAATTTACAAATAATTTCCTTTAAAGGATTAACAATGGGGCTCGTCGTTCACTTAAACTTGAAGATCAAAAAATTGGCGAATTGTTCTGTTTGGATGCTTTGCATATATGTTTTTTAGACTATATAGAAGCAATATATACAATGATTTCAACCGTCTACCAATTCCATTCATTGTTCTACTTGCCGAAATTTACAAATAATTTCCTTTAAAGGATTAACAATGGGGCTCGTAGTTCACTTAAACTTGAAGAGCAAAAAATTGGCGAATGGTACTGTTTGGATGCTTTACGTACATGTTTCTTAGACTATATGGAAGCAATATATACAAAGATTTCATCCGTCTACCTGTTCCATTCATTGTTCTACTTGTCGAAAATTACAAATAATTTCCGATAAAGGATTAACAATGGGGCTCATTGTTCACTTAAACTTGAAGAACAAAAAATTGGCGACTGGTACTGTTTGGATGCTTTGCATATATGTTTCTTAGACTATATAGAAGCAATATATAAAAAGATTTCAACCGTCTACCAGTTCCATTCATTGTTCTACTTGCCGAAATTTACAAATAATTTCCTTTAAAGGATTAACAATGGGGCTCGTAGTTCACTTAAACTTGAAGTGCAAAAAATTGGCGAATTGTACTGTTTGGACGCTTTGCATATATGTTTCTTGGACTATATAGAAGCAACATATACAATGATTTCAACCGTCTACCTGTTCCATTCTTTGTTCTACTTGTCGAAATTTACAAATAATTTCCTTTAAAGGATTAACAATCGGGCTCGTAGTTCACTTCAACTTGAAGAACAAAAAATTGGCGAATGGTACTGTTTGATTGCTTTGCATATATGTTTCTTAGACTATATAGAAGCAATATATACAATGACTTCAACCGTCTACGTGTTCCAATCATTGTTCTACTTGTCGAAATTTACAAATAATTTCCGATAAAGGATTAACAACAGGACTCATAGTTCACTTAAAATTGAAGAACAAAAAATTGGCGAATTGTACTGTTTGGATGCTTTGCATATGTGTTTCTTAGACTATTTAGAAGCAATATATAGAAAGATTTCACCCGTCTACCTGTACTATTCATTGTTCTACTTGTAGAAAGTTACAAATAATTTCCGTTTCATGATTATCAATGGTCCCCGTTGTTCACTTAAACTTGAAGAACAAAAAATTGGCGACTGGTACTGTTTAGATGCTTTGCATATATGTTTCTTAGACTATATTGGAGCAATATATACAAAGATTTCAACCGTCGACGTGTTCCAATCATTGTTCTACTTGTAGAAAGTTACAATTAATTTCCGTTAAAGGATTAACAATGGGGCTCGTAGTTCACTTAAACTTGAAGAACAAAAAATTGGCGAATTGTACTGTTTGGATGCTTTGCATATATGCTTCTTAGACTATATAGAAGCAATATATACAATGATTTCAACCGTCTACATGATCCATTCATTGTTCTACTTGTCGAAATTTACAAATAATTTCCTTTAAAGGATTAACAATGGGGCTCGTAGTTCACTTAAACTTGAAGAACAAAAAATTGGCGAATGGTACTGTTTGGATGCTTTGCGTACATGTTTCTTAGACTATATGGACGCAATATATACAAAGATTTCAACCGTCTACGTGTTCCAATCATTGTTCTACTTGTCGAAATTTACAAATAATTTCCTTTAAAGGATTAACAATGGGGCTCGTTGTTCACTTAAACTTGAAGAACAAAAAAGTGGCGTATGGTACTGTTTGGATGCTTTGCATATATGTTTCTTAGACTATAAAGAAGCAATATATACATTGATTTCAACCGTCTACCTGTTCCATTCATTGTTCTACTTGCCGCAAGTTACAAATAATTTCCTTTAAAGGATTAACAATGGGGCTCGTTGTTCACTTAAACTTGAAGAACAAAAAAGTGGCGTATGGTACTGTTTGGATGCTTTGCATATATGTTTCTTAGACTATAAAGAAGCAATATATACATTGATTTCAACCGTCTACCTGTTCCATTCATTGTTCTACTTGCCGCAAGTTACAAATAATTTCCGATAACGGATTAACCATTGGGGCTCATTGTTCACTTAAACTTGAAGAACAAAAAATTGGCGAATTGTACTGTTTGGATGCTTTGCATATATGTTTCTTATACTATATAGAAGCAATATACACAAAGATTTCAATCGTCTACCTGTTCCATTCACTGTTCTACTTGTCGAAAACTACAAATAATTTCCGATAATGGATTAACAATGGGGCTCATTGTTCACTTAAACTTGAAGAACAAAAAATTGGCGACTTGTACTATTTGGACGCGTTGCATATATGTTTCTTATACTATATAGAAGCAATATATACAAAGATTTCAACCGTCTACCTGTTCCATTCACTGTTCTACTTGTCGAAAGTTACAAATAATTTCCGTTAAGGGATTAACAATGGGGATCGTAGTTCACTTAAACTTGAAGAACAAAAAATTGGCGAATTGTACTGTTTGGATGCTTTGCGTACATGTTTCTTAGACTATATGGACGCAATATATACAAAGATTTCAACCGTCTACGTGTTCCAATCATTGTTCTACTTGTCGAAATTTACAAATAATTTCCTTTAAAGGATTAACAATGGGGCTCGTTGTTCACTTAAACTTGAAGAACAAAAAAGTGGCGTATGGTACTGTTTGGATGCTTTGCATATATGTTTCTTAGACTATAAAGAAGCAATATATACTTTGATTTCAACCGTCTACCTGTTCCATTCATTGTTCTACTTGCCGCAAGTTACAAATAATTTCCGATAACGGATTAACCATTGGGGCTCATTGTTCACTTAAACTTGAAGAACAAAAAATTGGCGAATGGTACTGTTTGGATGCTTTGCATATATGTTTCTTAGACTATATAGAAGCAATATATACAAAGATTTCAACCGTCTACCTTTTCCATTCATTGTTCTTCTTGTCGAAAGTTACAAATAATTTCCGATAACGGATTAACCATTGAGGCTCATTGTTCACTTAAACTTGAAGAACAAAAAATTGGCGAATTGTACTGTTTGGATGCTTTGCATATATGTTTCTTATACTATATAGAAGCAATATATACAAATATTTCAACCGTCTAACTGTTCCATTCATTGTTCTACTTGTCGAAAATTACAAATAATTTCCAATAAAGTATTTACCATTGGTGCTCATTGTTCACTTAAACTTGAAGAACAAAAAATTGGCGAATGGTACTGTTTGGATGCTTTGCATATATGTTTCTTAGCCTATATAGAAGCAATATATACAAAGATTTCAACCATCTACCTGTTCCATTCATTGTTCTACTTGTCGAAAGTTACAAATAATTTCCGATAACGGATTAACCATTGGGGCTCATTGTTCACTTAAACTTGAAGAACAAAAAATTGGCGAATTGTACTATTTGGACGCTTTGCATATATGTTTCTTATACTATATAGAAGCAATATATACAAAGATTTCAACCGTCTACCTGTTCCATTCACTGTTCTACTTGTCGAAAGTTACAAATAATTTCCGTTAAGGGATTAACAATGGGGATCGTAGTTCACTTAAACTTGAAGAACAAAAAATTGGCGAATTGTACTGTTTGGATGCTTTGCGTACATGTTTCTTAGACTATATGGACGCAATATATACAAAGATTTCAACCGTCTACGTGTTCCAATCATTGTTCTACTTGTCGAAATTTACAAATAATTTCCTTTAAAGGATTAACAATGGGGCTCGTTGTTCACTTAAACTTGAAGATCAAATAATTGGCGAATTGTACTGTTTGGATGATTTGCATATATGTTTCTTAGACTATATAGAAGCAATATATACAAAGATTTCAACCGTCTACCTGTTCCATTCATTGTTCTACTTGTCGAAAGTTACAAATAATTTCCTTTAAAGGATTAACAATGGGGCTCGTAGTTCACTTAAACTTGAAGAACAAAAAATTGGCGAATTGTACTGTTTGGATGCTTTGCATATGTGTTTCTTAGACTATTTAGAAGCAATATATACAAATATTTCAACCGTCTACCTATTCCATTCATTGTTCTACTTGCCGAAATTTACAAATAATTTCCTTTAAAGGATTAACAATGGGGCTCATTGTTCACTTAAACTTGAAGATCAAAAAATTGGCGAATTGTTCTGTTTGGATGCTTTGCATATATGTTTCTTAGACTACATAGAAGCAATATATACAATGATTTCAACCGTCTACCAATTCCATTCATTGTTCTACTTGCCGAAATTTACAAATAATTTCCTTTAAAGGATTAACAATGGGGCTCGTAGTTCACTTAAACTTGAAGAGGAAAAAATTGGCGAATGGTACTGTTTGGATGCTTTGCGTACATGTTTCTTAGACTATATGGAAGCAATATATACAAAGATTTCATCCGTCTACCTGTTCCATTCATTGTTCTACTTGTCGAAATTTACAAATAATTTCCTTTAAAGGATTAACAATGGGGCTCGTAGTTCACTTCAACTTGAAGAACAAAAAATTGGCGAATGGTACTGTTTGATTGCTTTGCATATGTGTTTCTTAGACTATTTAGAAGCAATATATAGAAAGATTTCACCCGTCTACCTGTACTATTCATTGTTCTACTTGTAGAAAGTTACAAATAATTTCCTTTAGAGGATTAACAATTGGGCTCGTAGTTCACTTAAACTTGAAGAACAAAAAATTGGCGAATTGTACTGTTTGGATGCTTTGCATATATGCTTCGTAGACTATATAGAAGCAATATATACAAAGATTTCAACCGTCTACCTGTTCCATTCATTGTTCTACTTGTCGCAAGTTACAAATAATTTCCGTTTCATGATTATCAATGGGGCTCGTTGTTCACTTAAACTTGAAGAACAAAATATTGGCGATTGGTACTGTTTGGATGCTTTGCATATACGTTTCTTAGATTATATAGAAGCAATATACACAAAGATTTCAACCGTCTACCTGTTCCATTCATTGTTCTACTTGTCGAAAATTACAAATAATTTCCGATAAAGGATTAACCATTGGGGCTCATTGTTCACTTAAACTTGAAGAACAAAAAATTGGCGAATGGTACTGTTTGGATGGTTTGCGTACATGTTTCTTAGACTATATGGAAGCAATATATACAAAGATTTCAACCGTCTACGTGTTCCAATCATTGTTCTGCTTGTCGAAAATTACAAATAATTTCCGATAAAGGATTGACCATTGGGGCTCATTGTTCACTTAATCTTGAAGAACAAAAAATTGGCGAATTGTACTGTTTGGATGCTTTGCATATATGTTTCGTAGGCTATATAGAAGCAATATATACAATGATTTCAACCGTCTACCTGTTCCATTCATTGTTCTACTTGTCGCAAGTTACAAATAATTTCCGTTTCATGATTATCAATGGGGCTCGTTGTTCACTTAAACTTGAAGAACAAAATATTGGCGAATGGTACTGTTTGGATGCTTTGCATATATGTTTCTTAGATTATATAGAAGCAATATATACAAAGATTTCAACCGTCTACCTGTTACATTCATTGTTCTACTTGTCGAAAATTACAAATAATTTCCGATAAAGGATTAACCATTGGGGCTGATTGTTCACTTAAACTTGAAGAAAAAAAAATTGGCGAATGGTACTGTTTGGATGGTTTGCGTACATGTTTCTTAGACTATTTAGAAGAAATATATAGAAAGATTTCACCCGTCTACCTGTACTATTCATTGTTCTACTTGTCGAAATTTACAAATAATTTCCTTTAAAGGGTTAACAATGGGGCTCGTTGTTCTCTTAAACTTGAAGAACAATAAATTGGCGAATTGTACCGTTTGGATGCTTTGCATATATGTTTCGTAGGCTATATAGAAGCAATATATACAAAGATTTCAACCGTCTACCTGTTCCATTCATTGTTCTACTTGTCGAAAGTTAAAAATAATTTCCGATAAAGGATTAACCATTGGGGCTCATTGTTCACTTAATCTTGAAGAACAAAAAATTGGCGAATTGTACTGTTTGGATGCTTTGCATATATGTTTTGTAGGCTATATAGAAGCAATATATGCAATGATTTCAACCGTCTACATGATCTATTCATTGTTCTACTTGTCGAAATTTACAAATAATTTCCTTTAAAGGATTAACAATGGGGCTCGTAGTTCACTTAAACTTGAAGAACAAAAAATTGATGAATGGTACTGTTTGGATGCTTTGCATATATGTTTCTTAGACTATATAGAAGCAATATATACATTGATTTCAACCGTCTACCTGTTCCATTCATTGTTCTACTTGTCGCAAGTTACAAATAATTTCCGTTTCATGATTATCAATAGGGCTCGTTGTTCACTTAAACTTGAAGAACAAAATATTGGCGAATGGTACTGTTTGGATGCTTTGCATATATGTTTCTTAGATTATATAGAAGCAATATATACAAAGATTTCAACGGTCTACCTGTTCCATTCATTGTTCTACTTGTCGAAAATTACAAATAATTTCCGATAAAGGATTAACCATTGGGGCTGATTGTTCACTTAAACTTGAAGAAAAAAAAATTGGCGAATGGTACTGTTTGGATGCTCTGCGTACATGTTTCTTAGACGATATGGAAGCAATATATACAAAGATTTCAACCGTCTACCTGTTCCATTCATTGTTCTACTTGTCGAAAGTTAAAAATAATTTCCGATAAAGGATTAACCATTGGGGCTCATTGTTCACTTAATCTTGAAGAACAAAAAATTGGCGTATTGTACTGTTTGGATGCTTTGCATATATGTTTCGTAGGCTATATAGAAGCAATATATACAATGATTTCAACCGTCTACATGATCTATTCATTGTTCTACTTGTCGAAATTTACAAATAATTTCCTTTAAAGTATTAACAATGGGGCTCGTAGTTCACTTAAACTTGAAGAACAAAAAATTGATGAATGGTACTGTTTGGATGCTTTGCATATATGTTTCTTAGACTATACAGAAGCAATATATACATTGATTTCAACCGTCTACCTGTTCCATTCATTGTTCTACTTGTCGCAAGTTACAAATAATTTCCGTTTCATGATTATCAATGGGGCTCGTTGTTCACTTAAACTTGAAGAACAAAATATTGGCGAATGGTACTGTTTGGATGCTTTGCATATATGTTTCTTAGACTATATGGAAGCAATATATACAAAGATTTCAACCGTCTGAGTTTTCCAATCATTGTTCTACTTGTAGAAAGTTACAATTAATTTCCGTTAAAGGATTAACAATGGGGCTCGTAGTTCACTTAAACATGAAGATGAAATAATTGGCGAATTGTTCTGTTTGGATGCTTTGCATATATGTTTCTTAGATTATATAGAAGCAATATACACTTAGATTTCAACCGTCTACCTGTTCCATTCATTGTTCTACTTGTCGAAAATTACAAATAATTTCTGATAAAGGATTAACCATTGGGGCTCATTGTTCACTTAATCTTGAAGAGCAAAAAATTGTCGAATTGTACTATTTGGATGCTTTGCATATATGTTTCTTAGACTATATAGAAGCAATATATACATTGATTTCAACCGTCTACCTGTTCCATTCATTGTTCTACTTGTCGCATGATACAAATAATTTCCGTTAAAGTATTAACAATGGGGCTCGTAGTTCACTTAAACTTGAAGATCAAATAATTGGCGAATTGTACTGTTTGGATGATTTGCATATATGTTTCTTAGACTATCTAGAAGCAATATATACAATGATTTCAACCGTCTACCTGTTCCATTCATTGTTCTACTTGTCGAAAGTTACAAATAACTTCCGTTAAGGGATTAACAATGGGGATCGTAGTTTACTTAAACTTGAAGAACAAGAAATTGGCGAATTGTACTGTTTGGATGCTTTGCATATATGTTTCTTAGACTAAATAGAAGCAATATATACAATGATTTCAACCGTCTACCTATTCCATTCATTGTTCTACTTGCCGAAAGTTACAAATAATTTCCGATAAAGTATTAACCATTGGGGCTGATTGTTCACTTAAACTTGAAGAACAAAAAATTGGCGAATTGTACTGTTCGGATGCTTTGCATATATGTTTCTTAGACTATATAGAAGCAATATATACAATGATTTCAACAGTCTACCTGTTCCATTCATTGTTCTACTTGTCGAAATTTACAAATAATTTCCTTTAAAGGATTAACAATGAGGCTCGTTGTTCACTTAAACTTGAAGAACAAAAAATTGGCGAATGGTACTGTTTGGATGGTTTGCGTACATGTTTCTTAGACTATATGGAAGCAATATATACAAAGATTTCAACCGTCTACGTGTTCCAATCATTGTTCTACTTGTCGAAATTTACAAATAATTTCCTTTAAAGGATTAACGATGGGGCTCGTTGTTCACTTAAACTTGAAGAAGAAAAAAGTGGCGAATGGTACTGTTTGGATGCTTTGCATATATGTTTCCTAGACTATATAGAAGCAATATATACATTGATTTCAACCGTCTACCTGTTCCATTCATTGTTCTACTTGTCGAATGTTACAAATAATTTCCGTTAAAGTATTAACAATGGGGCTCGTAGTTAACTTAAACTAGAAGATCAAATAATTGGCGAATTGTACTGTTTGGATGATTTGCATATATGTTTCTTAGACTATATAGAAGCAATATATACAATGATTTCAACCGTCTACCTGTTCCATTCATTGTGCTACTTGTCGAAATTTACACATAATTTCCTTTAAAGGATTAACAATGGGGCTCGTTGTTCACTTAAACTTGAAGAACAATAAATTGGCGAATTGTACTGTTTGGATGCTTTGCATATATGTTTCTTAGACTATATAGAAGCAATATATACAAAGATTTCAGCCGTCTACCTGTTCCATTCATTGTTCTACTTGTCGAAAGTTACAAATAATTTCCAATAAAGGATTAACCAATGGGGCTCATTGTTCACTTAAACTTGAAGAACAAAAAATTGCCGAATTGTACTGTTTGGATGCTTTGCATATATGTTTCTTAGACTATATAGAAGCAATATATACAAAGATTTCAACCGTCTACCTGTTCCATTCATTGTTCTACTTGTCGAAAATTACAAATAATTTCCGATAAAGGATTAACCATTGGGGCTCATTGTTCACTTAAACTTGAAGACCAAAAAATTGGCGAATGGTAATGTTTGGATGCTTTGCGTACATGTCTCTTAGACTATATGGAAGCAATATATACAAAGATTTCAACCGTCTACGTGTTCCAATCATTGTTCTACTTGTCGAAATTTACACATAATTTCCTTTAAAGGATTAACAATGGGGCTCGTTGTTCACTTAAACTTGAAGAACAATAAATTGGCGAATTGTACTGTTTGGATGCTTTGCATATATGTTTCGTAGGCTATATAGAAGCAATATATACAATGATTTCAACCGTCTACATGATCTATTCATTGTTCTACTTGTCGAAATTTACAAATAATTTCCTTTAAAGGATTAACAATGGGGCTCGTAGTTCACTTAAACTTGAAGAACAAAAAATTGATGAATGGTACTGTTTGGATGCTTTGCATATATGTTTCTTAGACTATATAGAAGCAATATATACATTGATTTCAACCGTCTACCTGTTCCATTCATTGTTCTACTTGTCGCAAGTTACAAATAATTTCCGTTTCATGATTATCAATAGGGCTCGTTGTTCACTTAAACTTGAAGAACAAAATATTGGCGAATGGTACTGTTTGGATGCTTTGCATATATGTTTCTTAGATTATATAGAAGCAATATATACAAAGATTTCAACCGTCTACCTGTTCCATTCATTGTTCTACTTGTCGAAAATTACAAATAATTTCCGATAAAGGATTAACCATTGGGGCTGATTGTTCACTTAAACTTGAAGAAAAAAAAATTGGCGAATGGTACTGTTTGGATGCTCTGCGTACATGTTTCTTAGACGATATGGAAGCAATATATACAAAGATTTCAACCGTCTACCTGTTCCATTCATTGTTCTACTTGTCGAAAGTTAAAAATAATTTCCGATAAAGGATTAACCATTGGGGCTCATTGTTCACTTAATCTTGAAGAACAAAAAATTGGCGTATTGTACTGTTTGGATGCTTTGCATATATGTTTCGTAGGCTATATAGAAGCAATATATACAATGATTTCAACCGTCTACATGATCTATTCATTGTTCTACTTGTCGAAATTTACAAATAATTTCCTTTAAAGGATTAACAATGGGGCTCGTAGTTCACTTAAACTTGAAGAACAAAAAATTGATGAATGGTACTGTTTGGATGCTTTGCATATATGTTTCTTAGACTATATAGAAGCAATATATACATTGATTTCAACCGTCTACCTGTTCCATTCATTGTTCTACTTGTCGCAAGTTACAAATAATTTCCGTTTCATGATTATCAATGGGGCTCGTTGTTCACTTAAACTTGAAGAACAAAATATTGGCGAATGGTACTGTTTGGATGCTTTGCATATATGTTTCTTAGACTATATGGAAGCAATATATACAAAGATTTCAACCGTCTGAGTTTTCCAATCATTGTTCTACTTGTAGAAAGTTACAATTAATTTCCGTTAAAGGATTAACAATGGGGCTCGTAGTTCACTTAAACATGAAGATGAAATAATTGGCGAATTGTTCTGTTTGGATGCTTTGCATATATGTTTCTTAGATTATATAGAAGCAATATACACTTAGATTTCAACCGTCTACCTGTTCCATTCATTGTTCTACTTGTCGAAAATTACAAATAATTTCTGATAAAGGATTAACCATTGGGGCTCATTGTTCACTTAAACTTGAAGAGCAAAAAATTGTCGAATTGTACTATTTGGATGCTTTGCATATATGTTTCTTAGACTATATAGAAGCAATATATACATTGATTTCAACCGTCTACCTGTTCCATTCATTGTTCTACTTGTCGCATGATACAAATAATTTCCGTTAAAGTATTAACAATGGGGCTCGTAGTTCACTTAAACTTGAAGATCAAATAATTGGCGAATTGTACTGTTTGGATGATTTGCACATATGTTTCTTAGACTATCTAGAAGCAATATATACAATGATTTCAACCGTCTACCTGTTCCATTCATTGTTCCACTTGTCGAAAGTTACAAATAATTTCCGTTAAGGGATTAACAATGGGGATCGTAGTTTACTTAAACTTGAAGAACAAGAAATTGGCGAATTGTACTGTTTGGATGCTTTGCATATATGTTTCGTAGGCTATATAGAAGCAATATATACAATGATTTCAACCGTCTACCTGTTCTATTCATTGTTCTTCTTGTCGAAAGTTAGAAATAATATCCGTTTCATGATTATCAATGGGCCTCGTTGTTCACTTAAACTTGAAGAACAAAAAATTGGCGACTGGTACTGTTTGGATGATTTGCATATATGTTTCTTAGACTATATAGAAGCAATATATACATTGATTTCAAGAGTCTACCTGTTCCACTCATTGTTCTACTTGTCGGAAGTTACAAATAATTTCCGATAAAGTATGAACAATGGGGCTCGTAGTTCACTTAAACATGAAAATGAAATAATTGGCGAATTGTACCGTTCGGATGCTTTGCATATATGTTTCTTAGACTATATAGAAGCAATATATACAATGATTTCAACAGTCTACCTGTTCCATTCATTGTTCTACTTGTCGAAATTTACAAATAATTTCCTTTAAAGGATTAACAATGGGGCTCGAAGTTCACTTAAACTTGAAGAACAAAAAATTGTCGAATTGTACTATTTGGATGCTTTGCATATATGTTTCTTAGACTATATAGAAGCAATATATACAATGATTTCAACCGTCTACCTGTTCCATTCATTGTTCTACTTGTCGAAAGTTACAAATAATGTCCGTTAAGGGATTAACAATGGCTATCGTAGTTTACTTAAACTTGAAGAACAAAAAATTGGCGAATTGTACTGTTTGGATGCTTTGCATATATGTTTCTCAGACTATATAGAAGCAATATATACAATGATTTCAACAGTCTACCTGTTCCATTCATTGTTCTACTTGTCGAAAGTTACAAATAATTTCTTTTAAAGGATTAACAATGGGGCTCGTTGTTCACTTAAACTTGAAGAACAAAAAATTGTCGAATTGTACTGTTTGTATGCTTTGCATATATGTTTCTTAGACTATATAGAAGCAATATATACAATGATTTCAACCGTCTACCTGTTCCATTCATTGTTCTGCTTGTCGAAAGTTACAAATAATTTCCGATAAAGGATTAACCATTGGGGCTCATTGTTCACTTAAACTTGAAGAACACAAAATTGGCGAATTGTACTGTTCGGATGCTTTGCATATATGTTTCTTAGACTATATAGAAGCAATATATACAATGATTTCAACAGTCTACCTGTTCCATTCATTGTTCTACTTGTCGAAATTTACAAATAATTTCCTTTAAAGGATTAACAATGGGGCTCGAAGTTCACTTAAACTTGAAGAACAAAAAATTGGCGAATGGTACTGTTTGGATGCTTTGCATATATGTTTCTTAGGCTATATGGAAGCAATATATACAAAGATTTCAACCGTCTGAGTGTTCCAATCATTGTTCTACTTGTAGAAAGTTACAATTAATTTCCGTTAAAGGATTAACAATGGGGCTCGTAGTTCACTTAAACATGAAGATGAAATAATTGGCGAATTGTTCTGTTTGGATGCTTTGCATATATGTTTCTTATATTATATAGAAGCAATATACACTTAGATTTCAACCGTCTACCTGTTCCATTCATTGTTCTACTTGTCGAAAATTACAAATAATTTCTGATAAAGGATTAACCATTGGGGCTCATTGTTCACTTAAACTTGAAGAGCAAAAAATTGTCGAATTGTACTATTTGGATGCTTTGCATATATGTTTCTTAGACTATATAGAAGCAATATATACATTGATTTCAACCGTCTACCTGTTCCATTCATTGTTCTACTTGTCGCAAGTTACAAATAATTTCCGTTAAAGTATTAACAATGGGGCTCGTAGTTCACTTAAACTTGAAGATCAAATAATTGGCGAATTGTACTGTTTGGATGATTTGCATATATGTTTCTTAGACTATCTAGAAGCAATATATACAATGATTTCAACCGTCTACCTGTTCCATTCATTGTTCTACTTGTCGAAAGTTACAAATAATTTCCGTTAAGGGATTAACAATGGGGATCGTAGTTTACTTAAACTTGAAGAACAAGAAATTGGCGAATCGTACTGTTTGGATGCTTTGCATATATGTTTCTTAGACTAAATAGAAGCAATATATACAATGATTTCAACCGTCTACCTATTCCATTCATTGTTCTACTTGCCGAAAGTTACAAATAATTTCCGATAAAGTATTAACCATTGGGGCTGATTGTTCACTTAAACTTGAAGAACAAAAAATTGGCGAATTGTACTGTTCGGATGCTTTGCATATATGTTTCTTAGACTATATAGAAGCAATATATACAATGATTTCAACAGTCTACCTGTTCCATTCATTGTTCTACTTGTCGAAATTTACAAATAATTTCCTTTAAAGGATTAACAATGGGGCTCGTAGTTCACTTAAACTTGAAGAACAAAAAATTGACGAATGGTACTGTTTGGATGCTTTGCATATATGCTTCTTAGACTATATAGAAGCAATATATACAATGATTTCAACCGTCTACATGATCCATTCATTGTTCTACTTGTCGAAATTTACAAATAATTTCCTTTAAAGGATTAACAATGGGGCTCGTAGTTCACTTAAACTTGAAGAACAAAAAATTGGCGAATGGTACTGTTTGGATGCTTTGCGTACATGTTTCTTAGACTATATGGAAGCAATATATACAAAGATTTCAACCGTCTACGTGTTCCAATCATTGTCCTACTTGTCGAAATTTACAAATAATTTCCGTTAAAGGATTAACAATGGGGCTCGTAGGTCTCTTAAACTTGAAGAACAAAAAATTGGCGAATGGTACTGTTTGGATGCTTTGCATATATGTTTCTTAGACTATATTGAAGCAATATATACATTGATTTCAACCGTCTACCTGTTCCACTCATTGTTCTACTTGTCGCAAGTTACAAATAATTACCGTTAAAGTATTAACAATGGGGCTCGTAGTTCACTTAAACTTGAAGATGATATAATTGGCGAATTGTACTGTTTGGATGCTTTGCATATATGTTTCTTAGATTATATAGAAGCAATATATACAAAGATTTCAACCGTCTACCTGTTCCATTCATTGTTCTACTTGTCGAAAATTACAAATAATTTCCGATAACGGATTAACCATTGGGGCTCATTGTTCACTAAACTTGAAGAACAAAAAATTGGCGAATGGTACTGTTTGGATGCTTTGCATATATGTTTCTTAGCCTATATAGAAGCAATATATACAAAGATTTCAACCATCTACCTGTTCCATTCATTGTTCTACTTGTCGAAAGTTACAAATAATTTCCGATAACGGATTAACCATTGGGGCTCATTGTTCACTTAAACTTGAAGAACAAAAAATTGGCGAATTGTACTATTTGGACGCTTTGCATATATGTTTCTTATACTATATAGAAGCAATATATACAAAGATTTCAACCGTCTTCCTGTTCCATTCACTGTTCTACTTGTCGAAAGTTACAAATAATTTCCGTTAAGGGATTAACAATGGGGATCGTAGTTCACTTAAACTTGAAGAACAAAAAATTGGCGAATTGTACTGTTTGGATGCTTTGCGTACATGTTTCTTAGACTATATGGACGCAATATATACAAAGATTTCAACCGTCTACGTGTTCCAATCATTGTTCTACTTATCGAAATTTACAAATAATTTCCTTTAAAGGATTAACAATGGGGCTCGTTGTTCACTTAAACTTGAAGAACAAAAAAGTGGCGTATGGTACTGTTTGGATGCTTTGCATATATGTTTCTTAGACTATAAAGAAGCAATATATACATTGATTTCAACCGTCTACCTGTTCCATTCATTGTTCTACTTGCCGCAAGTTACAAATAATTTCCTTTAAAGGATTAACAATGGGGCTCGTTGTTCACTTAAACTTGAAGAACAAAAAAGTGGCGTATGGTACTGTTTGGATGCTTTGCATATATGTTTCTTAGACTATAAAGAAGCAATATATACATTGATTTCAACCGTCTACCTGTTCCATTCATTGTTCTACTTGCCGCAAGTTACAAATAATTTCCGATAACGGATTAACCATTGGGGCTCATTGTTCACTTAAACTTGAAGAACAAAAAATTGGCGAATGGTACTGTTTGGATGCTTTGCATATATGTTTCTTAGACTATATAGAAGCAATATATACAAAGATTTCAACCGTCTACCTTTTCCATTCATTGTTCTTCTTGTCGAAAGTTACAAATAATTTCCGATAACGGATTAACCATTGAGGCTCATTGTTCACTTAAACTTGAAGAACAAAAAATTGGCGAATTGTACTGTTTGGATGCTTTGCATATATGTTTCTTATACTATATAGAAGCAATATATACAAAGATTTCAATCGTCTACCTGTTCCATTCACTGTTCTACTTGTCGAAAATTACAAATAATTTCCGATAATGGATTAACAATGGGGCTCATTGTTCACTTAAACTTGAAGAACAAAAAATTGGCGAATTGTACTATTTGGACGCTTTGCATATATGTTTCTTATACTATATAGAAGCAATATATACAAAGATTTCAACCGTCTACCTGTTCCATTCACTGTTCTACTTGTCGAAAGTTACAAATAATTTCCGTTAAGGGATTAACAATGGGGATCGTAGTTCACTTAAACTTGAAGAACAAAAAATTGGCGAATTGTACTGTTTGGATGCTTTGCGTACATGTTTCTTAGACTATATGGACGCAATATATACAAAGATTTCAACCGTCTACGTGTTCCAATCATTGTTCTACTTGTCGAAATTTACAAATAATTTCCTTTAAAGGATTAACAATGGGGCTCGTTGTTCACTTAAACTTGAAGAACAAAAAAGTGGCGTATGGTACTGTATGGATGCTTTGCATATATGTTTCTTAGACTATAAAGAAGCAATATATACATTGATTTCAACCGTCTACCTGTTCCATTCATTGTTCTACTTGCCGCAAGTTACAAATAATTTCCTTTAAAGGATTAACAATGGGGCTCGTTGTTCACTTAAACTTGAAGAACAAAAAAGTGGCGTATGGTACTGTTTGGATGCTTTGCATATATGTTTCTTAGACTATAAAGAAGCAATATATACATTGATTTCAACCGTCTACCTGTTCCATTGATTGTTCTACTTGCCGCAAGTTACAAATAATTTCCGATAACGGATTAACCATTGGGGCTCATTGTTCACTTAAACTTGAAGAACAAAAAATTGGCGAATGGTACTGTTTGGATGCTTTGCATATATGTTTCTTAGACTATATAGAAGCAATATATACAAAGATTTCAACCGTCTACCTTTTCCATTCATTGTTCTTCTTGTCGAAAGTTACAAATAATTTCCGATAACGGATTAACCATTGAGGCTCATTGTTCACTTAAACTTGAAGAACAAAAAATTGGCGAATTGTACTGTTTGGATGCTTTGCATATATGTTTCTTATACTATATAGAAGCAATATATACAAATATTTCAACCGTCTAACTGTTCCATTCATTGTTCTACTTGTCGAAAATTACAAATAATTTCCAATAAAGTATTTACCATTGGTGCTCATTGTTCACTTAAACTTGAAGAACAAAAAATTGGCGAATGGTACTGTTTGGATGCTTTGCATATATGTTTCTTAGCCTATATAGAAGCAATATATACAAAGATTTCAACCATCTACCTGTTCCATTCATTGTTCTACTTGTCGAAAGTTACAAATAATTTCCGATAACGGATTAACCATTGGGGCTCATTGTTCACTTAAACTTGAAGAACAAAAAATTGGCGAATTGTACTATTTGGACGCTTTGCATATATGTTTCTTATACTATATAGAAGCAATATATACAAAGATTTCAACCGTCTACCTGTTCCATTCACTGTTCTACTTGTCGAAAGTTACAAATAATTTCCGTTAAGGGATTAACAATGGGGATCGTAGTTCACTTAAACTTGAAGAACAAAAAATTGGCGAATTGTACTGTTTGGATGCTTTGCGTACATGTTTCTTAGACTATATGGACGCAATATATACAAAGATTTCAACCGTCTACGTGTTCCAATCATTGTTCTACTTGTCGAAATTTACAAATAATTTCCTTTAAAGGATTAACAATGGGGCTCGTTGTTCACTTAAACTTGAAGATCAAATAATTGGCGAATTGTACTGTTTGGATGATTTGCATATATGTTTCTTAGACTATATAGAAGCAATATATACAAAGATTTCAACCGTCTACCTGTTCCATTCATTGTTCTACTTGTCGAAAGTTACAAATAATTTCCGTTAAGGGATTAACAATGGGGATCGTAGTTTACTTAAACTTGAAGAACATGAAATTGGCGAATTGTACTGTTTGGATGATTTGCATATATGTTTCTTAGACTATATAGAAGCAATATATACAATGATTTCAACAGTCTACCTATTCCATTCATTGTTCTACTTGCCGAAATTTACAAATAATTTCCTTTAAAGGATTAACAATGGGGCTCGTAGTTCACTTAAACTTGAAGAACAAAAAATTGGCGAATTGTACTGTTTGGATGCTTTGCATATGTGTTTCTTAGACTATTTAGAAGCAATATATACAAATATTTCAACCGTCTACCTATTCCATTCATTGTTCTACTTGCCGAAATTTACAAATAATTTCCTTTAAAGGATTAACAATGGGGCTCATTGTTCACTTAAACTTGAAGATCAAAAAATTGGCGAATTGTTCTGTTTGGATGCTTTGCATATATGTTTCTTAGACTACATAGAAGCAATATATACAATGATTTCAACCGTCTACCAATTCCATTCATTGTTCTACTAGCCGAAATTTACAAATAATTTCCTTTAAAGGATTAACAATGGGGCTCGTAGTTCACTTAAACTTGAAGAGGAAAAAATTGGCGAATGGTACTGTTTGGATGCTTTGCGTACATGTTTCTTAGACTATATGGAAGCAATATATACAAAGATTTCATCCGTCTACCTGTTCCATTCATTGTTCTACTTGTCGAAATTTACAAATAATTTCCTTTAAAGGATTAACAATGGGGCTCGTAGTTCACTTCAACTTGAAGAACAAAAAATTGGCGAATGGTACTGTTTGGATGGTTTGCGTACATGTTTCTTAGACTATATGGAAGCAATATATACAAAGATTTCAACCGTCTACGTGTTCCAATCATTGTTCTGCTTGTCGAAAATTACAAATAATTTCCGATAAAGGATTGACCATTGGGGCTCATTGTTCACTTAATCTTGAAGAACAAAAAATTGGCGAATTGTACTGTTTGGATGCTTTGCATATATGTTTCGTAGGCTATATAGAAGCAATATATACAATGATTTCAACCGTCTACCTGTTCCATTCATTGTTCTACTTGTCGCAAGTTACAAATAATTTCCGTTTCATGATTTTCAATGGGGCTCGTTGTTCACTTAAACTTGAAGAACAAAATATTGGCGAATGGTACTGTTTGGATGCTTTGCATATATGTTTCTTAGATTATATAGAAGCAATATATACAAAGATTTCAACCGTCTACCTGTTACATTCATTGTTCTACTTGTCGAAAATTACAAATAATTTCCGATAAAGGATTAACCATTGGGGCTGATTGTTCACTTAAACTTGAAGAAAAAAAAATTGGCGAATGGTACTGTTTGGATGGTTTGCGTACATGTTTCTTAGACTATTTAGAAGAAATATATAGAAAGATTTCACCCGTCTACCTGTACTATTCATTGTTCTACTTGTCGAAATTTACAAATAATTTCCTTTAAAGGGTTAACAATGGGGCTCGTTGTTCTCTTAAACTTGAAGAACAATAAATTGGCGAATTGTACCGTTTGGATGCTTTGCATATATGTTTCGTAGGCTATATAGAAGCAATATATACAGTGATTTCAACCGTCTACGTGTTCCAATCATTGTTCTACTCGTCGAAATTTACACATAATTTCCTTTAAAGGATTAACAATGGGGCTCGTTGTTCACTTAAACTTGAAGAACAATAAATTGGCGAATTGTACTGTTTGGATGCTTTGCATATATGTTTCTTAGACTATATAGAAGCAATATATACAAAGATTTCAACCGTCTACCTGTTCCATTCATTGTTCTACTTGTCGAAAGTTAAAAATAATTTCCGATAAAGGATTAACCATTGGGGCTCATTGTTCACTTAATCTTGAAGAACAAAAAATTGGCGAATTGTACTGTTTGGATGCTTTGCATATATGTTTTGTAGGCTATATAGAAGCAATATATGCAATGATTTCAACCGTCTACATGATCTATTCATTGTTCTACTTGTCGAAATTTACAAATAATTTCCTTTAAAGGATTAACAATGGGGCTCGTAGTTCACTTAAACTTGAAGAACAAAAAATTGATGAATGGTACTGTTTGGATGCTTTGCATATATGTTTCTTAGACTATATAGAAGCAATATATACATTGATTTCAACCGTCTACCTGTTCCATTCATTGTTCTACTTGTCGCAAGTTACAAATAATTTCCGTTTCATGATTATCAATAGGGCTCGTTGTTCACTTAAACTTGAAGAACAAAATATTGGCGAATGGTACTGTTTGGATGCTTTGCATATATGTTTCTTAGATTATATAGAAGCAATATATACAAAGATTTCAACGGTCTACCTGTTCCATTCATTGTTCTACTTGTCGAAAATTACAAATAATTTCCGATAAAGGATTAACCATTGGGGCTGATTGTTCACTTAAACTTGAAGAAAAAAAAATTGGCGAATGGTACTGTTTGGATGCTCTGCGTACATGTTTCTTAGACGATATGGAAGCAATATATACAAAGATTTCAACCGTCTACCTGTTCCATTCATTGTTCTACTTGTCGAAAGTTAAAAATAATTTCCGATAAAGGATTAACCATTGGGGCTCATTGTTCACTTAATCTTGAAGAACAAAAAATTGGCGTATTGTACTGTTTGGATGCTTTGCATATATGTTTCGTAGGCTATATAGAAGCAATATATACAATGATTTCAACCGTCTACATGATCTATTCATTGTTCTACTTGTCGAAATTTACAAATAATTTCCTTTAAAGGATTAACAATGGGGCTCGTAGTTCACTTAAACTTGAAGAACAAAAAATTGATGAATGGTACTGTTTGGATGCTTTGCATATATGTTTCTTAGACTATACAGAAGCAATATATACATTGATTTCAACCGTCTACCTGTTCCATTCATTGTTCTACTTGTCGCAAGTTACAAATAATTTCCGTTTCATGATTATCAATGGGGCTCGTTGTTCACTTAAACTTGAAGAACAAAATATTGGCGAATGGTACTGTTTGGATGCTTTGCATATATGTTTCTTAGACTATATGGAAGCAATATATACAAAGATTTCAACCGTCTGAGTTTTCCAATCATTGTTCTACTTGTAGAAAGTTACAATTAATTTCCGTTAAAGGATTAACAATGGGGCTCGTAGTTCACTTAAACATGAAGATGAAATAATTGGCGAATTGTTCTGTTTGGATGCTTTGCATATATGTTTCTTAGATTATATAGAAGCAATATACACTTAGATTTCAACCGTCTACCTGTTCCATTCATTGTTCTACTTGTCGAAAATTACAAATAATTTCTGATAAAGGATTAACCATTGGGGCTCATTGTTCACTTAAACTTGAAGAGCAAAAAATTGTCGAATTGTACTATTTGGATGCTTTGCATATATGTTTCTTAGACTATATAGAAGCAATATATACATTGATTTCAACCGTCTACCTGTTCCATTCATTGTTCTACTTGTCGCATGATACAAATAATTTCCGTTAAAGTATTAACAATGGGGCTCGTAGTTCACTTAAACTTGAAGATCAAATAATTGGCGAATTGTACTGTTTGGATGATTTGCATATATGTTTCTTAGACTATCTAGAAGCAATATATACAATGATTTCAACCGTCTACCTGTTCCATTCATTGTTCTACTTGTCGAAAGTTACAAATAATTTCCGTTAAGGGATTAACAATGGGGATCGTAGTTTACTTAAACTTGAAGAACAAGAAATTGGCGAATTGTACTGTTTGGATGCTTTGCATATATGTTTCTTAGACTAAATAGAAGCAATATATACAATGATTTCAACCGTCTACCTATTCCATTCATTGTTCTACTTGCCGAAAGTTACAAATAATTTCCGATAAAGTATTAACCATTGGGGCTGATTGTTCACTTAAACTTGAAGAACAAAAAATTGGCGAATTGTACTGTTCGGATGCTTTGCATATATGTTTCTTAGACTATATAGAAGCAATATATACAATGATTTCAACAGTCTACCTGTTCCATTCATTGTTCTACTTGTCGAAATTTACAAATAATTTCCTTTAAAGGATTAACAATGAGGCTCGTTGTTCACTTAAACTTGAAGAACAAAAAATTGGCGAATGGTACTGTTTGGATGGTTTGCGTACATGTTTCTTAGACTATATGGAAGCAATATATACAAAGATTTCAACCGTCTACGTGTTCCAATCATTGTTCTACTTGTCGAAATTTACAAATAATTTCCTTTAAAGGATTAACGATGGGGCTCGTTGTTCACTTAAACTTGAAGAAGAAAAAAGTGGCGAATGGTACTGTTTGGATGCTTTGCATATATGTTTCCTAGACTATATAGAAGCAATATATACATTGATTTCAACCGTCTACCTGTTCCATTCATTGTTCTACTTGTCGAATGTTACAAATAATTTCCGTTAAAGTATTAACAATGGGGCTCGTAGTTAACTTAAACTAGAAGATCAAATAATTGGCGAATTGTACTGTTTGGATGATTTGCATATATGTTTCTTAGACTATATAGAAGCAATATATACAATGATTTCAACCGTCTACCTGTTCCATTCATTGTGCTACTTGTCGAAATTTACACATAATTTCCTTTAAAGGATTAACAATGGGGCTCGTTGTTCACTTAAACTTGAAGAACAATAAATTGGCGAATTGTACTGTTTGGATGCTTTGCATATATGTTTCTTAGACTATATAGAAGCAATATATACAAAGATTTCAGCCGTCTACCTGTTCCATTCATTGTTCTACTTGTCGAAAGTTACAAATAATTTCCAATAAAGGATTAACCAATGGGGCTCATTGTTCACTTAAACTTGAAGAACAAAAAATTGCCGAATTGTACTGTTTGGATGCTTTGCATATATGTTTCTTAGACTATATAGAAGCAATATATACAAAGATTTCAACCGTCTACCTGTTCCATTCATTGTTCTACTTGTCGAAAATTACAAATAATTTCCGATAAAGGATTAACCATTGGGGCTCATTGTTCACTTAAACTTGAAGACCAAAAAATTGGCGAATGGTAATGTTTGGATGCTTTGCGTACATGTCTCTTAGACTATATGGAAGCAATATATACAAAGATTTCAACCGTCTACGTGTTCCAATCATTGTTCTACTTGTCGAAATTTACACATAATTTCCTTTAAAGGATTAACAATGGGGCTCGTTGTTCACTTAAACTTGAAGAACAATAAATTGGCGAATTGTACTGTTTGGATGCTTTGCATATATGTTTCGTAGGCTATATAGAAGCAATATATACAATGATTTCAACCGTCTACATGATCTATTCATTGTTCTACTTGTCGAAATTTACAAATAATTTCCTTTAAAGGATTAACAATGGGGCTCGTAGTTCACTTAAACTTGAAGAACAAAAAATTGATGAATGGTACTGTTTGGATGCTTTGCATATATGTTTCTTAGACTATATAGAAGCAATATATACATTGATTTCAACCGTCTACCTGTTCCATTCATTGTTCTACTTGTCGCAAGTTACAAATAATTTCCGTTTCATGATTATCAATAGGGCTCGTTGTTCACTTAAACTTGAAGAACAAAATATTGGCGAATGGTACTGTTTGGATGCTTTGCATATATGTTTCTTAGATTATATAGAAGCAATATATACAAAGATTTCAACCGTCTACCTGTTCCATTCATTGTTCTACTTGTCGAAAATTACAAATAATTTCCGATAAAGGATTAACCATTGGGGCTGATTGTTCACTTAAACTTGAAGAAAAAAAAATTGGCGAATGGTACTGTTTGGATGCTCTGCGTACATGTTTCTTAGACGATATGGAAGCAATATATACAAAGATTTCAACCGTCTACCTGTTCCATTCATTGTTCTACTTGTCGAAAGTTACAAATAATGGCCGTTAAGGGATTAACAATGGCTATCGTAGTTTACTTAAACTTGAAGAACAAAAAATTGGCGAATTGTACTGTTTGGATGCTTTGCATCTATGTTTCTCAGACTATATAGAAGCAATATATACAATGATTTCAACAGTCTACCTGTTCCATTCATTGTTCTACTTGTCGAAAGTTACAAATAATTTCTTTTAAAGGATTAACAATGGGGCTCGTTGTTCACTTAAACTTGAAGAACAAAAAATTGTCGAATTGTACTGTTTGTATGCTTTGCATATATGTTTCTTAGACTATATAGAAGCAATATATACAATGATTTCAACCGTCTACCTGTTCCATTCATTGTTCTGCTTGTCGAAAGTTACAAATAATTTCCGATAAAGGATTAACCATTGGGGCTCATTGTTCACTTAAACTTGAAGAACACAAAATTGGCGAATTGTACTGTTCGGATGCTTTGCATATATGTTTCTTAGACTATATAGAAGCAATATATACAATGATTTCAACAGTCTACCTGTTCCATTCATTGTTCTACTTGTCGAAATTTACAAATAATTTCCTTTAAAGGATTAACAATGGGGCTCGAAGTTCACTTAAACTTGAAGAACAAAAAATTGGCGAATGGTACTGTTTGGATGCTTTGCATATATGTTTCTTAGGCTATATGGAAGCAATATATACAAAGATTTCAACCGTCTGAGTGTTCCAATCATTGTTCTACTTGTAGAAAGTTACAATTAATTTCCGTTAAAGGATTAACAATGGGGCTCGTAGTTCACTTAAACATGAAGATGAAATAATTGGCGAATTGTTCTGTTTGGATGCTTTGCATATATGTTTCTTATATTATATAGAAGCAATATACACTTAGATTTCAACCGTCTACCTGTTCCATTCATTGTTCTACTTGTCGAAAATTACAAATAATTTCTGATAAAGGATTAACCATTGGGGCTCATTGTTCACTTAAACTTGAAGAGCAAAAAATTGTCGAATTGTACTATTTGGATGCTTTGCATATATGTTTCTTAGACTATATAGAAGCAATATATACATTGATTTCAACCGTCTACCTGTTCCATTCATTGTTCTACTTGTCGCAAGTTACAAATAATTTCCGTTAAAGTATTAACAATGGGGCTCGTAGTTTACTTAAACTTGAAGATCAAATAATTGGCGAATTGTACTGTTTGGATGATTTGCATATATGTTTCTTAGACTATCTAGAAGCAATATATACAATGATTTCAACCGTCTACCTGTTCCATTCATTGTTCTACTTGTCGAAAGTTACAAATAATTTCCGTTAAGGGATTAACAATGGGGATCGTAGTTTACTTAAACTTGAAGAACAAGAAATTGGCGAATCGTACTGTTTGGATGCTTTGCATATATGTTTCTTAGACTAAATAGAAGCAATATATACAATGATTTCAACCGTCTACCTATTCCATTCATTGTTCTACTTGCCGAAAGTTACAAATAATTTCCGATAAAGTATTAACCATTGGGGCTGATTGTTCACTTAAACTTGAAGAACAAAAAATTGGCGAATTGTACTGTTCGGATGCTTTGCATATATGTTTCTTAGACTATATAGAAGCAATATATACAATGATTTCAACAGTCTACCTGTTCCATTCATTGTTCTACTTGTCGAAATTTACAAATAATTTCCTTTAAAGGATTAACAATGGGGCTCGTAGTTCACTTAAACTTGAAGAACAAAAAATTGACGAATGGTACTGTTTGGATGCTTTGCATATATGCTTCTTAGACTATATAGAAGCAATATATACAATGATTTCAACCGTCTACATGATCCATTCATTGTTCTACTTGTCGAAATTTACAAATAATTTCCTTTAAAGGATTAACAATGGGGCTCGTAGTTCACTTAAACTTGAAGAACAAAAAATTGGCGAATGGTACTGTTTGGATGCTTTGCGTACATGTTTCTTAGACTATATGGAAGCAATATATACAAAGATTTCAACCGTCTACGTGTTCCAATCATTGTCCTACTTGTCGAAATTTACAAATAATTTCCGTTAAAGGATTAACAATGGGGCTCGTAGGTCTCTTAAACTTGAAGAACAAAAAATTGGCGAATGGTACTGTTTGGATGCTTTGCATATATGTTTCTTAGACTATATTGAAGCAATATATACATTGATTTCAACCGTCTACCTGTTCCACTCATTGTTCTACTTGTCGCAAGTTACAAATAATTACCGTTAAAGTATTAACAATGGGGCTCGTAGTTCACTTAAACTTGAAGATGATATAATTGGCGAATTGTACTGTTTGGATGCTTTGCATATATGTTTCTTAGATTATATAGAAGCAATATATACAAAGATTTCAACCGTCTACCTGTTCCATTCATTGTTCTACTTGTCGAAAATTACAAATAATTTCCGATAACGGATTAACCATTGGGGCTCATTGTTCACTAAACTTGAAGAACAAAAAATTGGCGAATGGTACTGTTTGGATGCTTTGCATATATGTTTCTTAGCCTATATAGAAGCAATATATACAAAGATTTCAACCATCTACCTGTTCCATTCATTGTTCTACTTGTCGAAAGTTACAAATAATTTCCGATAACGGATTAACCATTGGGGCTCATTGTTCACTTAAACTTGAAGAACAAAAAATTGGCGAATTGTACTATTTGGACGCTTTGCATATATGTTTCTTATACTATATAGAAGCAATATATACAAAGATTTCAACCGTCTTCCTGTTCCATTCACTGTTCTACTTGTCGAAAGTTACAAATAATTTCCGTTAAGGGATTAACAATGGGGATCGTAGTTCACTTAAACTTGAAGAACAAAAAATTGGCGAATTGTACTGTTTGGATGCTTTGCGTACATGTTTCTTAGACTATATGGACGCAATATATACAAAGATTTCAACCGTCTACGTGTTCCAATCATTGTTCTACTTGTCGAAATTTACAAATAATTTCCTTTAAAGGATTAACAATGGGGCTCGTTGTTCACTTAAACTTGAAGAACAAAAAAGTGGCGTATGGTACTGTTTGGATGCTTTGCATATATGTTTCTTAGACTATAAAGAAGCAATATATACATTGATTTCAACCGTCTACCTGTTCCATTCATTGTTCTACTTGCCGCAAGTTACAAATAATTTCCTTTAAAGGATTAACAATGGGGCTCGTTGTTCACTTAAACTTGAAGAACAAAAAAGTGGCGTATGGTACTGTTTGGATGCTTTGCATATATGTTTCTTAGACTATAAAGAAGCAATATATACATTGATTTCAACCGTCTACCTGTTCCATTCATTGTTCTACTTGCCGCAAGTTACAAATAATTTCCGATAACGGATTAACCATTGGGGCTCATTGTTCACTTAAACTTGAAGAACAAAAAATTGGCGAATGGTACTGTTTGGATGCTTTGCATATATGTTTCTTAGACTATATAGAAGCAATATATACAAAGATTTCAACCGTCTACCTTTTCCATTCATTGTTCTTCTTGTCGAAAGTTACAAATAATTTCCGATAACGGATTAACCATTGAGGCTCATTGTTCACTTAAACTTGAAGAACAAAAAATTGGCGAATTGTACTGTTTGGATGCTTTGCATATATGTTTCTTATACTATATAGAAGCAATATATACAAATATTTCAACCGTCTAACTGTTCCATTCATTGTTCTACTTGTCGAAAATTACAAATAATTTCCAATAAAGTATTTACCATTGGTGCTCATTGTTCACTTAAACTTGAAGAACAAAAAATTGGCGAATGGTACTGTTTGGATGCTTTGCATATATGTTTCTTAGCCTATATAGAAGCAATATATACAAAGATTTCAACCATCTACCTGTTCCATTCATTGTTCTACTTGTCGAAAGTTACAAATAATTTCCGATAACGGATTAACCATTGGGGCTCATTGTTCACTTAAACTTGAAGAACAAAAAATTGGCGAATTGTACTATTTGGACGCTTTGCATATATGTTTCTTATACTATATAGAAGCAATATATACAAAGATTTCAACCGTCTACCTGTTCCATTCACTGTTCTACTTGTCGAAAGTTACAAATAATTTCCGTTAAGGGATTAACAATGGGGATCGTAGTTCACTTAAACTTGAAGCACAAAAAATTGGCGAATTGTACTGTTTGGATGCTTTGCGTACATGTTTCTTAGACTATATGGACGCAATATATACAAAGATTTCAACCGTCTACGTGTTCCAATCATTGTTCTACTTGTCGAAATTTACAAATAATTTCCTTTAAAGGATTAACAATGGGGCTCGTTGTTCACTTAAACTTGAAGATCAAATAATTGGCGAATTGTACTGTTTGGATGATTTGCATATATGTTTCTTAGACTATATAGAAGCAATATATACAAAGATTTCAACCGTCTACCTGTTCCATTCATTGTTCTACTTGTCGAAAGTTACAAATAATTTCCGTTAAGGGATTAACAATGGGGATCGTAGTTTACTTAAACTTGAAGAACAAGAAATTGGCGAATTGTACTGTTTGGATGATTTGCATATATGTTTCTTAGACTATATAGAAGCAATATATACAATGATTTCAACAGTCTACCTATTCCATTCATTGTTCTACTTGCCGAAATTTACAAATAATTTCCTTTAAAGGATTAACAATGGGGCTCGTAGTTCACTTAAACTTGAAGAACAAAAAATTGGCGAATTGTACTGTTTGGATGCTTTGCATATGTGTTTCTTAGACTATTTAGAAGCAATATATACAAATATTTCAACCGTCTACCTATTCCATTCATTGTTCTACTTGCCGAAATTTACAAATAATTTCCTTTAAAGGATTAACAATGGGGCTCATTGTTCACTTAAACTTGAAGATCAAAAAATTGGCGAATTGTTCTGTTTGGATGCTTTGCATATATGTTTCTTAGACTACATAGAAGCAATATATACAATGATTTCAACCGTCTACCAATTCCATTCATTGTTCTACTTGCCGAAATTTACAAATAATTTCCTTTAAAGGATTAACAATGGGGCTCGTAGTTCACTTAAACTTGAAGAGGAAAAAATTGGCGAATGGTACTGTTTGGATGCTTTGCGTACATGTTTCTTAGACTATATGGAAGCAATATATACAAAGATTTCATCCGTCTACCTGTTCCATTCATTGTTCTACTTGTCGAAATTTACAAATAATTTCCTTTAAAGGATTAACAATGGGGCTCGTAGTTCACTTCAACTTGAAGAACAAAAAATTGGCGAATGGTACTGTTTGATTGCTTTGCATATGTGTTTCTTAGACTATTTAGAAGCAATATATAGAAAGATTTCACCCGTCTACCTGTACTATTCATTGTTCTACTTGTAGAAAGTTACAAATAATTTCCTTTAGAGGATTAACAATTGGGCTCGTAGTTCACTTAAACTTGAAGAACAAAAAATTGGCGAATTGTACTGTTTGGATGCTTTGCATATATGCTTCGTAGACTATATAGAAGCAATATATACAATGATTTCAACCGTCTACATGATCCATTCATTGTTCTACTTGTCGAAATTTACAAATAATTTCCTTTAAAGGATTAACAATGGGGCTCGTAGTTCACTTAAACTTGAAGAACAAAAAATTGGCGAATGGTACTGTTTGGATGCTTTGCGTACATGTTTCTTAGACTATATGGAAGCAATATATAGAAAGATTTCAACCGTCTACGTGTTCCAATCATTGTTCTACTTGTCGAAAGTTACAAATAATTTCCGTTAAAGGATTAACAATGGGGCTCATAGTTCACTTAAACTTGAAGAACAAAAAATTGGCGAATTGTACTGTTTGGATGCTAGGCATATATGTTTCTTAGACTATATAGAAGCAATATATACAAAGATTTCAACCGTCTACCTGTTCCATTCATTGTTGTACTTGTCGAAAATTACAAATAATTTCCGATAAAGGGTTAACCATTGGGGCTCATTGTTCACTTAAACTTGAAGAACAAAAAATTGATGAATGGTACTGTTTGGATGCTTTGCATATATGTTTCTTAGACTATATGGAAGCAATATATACAAAGATTTCAGCCGTCTACCTGTTCCATTCATTGTTCTACTTGTCGAAAGTTACAAATAATTTCCAATAAAGGATTAACCAATGGGGCTCATTGTTCACTTAAACTTGAAGAACAAAAAATTGCCGAATTGTACTGTTTGGATGCTTTGCATATATGTTTCTTAGACTATATAGAAGCAATATATACAAAGATTTCAACCGTCTACCTGTTCCATTCATTGTTCTACTTGTCGAAAATTACAAATAATTTCCGATAAAGGATTAACCATTGGGGCTCATTGTTCACTTAAACTTGAAGACCAAAAAATTGGCGAATGGTAATGTTTGGATGCTTTGCGTACATGTCTCTTAGACTATATGGAAGCAATATATACAATGATTTCAACCGTCTACCTGTTCCATTCATTGTTCTACTTGTCGAAAATTACAAATAATTTCCGATAAAGGGTTAACCATTGGGGCTCATTGTTCACTTAAACTTGAAGACCAAAAAATTGGCGAATGGTACTGTTTGGATGCTTTGCATATATGTTTCTTAGACTATATGGAAGCAATATATACAATGATTTCAACCGTCTACATGATCCATTCATTGTTCTACTTGTCGAAATTTACAAATAATTTCCTTTAAAGGATTAACAATGGGGCTCGTAGTTCACTTAAACTTGAAGAACAAAAAATTGGCGAATTGTACTGTTTGGATGCTTTGCATATATGTTTCTTAGACTATTTAGAAGCAATCTATAGAAAGATTTCAACCGTCTACCTGTTCCATTCATTGTTCTACTTGTCGCAAGTTACAAATAATTTCCGTTAAAGTATTAACAATGGGGCTCGTAGTTCACTTAAACTAGAAGATCAAATAATTGGCGAATTGTACTGTTTGGATGATTTGCTTATATGTTTCTTAGACTATATAGAAGCAATATATACAATGATTTCAACCGTCTACCTGTTCCATTCATTGTTCTACTTCTCGAAATTTACAAATAATTTCCTTTAAAGGATTAACAATGGGGCTCGTAGTTCACTTAAACTTGAAGAACAAAAAATTGATGAATGGTACTGTTTGGATGCTTTGCGTACATGTTTCTTAGACTATATGGAAGCAATATATACAAAGATTTCAACCGTTTACGTGTTCCAATCATTGTTCTACTTGTCGTAATTAACAAATAATTTCCTTTAAAGGATTAACAATGGGGCTCGTTGTTCACTTAAACTTGAAGAACCAAAAATTGGCGAATGGTACTGTTTGGATGGTTTGCGTACATGTTTCTTAGACTATATGGAAGCAATATATACAAAGATTTCAACCGTCTACGTGTTCCAATCATTGTTCTACTTGTCGAAATTTACAAATAATTTCCTTTAAAGGATTAACGATGGGGCTCGTTGTTCACTTAAACTTGAAGAAGAAAAAAGTGGCGAATGGTACTGTTTGGATGCTTTGCATATATGTTTCCTAGACTATATAGAAGCAATATATACATTGATTTCAACCGTCTACCTGTTCCATTCATTGTTCTACTTGTCGAATGTTACAAATAATTTCCGTTAAAGTATTAACAATGGGGCTCGTAGTTAACTTAAACTAGAAGATCAAATAATTGGCGAATTGTACTGTTTGGATGATTTGCATATATGTTTCTTAGACTATATAGAAGCAATATATACAATGATTTCAACCGTCTACCTGTTCCATTCATTGTTCTACTTGTCGAAATTTACACATAATTTCCTTTAAAGGATTAACAATGGGGCTCGTTGTTCACTTAAACTTGAAGACCAAAAAATTGGCGAATGGTAATGTTTGGATGCTTTGCGTACATGTCTCTTAGACTATATGGAAGCAATATATACAAAGATTTCAACCGTCTACGTGTTCCAATCATTGTTCTACTTGTTGAAATTTACACATAATTTCCTTTAAAGGATTAACAATGGGGCTCGTTGTTCACTTAAACTTGAAGAACAATAAATTGGCGAATTGTACTGTTTGGATGCTTTGCATATATGTTTCGTAGGCTATATAGAAGCAATATATACAATGATTTCAACCGTCTACATGATCTATTCATTGTTCTACTTGTCGAAATTTACAAAGAATTTCCTTTAAAGGATTAACAATGGGGCTCGTAGTTCACTTAAACTTGAAGAACAAAAAATTGATGAATGGTACTGTTTGGATGCTTTGCATATATGTTTCTTAGACTATATAGAAGCAATATATACATTGATTTCAACCGTCTACCTGTTCCATTCATTGTTCTACTTGTCGCAAGTTACAAATAATTTCCGTTTCATGATTATCAATGGGGCTCGTTGTTTACTTAAACTTGAAGAACAAAATATTGGCGAATGGTACTGTTTGGATGCTTTGCATATATGTTTCTTAGATTATATAGAAGCAATATATACAAAGATTTCAACCGTCTACCTGTTCCATTCATTGTTCTACTTGTCGAAAATTACAAATAATTTCCGATAAAGGATTAACCATTGGCGCTGATTGTTCACTTAAACTTGACGAAAAAAAAATTGGCGAATGGTACTGTTTGGATGCTCTGCGTACATGTTTCTTAGACGATATGGAAGCAATATATACAAAGATTTCAACCGTCTACGTGTTCCAATCATTGTTCTACTTGTCGAAATTTACAAATAATTTCCTTTAAAGGGTTAACAATGGGGCTCGTTGTTCTCTTAAACGTGAAGAACAATAAATTGGCGAATTGTACCGTTTGGATGCTTTGCATATATGTTTCGTAGGCTATATAGAAGCAATATATACAGTGATTTCAACCGTCTACATGATCCATTCATTGTTCTACTTGTCGAAATTTACAAATAATTTCCTTTAAAGGATTAACAATGGGGCTCGTAGTTCACTTAAACTTGAAGAACAAAAAATTGGCGAATTGTACTGTTTGGATGCTTTGCATATATGTTTCTTAGACTATTTAGAAGCAACATATACAAAGATTTCACCCGTCTACCTGTACTATTCATTGTTCTACTTGTAGAAAGTTACAAATAACTTCCATTTCATGATTATCAATGGGGCTCGCTGTTCACTTAAACTTGAAGATCAAAAAATTGGCGAATGTTACTGTTTAAATGCTTTGCATATAGGTTTCTTAGACTATATAGAAGCAACATATACAAAGATTTCAACCGTCTACCTGTTCTATTCATTGTTCTTCTTGTCGAAAGTTAGAAATAATTTCCGTTTCATGATTATCAATGGGCCTCGTTGTCCACTTAAACTTGAAGATCAAAAAATTGGCGAATGGTACTGTTTGGATGCTTTGCATATATGTTTCGTAGGCTATATAGAAGCAATATATACAATGATTTCAACCGTCTACATGATCTTTTCATTGTTCTACTTGTCGAAATTTACAAATAATTTCCTTTAAAGGATTAACAATGGGGCTCGTAGTTCACTTAAACTTGAAGAACAAAAAATTGATGAATGGTACTGTTTGGATGCTTTGCATATATGTTTCTTAGACTATATAGAAGCAATATATACATTGATTTCAACCGTCTACCTGTTCCATTCATTGTTCTACTTGTCGAAAGTTACAAATAATTTCCGTTTCATGATTATCAATGGGGCTCGTTGTTCACTTAAACTTGAAGAACAAAATATTGGCGAATGGTACTGTTTGGATGCTTTGCATATATGTTTCTTAGATTATATAGAAGCAATATATACAAAGATTTCAACCGTCTACCTGTTCCATTCATTGTTCTACTTGTCGAAAATTACAAATAATTTCCGATAAAGGATTAACCATTGGGGCTCATTGTTCACTTAAACTTGAAGAACAAAAAATTGGCGAATGGTACTGTTTGGATGGTTTGCGTACATGTTTCTTAGACTATATGGAAGCAATATATACAAAGATTTCAACCGTCTACGTGTTCCAATCATTGTTCTACTTGTCGAAATTTACAAATAATTTCCTTTAAAGGATTAACAATGGGGCTCGTTGTTCACTTAAACTTGAAGAAGAAAAAAGTGGCGAATGGTACTGTTTGGATGCTTTGCATATATGTTTCCTAGACTATATAGAAGCAATATATACATTGATTTCAACCGTCTACCTGTTCCATTCATTGTTCTACTTGTCGCAAGTTACAAATAATTTCCGTTTCATGATTATCAATGGGGCTCGTTGTTCACTTAAACTTGAAGAACAAAATATTGGCGATTGGTACTGTTTGGATGCTTTGCATACATGTTTCTTAGATTATATAGAAGCAATATACACAAAGATTTCAACCGTCTACCTGTTCCATTCATTGTTCTACTTGTCGAAAATTACAAATAATTTCCGATAAAGGATTAACCATTGGGGCTCATTGTTCACTTAAACTTGTAGAACAAAAAATTGGCGAATGGTACTGTTTGGATGGTTTGCGTACATGTTTCTTAGACTATATGGAAGCAATATATACAAAGATTTCAACCGTCTACGTGTTCCAATCATTGTTCTGCTTGTCGAAAATTACAAATAATTTCCGATAAAGGATTGACCATTGGGGCTCATTGTTCACTTAATCTTGAAGAACAAAAAATTGGCGAATTGTACTGTTTGGATGCTTTGCATATATGTTTCGTAGGCTATATAGAAGCAATATATACAATGATTTCAACCGTCTACCTGTTCCATTCATTGTTCTACTTGTCGCAAGTTACAAATAATTTCCGTTTCATGATTATCAATGGGGCTCGTTGTTCACTTAAACTTGAAGAACAAAATATTGGCGAATGGTACTGTTTGGATGCTTTGCATATATGTTTCTTAGATTATATAGAAGCAATATATACAAAGATTTCAACCGTCTACCTGTTACATTCATTGTTCTACTTGTCGAAAATTACAAATAATTTCCGATAAAGGATTAACCATTGGGGCTGATTGTTCACTTAAACTTGAAGAAAAAAAAATTGGCGAATGGTACTGTTTGGATGGTTTGCGTACATGTTTCTTAGACTATTTAGAAGAAATATATAGAAAGATTTCACCCGTCTACCTGTACTATTCATTGTTCTACTTGTCGAAATTTACAAATAATTTCCTTTAAAGGGTTAACAATGGGGCTCGTTGTTCTCTTAAACTTGAAGAACAATAAATTGGCGAATTGTACCGTTTGGATGCTTTGCATATATGTTTCGTAGGCTATATAGAAGCAATATATACAGTGATTTCAACCGTCTACGTGTTCCAATCATTGTTCTACTCGTCGAAATTTACACATAATTTCCTTTAAAGGATTAACAATGGGGCTCGTTGTTCACTTAAACTTGAAGAACAATAAATTGGCGAATTGTACTGTTTGGATGCTTTGCATATATGTTTCTTAGACTATATAGAAGCAATATATACAAAGATTTCAACCGTCTACCTGTTCCATTCATTGTTCTACTTGTCGAAAGTTAAAAATAATTTCCGATAAAGGATTAACCATTGGGGCTCATTGTTCACTTAATCTTGAAGAACAAAAAATTGGCGAATTGTACTGTTTGGATGCTTTGCATATATGTTTTGTAGGCTATATAGAAGCAATATATGCAATGATTTCAACCGTCTACATGATCTATTCATTGTTCTACTTGTCGAAATTTACAAATAATTTCCTTTAAAGGATTAACAATGGGGCTCGTAGTTCACTTAAACTTGAAGAACAAAAAATTGATGAATGGTACTGTTTGGATGCTTTGCATATATGTTTCTTAGACTATATAGAAGCAATATATACATTGATTTCAACCGTCTACCTGTTCCATTCATTGTTCTACTTGTCGCAAGTTACAAATAATTTCCGTTTCATGATTATCAATAGGTCTCGTTGTTCACTTAAACTTGAAGAACAAAATATTGGCGAATGGTACTGTTTGGATGCTTTGCATATATGTTTCTTAGATTATATAGAAGCAATATATACAAAGATTTCAACGGTCTACCTGTTCCATTCATTGTTCTACTTGTCGAAAATTACAAATAATTTCCGATAAAGGATTAACCATTGGGGCTGATTGTTCACTTAAACTTGAAGAAAAAAAAATTGGCGAATGGTACTGTTTGGATGCTCTGCGTACATGTTTCTTAGACGATATGGAAGCAATATATACAAAGATTTCAACCGTCTACCTGTTCCATTCATTGTTCTACTTGTCGAAAGTTAAAAATAATTTCCGATAAAGGATTAACCATTGGGGCTCATTGTTCACTTAATCTTGAAGAACAAAAAATTGGCGTATTGTACTGTTTGGATGCTTTGCATATATGTTTCGTAGGCTATATAGAAGCAATATATACAATGATTTCAACCGTCTACATGATCTATTCATTGTTCTACTTGTCGAAATTTACAAATAATTTCCTTTAAAGGATTAACAATGGGGCTCGTAGTTCACTTAAACTTGAAGAACAAAAAATTGATGAATGGTACTGTTTGGATGCTTTGCATATATGTTTCTTAGACTATACAGAAGCAATATATACATTGATTTCAACCGTCTACCTGTTCCATTCATTGTTCTACTTGTCGCAAGTTACAAATAATTTCCGTTTCATGATTATCAATGGGGCTCGTTGTTCACTTAAACTTGAAGAACAAAATATTGGCGAATGGTACTGTTTGGATGCTTTGCATATATGTTTCTTAGACTATATGGAAGCAATATATACAAAGATTTCAACCGTCTGAGTTTTCCAATCATTGTTCTACTTGTAGAAAGTTACAATTAATTTCCGTTAAAGGATTAACAATGGGGCTCGTAGTTCACTTAAACATGAAGATGAAATAATTGGCGAATTGTTCTGTTTGGATGCTTTGCATATATGTTTCTTAGATTATATAGAAGCAATATACACTTAGATTTCAACCGTCTACCTGTTCCATTCATTGTTCTACTTGTCGAAAGTTACAAATAATTTCCAATAAAGGATTAACCAATGGGGCTCATTGTTCACTTAAACTTGAAGAACAAAAAATTGCCGAATTGTACTGTTTGGATGCTTTGCATATATGTTTCTTAGACTATATAGAAGCAATATATACAAAGATTTCAACCGTCTACCTGTTCCATTCATTGTTCTACTTGTCGAAAATTACAAATAATTTCCGATAAAGGATTAACCATTGGGGCTCATTGTTCACTTAAACTTGAAGACCAAAAAATTGGCGAATGGTAATGTTTGGATGCTTTGCGTATATGTCTCTTAGACTATATGGAAGCAATATATACAAAGATTTCAACCGTCTACGTGTTCCAATCATTGTTCTACTTGTCGAAATTTACACATAATTTCCTTTAAAGGATTGACAATGGGGCTCGTTGTTCACTTAAACTTGAAGAACAATAAATTGGCGAATTGTACTGTTTGGATGCTTTGCATATATGTTTCGTAGGCTATATAGAAGCAATATATACAATGATTTCAACCGTCTACATGATCTATTCATTGTTCTACTTGTCGAAATTTACAAATAATTTCCTTTAAAGGATTAACAATGGGGCTCGTAGTTCACTTAAACTTGAAGAACAAAAAATTGATGAATGGTACTGTTTGGATGCTTTGCATATATGTTTCTTAGACTATATAGAAGCAATATATACATTGATTTCAACCGTCTACCTGTTCCATTCATTGTTCTACTTGTCGCAAGTTACAAATAATTTCCGTTTCATGATTATCAATAGGGCTCGTTGTTCACTTAAACTTGAAGAACAAAATATTGGCGAATGGTACTGTTTGGATGCTTTGCATATATGTTTCTTAGATTATATAGAAGCAATATATACAAAGATTTCAACCGTCTACCTGTTCCATTCATTGTTCTACTTGTCGAAAATTACAAATAATTTCCGATAAAGGATTAACCATTGGGGCTGATTGTTCACTTAAACTTGAAGAAAAAAAAATTGGCGAATGGTACTGTTTGGATGCTCTGCGTACATGTTTCTTAGACGATATGGAAGCAATATATACAAAGATTTCAACCGTCTACCTGTTCCATTCATTGTTCTACTTGTCGAAAGTTAAAAATAATTTCCGATAAAGGATTAACCATTGGGGCTCATTGTTCACTTAATCTTGAAGAACAAAAAATTGGCGTATTGTACTGTTTGGATGCTTTGCATATATGTTTCGTAGGCTATATAGAAGCAATATATACAATGATTTCAACCGTCTACATGATCTATTCATTGTTCTACTTGTCGAAATTTACAAATAATTTCCTTTAAAGGATTAACAATGGGGCTCGTAGTTCACTTAAACTTGAAGAACAAAAAATTGATGAATGGTACTGTTTGGATGCTTTGCATATATGTTTCTTAGACTATATAGAAGCAATATATACATTGATTTCAACCGTCTACCTGTTCCATTCATTGTTCTACTTGTCGCAAGTTACAAATAATTTCCGTTTCATGATTATCAATGGGGCTCGTTGTTCACTTAAACTTGAAGAACAAAATATTGGCGAATGGTACTGTTTGGATGCTTTGCATATATGTTTCGTAGGCTATATAGAAGCAATATATACAATGATTTCAACCGTCTACATGATCTATTCATTGTTCTACTTGTCGAAATTTACAAATAATTTCCTTTAAAGGATTAAAAATGGGGCTCGTAGTTCACTTAAACTTGAAGATGAAATAATTGGCGAATTGTTCTGTTTGGATGCTTTGCATATATGTTTCTTAGATTATATAGAAGCAATATACACTTAGATTTCAACCGTCTACCTGTTCCATTCATTGTTCTACTTGTCGAAAATTACAAATAATTTCTGATAAAGGATTAACCATTGGGGCTCATTGTTCACTTAAACTTGAAGAGCAAAAAATTGTCGAATTGTACTATTTGGATGCTTTGCATATATGTTTCTTAGACTATATAGAAGCAATATATACATTGATTTCAACCGTCTACCTGTTCCATTCATTGTTCTACTTGTCGCATGATACAAATAATTTCCGTTAAAGTATTAACAATGGGGCTCGTAGTTCACTTAAACTTGAAGATCAAATAATTGGCGAATTGTACTGTTTGGATGATTTGCATATATGTTTCTTAGACTATCTAGAAGCAATATATACAATGATTTCAACCGTCTACCTGTTCCATTCATTGTTCTACTTGTCGAAAGTTACAAATAATTTCCGTTAAGGGATTAACAATGGGGATCGTAGTTTACTTAAACTTGAAGAACAAGAAATTGGCGAATTGTACTGTTTGGATGCTTTGCATATATGTTTCTTAGACTAAATAGAAGCAATATATACAATGATTTCAACCGTCTACCTATTCCATTCATTGTTCTACTTGCCGAAAGTTACAAATAATTTCCGATAAAGTATTAACCATTGGGGCTGATTGTTCACTTAAACTTGAAGAACAAAAAATTGGCGAATTGTACTGTTCGGATGCTTTGCATATATGTTTCTTAGACTATATAGAAGCAATATATACAATGATTTCAACAGTCTACCTGTTCCATTCATTGTTCTACTTGTCGAAATTTACAAATAATTTCCTTTAAAGGATTAACAATGAGGCTCGTTGTTCACTTAAACTTGAAGAACAAAAAATTGGCGAATGGTACTGTTTGGATGGTTTGCGTACATGTTTCTTAGACTATATGGAAGCAATATATACAAAGATTTCAACCGTCTACGTGTTCCAATCATTGTTCTACTTGTCGAAATTTACAAATAATTTCCTTTAAAGGATTAACGATGGGGCTCGTTGTTCACTTAAACTTGAAGAAGAAAAAAGTGGCGAATGGTACTGTTTGGATGCTTTGCATATATGTTTCCTAGACTATATAGAAGCAATATATACATTGATTTCAACCGTCTACCTGTTCCATTCATTGTTCTACTTGTCGAATGTTACAAATAATTTCCGTTAAAGTATTAACAATGGGGCTCGTAGTTAACTTAAACTAGAAGATCAAATAATTGGCGAATTGTACTGTTTGGATGATTTGCATATATGTTTCTTAGACTATATAGAAGCAATATATACAATGATTTCAACCGTCTACCTGTTCCATTCATTGTTCTACTTGTCGAAATTTACACATAATTTCCTTTAAAGGATTAACAATGGGGCTCGTTGTTCACTTAAACTTGAAGAACAATAAATTGGCGAATTGTACTGTTTGGATGCTTTGCATATATGTTTCTTAGACTATATAGAAGCAATATATACAAAGATTTCAGCCGTCTACCTGTTCCATTCATTGTTCTACTTGTCGAAAGTTACAAATAATTTCCAATAAAGGATTAACCAATGGGGCTCATTGTTCACTTAAACTTGTAGAACAAAAAATTGCCGAATTGTACTGTTTGGATGCTTTGCATATATGTTTCTTAGACTATATAGAAGCAATATATACAAAGATTTCAACCGTCTACCTGTTCCATTCATTGTTCTACTTGTCGAAAATTACAAATAATTTCCGATAAAGGATTAACCATTGGGGCTCATTGTTCACTTAAACTTGAAGACCAAAAAATTGGCGAATGGTAATGTTTGGATGCTTTGCGTACATGTCTCTTAGACTATATGGAAGCAATATATACAAAGATTTCAACCGTCTACGTGTTCCAATCATTGTTCTACTTGTCGAAATTTACACATAATTTCCTTTAAAGGATTAACAATGGGGCTCGTTGTTCACTTAAACTTGAAGAACAATAAATTGGCGAATTGTACTGTTTGGATGCTTTGCATATATGTTTCGTAGGCTATATAGAAGCAATATATACAATGATTTCAACCGTCTACATGATCTATTCATTGTTCTACTTGTCGAAATTTACAAATAATTTCCTTTAAAGGATTAAAAATGGGGCTCGTAGTTCACTTAAACTTGAAGAACAAAAAATTGATGAATGGTACTGTTTGGATGCTTTGCATATATGTTTCTTAGACTATATAGAAGCAATATATACATTGATTTCAACCGTCTACCTGTTCCATTCATTGTTCTACTTGTCGCAAGTTACAAATAATTTCCGTTTCATGATTATCAATGGGGCTCGTTGTTCACTTAAACTTGAAGTACAAAATATTGGCGAATGGTACTGTTTGGATGCTTTGCATATATGTTTCTTAGATTATATAGAAGCAATATATACAAAGATTTCAACCGTCTACCTGTTCCATTCATTGTTCTACTTGTCGAAAATTACAAATAATTTCCGATAAAGGATTAACCATTGGCGCTGATTGTTCACTTAAACTTGACGAAAAAAAAATTGGCGAATGGTACTGTTTGGATGCTCTGCGTACATGTTTCTTAGACGATATGGAAGCAATATATACAAAGATTTCAACCGTCTACGTGTTCCAATCATTGTTCTACTTGTCGAAATTTACAAATAATTTCCTTTAAAGGGTTAACAATGGGGCTCGTTGTTCTCTTAAACTTGAAGAACAATAAATTGGCGAATTGTACCGTTTGGATGCTTTGCATATATGTTTCGTAGGCTATATAGAAGCAATATATACAGTGATTTCAACCGTCTACATGATCCATTCATTGTTCTACTTGTCGAAATTTACAAATAATTTCCTTTAAAGGATTAACAATGGGGCTCGTAGTTCACTTAAACTTGAAGAACAAAATATTGGCGAATGGTACTGTTTGGATGCTTTGCATATATGTTTCTTAGATTATATAGAAGCAATATATACAAAGATTTCAACCGTCTACCTGTTCCATTCATTGTTCTACTTGTCGAAAATTACAAATAATTTCCGATAAAGGATTAACCATTGGCGCTGATTGTTCACTTAAACTTGACGAAAAAAAAATTGGCGAATGGTACTGTTTGGATGCTCTGCGTACATGTTTCTTAGACGATATGGAAGCAATATATACAAAGATTTCAACCGTCTACGTGTTCCAATCATTGTTCTACTTGTCGAAATTTACAAATAATTTCCTTTAAAGGGTTAACAATGGGGCTCGTTGTTCTCTTAAACTTGAAGAACAATAAATTGGCGAATTGTACCGTTTGGATGCTTTGCATATATGTTTCGTAGGCTATATAGAAGCAATATATACAGTGATTTCAACCGTCTACATGATCCATTCATTGTTCTACTTGTCGAAATTTACAAATAATTTCCTTTAAAGGATTAACAATGGGGCTCGTAGTTCACTTAAACTTGAAGAACAAAAAATTGGCGAATTGTACTGTTTGGATGCTTTCCATATATGTTTCTTAGACTATTTAGAAGCAACATATACAAAGATTTCACCCGTCTACCTGTACTATTCATTGTTCTACTTGTAGAAAGTTACAAATAATTTCCATTTCATGATTATCAATGGGGCTCGCTGTTCACTTAAACTTGAAGATCAAAAAATTGGCGAATGTTACTGTTTAAATGCTTTGCATATAGGTTTCTTAGACTATATAGAAGCAACATATACAAAGATTTCAACCGTCTACCTGTTCTATTCATTGTTCTTCTTGTCGAAAGTTAGAAATAATTTCCGTTTCATGATTATCAATGGGCCTCGTTGTCCACTTAAACTTGAAGATCAAAAAATTGGCGAATGGTACTGTTTGGATGCTTTGCATATATGTTTCGTAGGCTATATAGAAGCAATATATACAATGATTTCAACCGTCTACATGATCTTTTCATTGTTCTACTTGTCGAAATTTACAAATAATTTCCTTTAAAGGATTAACAATGGGGCTCGTAGTTCACTTAAACTTGAAGAACAAAAAATTGATGAATGGTACTGTTTGGATGCTTTGCATATATGTTTCTTAGACTATATAGAAGCAATATATACATTGATTTCAACCGTCTACCTGTTCCATTCATTGTTCTACTTGTCGCAAGTTACAAATAATTTCCGTTTCATGATTATCAATGGGGCTCGTTGTTCACTTAAACTTGAAGAACAAAATATTGGCGAATGGTACTGTTTGGATGCTTTGCATATATGTTTCTTAGATTATATAGAAGCAATATATACAAAGATTTCAACCGTCTACCTGTTCCATTCATTGTTCTACTTGTCGAAAATTACAAATAATTTCCGATAAAGGATTAACCATTGGGGCTCATTGTTCACTTAAACTTGAAGAACAAAAAATTGGCGAATGGTACTGTTTGGATGGTTTGCGTACATGTTTCTTAGACTATATGGAAGCAATATATACAAAGATTTCAACCGTCTACGTGTTCCAATCATTGTTCTACTTGTCGAAATTTACAAATAATTTCCTTTAAAGGATTAACAATGGGGCTCGTTGTTCACTTAAACTTGAAGAAGAAAAAAGTGGCGAATGGTACTGTTTGGATGCTTTGCATATATGTTTCCTAGACTATATAGAAGCAATATATACATTGATTTCAACCGTCTACCTGTTCCATTCATTGTTCTACTTGTCGAAAATTACAAATAATTTCCGATAAAGGATTAACCATTGGGGCTCATTGTTCACTTAAACTTGAAGAACAAAAAATTGGCGAATGGTACTGTTTGGATGGTTTGCGTACATGTTTCTTAGACTATATGGAAGCAATATATACAAAGATTTCAACCGTCTACGTGTTCCAATCATTGTTCTACTTGTCGAAATTTACAAATAATTTCCTTTAAAGGATTAACAATGGGGCTCATTGTTCACTTAAACTTGAAGAACAAAAAATTGGCGAATGGTACTGTTTGGATGGTTTGCGTACATGTTTCTTAGACTATATGGAAGCAATATATACAAAGATTTCAACCGTCTACGTGTTCCAATCATTGTTCTGCTTGTCGAAAATTACAAATAATTTCCGATAAAGGATTAACCATTGGGGCTCATTTTTCACTTAATCTTGAAGAACAAAAAATTGGCGAATTGTACTGTTTGGATGCTTTGCATATATGTTTCGTAGGCTATATAGAAGCAATATATACAATGATTTCAACCGTCTACATGATCTATTCATTGTTCTACTTGTCGAAATTTACAAATAATTTCCTTTAAAGGATTAACAATGGGGCTCGTAGTTCACTTAAACTTGAAGAACAAAAAATTGATGAATGGTACTGTTTGGATGCTTTGCATATATGTTTCTTAGACTATATAGAAGCAATATATACATTGATTTCAACCGTCTACCTGTTCCATTCATTGTTCTACTTGTCGCAAGTTACAAATAATTTCCGTTTCATGATTATCAATGGGGCTCGTTGTTCACTTAAACTTGAAGAACAAAATATTGGCGAATGGTACTGTTTGGATGCTTTGCATATATGTTTCTTAGATTATATAGAAGCAATATATACAAAGATTTCAACCGTCTACCTGTTCCATTCATTGTTCTACTTGTCGAAAATTACAAATAATTTCCGATAAAGGATTAACCATTGGGGCTGATTGTTCACTTAAACTTGAAGAAAAAAAAATTGGCGAATGGTACTGTTTGGATGGTTTGCGTACATGTTTCTTAGGCTATTTAGAAGAAATATATAGAAAGATTTCACCCGTCTACCTGTACTATTCATTGTTCTACTTGTCGAAATTTACAAATAATTTCCTTTAAAGGGTTAACAATGGGGCTCGTTGTTCTCTTAAACTTGAAGAACAATAAATTGGCGAATTGTACCGTTTGGATGCTTTGCATATATGTTTCGTAGGCTACATAGAAGCAATATATACAGTGATTTCAACCGTCTACGTGTTCCAATCATTGTTCTACTCGTCGAAATTTACACATAATTTCCTTTAAAGGATTAACAATGGGGCTCGTTGTTCACTTAAACTTGAAGAACAATAAATTGGCGAAATGTACTGTTTGGATGCTTTGCATATATGTTTCTTAGACTATATAGAAGCAATATATACAAAGATTTCAACCGTCTACCTGTTCCATTCATTGTTCTACTTGTCGAAAGTTAAAAATAATTTCCGATAAAGGATTAACCATTGGGGCTCATTGTTCACTTAATCTTGAAGAACAAAAAATTGGCGAATTGTACTGTTTGGATGCTTTGCATATATGTTTCGTAGGCTATATAGAAGCAATATATGCAATGATTTCAACCGTCTACATGATCTATTCATTGTTCTACTTGTCGAAATTTACAAATAATTTCCTTTAAAGGATTAACAATGGGGCTCGTAGTTCACTTAAACTTGAAGAACAAAAAATTGATGAATGGTACTGTTTGGATGCTTTGCATATATGTTTCTTAGACTACATAGAAGCAATATATACATTGATTTCAACCGTCTACCTGTTCCATTCATTGTTCTACTTGTCGCAAGTTACAAATAATTTCCGTTTCATGATTATCAATAGGGCTCGTTGTTCACTTAAACTTGAAGAACAAAATATTGGCGAAAGGTACTGTTTGGATGCTTTGCATATATGTTTCTTAGATTATATAGAAGCAATATATACAAAGATTTCAACCGTCTACCTGTTCCATTCATTGTTCTACTTGTCGAAAATTACAAATAATTTCCGATAAAGGATTAACCATTGGGGCTGATTGTTCACTTAAACTTGAAGAAAAAAAAATTGGCGAATGGTACTGTTTGGATGCTCTGCGTACATGTTTCTTAGACGATATGGAAGCAATATATACAAAGATTTCAACCGTCTACCTGTTCCATTCATTGTTCTACTTGTCGAAAGTTAAAAATAATTTCCGATAAAGGATTAACCATTGGGGCTCATTGTTCACTTAATCTTGAAGAACAAAAAATTGGCGAATTGTACTGTTTGGATGCTTTGCATATATGTTTCGTAGGCTATATAGAAGCAATATATGCAATGATTTCAACCGTCTACATGATCTATTCATTGTTCTACTTGTCGAAATTTACAAATAATTTCCTTTAAAGGATTAACAATGGGGCTCGTAGTTCACTTAAACTTGAAGAACAAAAAATTGATGAATGGTACTGTTTGGATGCTTTGCATATATGTTTCTTAGACTATATAGAAGCAATATATACATTGATTTCAACCGTCTACCTGTTCCATTCATTGTTCTACTTGTCGCAAGTTACAAATAATTTCCGTTTCATGATTATCAATAGGGCTCGTTGTTCACTTAAACTTGAAGAACAAAATATTGGCGAAAGGTACTGTTTGGATGCTTTGCATATATGTTTCTTAGATTATATAGAAGCAATATATACAAAGATTTCAACCGTCTACCTGTTCCATTCATTGTTCTACTTGTCGAAAATTACAAATAATTTCCGATAAAGGATTAACCATTGGGGCTGATTGTTCACTTAAACTTGAAGAAAAAAAAATTGGCGAATGGTACTGTTTGGATGATTTGCATATATGTTTCTTAGACTATATAGAAGCAATATATACATTGATTTCAAGAGTCTACCTGTTCCACTCATTGTTCTACTTGTCGGAAGTTACAAATAATTTCCGATAAAGTATGAACAATGGGGCTCGTAGTTCACTTAAACATGAAAATGAAATAATTGGCGAATTGTACCGTTCGGATGCTTTGCATATATGTTTCTTAGACTATATAGAAGCAATATATACAATGATTTCAACAGTCTACCTGTTCCATTCATTGTTCTACTTGTCGAAATTTACAAATAATTTCCTTTAAAGGATTAACAATGGGGCTCGAAGTTCACTTAAACTTGAAGAACAAAAAATTGGCGAATGGTACTGTTTGGATGCTTTGCATATATGTTTCTTAGGCTATATGGAAGCAATATATACAAAGATTTCAACCGTCTGAGTGTTCCAATCATTGTTCTACTTGTAGAAAGTTACAATTAATTTCCGTTAAAGGATTAACAATGGGGCTCGTAGTTCACTTAAACATGAAGATGAAATAATTGGCGAATTGTTCTGTTTGGATGCTTTGCATATATGTTTCTTATATTATATAGAAGCAATATACACTTAGATTTCAACCGTCTACCTGTTCCATTCATTGTTCTACTTGTCGAAAATTACAAATAATTACTGATAAAGGATTAACCATTGGGGCTCATTGTTCACTTAAACTTGAAGAGCAAAAAATTGTCGAATTGTACTATTTGGATGCTTTGCATATATGTTTCTTAGACTATATAGAAGCAATATATACATTGATTTCAACCGTCTACCTGTTCCATTCATTGTTCTACTTGTCGCAAGTTACAAATAATTTCCGTTAAAGTATTAACAATGGGGCTCGTAGTTCACTTAAACTTGAAGATCAAATAATTGGCGAATTGTACTGTTTGGATGATTTGCATATATGTTTCTTAGACTATCTAGAAGCAATATATACAATGATTTCAACCGTCTACCTGTTCCATTCATTGTTCTACTTGTCGAAAGTTACAAATAATTTCCGTTAAGGGATTAACAATGGGGATCGTAGTTTACTTAAACTTGAAGAACAAGAAATTGGCGAATCGTACTGTTTGGATGCTTTGCATATATGTTTCTTAGACTAAATAGAAGCAATATATACAATGATTTCAACCGTCTACCTATTCCATTCATTGTTCTACTTGCCGAAAGTTACAAATAATTTCCGATAAAGTATTAACCATTGGGGCTGATTGTTCACTTAAACTTGAAGAACAAAAAATTGGCGAATTGTACTGTTCGGATGCTTTGCATATATGTTTCTTAGACTATATAGAAGCAATATATACAATGATTTCAACAGTCTACCTGTTCCATTCATTGTTCTACTTGTCGAAATTTACAAATAATTTCCTTTAAAGGATTAACAATGGGGCTCGTAGTTCACTTAAACTTGAAGAACAAAAAATTGACGAATGGTACTGTTTGGATGCTTTGCATATATGTTTCTTAGAATATATAGAAGCAATATATACAAAGATTTCAACCGTCTACCTGTTCCATTCATTGTTCTACTTGTCGAAAGTTACAAATAATTACCGATAACGGATTAACCATTGGGGCTCATTGTTCACTTACACTTGAAGAACAAAAAATTGGCGAATGGTACTGTTTGGATGCTTTGCACATATGTTTCGTAGGCTATATAGAAGCAATATATACAATGATTTCAACCGTCTACCTGTTCTATTCATTGTTCTTCTTGTCGAAAGTTAGAAATAATATCCGTTTCATGATTATCAATGGGCCTCGTTGTTCACTTAAACTTGAAGAACAAAAAATTGGCGACTGGTACTGTTTGGATGATTTGCATATATGTTTCTTAGACTATATAGAAGCAATATATACATTGATTTCAAGCGTCTACCTGTTCCACTCATTGTTCTACTTGTCGGAAGTTACAAATAATTTCCGATAAAGTATGAACAATGGGGCTCGTAGTTCACTTAAACATGAAAATGAAATAATTGGCGAATTGTTCTGTTTGGACGCTTTGCATATATGTTTCTTAGATTATATAGAAGCAATATATACTTAGATTTCAACCGTCTACCTATTCCATTTATTGTTCTACTTGCCGAAAATTACAAATAATTTCCGATAAAGTATTAACCATTGGGGCTGATTGTTCACTTAAACTTGAAGAACAAAAAATTGGCGAATTGTACTGTTCGGATGCTTTGCATATATGTTTCTTAGACTATATAGAAGCAATATATACAATGATTTCAACAGTCTACCTGTTCCATTCATTGTTCTACTTGTCGAAATTTACAAATAATTTCCTTTAAAGGATTAACAATGGGGCTCGAAGTTCACTTAAACTTGAAGAACAAAAAATTGACGAATGGTACTGTTTGGATGCTTTGCATATATGTTTCTTAGAATATATAGAAGCAATATATACAAAGATTTCAACCATCTACATGTTCCATTCATTGTTCTACTTGTCGAAAGTTGTAAATAATTACCGATAACGGATTAACCATTGGGGCTCATTGTTCACTTAAACTTGAAGAACAAAAAATTGGCGAATGGTACTGTTTGGATGCTTTGCATATATGTTTCTTAGACTATATAGAAGCAATATATACATTGATTTCAACCGTCTACCTGTTCCATTCATTGTTCTACTTGTCGCAAGTTACAAATAATTTCCGTTTCATGATTATCAATAGGGCTCGTTGTTCACTTAAACTTGAAGAACAAAATATTGGCGAAAGGTACTGTTTGGATGCTTTGCATATATGTTTCTTAGATTATATAGAAGCAATATATACAAAGATTTCAACCGTCTACCTGTTCCATTCATTGTTCTACTTGTCGAAAGTTAAAAATAATTTCCGATAAAGGATTAACCATTGGGGCTCATTGTTCACTTAATCTTGAAGAACAAAAAATTGGCGAATTGTACTGTTTGGATGCTTTGCATATATGTTTCGTAGGCTATATAGAAGCAATATATGCAATGATTTCAACCGTCTACATGATCTATTCATTGTTCTACTTGTCGAAATTTACAAATAATTTCCTTTAAAGGATTAACAATGGGGCTCGTAGTTCACTTAAACTTGAAGAACAAAAAATTGATGAATGGTACTGTTTGGATGCTTTGCATATATGTTTCTTAGACTATATAGAAGCAATATATACATTGATTTCAACCGTCTACCTGTTCCATTCATTGTTCTACTTGTCGCAAGTTACAAATAATTTCCGTTTCATGATTATCAATAGGGCTCGTTGTTCACTTAAACTTGAAGAACAAAATATTGGCGAAAGGTACTGTTTGGATGCTTTGCATATATGTTTCTTAGATTATATAGAAGCAATATATACAAAGATTTCAACCGTCTACCTGTTCCATTCATTGTTCTACTTGTCGAAAATTACAAATAATTTCCGATAAAGGATTAACCATTGGGGCTGATTGTTCACTTAAACTTGAAGAAAAAAAAATTGGCGAATGGTACTGTTTGGATGATTTGCATATATGTTTCTTAGACTATATAGAAGCAATATATACATTGATTTCAAGAGTCTACCTGTTCCACTCATTGTTCTACTTGTCGGAAGTTACAAATAATTTCCGATAAAGTATGAACAATGGGGCTCGTAGTTCACTTAAACATGAAAATGAAATAATTGGCGAATTGTACCGTTCGGATGCTTTGCATATATGTTTCTTAGACTATATAGAAGCAATATATACAATGATTTCAACAGTCTACCTGTTCCATTCATTGTTCTACTTGTCGAAATTTACAAATAATTTCCTTTAAAGGATTAACAATGGGGCTCGAAGTTCACTTAAACTTGAAGAACAAAAAATTGTCGAATTGTACTATTTGGATGCTTTGCATATATGTTTCTTAGACTATATAGAAGCAATATATACAATGATTTCAACCGTCTACCTGTTCCATTCATTGTTCTACTTGTCGAAAGTTACAAATAATGTCCGTTAAGGGATTAACAATGGCTATCGTAGTTTACTTAAACTTGAAGAACAAAAAATTGGCGAATTGTACTGTTTGGATGCTTTGCATATATGTTTCTCAGACTATATAGAAGCAATATATACAATGATTTCAACAGTCTACCTGTTCCATTCATTGTTCTACTTGTCGAAAGTTACAAATAATTTCTTTTAAAGGATTAACAATGGGGCTCGTTGTTCACTTAAACTTGAAGAACAAAAAATTGTCGAATTGTACTGTTTGTATGCTTTGCATATATGTTTCTTAGACTATATAGAAGCAATATATACAATGATTTCAACCGTCTACCTGTTCCATTCATTGTTCTGCTTGTCGAAAGTTACAAATAATTTCCGATAAAGGATTAACCATTGGGGCTCATTGTTCACTTAAACTTGAAGAACACAAAATTGGCGAATTGTACTGTTCGGATGCTTTGCATATATGTTTCTTAGACTATATAGAAGCAATATATACAATGATTTCAACAGTCTACCTGTTCCATTCATTGTTCTACTTGTCGAAATTTACAAATAATTTCCTTTAAAGGATTAACAATGGGGCTCGAAGTTCACTTAAACTTGAAGAACAAAAAATTGGCGAATGGTACTGTTTGGATGCTTTGCATATATGTTTCTTAGGCTATATGGAAGCAATATATACAAAGATTTCAACCGTCTGAGTGTTCCAATCATTGTTCTACTTGTAGAAAGTTACAATTAATTTCCGTTAAAGGATTAACAATGGGGCTCGTAGTTCACTTAAACATGAAGATGAAATAATTGGCGAATTGTTCTGTTTGGATGCTTTGCATATATGTTTCTTATATTATATAGAAGCAATATACACTTAGATTTCAACCGTCTACCTGTTCCATTCATTGTTCTACTTGTCGAAAATTACAAATAATTTCTGATAAAGGATTAACCATTGGGGCTCATTGTTCACTTAAACTTGAAGAGCAAAAAATTGTCGAATTGTACTATTTGGATGCTTTGCATATATGTTTCTTAGACTATATAGAAGCAATATATACATTGATTTCAACCGTCTACCTGTTCCATTCATTGTTCTACTTGTCGCAAGTTACAAATAATTTCCGTTAAAGTATTAACAATGGGGCTCGTAGTTCACTTAAACTTGAAGATCAAATAATTGGCGAATTGTACTGTTTGGATGATTTGCATATATGTTTCTTAGACTATCTAGAAGCAATATATACAATGATTTCAACCGTCTACCTGTTCCATTCATTGTTCTACTTGTCGAAAGTTACAAATAATTTCCGTTAAGGGATTAACAATGGGGATCGTAGTTTACTTAAACTTGAAGAACAAAAAATTGGCGAATTGTACTGTTTGGATGCTTTGCATATTTGTTTCGTAGACTATATAGAAGCAATATATACAATGATTTCAACCGTCTACATGATCCATTCATTGTTCTACTTGTCGAAAGTTACAAATAATTTCCGATAACGGATTAACCATTGGGGCTCATTGTTCACTTAAACTTGAAGAACAAAAAATTGGCGAATGGTACTGTTTGGATGCTTTGCATATATGTTTCTTAGACTATATAGAAGCAATATATACAAAGATTTCAACCGTCTACCTGTTCCATTCATTGTTCTACTTGTCGAAAGTTACAAATAATTTCCGATAACGGATTAACCATTGGGGCTCATTGTTCACTTAAACTTGAAGAACAAAAAATTGGCGAATGGTACTGTTTGGATGCTTTGCATATATGTTTCTTAGATTATATAGAAGCAATATATACAATGATTTCAACCGTCTACCTGTTCCATTCATTGTTCTACTTGCCGAAAGTTACAAATAATTTCCGTTAAGGGATTAACAATGGGGATCGTAGTTTACTTAAACTTGAAGAACAAGAAATTGGCGAATCGTACTGTTTGGATGCTTTGCATATATGTTTCTTAGACTAAATAGAAGCAATATATACAATGATTTCAACCGTCTACCTATTCCATTCATTGTTCTACTTGCCGAAAGTTACAAATAATTTCCGATAAAGTATTAACCATTGGGGCTGATTGTTCACTTAAACTTGAAGAACAAAAAATTGGCGAATTGTACTGTTCGGATGCTTTGCATATATGTTTCTTAGACTATATAGAAGCAATATATACAATGATTTCAACAGTCTACCTGTTCCATTCATTGTTCTACTTGTCGAAATTTACAAATAATTTCCTTTAAAGGATTAACAATGGGGCTCGTAGTTCACTTAAACTTGAAGAACAAAAAATTGACGAATGGTACTGTTTGGATGCTTTGCATATATGTTTCTTAGAATATATAGAAGCAATATATACAAAGATTTCAACCGTCTACCTGTTCCATTCATTGTTCTACTTGTCGAAAGTTACAAATAATTACCGATAACGGATTAACCATTGGGGCTCATTGTTCACTTACACTTGAAGAACAAAAAATTGGCGAATGGTACTGTTTGGATGCTTTGCACATATGTTTCGTAGGCTATATAGAAGCAATATATACAATGATTTCAACCGTCTACCTGTTCTATTCATTGTTCTTCTTGTCGAAAGTTAGAAATAATATCCGTTTCATGATTATCAATGGGCCTCGTTGTTCACTTAAACTTGAAGAACAAAAAATTGGCGACTGGTACTGTTTGGATGATTTGCATATATGTTTCTTAGACTATATAGAAGCAATATATACATTGATTTCAAGCGTCTACCTGTTCCACTCATTGTTCTACTTGTCGGAAGTTACAAATAATTTCCGATAAAGTATGAACAATGGGGCTCGTAGTTCACTTAAACATGAAAATGAAATAATTGGCGAATTGTTCTGTTTGGACGCTTTGCATATATGTTTCTTAGATTATATAGAAGCAATATATACTTAGATTTCAACCGTCTACCTATTCCATTCATTGTTCTACTTGCCGAAAATTACAAATAATTTCCGATAAAGTATTAACCATTGGGGCTGATTGTTCACTTAAACTTGAAGAACAAAAAATTGGCGAATTGTACTGTTTGGATGCTTTGCATATATGTTTCGTAGGCTATATAGAAGTAATATATACAATGATTTCAACCGTCTACCTGATCCATTCATTGTTCTACTTGTGGAAATTTACAAATAATTTCCTTTAAAGGATTAACAATGGGGCTCGTAGTTCACTTAAACTTGAAGAACAAAAAATTGGCGAATTGTACTGTTTGGATGCTTTGCATATGTGTTTCTTAGACTATTTAGAAGCGATATATAGAAAGATTTCACCCGTCTACCTGTACTATTCATTGTTCTACTTGTAGAAAGTTACAAATAATTTCCATTTCATGATTATTAATGGGGCTCGTTATTCACTTAAACTTGAAGAACAAAAAATTGGCGAATGGTAGTGTTTAAATGCTTTGCATATATGTTTCTTAGATTATATAGAAGCAATATATACAAAGATTTCAACCGTCTACCTGTTCCATTCATTGTTCTGCTTGTCGAAAATTACAAATAATTTCCTTTAAAGGATTAACAATGGGGCTCGTAGTTCACTTAAACTTGAAGAACAAAAAATTGGCGAATGGTACTGTTTGGATGCTTTGCATATACGTTTCTTAGATTATATAGAAGCAATATATAGAAAGATTTCAACCGTCTACCTGTACTATTCATTGTTCTACTTGTAGAAAGCTACAAATAATTTCCATTTCATGATTATCAATGGGGCTCGCTGTTCACTTAAACTTGAAGATCAAAAAATTGGCGAATGTTACTGTTTAGATGCTTTGCATATAGGTTTCTTAGACTATATAGAAGCAACTTATACAAAGATTTCTACCGTCTACCTGTTCTATTCATTGTTCTACTTGTAGAATGTTACAAATAATTTCCATTTCATGATTATCAATGGGGCTCGCTGTTCACTTAAACTTGAAGATCAAAAAATTGGCGAATGTTACTGTTTAGATGCTTTGCATATAGGTTTCTTAGACTATATAGAAGCAACTTATACAAAGATTTCTACCGTCTACCTGTTCTATTCATTGTTCTACTTGTAGAATGTTACAAATAATTTCCATTTCATGATTATCAATGGGGCTCGCTGTTCACTTAAACTTGAAGAACAAAAATTTGGCGAATTGTACTGTTTGGATGCTTTGCATATTTGTTTCGTAGACTATATAGAAGCAATATATACAATGATTTCAACCGTCTACATGATCCATTCATTTTTCTACTTGTCGAAATTTACAAATAATTTCCTTTAAAGGATTAACAATGGGGCTCGTAGTTCACTTAAACATGAAGGTGAAATAATTGGCGAATTGTACTGTTTGGATGCTTTGCATATATGTTTCTTAGATTATATAGAAGCAATATATACAATGATTTCAACCGTCTACCTGTTCCATTCATTGTTCTACTTGTCGAAATTTACAAATAATTTCCTTTAAAGGATTAACAATGGGGCTCGTAGTTCACTTAAACTTGAAGGACAATAAATTGGCGAATGGTACTGTTTGGATGCTTTGCATATATGTTTCTTAGACTATATAGAAGCAATATATACAAAGATTTCAACCGTCTACCTGTTCCATTCATTGTTCTACTTGTCGAAAGTTACAAATAATTTCCTTTAAGGGATTAACAATGGGGATCGTAGTTTACTTAAACTTGAAGAACAAAAAATTGGCGAATTTTACTGTTTGGATGATTTGCAGATATGTTTCTTAGACTATATAGAAGCAATATATACAATGATTTCAACCGTCTACCTGTTCCATTCATTGTTCTACTTGTCGAAAGTTACAAATAATTTCCTTTAAGGGATTAACAATGGGGATCGTAGTTTACTTAAACTTGAAGAACAAGAAATTGGCGAATTGTACTGTTTGGATGCTTTGCATATATGTTTCTTAGACTATATAGAAGCAATATATACAAAGATTTCAACCGTCTACCTGTTCCATTCATTGTTCTACTTGTCGAAAATTACAAATAATTTCCGATAAAGGATTAACCATTGGGGCTCATTGCTCACTTAAACTTGAAGAACAAAAAATTGGCGAATGGTACTGTTTGGATGCTTTGCGTACATGTTTCTTAGACTATATGGAAGCAATATATACAAAGATTTCAACCGTCTACCTGTTCCATTCATTATTCTACTTGTCGTAAGTTACAAATAATTTCCGATAAAGGATTAACCATTGGGGCTCATTGTTCACTTACACTTGAAGAACAAAAAATTTGCGAATGGTACTGTTTGGATGCTTTGCATATATGTTTCTTAGACTATATAGAAGCAACATATACAAAGATTTCAACCGTCTACCTGTTCTATTCATTGTTCAACTTGTAGAAAGTTACAAATAAATTCCGTTTCATGATTATCAATGGGGCTCGCTGTTCACTTAAACTTGAAGATCAAATAATTGGCGATTGTTACTGTTTAGATGCTTTGCATATATGTTACTTAGATTATATAGAAGCAATATAAACAAAGATTTCAACCGTCTACCTGTTCCATTCATTGTTCTACTTGTCGAGAATTACAAAAAATTTCCGTTAAAGGATTAACCATTGGGGCTCATTGTTCACTTAAACTTGAAGATCAAAAAATTGGCGATTGTTACTGTTTAGATGCTTTGCATATAGGTTTCTTAGACTATATAGAAGCAATATATACAATGATTTCAACCGTCTACCTGTTCCATTCATTGTTCTACTTGTCGCAAGTTACAAATAATTTCCTTTAAAGGATTAACAATGGGGCTCGTAGTTCACTTAAACTTGAAGAACAAAAATTTGGCGAATTGTACTGTTTGGATGCTTTGCATATTTGTTTCGTAGACTATATAGAAGCAATATATACAATGATTTCAACCGTCTACATGATCCATTCATTGTTCTACTTGTCGAAAGTTACAAATAATTTCCGATAACGGATTAACCATTGGGGCTCATTGTTCACTTAAACTTGAAGAACAAAAAATTGGCGAATGGTACTGTTTGGATGCTTTGCATATATGTTTCTTAGACTATATAGAAGCAATATATACAAAGATTTCAACCGTCTACCTGTTCCATTCATTGTTCTACTTGTCGAAAGTTACAAATAATTTCCGATAACGGATTAACCATTGGGGCTCATTGTTCACTTAAACTTGAAGAACAAAAAATTGGCGAATGGTACTGTTTGGATGCTTTGCATATATGTTTCTTAGATTATATAGAAGCAATATATACAATGATTTCAACCGTCTACCTGTTCCATTCATTGTTCTACTTGTCGAAAGTTACAAATAATTTCCGTTAAGGGATTAACAATGGGGATCGTAGTTTACTTAAACTTGAAGAACAAGAAATTGGCGAATCGTACTGTTTGGATGCTTTGCATATATGTTTCTTAGACTAAATAGAAGCAATATATACAATGATTTCAACCGTCTACCTATTCCATTCATTGTTCTACTTGCCGAAAGTTACAAATAATTTCCGATAAAGTATTAACCATTGGGGCTGATTGTTCACTTAAACTTGAAGAACAAAAAATTGGCGAATTGTACTGTTCGGATGCTTTGCATATATGTTTCTTAGACTATATAGAAGCAATATATACAATGATTTCAACAGTCTACCTGTTCCATTCATTGTTCTACTTGTCGAAATTTACAAATAATTTCCTTTAAAGGATTAACAATGGGGCTCGTAGTTCACTTAAACTTGAAGAACAAAAAATTGACGAATGGTACTGTTTGGATGCTTTGCATATATGTTTCTTAGAATATATAGAAGCAATATATACAAAGATTTCAACCGTCTACCTGTTCCATTCATTGTTCTACTTGTCGAAAGTTACAAATAATTACCGATAACGGATTAATCATTGGGGCTCATTGTTCACTTACACTTGAAGAACAAAAAATTGGCGAATGGTACTGTTTGGATGCTTTGCACATATGTTTCGTAGGCTATATAGAAGCAATATATACAATGATTTCAACCGTCTACCTGTTCTATTCATTGTTCTTCTTGTCGAAAGTTAGAAATAATATCCGTTTCATGATTATCAATGGGCCTCGTTGTTCACTTAAACTTGAAGAACAAAAAATTGGCGACTGGTACTGTTTGGATGATTTGCATATATGTTTCTTAGACTATATAGAAGCAATATATACATTGATTTCAAGCGTCTACCTGTTCCACTCATTGTTCTACTTGTCGGAAGTTACAAATAATTTCCGATAAAGTATGAACAATGGGGCTCGTAGTTCACTTAAACATGAAAATGAAATAATTGGCGAATTGTTCTGTTTGGACGCTTTGCATATATGTTTCTTAGATTATATAGAAGCAATATATACTTAGATTTCAACCGTCTACCTATTCCATTCATTGTTCTACTTGCCGAAAATTACAAATAATTTCCGATAAAGTATTAACCATTGGGGCTGATTGTTCACTTAAACTTGAAGAACAAAAAATTGGCGAATTGTACTGTTCGGATGCTTTGCATATATGTTTCTTAGACTATATAGAAGCAATATATACAATGATTTCAACAGTCTACCTGTTCCATTCATTGTTCTACTTGTCGAAATTTACAAATAATTTCCTTTAAAGGATTAACAATGGGGCTCGAAGTTCACTTAAACTTGAAGAACAAAAAATTGACGAATGGTACTGTTTGGATGCTTTGCATATATGTTTCTTAGAATATATAGAAGCAATATATACAAAGATTTCAACCATCTACATGTTCCATTCATTGTTCTACTTGTCGAAAGTTATAAATAATTACCGATAACGGATTAACCATTGGGGCTCATTGTTCACTTAAACTTGAAGAACAAAAAATTGGCGAATGGTACTGTTTGGATGCTTTGCATATATGTTTCTTAGATTATATAGAAGCAATATATCTAAAGATTTCAACCGTCTACCTGTTCCATTCATTGTTCTACTTGTCGAAAATTACAAATAATTTCCGATAAAGGATTAACCATTGGGGCTCATTGTTCACTTAAACTTGAAGTACAAAAAATTGTCGAATTGTACTATTTGGATGCTTTGCATATATGTTTCTTAGACTATATAGAAGCAATATATACAATGATTTCAACCGTCTACCTGTTCCATTCATTGTTCTACTTGTCGAAAGTTACAAATAATGTCCGTTAAAGTATTAATAATGGGGCTCGTAGTTCACTTAAACTTGAAGATCAAATAATTGGCGAATTGTACTGTTTGGATGATTTGCATATATGTTTCTTAGACTATATAGAAGCAATATATACAAAGATTTCAACCGTCTACCTGTTCCATTCATTGATCTACTTGTCGAAAGTTACAAATAATTTCCGTTAAGGGATTAACAATGGGGATCGTAGTTTTCTTAAACTTGAAGAACAAAAAATTGGCGAATTGTACTGTTTGGATGCTTTGCATATATGATTCGTAGGCTATATAGAAGCAATATATACAATGATTTCAACCGTCTACCTGATCCATTCATTGTTCTACTTGTCGAAATTTACAAATAATTTCCTTTAAAGGATTAACAATGGGGCTCGTTGTTCACTTAAACTTGAAGAACAAAAAATTGGCGAATTGTACTGTTTGGATGCTTTGCATATGTGTTTCTTAGACTATTTAGAAGCAATATATAGAAAGATTTCACCCGTCTACCTGTACTATTCATTGTTCTACTTGTAGAAAGTTACAAATAATTTCCATTTCATGATTATTAATGGGGCTCGTTGTTCACTTAAACTTGAAGAACAAAAAATTGGCGAATGGTACTGTTTGGATGCTTTGCACATATGTTTCTTAGATTATATAGAAGCAATATATACAAAGATTTCAACCGTCTACCTGTTCCATTCATTGTTCTGCTTGTCGAAAGTTACAAATAATTTCCTTTAAAGGATTAACAATGGGGCTCGTAGTTCACTTAAACATGAAGATGAAATAATTGGCGAATTGTACTGTTTGGATGCTTTGCATATATGTTTCTTAGATTATATAGAAGCAATATATACAATAATTTCAACCGTCTACCTGTTCCATTCATTGTTCTACTTGTCGAAATTTACAAATAATTTCCTTTAAAGGATTAACAATGGGGCTCGTAGTTCACTTAAACTTGAAGAACAAAAAATTGGCGAATTGTACTGTTTGGATGCTTTGCATATGTGTTTCTTAGACTATTTAGAAGCAATATATAGAAAGATTTCACCCGTCTACCTGTACTATTCAATGTTCTACTTGTAGAAAGTTACAAATAATTTCCATTTCATGATTATTAATGGGGCTCGTTGTTCACTTAAACTTGAAGAACAAAAAATTGGCGAATGGTACTGTTTGGATGCTTTGCATATATGTTTCTTAGATTATATAGAAGCAATATATACAAAGATTTCAACCGTCTACCTGTTCCATTCATTGTTCTGCTTGTCGAAAATTACAAATAATTTCCTTTAAAGGATTAACAATGGGGCTCGTAGTTCACTTAAACTTGAAGAACAAAAAATTGGCGAATGGTACTGTTTGGATGCTTTGCATATATGTTTCTTAGATTATATAGAAGCAATATATAGAAAGATTTCACCCGTCTACCTGTACTATTCATTGTTCTACTTGTAGAAAGCTACAAATAATTTCCATTTCATGATTATCAATGGGGCTCGCTGTTCACTTAAACTTGAAGATCAAAAAATTGGCGAATGTTACTGTTTAGATGCTTTGCATATAGGTTTCTTAGACTATATAGAAGCAACTTATACAAAGATTTCTACCGTCTACCTGTTCTATTCATTGTTCTACTTGTAGAATGTTACAAATAATTTCCATTTCATGATTATCAATGGGGCTCGCTGTTCACTTAAACTTGAAGATCAAAAAATTGGCGAATGTTACTGTTTAGATGCTTTGCATATAGGTTTCTTAGACTATATAGAAGCAACTTATACAAAGATTTCTACCGTCTACCTGTTCTATTCATTGTTCTACTTGTAGAATGTTACAAATAATTTCCATTTCATGATTATCAATGGGGCTCGCTGTTCACTTAAACTTGAAGAACAAAAATTTGGCGAATTGTACTGTTTGGATGCTTTGCATATTTGTTTCGTAGACTATATAGAAGCAATATATACAATGATTTCAACCGTCTACATGATCCATTCATTGTTCTACTTGACGAAATTTACAAATAATTTCCTTTAAAGGATTAACAATGGGGCTCGTAGTTCACTTAAACATGAAGGTGAAATAATTGGCGAATTGTACTGTTTGGATGCTTTGCATATATGTTTCTTAGATTATATAGAAGCAATATATACAATGATTTCAACCGTCTACCTGTTCCATTCATTGTTCTACTTGTCGAAATTTACAAATAATTTCCTTTAAAGGATTAACAATGGGGCTCGTAGTTCACTTAAACTTGAAGGACAATAAATTGGCGAATGGTACTGTTTGGATGCTTTGCATATATGTTTCTTAGACTATATAGAAGCAATATATACAAAGATTTCAACCGTCTACCTGTTCCATTCATTGTTCTACTTGTCGAAAGTTACAAATAATTTCCTTTAAGGGATTAACAATGGGGATCGTAGTTTACTTAAACTTGAAGAACAAAAAATTGGCGAATGGTACTGTTTGGATGCTTTGCATATATGTTTCTTAGATTATATAGAAGCAATATGTACAAAGATTTCAACCGTCTACCTGTTCCATTCATTGTTCTACTTGTCGAAAGTTACAAATAATTTCCGTTAAGGGATTAACCATTGGGGCTCATTGTTCACTTAAACTTGAAGATCAAATAATTGGCGAATTTTACTGTTTGGATGATTTGCAGATATGTTTCTTAGACTATATAGAAGCAATATATACAATGATTTCAACCGTCTACCTGTTCCATTCATTGTTCTACTTGTCGAAAGTTACAAATAATTTCCTTTAAGGGATTAACAATGGGGATCGTAGTTTACTTAAACTTGAAGAACAAGAAATTGGCGAATTGTACTGTTTGGATGCTTTGCATATATGTTTCTTAGACTATATAGAAGCAATATATACAAAGATTTCAACCGTCTACCTGTTCCATTCATTGTTCTACTTGTCGAAAATTACAAATAATTTCCGATAAAGGATTAACCATTGGGGCTCATTGCTCACTTAAACTTGAAGAACAAAAAATTGGCGAATGGTACTGTTTGGATGCTTTGCGTACATGTTTCTTAGACTATATGGAAGCAATATATACAAAGATTTCAACCGTCTACCTGTTCCATTCATTATTCTACTTGTCGTAAGTTACAAATAATTTCCGATAAAGGATTAACCATTGGGGCTCATTGTTCACTTACACTTGAAGAACAAAAAATTTGCGAATGGTACTGTTTGGATGCTTTGCATATATGTTTCTTAGACTATATAGAAGCAACATATACAAAGATTTCAACCGTCTACCTGTTCTATTCATTGTTCAACTTGTAGAAAGATACAAATAAATTCCGTTTCATGATTATCAATGGGGCTCGTTGTTCACTTAAACTTGAAGAACAAAAAATTGGCGAATGGTACTGTTTGGTTGCTTTGCATATATGTTTCTTAGATTATATAGAAGCAATATATACAAAGATTTCAACCGTCTACCTGTTCCATTAATTGTTCTACTTGTCGAAAGTTACAAATAATTTCCGTTAAGGGATTAACCATTGGGGCTCATTGTTCACTTAAACTTGAAGAACAAAAAATTGGCGAATTGTACTGTTTGGATGATTTGCAGATATGTTTCTTAGACTATATAGAAGCAATATATACAATGATTTCAACCGTCTACCTGTTCCATTCATTGTTCTACTTGTCGAAAGTTACAAATAATTTCCTTTAAGGGATTAACAATGGGGATCGTAGTTTACTTAAACTTGAAGAACAAGAAATTGGCGAATTGTACTGTTTGGATGCTTTGCATATATGTTTCTTAGACTATATAGAAGCAATATATACAAAGATTTCAACCGTCTACCTGTTCCATTCATTGTTCTACTTGTCGAAAATTATAAATAATTTCCGATAAAGGATTAACCATTGGGGCTCATTGTTCACTTAAACTTGAAGAACAAAAAATTGGCGAATGGTACTGTTTGGATGCTTTGCGTACATGTTTCTTAGACTATATGGAAGCAATATATACAAAGATTTCAACCGTCTACCTGTTCCATTCATTATTCTACTTGTCGTAAGTTACAAATAATTTCCGATAAAGGATTAACCATTGGGGCTCATTGTTCACTTACACTTGAAGAACAAAAAATTGGCGAATGGTACTGTTTGGATGCTTTGCATATATGTTTCTTAGACTATATAGAAGCAACATATACAAAGATTTCAACCGTCTACCTGTTCTATTCATTGTTCAACTTGTAGAAAGTTACAAATAAATTCCGTTTCATGATTATCAATGGGGCTCGTTGTTTACTTAAACTTGAAGAACAAAAAATTGGCGAATGGTACTGTTTGGATGCTTTGCATATATGTTTCTTAGATTATATAGAAGCAATATATACAAAGATTTCACCCGTCTACCTGTACTATTTATTGTTCTACTTGTAGAAAGTTAGAAATAATTTCCGATAAAGGATTAACCATTGGGGCTCATTGTTCACTTAAACTTGAAGAACAAAAAATTGGCGAATGGTACTGTTTGGATGCTTTGCGTACATGTTTCTTAGACTATATGGAAGCAACATATATAAAGATTTCAACCGTCTACCTGTTCCATTCATTATTCTACTTGTCGTAAGTTACAAATAATTTCCGATAAAGGATTAACCATTGGGGCTCATTGTTCACTTACACTTGAAGAACAAAAAATTGGCGAATGGTACTGTTTGGATGCTTTGCATATATGTTTCTTAGACTATATAGAAGCAACATATACAAAGATTTCAACCGTCTACCTGTTCTATTCATTGTTCAACTTGTAGAAAGTTACAAATAAATTCCGTTTCATGATTATCAATGGGGCTCGCTGTTCACTTAAACTTGAAGATCAAATAATTGGCGATTGTTACTGTTTAGATGCTTTGCATATATGTTACTTAGATTATATAGAAGCAATATAAACAAAGATTTCAACCGTCTACCTGTTCCATTCATTGTTCTACTTGTCGAGAATTACAAAAAATTTCCGTTAAAGGATTAACCATTGGGGCTCATTGTTCACTTAAACTTGAAGATCAAAAAATTGGCGATTGTTACTGTTTAGATGCTTTGCATATAGGTTTCTTAGACTATATAGAAGCAATATATACAATGATTTCAACCGTCTACCTGTTCCATTCATTGTTCTACTTGTCGCAAGTTACAAATAATTTCCTTTAAAGGATTAACAATGGGGCTCGTAGTTCACTTAAACTTGAAGAACAAAAATTTGGCGAATTGTACTGTTTGGATGCTTTGCATATTTGTTTCGTAGACTATATAGAAGCAATATATACAATGATTTCAACCGTCTACCTGATCCATTCATTGTTCTACTTGTGGAAATTTACAAATAATTTCCTTTAAAGGATTAACAATGGGGCTCGTAGTTCACTTAAACTTGAAGAACAAAAAATTGGCGAATTGTACTGTTTGGATGCTTTGCATATGTGTTTCTTAGACTATTTAGAAGCGATATATAGAAAGATTTCACCCGTCTACCTGTACTATTCATTGTTCTACTTGTAGAAAGTTACAAATAATTTCCATTTCATGATTATTAATGGGGCTCGTTGTTCACTTAAACTTGAAGAACAAAAAATTGGCGAATGGTAGTGTTTAAATGCTTTGCATATATGTTTCTTAGATTATATAGAAGCAATATATACAAAGATTTCAACCGTCTACCTGTTCCATTCATTGTTCTGCTTGTCGAAAATTACAAATAATTTCCTTTAAAGGATTAACAATGGGGCTCGTAGTTCACTTAAACTTGAAGAACAAAAAATTGGCGAATGTTACTGTTTAGATGCTTTGCATATATGTTTCTTAGACTATATAGAAGCAACTTATACAAAGATTTCTACCGTCTACCTGTTCTATTCATTGTTCTACTTGTAGAATGTTACAAATAATTTCCATTTCATGATTATCAATGGGGCTCGCTGTTCACTTAAACTTGAAGAACAAAAATTTGGCGAATTGTGCTGTTTGGATGCTTTGCATATTTGTTTCGTAGACTATATAGAAGCAATATATACAATGATTTCAACCGTCTACATGATCCATTCATTGTTCTACTTGTCGAAATTTACAAATAATTTCCTTTAAAGGATTAACAATGGGGCTCGTAGTTCACTTAAACATGAAGATGAAATAATTGGCGAATTGTACTGTTTGGATGCTTTGCATATATGTTTCTTAGATTATATAGAAGCAATATATACAATAATTTCAACCGTCTACCTGTTCCATTCATTGTTCTACTTGTCGAAATTTACAAATAATTTCCTTTAAAGGATTAACAATGGGGCTCGTAGTTCACTTAAACTTGAAGAACAAAAAATTGGCGAATTGTACTGTTTGGATGCTTTGCATATGTGTTTCTTAGACTATTTAGAAGCAATATATAGAAAGATTTCACCCGTCTACCTGTACTATTCAATGTTCTACTTGTAGAAAGTTACAAATAATTTCCATTTCATGATTATTAATGGGGCTCGTTGTTCACTTAAACTTGAAGAACAAAAAATTGGCGAATGGTACTGTTTGGATGCTTTGCATATATGTTTCTTAGATTATATAGAAGCAATATATACAAAGATTTCAACCGTCTACCTGTTCCATTCATTGTTCTGCTTGTCGAAAATTACAAATAATTTCCTTTAAAGGATTAACAATGGGGCTCGTAGTTCACTTAAACTTGAAGAACAAAAAATTGGCGAATGGTACTGTTTGGATGCTTTGCATATATGTTTCTTAGATTATATAGAAGCAATATATAGAAAGATTTCACCCGTCTACCTGTACTATTCATTGTTCTACTTGTAGAAAGCTACAAATAATTTCCATTTCATGATTATCAATGGGGCTCGCTGTTCACTTAAACTTGAAGATCAAAAAATTGGCGAATGTTACTGTTTAGATGCTTTGCATATAGGTTTCTTAGACTATATAGAAGCAACTTATACAAAGATTTCTACCGTCTACCTGTTCTATTCATTGTTCTACTTGTAGAATGTTACAAATAATTTCCATTTCATGATTATCAATGGGGCTCGCTGTTCACTTAAACTTGAAGATCAAAAAATTGGCGAATGTTACTGTTTAGATGCTTTGCATATAGGTTTCTTAGACTATATAGAAGCAACTTATACAAAGATTTCTACCGTCTACCTGTTCTATTCATTGTTCTACTTGTAGAATGTTACAAATAATTTCCATTTCATGATTATCAATGGGGCTCGCTGTTCACTTAAACTTGAAGAACAAAAATTTGGCGAATTGTACTGTTTGGATGCTTTGCATATTTGTTTCGTAGACTATATAGAAGCAATATATACAATGATTTCAACCGTCTACATGATCCATTCATTGTTCTACTTGTCGAAATTTACAAATAATTTCCTTTAAAGGATTAACAATGGGGCTCGTAGTTCACTTAAACATGAAGGTGAAATAATTGGCGAATTGTACTGTTTGGATGCTTTGCATATATGTTTCTTAGATTATATAGAAGCAATATATACAATGATTTCAACCGTCTACCTGTTCCATTCATTGTTCTACTTGTCGAAATTTACAAATAATTTCCTTTAAAGGATTAACAATGGGGCTCGTAGTTCACTTAAACTTGAAGGACAATAAATTGGCGAATGGTACTGTTTGGATGCTTTGCATATATGTTTCTTAGACTATATAGAAGCAATATATACAAAGATTTCAACCGTCTACCTGTTCCATTCATTGTTCTACTTGTCGAAAGTTACAAATAATTTCCTTTAAGGGATTAACAATGGGGATCGTAGTTTACTTAAACTTGAAGAACAAAAAATTGGCGAATGGTACTGTTTGGATGCTTTGCATATATGTTTCTTAGATTATATAGAAGCAATATGTACAAAGATTTCAACCGTCTACCTGTTCCATTCATTGTTCTACTTGTCGAAAGTTACAAATAATTTCCGTTAAGGGATTAACCATTGGGGCTCATTGTTCACTTAAACTTGAAGATCAAATAATTGGCGAATTTTACTGTTTGGATGATTTGCAGATATGTTTCTTAGACTATATAGAAGCAATATATACAATGATTTCAACCGTCTACCTGTTCCATTCATTGTTCTACTTGTCGAAAGTTACAAATAATTTCCTTTAAGGGATTAACAATGGGGATCGTAGTTTACTTAAACTTGAAGAACAAGAAATTGGCGAATTGTACTGTTTGGATGCTTTGCATATATGTTTCTTAGACTATATAGAAGCAATATATACAAAGATTTCAACCGTCTACCTGTTCCATTCATTGTTCTACTTGTCGAAAATTACAAATAATTTCCGATAAAGGATTAACCATTGGGGCTCATTGCTCACTTAAACTTGAAGAACAAAAAATTGGCGAATGGTACTGTTTGGATGCTTTGCGTACATGTTTCTTAGACTATATGGAAGCAATATATACAAAGATTTCAACCGTCTACCTGTTCCATTCATTATTCTACTTGTCGTAAGTTACAAATAATTTCCGATAAAGGATTAACCATTGGGGCTCATTGTTCACTTACACTTGAAGAACAAAAAATTTGCGAATGGTACTGTTTGGATGCTTTGCATATATGTTTCTTAGACTATATAGAAGCAACATATACAAAGATTTCAACCGTCTACCTGTTCTATTCATTGTTCAACTTGTAGAAAGATACAAATAAATTCCGTTTCATGATTATCAATGGGGCTCGTTGTTCACTTAAACTTGAAGAACAAAAAATTGGCGAATGGTACTGTTTGGATGCTTTGCATATATGTTTCTTAGATTATATAGAAGCAATATATACAAAGATTTCAACCGTCTACCTGTTCCATTAATTGTTCTACTTGTCGAAAGTTACAAATAATTTCCGTTAAGGGATTAACCATTGGGGCTCATTGTTCACTTAAACTTGAAGAACAAAAAATTGGCGAATTGTACTGTTTGGATGATTTGCAGATATGTTTCTTAGACTATATAGAAGCAATATATACAATGATTTCAACCGTCTACCTGTTCCATTCATTGTTCTACTTGTCGAAAGTTACAAATAATTTCCTTTAAGGGATTAACAATGGGGATCGTAGTTTACTTAAACTTGAAGAACAAGAAATTGGCGAATTGTACTGTTTGGATGCTTTGCATATATGTTTCTTAGACTATATAGAAGCAATATATACAAAGATTTCAACCGTCTACCTGTTCCATTCATTGTTCTACTTGTCGAAAATTATAAATAATTTCCGATAAAGGATTAACCATTGGGGCTCATTGTTCACTTAAACTTGAAGAACAAAAAATTGGCGAATGGTACTGTTTGGATGCTTTGCGTACATGTTTCTTAGACTATATGGAAGCAATATATACAAAGATTTCAACCGTCTACCTGTTCCATTCATTATTCTACTTGTCGTAAGTTACAAATAATTTCCGATAAAGGATTAACCATTGGGGCTCATTGTTCACTTACACTTGAAGAACAAAAAATTGGCGAATGGTACTGTTTGGATGCTTTGCATATATGTTTCTTAGACTATATAGAAGCAACATATACAAAGATTTCAACCGTCTACCTGTTCTATTCATTGTTCAAGTTGTAGAAAGTTACAAATAAATTCCGTTTCATGATTATCAATGGGGCTCGTTGTTTACTTAAACTTGAAGAACAAAAAATTGGCGAATGGTACTGTTTGGATGCTTTGCATATATGTTTCTTAGATTATATAGAAGCAATATATACAAAGATTTCACCCGTCTACCTGTACTATTTATTGTTCTACTTGTAGAAAGTTAGAAATAATTTCCGATAAAGGATTAACCATTGGGGCTCATTGTTCACTTAAACTTGAAGAACAAAAAATTGGCGAATGGTACTGTTTGGATGCTTTGCGTACATGTTTCTTAGACTATATGGAAGCAACATATATAAAGATTTCAACCGTCTACCTGTTCCATTCATTATTCTACTTGTCGTAAGTTACAAATAATTTCCGATAAAGGATTAACCATTGGGGCTCATTGTTCACTTACACTTGAAGAACAAAAAATTGGCGAATGGTACTGTTTGGATGCTTTGCATATATGTTTCTTAGACTATATAGAAGCAACATATACAAAGATTTCAACCGTCTACCTGTTCTATTCATTGTTCAACTTGTAGAAAGTTACAAATAAATTCCGTTTCATGATTATCAATGGGGCTCGCTGTTCACTTAAACTTGAAGATCAAATAATTGGCGATTGTTACTGTTTAGATGCTTTGCATATATGTTACTTAGATTATATAGAAGCAATATAAACAAAGATTTCAACCGTCTACCTGTTCCATTCATTGTTCTACTTGTCGAGAATTACAAAAAATTTCCGTTAAAGGATTAACCATTGGGGCTCATTGTTCACTTAAACTTGAAGATCAAAAAATTGGCGATTGTTACTGTTTAGATGCTTTGCATATAGGTTTCTTAGACTATATAGAAGCAATATATACAATGATTTCAACCGTCTACCTGTTCCATTCATTGTTCTACTTGTCGCAAGTTACAAATAATTTCCTTTAAAGGATTAACAATGGGGCTCGTAGTTCACTTAAACTTGAAGAACAAAAATTTGGCGAATTGTACTGTTTGGATGCTTTGCATATTTGTTTCGTAGACTATATAGAAGCAATATATACAATGATTTCAACCGTCTACATGATCCATTCATTGTTCTACTTGTCGAAAGTTACAAATAATTTCCGATAACGGATTAACCATTGGGGCTCATTGTTCACTTAAACTTGAAGAACAAAAAATTGGCGAATGGTACTGTTTGGATGCTTTGCATATATGTTTCTTAGATTATATAGAAGCAATATATACAATGATTTCAACCGTCTACCTGTTCAATTCATTGTTCTACTTCTCGAAAGTTACAAATAATTTCCGCCAAGGGATTAACAATGGGGATCGTACTTTACTTAAACTTGAAGAACAAAAAATTGGCGACTGGTACCTGTTTGGATGCTTTGCATATATGTTTCTTAGACTATATAGAAGCAATATATAAACAGATTTCAACCGTCTACCAGTGCGTTTCATTGTTCTACTTGTCGAAAGTTACAAATAATTTCTTTTAAAGGATTAACAATGGGGCTCATTGTTCACTTAAACTTGAAGAACAAAAAATTGGCGAATGGTACTGTTTGGATGCTTTGCATATATGTTTCTTAGACTATATAGAAGCAATATATACAAAGATTTCAACCGTCTACCTGTTCCATTCATTATTCTACTTGTCGAAAGTTACAAATAATTTCCGATAAAGGATTAACAATGGGGCTCATTGTTCACTTAAACTTGAAGAACAAAAAATTGGCGAATGGTACTGTTTGGATGCTTTGCATATATGTTTCTTAGACTATATAGAAGCTATATATACAAAGATTTCAACCGTCTACGTGTTCCATTCATTGTTCTACTTGTCGTAAGTTACAAATAATTTCCGATAACGGATTAACCATTGGGGCTCATTGTTCACTTAAACTTGAAGAACAAAAAATTGGCGAATTGTACTGTTTGGATGCTTTGCATATATGTTTCTTATACTATATAGAAGCAATATAAACAAAGATTTCAACCGTCTACCTGTTCCATTCAATGTTCTACTTGTCGAAATTTACAAATAATTTCCTTTAAAGGATTAACAATGGGGCTCGTAGTTCACTTAAACTTGAAGAACAAAAAATTGGCGAATTGTACTGTTTGGATGCTATGCATATATGTTTCCTAGACTATATAGAAGCAATATATACAAAGATTTCAACTGTCTACCTGTTCCATTCAATGTTCTACTTGTCGAAATTTACAAATAATTTCCTTTAAAGGATTAACAATGGGGCTCGTAGTTCACTTAAACTTGAAGAACAAGAAATTGGCGAATTGTACTGTTTGGATGCTTTGCATTTATGTTTCTTAGACTATATACAAGCAACATATAGAAAGACTTCACCCGTCTACCTGTACTATTCATTGTTCTACTTGTAGAAAGTTACAAATAATTTCCGTTTCATGATTATCAATGGGGCTCGTTGTTCACTTAAACTTGAAGACCAAAAAATTGGCGTATGGTACTGTTTGGATTCTTTGCATATATGTTTCTTAGATTATATAGAAGCAATATATACAGTGATTTCAACCGTCTACCTGTTCCATTCATTGTTCTACTTGTCGAAATTTACAAATAATTTCCTTTAAAGGATTAACAATGGGGCTCGTAGTTCACTTAAACTTGAAGAACAAGAAATTGGCGAATTGTACTGTTTGGATGCTTTGCATATATGTTTCTTAGACTATATAGAAGCAATATATACAAAGATTTCAACCGTCTACCTGTTCCATTCATTGTTCTACTTGTCGAAAATTACAAATAATTTCCGATAAAGGATTAACCATTGGGGCTCATTGCTCACTTAAACTTGAAGAACAAAAAATTGGCGAATGGTACTGTTTGGATGCTTTGCGTACATGTTTCTTAGACTATATGGAAGCAATATATACAAAGATTTCAACCGTCTACCTGTTCCATTCATTATTCTACTTGTCGTAAGTTACAAATAATTTCCGATAAAGGATTAACCATTGGGGCTCATTGTTCACTTACACTTGAAGAACAAAAAATTTGCGAATGGTACTGTTTGGATGCTTTGCATATATGTTTCTTAGACTATATAGAAGCAACATATACAAAGATTTCAACCGTCTACCTGTTCTATTCATTGTTCAACTTGTAGAAAGATACAAATAAATTCCGTTTCATGATTATCAATGGGGCTCGTTGTTCACTTAAACTTGAAGAACAAAAAATTGGCGAATGGTACTGTTTGGATGCTTTGCATATATGTTTCTTAGATTATATAGAAGCAATATATACAAAGATTTCAACCGTCTACCTGTTCCATTAATTGTTCTACTTGTCGAAAGTTACAAATAATTTCCGTTAAGGGATTAACCATTGGGGCTCATTGTTCACTTAAACTTGAAGAACAAAAAATTGGCGAATTGTACTGTTTGGATGATTTGCAGATATGTTTCTTAGACTATATAGAAGCAATATATACAATGATTTCAACCGTCTACCTGTTCCATTCATTGTTCTACTTGTCGAAAGTTACAAATAATTTCCTTTAAGGGATTAACAATGGGGATCGTAGTTTACTTAAACTTGAAGAACAAGAAATTGGCGAATTGTACTGTTTGGATGCTTTGCATATATGTTTCTTAGACTATATAGAAGCAATATATACAAAGATTTCAACCGTCTACCTGTTCCATTCATTGTTCTACTTGTCGAAAATTATAAATAATTTCCGATAAAGGATTAACCATTGGGGCTCATTGTTCACTTAAACTTGAAGAACAAAAAATTGGCGAATGGTACTGTTTGGATGCTTTGCGTACATGTTTCTTAGACTATATGGAAGCAATATATACAAAGATTTCAACCGTCTACCTGTTCCATTCATTATTCTACTTGTCGTAAGTTACAAATAATTTCCGATAAAGGATTAACCATTGGGGCTCATTGTTCACTTACACTTGAAGAACAAAAAATTGGCGAATGGTACTGTTTGGATGCTTTGCATATATGTTTCTTAGACTATATAGAAGCAACATATACAAAGATTTCAACCGTCTACCTGTTCTATTCATTGTTCAAGTTGTAGAAAGTTACAAATAAATTCCGTTTCATGATTATCAATGGGGCTCGTTGTTTACTTAAACTTGAAGAACAAAAAATTGGCGAATGGTACTGTTTGGATGCTTTGCATATATGTTTCTTAGATTATATAGAAGCAATATATACAAAGATTTCACCCGTCTACCTGTACTATTTATTGTTCTACTTGTAGAAAGTTAGAAATAATTTCCGATAAAGGATTAACCATTGGGGCTCATTGTTCACTTAAACTTGAAGAACAAAAAATTGGCGAATGGTACTGTTTGGATGCTTTGCGTACATGTTTCTTAGACTATATGGAAGCAACATATATAAAGATTTCAACCGTCTACCTGTTCCATTCATTATTCTACTTGTCGTAAGTTACAAATAATTTCCGATAAAGGATTAACCATTGGGGCTCATTGTTCACTTACACTTGAAGAACAAAAAATTGGCGAATGGTACTGTTTGGATGCTTTGCATATATGTTTCTTAGACTATATAGAAGCAACATATACAAAGATTTCAACCGTCTACCTGTTCTATTCATTGTTCAACTTGTAGAAAGTTACAAATAAATTCCGTTTCATGATTATCAATGGGGCTCGCTGTTCACTTAAACTTGAAGATCAAATAATTGGCGATTGTTACTGTTTAGATGCTTTGCATATATGTTACTTAGATTATATAGAAGCAATATAAACAAAGATTTCAACCGTCTACCTGTTCCATTCATTGTTCTACTTGTCGAGAATTACAAAAAATTTCCGTTAAAGGATTAACCATTGGGGCTCATTGTTCACTTAAACTTGAAGATCAAAAAATTGGCGATTGTTACTGTTTAGATGCTTTGCATATAGGTTTCTTAGACTATATAGAAGCAATATATACAATGATTTCAACCGTCTACCTGTTCCATTCATTGTTCTACTTGTCGCAAGTTACAAATAATTTCCTTTAAAGGATTAACAATGGGGCTCGTAGTTCACTTAAACTTGAAGAACAAAAATTTGGCGAATTGTACTGTTTGGATGCTTTGCATATTTGTTTCGTAGACTATATAGAAGCAATATATACAATGATTTCAACCGTCTACATGATCCATTCATTGTTCTACTTGTCGAAAGTTACAAATAATTTCCGATAACGGATTAACCATTGGGGCTCATTGTTCACTTAAACTTGAAGAACAAAAAATTGGCGAATGGTACTGTTTGGATGCTTTGCATATATGTTTCTTAGATTATATAGAAGCAATATATACAATGATTTCAACCGTCTACCTGTTCAATTCATTGTTCTACTTCTCGAAAGTTACAAATAATTTCCGCCAAGGGATTAACAATGGGGATCGTACTTTACTTAAACTTGAAGAACAAAAAATTGGCGACTGGTACCTGTTTGGATGCTTTGCATATATGTTTCTTAGACTATATAGAAGCAATATATAAACAGATTTCAACCGTCTACCAGTGCGTTTCATTGTTCTACTTGTCGAAAGTTACAAATAATTTCTTTTAAAGGATTAACAATGGGGCTCATTGTTCACTTAAACTTGAAGAACAAAAAATTGGCGAATGGTACTGTTTGGATGCTTTGCATATATGTTTCTTAGACTATATAGAAGCAATATATACAGTGATTTCAACCGTCTACCTGTTCCATTCATTGTTCTACTTGTCGAGAATTACAAAAAATTTCCGATAAAGGATTAACCATTGGGGCTCATTGTTCACTTAAATTTGAAGATCAAATAATTGGCGAATTTTACTGTTTGGATGATTTGCAGATATGTTTCTTAGACTATATAGAAGCAATATATACAATGATTTCAACCGTCTACCTGTTCCATTCATTGTTCTACTTGTCGAAAGTTACAAATAATTTCCGTTTCATGATTATCAATGGGGCTCGTTGTTCACTTAAACTTGAAGAACAAAAAATTGGCGAATGGTACTGTTTGGATGAATTGCATATATGTTTCTTAGATTATATAGTAGCAATATATACAAAGATTTCAACCGTCTACCTGTTCCATTCATTGTTCTACTTGTCGAAAATTACAATTAATTTCCTTTAAAGGATTAACAATGGGGCTCGTAGTTCACTTAAACTTGAAGAACAAAAAATTGGCGAATTGTACTGTTTGGATGCTTTGCATATGTGTTTCTTAGACTATTTAGAAGCGATATATAGAAAGATTTCACCCGTCTACCTGTACTATTCATTGTTCTACTTGTAGAAAGTTACAAATAATTTCCATTTCATGATTATTAATGGGGCTCGTTGTTCACTTAAACTTGAAGAACAAAAAATTGGCGAATGGTAGTGTTTAAATGCTTTGCATATATGTTTCTTAGATTATATAGAAGCAATATATACAAAGATTTCAACCGTCTACCTGTTCCATTCATTGTTCTGCTTGTCGAAAATTACAAATAATTTCCTTTAAAGGATTAACAATGGGGCTCGTAGTTCACTTAAACTTGAAGAACAAAAAATTGGCGAATGTTACTGTTTAGATGCTTTGCATATATGTTTCTTAGACTATATAGAAGCAACTTATACAAAGATTTCTACCGTCTACCTGTTCTATTCATTGTTCTACTTGTAGAATGTTACAAATAATTTCCATTTCATGATTATCAATGGGGCTCGCTGTTCACTTAAACTTGAAGAACAAAAATTTGGCGAATTGTACTGTTTGGATGCTTTGCATATTTGTTTCGTAGACTATATAGAAGCAATATATACAATGATTTCAACCGTCTACATGATCCATTCATTGTTCTACTTGTCGAAATTTACAAATAATTTCCTTTAAAGGATTAACAATGGGGCTCGTAGTTCACTTAAACATGAAGATGAAATAATTGGCGAATTGTACTGTTTGGATGCTTTGCATATATGTTTCTTAGATTATATAGAAGCAATATATACAATAATTTCAACCGTCTACCTGTTCCATTCATTGTTCTACTTGTCGAAATTTACAAATAATTTCCTTTAAAGGATTAACAATGGGGCTCGTAGTTCACTTAAACTTGAAGAACAAAAAATTGGCGAATTGTACTGTTTGGATGCTTTGCATATGTGTTTCTTAGACTATTTAGAAGCAATATATAGAAAGATTTCACCCGTCTACCTGTACTATTCAATGTTCTACTTGTAGAAAGTTACAAATAATTTCCATTTCATGATTATTAATGGGGCTCGTTGTTCACTTAAACTTGAAGAACAAAAAATTGGCGAATGGTACTGTTTGGATGCTTTGCATATATGTTTCTTAGATTATATAGAAGCAATATATACAAAGATTTCAACCGTCTACCTGTTCCATTCATTGTTCTGCTTGTCGAAAATTACAAATAATTTCCTTTAAAGGATTAACAATGGGGCTCGTAGTTCACTTAAACTTGAAGAACAAAAAATTGGCGAATGGTACTGTTTGGATGCTTTGCATATATGTTTCTTAGATTATATAGAAGCAATATATAGAAAGATTTCACCCGTCTACCTGTACTATTCATTGTTCTACTTGTAGAAAGCTACAAATAATTTCCATTTCATGATTATCAATGGGGCTCGCTGTTCACTTAAACTTGAAGATCAAAAAATTGGCGAATGTTACTGTTTAGATGCTTTGCATATAGGTTTCTTAGACTATATAGAAGCAACTTATACAAAGATTTCTACCGTCTACCTGTTCTATTCATTGTTCTACTTGTAGAATGTTACAAATAATTTCCATTTCATGATTATCAATGGGGCTCGCTGTTCACTTAAACTTGAAGATCAAAAAATTGGCGAATGTTACTGTTTAGATGCTTTGCATATAGGTTTCTTAGACTATATAGAAGCAACTTATACAAAGATTTCTACCGTCTACCTGTTCTATTCATTGTTCTACTTGTAGAATGTTACAAATAATTTCCATTTCATGATTATCAATGGGGCTCGCTGTTCACTTAAACTTGAAGAACAAAAATTTGGCGAATTGTACTGTTTGGATGCTTTGCATATTTGTTTCGTAGACTATATAGAAGCAATATATACAATGATTTCAACCGTCTACATGATCCATTCATTGTTCTACTTGTCGAAATTTACAAATAATTTCCTTTAAAGGATTAACAATGGGGCTCGTAGTTCACTTAAACATGAAGGTGAAATAATTGGCGAATTGTACTGTTTGGATGCTTTGCATATATGTTTCTTAGATTATATAGAAGCAATATATACAATGATTTCAACCGTCTACCTGTTCCATTCATTGTTCTACTTGTCGAAATTTACAAATAATTTCCTTTAAAGGATTAACAATGGGGCTCGTAGTTCACTTAAACTTGAAGGACAATAAATTGGCGAATGGTACTGTTTGGATGCTTTGCATATATGTTTCTTAGACTATATAGAAGCAATATATACAAAGATTTCAACCGTCTACCTGTTCCATTCATTGTTCTACTTGTCGAAAGTTACAAATAATTTCCTTTAAGGGATTAACAATGGGGATCGTAGTTTACTTAAACTTGAAGAACAAAAAATTGGCGAATGGTACTGTTTGGATGCTTTGCATATATGTTTCTTAGATTATATAGAAGCAATATGTACAAAGATTTCAACCGTCTACCTGTTCCATTCATTGTTCTACTTGTCGAAAGTTACAAATAATTTCCGTTAAGGGATTAACCATTGGGGCTCATTGTTCACTTAAACTTGAAGATCAAATAATTGGCGAATTTTACTGTTTGGATGATTTGCAGATATGTTTCTTAGACTATATAGAAGCAATATATACAATGATTTCAACCGTCTACCTGTTCCATTCATTGTTCTACTTGTCGAAAGTTACAAATAATTTCCTTTAAGGGATTAACAATGGGGATCGTAGTTTACTTAAACTTGAAGAACAAGAAATTGGCGAATTGTACTGTTTGGATGCTTTGCATATATGTTTCTTAGACTATATAGAAGCAATATATACAAAGATTTCAACCGTCTACCTGTTCCATTCATTGTTCTACTTGTCGAAAATTACAAATAATTTCCGATAAAGGATTAACCATTGGGGCTCATTGCTCACTTAAACTTGAAGAACAAAAAATTGGCGAATGGTACTGTTTGGATGCTTTGCGTACATGTTTCTTAGACTATATGGAAGCAATATATACAAAGATTTCAACCGTCTACCTGTTCCATTCATTATTCTACTTGTCGTAAGTTACAAATAATTTCCGATAAAGGATTAACCATTGGGGCTCATTGTTCACTTACACTTGAAGAACAAAAAATTTGCGAATGGTACTGTTTGGATGCTTTGCATATATGTTTCTTAGACTATATAGAAGCAACATATACAAAGATTTCAACCGTCTACCTGTTCTATTCATTGTTCAACTTGTAGAAAGATACAAATAAATTCCGTTTCATGATTATCAATGGGGCTCGTTGTTCACTTAAACTTGAAGAACAAAAAATTGGCGAATGGTACTGTTTGGATGCTTTGCATATATGTTTCTTAGATTATATAGAAGCAATATATACAAAGATTTCAACCGTCTACCTGTTCCATTAATTGTTCTACTTGTCGAAAGTTACAAATAATTTCCGTTAAGGGATTAACCATTGGGGCTCATTGTTCACTTAAACTTGAAGAACAAAAAATTGGCGAATTGTACTGTTTGGATGATTTGCAGATATGTTTCTTAGACTATATAGAAGCAATATATACAATGATTTCAACCGTCTACCTGTTCCATTCATTGTTCTACTTGTCGAAAGTTACAAATAATTTCCTTTAAGGGATTAACAATGGGGATCGTAGTTTACTTAAACTTGAAGAACAAGAAATTGGCGAATTGTACTGTTTGGATGCTTTGCATATATGTTTCTTAGACTATATAGAAGCAATATATACAAAGATTTCAACCGTCTACCTGTTCCATTCATTGTTCTACTTGTCGAAAATTATAAATAATTTCCGATAAAGGATTAACCATTGGGGCTCATTGTTCACTTAAACTTGAAGAACAAAAAATTGGCGAATGGTACTGTTTGGATGCTTTGCGTACATGTTTCTTAGACTATATGGAAGCAATATATACAAAGATTTCAACCGTCTACCTGTTCCATTCATTATTCTACTTGTCGTAAGTTACAAATAATTTCCGATAAAGGATTAACCATTGGGGCTCATTGTTCACTTACACTTGAAGAACAAAAAATTGGCGAATGGTACTGTTTGGATGCTTTGCATATATGTTTCTTAGACTATATAGAAGCAACATATACAAAGATTTCAACCGTCTACCTGTTCTATTCATTGTTCAAGTTGTAGAAAGTTACAAATAAATTCCGTTTCATGATTATCAATGGGGCTCGTTGTTTACTTAAACTTGAAGAACAAAAAATTGGCGAATGGTACTGTTTGGATGCTTTGCATATATGTTTCTTAGATTATATAGAAGCAATATATACAAAGATTTCACCCGTCTACCTGTACTATTTATTGTTCTACTTGTAGAAAGTTAGAAATAATTTCCGATAAAGGATTAACCATTGGGGCTCATTGTTCACTTAAACTTGAAGAACAAAAAATTGGCGAATGGTACTGTTTGGATGCTTTGCGTACATGTTTCTTAGACTATATGGAAGCAACATATATAAAGATTTCAACCGTCTACCTGTTCCATTCATTATTCTACTTGTCGTAAGTTACAAATAATTTCCGATAAAGGATTAACCATTGGGGCTCATTGTTCACTTACACTTGAAGAACAAAAAATTGGCGAATGGTACTGTTTGGATGCTTTGCATATATGTTTCTTAGACTATATAGAAGCAACATATACAAAGATTTCAACCGTCTACCTGTTCTATTCATTGTTCAACTTGTAGAAAGTTACAAATAAATTCCGTTTCATGATTATCAATGGGGCTCGCTGTTCACTTAAACTTGAAGATCAAATAATTGGCGATTGTTACTGTTTAGATGCTTTGCATATATGTTACTTAGATTATATAGAAGCAATATAAACAAAGATTTCAACCGTCTACCTGTTCCATTCATTGTTCTACTTGTCGAGAATTACAAAAAATTTCCGTTAAAGGATTAACCATTGGGGCTCATTGTTCACTTAAACTTGAAGATCAAAAAATTGGCGATTGTTACTGTTTAGATGCTTTGCATATAGGTTTCTTAGACTATATAGAAGCAATATATACAATGATTTCAACCGTCTACCTGTTCCATTCATTGTTCTACTTGTCGCAAGTTACAAATAATTTCCTTTAAAGGATTAACAATGGGGCTCGTAGTTCACTTAAACTTGAAGAACAAAAATTTGGCGAATTGTACTGTTTGGATGCTTTGCATATTTGTTTCGTAGACTATATAGAAGCAATATATACAATGATTTCAACCGTCTACATGATCCATTCATTGTTCTACTTGTCGAAAGTTACAAATAATTTCCGATAACGGATTAACCATTGGGGCTCATTGTTCACTTAAACTTGAAGAACAAAAAATTGGCGAATGGTACTGTTTGGATGCTTTGCATATATGTTTCTTAGATTATATAGAAGCAATATATACAATGATTTCAACCGTCTACCTGTTCAATTCATTGTTCTACTTCTCGAAAGTTACAAATAATTTCCGCCAAGGGATTAACAATGGGGATCGTACTTTACTTAAACTTGAAGAACAAAAAATTGGCGACTGGTACCTGTTTGGATGCTTTGCATATATGTTTCTTAGACTATATAGAAGCAATATATAAACAGATTTCAACCGTCTACCAGTGCGTTTCATTGTTCTACTTGTCGAAAGTTACAAATAATTTCTTTTAAAGGATTAACAATGGGGCTCATTGTTCACTTAAACTTGAAGAACAAAAAATTGGCGAATGGTACTGTTTGGATGCTTTGCATATATGTTACTTAGACTATATAGAAGCAACATATACAAAGATTTCAACCGTCTACCTGTTCTATTCATTGTTCAACTTGTAGAAAGATACAAATAAATTCCGTTTCATGATTATCAATGGGGCTCGTTGTTCACTTAAACTTGAAGAACAAAAAATTGGCGAATGGTACTGTTTGGATGCTTTGCATATATGTTTCTTAGATTATATAGAAGCAATATATACAAAGATTTCAACCGTCTACCTGTTCCATTAATTGTTCTACTTGTCGAAAGTTACAAATAATTTCCGTTAAGGGATTAACCATTGGGGCTCATTGTTCACTTAAACTTGAAGAACAAAAAATTGGCGAATTGTACTGTTTGGATGATTTGCAGATATGTTTCTTAGACTATATAGAAGCAATATATACAATGATTTCAACCGTCTACCTGTTCCATTCATTGTTCTACTTGTCGAAAGTTACAAATAATTTCCTTTAAGGGATTAACAATGGGGATCGTAGTTTACTTAAACTTGAAGAACAAGAAATTGGCGAATTGTACTGTTTGGATGCTTTGCATATATGTTTCTTAGACTATATAGAAGCAATATATACAAAGATTTCAACCGTCTACCTGTTCCATTCATTGTTCTACTTGTCGAAAATTATAAATAATTTCCGATAAAGGATTAACCATTGGGGCTCATTGTTCACTTAAACTTGAAGAACAAAAAATTGGCGAATGGTACTGTTTGGATGCTTTGCGTACATGTTTCTTAGACTATATGGAAGCAATATATACAAAGATTTCAACCGTCTACCTGTTCCATTCATTATTCTACTTGTCGTAAGTTACAAATAATTTCCGATAAAGGATTAACCATTGGGGCTCATTGTTCACTTACACTTGAAGAACAAAAAATTGGCGAATGGTACTGTTTGGATGCTTTGCATATATGTTTCTTAGACTATATAGAAGCAACATATACAAAGATTTCAACCGTCTACCTGTTCTATTCATTGTTCAAGTTGTAGAAAGTTACAAATAAATTCCGTTTCATGATTATCAATGGGGCTCGTTGTTTACTTAAACTTGAAGAACAAAAAATTGGCGAATGGTACTGTTTGGATGCTTTGCATATATGTTTCTTAGATTATATAGAAGCAATATATACAAAGATTTCACCCGTCTACCTGTACTATTTATTGTTCTACTTGTAGAAAGTTAGAAATAATTTCCGATAAAGGATTAACCATTGGGGCTCATTGTTCACTTAAACTTGAAGAACAAAAAATTGGCGAATGGTACTGTTTGGATGCTTTGCGTACATGTTTCTTAGACTATATGGAAGCAACATATATAAAGATTTCAACCGTCTACCTGTTCCATTCATTATTCTACTTGTCGTAAGTTACAAATAATTTCCGATAAAGGATTAACCATTGGGGCTCATTGTTCACTTACACTTGAAGAACAAAAAATTGGCGAATGGTACTGTTTGGATGCTTTGCATATATGTTTCTTAGACTATATAGAAGCAACATATACAAAGATTTCAACCGTCTACCTGTTCTATTCATTGTTCAACTTGTAGAAAGTTACAAATAAATTCCGTTTCATGATTATCAATGGGGCTCGCTGTTCACTTAAACTTGAAGATCAAATAATTGGCGATTGTTACTGTTTAGATGCTTTGCATATATGTTACTTAGATTATATAGAAGCAATATAAACAAAGATTTCAACCGTCTACCTGTTCCATTCATTGTTCTACTTGTCGAGAATTACAAAAAATTTCCGTTAAAGGATTAACCATTGGGGCTCATTGTTCACTTAAACTTGAAGATCAAAAAATTGGCGATTGTTACTGTTTAGATGCTTTGCATATAGGTTTCTTAGACTATATAGAAGCAATATATACAATGATTTCAACCGTCTACCTGTTCCATTCATTGTTCTACTTGTCGCAAGTTACAAATAATTTCCTTTAAAGGATTAACAATGGGGCTCGTAGTTCACTTAAACTTGAAGAACAAAAATTTGGCGAATTGTACTGTTTGGATGCTTTGCATATTTGTTTCGTAGACTATATAGAAGCAATATATACAATGATTTCAACCGTCTACATGATCCATTCATTGTTCTACTTGTCGAAAGTTACAAATAATTTCCGATAACGGATTAACCATTGGGGCTCATTGTTCACTTAAACTTGAAGAACAAAAAATTGGCGAATGGTACTGTTTGGATGCTTTGCATATATGTTTCTTAGATTATATAGAAGCAATATATACAATGATTTCAACCGTCTACCTGTTCAATTCATTGTTCTACTTCTCGAAAGTTACAAATAATTTCCGCCAAGGGATTAACAATGGGGATCGTACTTTACTTAAACTTGAAGAACAAAAAATTGGCGACTGGTACCTGTTTGGATGCTTTGCATATATGTTTCTTAGACTATATAGAAGCAATATATAAACAGATTTCAACCGTCTACCAGTGCGTTTCATTGTTCTACTTGTCGAAAGTTACAAATAATTTCTTTTAAAGGATTAACAATGGGGCTCGTAGTTCACTTAAACTTGAAGAACAAAAATTTGGCGAATTGTACTGTTTGGATGCTTTGCATATTTGTTTCGTAGACTATATAGAAGCAATATATACAAAGATTTCAACCGTCTACCTGTTCCATTCATTATTCTACTTGTCGAAAGTTACAAATAATTTCCGATAAAGGATTAACAATGGGGCTCATTGTTCACTTAAACTTGAAGAACAAAAAATTGGCGAATGGTACTGTTTGGATGCTTTGCATATATGTTTCTTAGACTATATAGAAGCTATATATACAAAGATTTCAACCGTCTACGTGTTCCATTCATTGTTCTACTTGTCGTAAGTTACAAATAATTTCCGATAACGGATTAACCATTGGGGCTCATTGTTCACTTAAACTTGAAGAACAAAAAATTGGCGAATTGTACTGTTTGGATGCTTTGCATATATGTTTCTTATACTATATAGAAGCAATATATACAAAGATTTCAACCGTCTACCTGTTCCATTCAATGTTCTACTTGTCGAAATTTACAAATAATTTCCTTTAAAGGATTAACAATGGGGCTCGTAGTTCACTTAAACTTGAAGAACAAAAAATTGGCGAATTGTACTGTTTGGATGCTATGCATATATGTTTCCTAGACTATATAGAAGCAATATATACAAAGATTTCAACTGTCTACCTGTTCCATTCAATGTTCTACTTGTCGAAATTTACAAATAATTTCCTTTAAAGGATTAACAATGGGGCTCGTAGTTCACTTAAACTTGAAGAACAAGAAATTGGCGAATTGTACTGTTTGGATGCTTTGCATTTATGTTTCTTAGACTATATACAAGCAACATATAGAAAGACTTCACCCGTCTACCTGTACTATTCATTGTTCTACTTGTAGAAAGTTACAAATAATTTCCGTTTCATGATTATCAATGGGGCTCGTTGTTCACTTAAACTTGAAGACCAAAAAATTGGCGTATGGTACTGTTTGGATTCTTTGCATATATGTTTCTTAGATTATATAGAAGCAATATATACAGTGATTTCAACCGTCTACCTGTTCCATTCATTGTTCTACTTGTCGAAATTTACAAATAATTTCCTTTAAAGGATTAACAATGGGGCTCGTAGTTCACTTAAACTTGAAGAACAAAAAATTGGCGAATGGTACTGTTTGGATGCTTTGCATATATGTTTCTTAGACTATATAGAAGCAATATATACAAAGATTTCAACCGTCTACCTGTTCCATTCATTGTTCTACTTGTCAAAAGTTACAAATAATTTCCGATAACGGATTAACCATTGGGGCTCATTGTTCACTTAAACTTGAAGAACAAAAAATTGGCGACTGGTACTGTTTGGATGCTTTGCATATATGTTTCTTAGACTATATAGAAGCAATATATACAAAGATTTCAACCGCCTACCTGTTCCATTCATTGTTCTACTTGTCGAAAGTTACAAATAATTTCCGTTAAGGGATTAACCATTGGGGCTCATTGTTCACTTAAACTTGAGGAACAAAAAATTGGCGAATTGTACTGTTTGGATGCTTTGCACATATGTTTCTTAGACTATTTAGAAGCAATATATAGAAAGATTTCGCCCGTCTACCTGTACTATTTATTGTTCTACTTGTAGAAAGTTACAAATAATTTCCATTTCATGATTATCAATGGGGCTCGCTGTTCACTTAAACTTGAAGATCAAAAAATTGGCGAGTGTTACTGTTTAGATGCTTTGCATATATGTTACTTAGATTATATAGAAGCAATATAAACAAAGATTTCAACCGTCTACCTGTTCCATTCATTGTTCTACTTGTCGAGAATTACAAAAAATTTCCGATAAAGGATTAACCATTGGGGCTCATTGTTCACTTAAATTTGAAGATCAAATAATTGGCGAATTTTACTGTTTGGATGATTTGCAGATATGTTTCTTAGACTATATAGAAGCAATATATACAATGATTTCAACCGTCTACCTGTTCCATTCATTGTTCTACTTGTCGAAAGTTACAAATAATTTCCGTTTCATGATTATCAATGGGGCTCGTTGTTCACTTAAACTTGAAGAACAAAAAATTGGCGAATGGTACTGTTTGGATGAATTGCATATATGTTTCTTAGATTATATAGTAGCAATATATACAAAGATTTCAACCGTCTACCTGTTCCATTCATTGTTCTACTTGTCGAAAATTACAATTAATTTCCGATAAAGGATTAACCATTGGGGCTCATTGTTCACTTACACTTGAAGAACAAAAAATTGGCGAATGGTACTGTTTGGATGCTTTGCATATATGTTTCTTAGACTATATAGAAGCAACATATACAAAGATTTCAACAGTCTACCTGTTCTATTCATTGTTCAACTTGTAGAAACTTACAAATAAATTCCGTTTCATGATTATCAATGGGGCTCGTTGTTCACTTAAACTTGAAGAACAAAAAATTGGCGGATGGTACTGTTTGGATGCTTTGCATATATGTTTCTTAGATTATATAAAAGCAATATATACAAAGATTTCAACGGTGTACCTGTTCCATTCATTGTTCTACTTGTCGAAAGTTACAAATAATTTCCGTTAAGGGATTAACCATTGGGGCTCATTGTTCACTTAAACTTGAAGAACAAAAAATTGGCGAATTGTACTGTTTGGATGCTTTGCATATATGTTTCTTAGACTATATAGAAGCAATATATAAAAAGATTTCAACCGTCTACCTGTTCCATTCATTGTTTTACTCGTCGAAAATTACAAATAATTTCCGATAAAGGATTAACCATTGGGGCTCATTGTTCACTTAAACTTGAAGAACAAAAAATTGGCGAATGGTACTGTTTGGATGATTTGCGTACAAGTTTCTTAGACTATATGGAAGCAATATATACAAAGATTTCAACCGTCGACCAGTTCCATTCATTGTTCTATTTGTCGATAGTTACAAATAATTTCCTTTAAAGGATTAACAATGGGGCTCGTAGTTCACTTAAACATGAAGATGAAATAATTGGCGAATTGTACTGTTTGGATGATTTGCATATATGTTTCTTAGATTATATAGAAGCAATATAAACAAAGATTTCAACCGTCTACCTGTTCCATTCATTGTTCTACTTGTCGAGAATTACAAAAAATTTCCGATAAAGGATTAACCATTGGGGCTCATTGTTCACTTAAACTTGAAGATCAAAAAATTGGCGATTGTTACTGTTTAGATGCTTTGCATATAGGTTTCTTAGACTATATAGAAGCAATATATACAATGATTTCAACCGTCTACCTGTTCCATTCATTGTTCTACTTGTCGAAAGTTACAAATAATTTCCTTTAAGGGATTAACAATGGGGATCGTAGTTTACTTAAACTTGAAGAACCATAAATTGGCGAATTGTACTGTTTGGATGCTTTGCATATATGTTTCTTAGACTATATAGAAGCAATATATACAAAGACTTCAACCGTCTACCTGTACCATTCATTGTTTTACTTGTCGAAAATTACAAATAATTTCCGATAAAGGATTAACAATGGGGCTCGTAATTCACTTAAAGTTGAAGAACAAGAAATTGGCGAATTGTACTGTTTGGATGCTTTGCATGTATGTTTCTTAGACTATATACAAGCAACATATAGAAAGACTTCACCCGTCTACCTGTACTATTCATTGTTCTACTTGTAGAAAGTTACAAATAATTTCCGTCAAGGGATTAACAATGGGGATCGTACTTTACTTAAACTTGAAGAACAAAAAATTGGCGACTGGTACTGTTTGGATGCTTTGCATATATGTTTCTTAGATTATATAGAAGCAATATATACAATGATTTCAACCGTCCACCTGTTCCATTCATTGTTCTACTTGTCGAAATTTCCAAATAATTTCCTTTAAAGGATTAACAATGGGGCTCGTAGTTCACTTAAACTTGAAGAACAAAAAATTGGCGAATGGTACTGTTTGGATGCTTTGCATATATGTTTCTTAGACTATATAGAAGCAATATATACAAAGATTTCAACCGTCTACCTGTTCCATTCATTGTTCTACTTGTCGAAAGTTACAAATAATTTCCGATAACGGATTAACCATTGGGGCTCATTGTTCACTTAAACTTGAAGAACAAAAAATTGGCGAATGGTACTGTTTGGATGCTTTGCATATATGTTTCTTAGATTATATAGAAGCAATATATACAATGATTTCAACCGTCTACCTGTTCCATTCATTGTTCTACTTGTCGAAATTTACAAATAATTTCCTTTAAAGGATTAACAATGGGGCTCGTAGTTCACTTAAACTTGAAGAACAAAAAATTGGCGAATGGTACTGTTTGGATGCTTTGCATATATGTTTCTTAGACTATATAGAAGCAATATATACAAAGATTTCAACCGTCTACCTGTTCCATTCATTGTTCTACTTGTCAAAAGTTACAAATAATTTCCGATAACGGATTAACCATTGGGGCTCATTGTTCACTTAAACTTGAAGAACAAAAAATTGGCGACTGGTACTGTTTGGATGCTTTGCATATATGTTTCTTAGACTATATAGAAGCAATATATACAAAGATTTCAACCGTCTACCTGTTCCATTCATTGTTCTACTTGTCGAAAGTTACAAATAATTTCCGTTAAGGGATTAACCATTGGGGCTCATTGTTCACTTAAACTTGAGGAACAAAAAATTGGCGAATTGTACTGTTTGGATGCTTTGCATATATGTTTCTTAGACTATTTAGAAGCAATATATAGAAAGATTTCGCCCGTCTACCTGTACTATTTATTGTTCTACTTGTAGAAAGTTACAAATAATTTCCATTTCATGATTATCAATGGGGCTCGCTGTTCACTTAAACTTGAAGATCAAAAAATTGGCGAGTGTTACTGTTTAGATGCTTTGCATATATGTTACTTAGATTATATAGAAGCAATATAAACAAAGATTTCAACCGTCTACCTGTTCCATTCATTGTTCTACTTGTCGAGAATTACAAAAAATTTCCGATAAAGGATTAACCATTGGGGCTCATTGTTCACTTAAATTTGAAGATCAAATAATTGGCGAATTTTACTGTTTGGATGATTTGCAGATATGTTTCTTAGACTATATAGAAGCAATATATACAATGATTTCAACCGTCTACCTGTTCCATTCATTGTTCTACTTGTCGAAAGTTACAAATAATTTCCGTTTCATGATTATCAATGGGGCTCGTTGTTCACTTAAACTTGAAGAACAAAAAATTGGCGAATGGTACTGTTTGGATGAATTGCATATATGTTTCTTAGATTATATAGTAGCAATATATACAAAGATTTCAACCGTCTACCTGTTCCATTCATTGTTCTACTTGTCGAAAATTACAATTAATTTCCGATAAAGGATTAACCATTGGGGCTCATTGTTCACTTACACTTGAAGAACAAAAAATTGGCGAATTGTACTGTTTGGATGCTTTGCATATATGTTTCTTAGACTATATAGAAGCAATATATACAAAGATTGCAACCGTCTACCTGTTCCATTCATTGTTCTACTTGTCGAAATTTACAAATAATTTCCTTTAAAGGATTAACAATGGGGCTCGTTGTTCACTTAAACTTGAAGAACAATAAATTCTCGAATTGTACTGTTTGGATGCTTTGCATATATGTTTTATAGACTATATAGTAGCAATATATACAAAGATTTCAACCGTCTACGTGTTCCAATCATTGTTCCACTTGTCGAAATTTACAAATAATTTCCTTTAAAGGATTAACAATGGGGCTCGTTGTTCACTTAAATTTGAAGAACAATAAATTGGCGAATTGTACTGTTTGGATGCTTTGCATATATGTTTCTTAGACTATATAGAAGCAATATATACAATGATTGCAACCGTCTACCTGTTCCATTCATTGTTCTACTTGTCGAAATTTACAAATAATTTCCTTTAAAGTATTAGCAATGGGGCTCGTAGTTCACTTAAACTTGAAGAACAAAAAATTGGCGAATTGTACTGTTTGGATGCTTTGCATACATGTTTCTTAGACTATATAGAGGCAATATATACAAAGATTTCAACCGTCTACCTGTACTATTCATTGTTCTACTTGTAGAAAGTTACAAATAATTTCCATTTCACGATTATCAATGGGGCGCGTTGTTCATTTAAACTTGAAAATCAAAAAATTGGCGAATGGTACTGTTTGGATGCTTTGCATATATGTTTCTTAGACTATATGGAAGCAATATATACAAGTATTTCAACCGTCTACCTGTTCCATTCATTGTTCTACTTGTCGAGAATTACAAAAAATTTCCGATAAAGGATTAACCATTGGGGCTCATTGTTCACTTAAACTTGAGGAACAAAAAATTGGCGAATTGTACTGTTTGGATGCTTTGCATATATGTTTCTTAGACTATTTAGAAGCAATATATAGAAAGATTTCGCCCGTCTACCTGTACTATTTATTGTTCTACTTGTAGAAAGTTACAAATAATTTCCATTTCATGATTATCAATGGGGCTCGCTGTTCACTTAAACTTGAAGATCAAAAAATTGGCGATTGTTACTGTTTAGATGCTTTGCATATATGTTACTTAGATTATATAGAAGGAATATAAACAAAGATTTCAACCGTCTACCTGTTCCATTCATTGTTCTACTTGTCGAGAATTACAAAAAATTTCCGATAAAGGATTAACCATTGGGGCTCATTGTTCACTTAAATTTGAAGATCAAATAATTGGCGAATTTTACTGTTTGGATGATTTGCAGATATGTTTCTTAGACTATATAGAAGCAATATATACAATGATTTCAACCGTCTACCTGTTCCATTCATTGTTCTACTTGTCGAAAGTTACAAATAATTTCCGTTTCATGATTATCAATGGGGCTCGTTGTTCACTTAAACTTGAAGAACAAAAAATTGGCGAATGGTACTGTTTGGATGAATTGCATATATGTTTCTTAGATTATATAGTAGCAATATATACAAAGATTTCAACCGTCTACCTGTTCCATTCATTGTTCTACTTGTCGAAAATTACAATTAATTTCCGGTAAAGGATTAACCATTGGGGCTCATTGTTCACTTACACTTGAAGAACAAAAAATTGGCGAATGGTACTGTTTGGATGCTTTGCATATATGTTTCTTAGACTATATAGAAGCAACATATACAAAGATTTCAACAGTCTACCTGTTCTATTCATTGTTCAACTTGTAGAAACTTACAAATAAATTCCGTTTCATGATTATCAATGGGGCTCGTTGTTCACTTAAACTTGAAGAACAAAAAATTGGCGGATGGTACTGTTTGGATGCTTTGCATATATGTTTCTTAGATTATATAGAAGCAATATATACAAAGATTTCAACGGTGTACCTGTTCCATTCATTGTTCTACTTGTCGAAAGTTACAAATAATTTCCTTAAAAGGATTAACAATGGGGCTCGTTGTTCTCTTAAACTTGAAGAACAATAAATTGGCGAATTGTACTGTTTGGATGCTATGCATATATGTTTCCTAGACTATATAGAAGCAATATATACAAAGATTTCAACCGTCTACCTGTTCCATTCATTGTTCTACTTGTCGAAAATTACAGATAATTTCCGATAAAGGATTAACAATGGGGCTCGTAGTTCACTTAAACTTGAAGAACAAGAAATTGGCGAATTGTACTGTTTGGATGCTTTGCGTACAAGTTTCTCAGACTATATGGAAGCAATATATACAAAGATTTCAACCGTCTACGTGTTCCAATCATTTTTCTACTTGTCGAAATTTACAAATAATTTCCTTTAAAGGATTAACAATGGGGCTCGTTGTTCACTAAAACTTGAAGAACAAAAAATTGATGAATGGTACTGTTTGGATGCTTTGCATATATGTTTCTTAGACTATATAGAAGCAATATATACCAAGATTCCAACCGTCTACCTGTTCCATTCATTGTTCTAATTGTCGAAATTTACAAATAATTTCCTTTAAAGGATTAACAATGGGGATCGTAGTTCACTTAAACTTGAAGAAAAATAAATTTGCGAATTGTACTGTTTGGATGCTTTGCATATATGTTTCTTAGACTATATAGAAGCAATATATACAATGATTTCAACCGTCTACCTGTTCCATTCATTGTTCTACTTGTCGAAAGATAGAAATAATTTCCGTTAAAGGATTAACAATGGGGCTCGTAGTTCACTTAAACTTGAAGAACAAAAAATTGGCGAATTGTACTGTTTGGATGCTTTGCATATATGTTTCTTAGACTATATAGAAGCATTATATAGAAAGATTTCAACCGCCTACCTGTTCCATTCATTGTTCTACTTGTCGAAATTTACAAATAATTTCCTTTAAAGCATTAACAATGGGGCTCGTTGTTCACTTAAACTTGAAGAACAATAAATTGGCGAATGGTACTGTTTGGATGCTTTGCATATATGTTTCTTAGACTATATGGAAGCAATATATACAAAGATTTCAACCGTCTACGTGTTCCAATCGTTGTTCTACTTGTCGAAAGTTACAAATAATTTCCGATAAAGGATTAACAATGGGGCTCATTGTTCACTTAAACTTGAAGAACAAAAACTTGGCGAATTGTACTGTTTGGATGCTTTGCATATATGTTTCTTAGACTATATGGAAGCAATATATACAAAGATTTCAACCGTCTACGTGTTCCAATCATTGTTCTCCTTGTCGAAATTTACAATTAATTTCCGTTAAAGGATTAACAATGGGGCTCGTAGTTCACTTAAATTTGAAGAACAAAAAATTGGCGAATTGTACTGTTTGGATGCTTTGCATATATGTTTCATAGACTACATAGAAGCAATATTAAAATGATTTCAACCGCCTACCTGTTCCATTCATTGTTCTACTTGTCGCAAGTTACAAATAATTTCCGCTAAAGTATTAACAATGTGTCTCATTGTTCACTTAACCTTGAAGAACAAAAAATTGGCGAATGGTACTGTTTGGATGCTTTGCATATATGTTTCTTAGACTATATGGAAGCAATATATACAAAGATTTCAACCGTCTACGTGTTCCAATCGTTGTTCTACTTGTCGAAAGTTACAAATAATTTCCGATAAAGGATTAACAATGGGGCTCATTGTTCACTTAAACTTGAAGAACAAAAAATTGGCGAATGGTACTGTTTGGATGATTTGCATATATGTTTCTTAGACTATATAGAAGCAATATATACAATGATTTCAACCGTCTACCTGTTCCATTCATTGTTCTACTTGTCGAAATTTACAAATAATTTCCTTTAAAGTATTAACAATGGGGCTCGTAGTTCACTTAAACTTGAAGATCAAAAAATTGGCGAATTGTACTGTTTGGATGCTTTGCATATATGTTTCTTAGACTATATAGAAGCAACATATACAAAGATTTCAACTGTCTACGTGTTCCAATCATTGTTCTACTTGTCGAAATTTACAAATAATTTCCTTTAAAGCATTAACAATGGGGCTCGTAGTTCACTTAAACTTGAAGAACAATAAATTGGCGAATGGACCTGTTTGGATGCTTGCATATATGTTTCTTAGACTATATTGAAGTAATATCTACAAAGATTTCATCCGTCTACCTGTACTATTCATTGTTCTACTTGTCGAAAATTACAAATATTTTCCGATAAAGGATTAACCATTGGGGCTCATTGTTCACTTAAACTTGAAGAACAAAAAATTTGCGAATAGTACTGTTTGGATGCTTTGCGTATATGTTTCTTAGACTATATGGAAGCAATATATACAAAGATTTTAACCGTCTACGTGTTCCAATCATTGTTCTACTTGTCGAAATTTACAAATAATTTCCTTTAAAGGATTAACAATGGGGCTCGTTGTTCACTTAAACTTGAAGAACAAAAAAGTGGCGAATGGTACTGTTTGGATGCTTTGCATATATGTTTCTTAGACTATAAGGAAGCAATATATACATTGATTTCAACCGTCTACCTGTTCCATTCATTGTTCTACTTGTCGCAAGTTACAAATAATTTCCGTTAAAGTATTAACAATGGGGCTCGTAGTTCACTTAAACTTGAAGATCAAATAATTGGCGAATTGTACTGTTTGGATGATTTGCATATATGATTCTTAGACTATATAGAAGCAATATATACAAAGATTTCAACCGTCTACCTGTTCCATTCACTGTTCTACTTGTCGAAAGTTATAAACAATTTCCGTTAAGGGATTAACAATGGGGATCGTAGTTTACTTAAACTTGAAGAACAAGAAATTGGCGAATTGTACTGTTTGGATGCTTTGCATATATGTTTCTTAGACTATATAGAAGCAATATATACAATGATTTCAACCGTCTACCTATTCCATTCATTGTTCTACTTGCCGAAATTTACAAATAATTTCCTTTAAAGGATTAACAATGGGGCTCGTAGTTCACTTAAACTTGAAGAACAAAAAATTGGCGAATGGTACTATTTGGATGCTTTGAATATATGTTTCTTATATTATATAGAAGCAATATATACAAATATTCCAACCGTCTACCTGTTCCATTCATTGTTCGACTTGTCGAAAATTACAAATAATTTCCGATAAAGGATTAACCATTGGGGCTCATTGTTCACTTAAACTTGAAGACCAAAAAATTGGCGAATGGTACTGTTTGGATGCTTTGCGTACATGTTTCTTAGACTATATGGAAGCAATATATACAAAGATTTCAACCGTCTACGTGTTACAATCATTGTTCTACTTGTCGAAATTTACACATAATTCCTTTAAAGGATTAACAATGGGGCTCGTTGTTAACTTAAACTTGAAGAACAATAAATTGGCGAATTGTACTGTTTGGATGCTTTGCATATATGTTTCTTAGACTATATAGAAGCAATATATACAAAGATTTCAACCGTCTACCTGTTCCATTCATTGTTCTACTTGTCGAAAGTTACAAATAATTTCCGATAAAGGATTAACCATTGGGGCTCATTGTTCACTTAAACTTGAAGAACAAAAAATTGGAGAATGGTACTGTTTGGATGCTTTGCATATATGTTTCGTAGACTATATAGAAGCAATATATACAATGATTTCAACCGTCTACATGATCCATTCATTGTTCTACATGTCGAAATATACAAATAATTTCCTTTAAAGGATTAACAATGGGGCCCGGAGTTCACTTAAACTTGAAGAAGAAAAAATTGGCGAATGGTACTGTTTGGATGCTTTGCATATATGTTTCTTAGACTATACAGAAGCAATATACAGGGTGGGGCAATAACTATTAGCACCTCAGATATCTTCGAAACTATAAGTTTCACAGAAATATTTGCTGAAATAAAATTGCAGAGTACGAAGGGGCCCATCCGGTGGCGATAATAGTTTGTTTTCAGGTGGAGGTACTTCGGATATTTGAAGGTCACCTCCCTTTTTTGAAATATACCGGTATATTTTTGCTTCCGTATCATGATAGAGGATATTAAAACGAGTTCAACGACCTATTATACAAGGTCATTCACGGTCATAGAAAGTAGAGAAAGGCGATAATACTTAGGTTTTGGTAGTAAATGAAACATACGTATTGTAAGCAGTAGAAGAAGGCGTAATACTTACCGTTTACTTCACTGAGACTAAACACTGCTTGAAGGACTCTTTAATAAGTTTGCAGGATGTGGCAGCGACGTACAACGAGCACGTCGCATCGAAAACGCGATAACGCGTCGCCACGTAACTTACATTTTCGACAAGAGGCGCTTGAGCTTGGCGACACGTCGGCCCGTCGCCGTTACGATGGGACCTTTGCAGCCCGACCGATCTCGGGAAAACAGCAAATGAAATCAGTTACGGCAATGACCTTGTGTAATAGGTCGTTGAACTCGTTTTAATATCCTCTATCTTGATACGGAAGTAAAAATATACCGATCCATTTAAAAAAATGGAGGTGACCTTCAAATGTCCGAAGTACCTCCACCTGAAAAAAAACTATTATCGCCACCAGATGGGCCCCTTCGTACTCTGCAATTTTATTTCTGCAAATATTTCTGTGAAACTTATAGTTTCGAAGATATCTGAGGTGCTAATAGTTATTGCCCCACCCTGTATAGTCTAAGAAACATATACGCAAAGCATCCAAACAGTACAATTCGCCAATTTTTTGTTCTTCAAGTTTAAATGAACTGCGAGCCCCATTGTTAATACTTTAACGGAAATTATTTGTAACTTTCGACAAGTAGAACAATGAATTGAACAGGTAGACGGTTGAAATCATTGTATATATTGCTTCAATATAGTCTAAGAAACATATATGCAAAGCATCCAAAGAGTACAATTCGCCAATTTACTGTTCTTCAAGTTTAAGTGAACAACGAGCCCCATTGTTAATACTTTAAAGGAATTTATTTGTAAATTTCTACAAGTAGAACAATGATTGGAACACGTAGACTGTTGAAATCTTTGTATATATTGTTTCTATATAGTCTAAGAAACATATATGCAAAGCATCCAACCAGTACAATTCGCCAATTTTTTGTTCTTCAAGTTTAAGTGAACAACGAGCCCCATTCTTAATCGTTTAAAGGAAATTATTTGTAAATTTCGACAAGTAGAACAATGATTGGGACACGTAGACGGTTGAAATCTTTGTATATATTGCTTCCATATAGTCTTAGAAACATGTACGCAAAGCATCCAAACAGTACCATTCGCCAATTTATTGTTCTTCAAGTTTAAGTGAACAATAAGCCCCAATGGTTAATCCTTTATCGGAAATTATTTGTAATTTTCGACAAGTAGAACAATGAATGGAACAGGTAGACGGTTGAAATCTTTGTATATATTGCTTCTATATAGTCTAAGAAACATATATGCAAAGCATCCAAACAGTACAATTCGCCAATTTTTTGTTCTTGAAGTTTAAGTGAACTATGGACCCCATTGTTAATCCTTTAAAGGAAATTATTTGTATATTTCGACAAGTAGAACAATGAATGGAACAGGTAGACGGTTGAAATCATTGTATTTATTGCTTCTATATAGTCTAAGAAACATATATGCAAACCATCCGAACAGTACAATTTGCCAATTTATTGTTCTTCAAGTTTAAATGAACAACGAGCCCCATTGTTAATCCTTTAAAGGAATTTATTTGTAAATTTCGACAAGTAGAACAATGATTGGAACACGTAGACGGTTGAAATCTTTGAATATATTGCTTCCATATAGTCTAAAAAACATATATCCAAAGCATCCAAACAGTACAATTTGCCAATTTTCTGTTCTTCAAGTTTAAGTGAACTACGAGCCCCATTGTTAATACTTTAACGGAAATTATTTGTTACTTTCGACAAGTAGAACAATGAATGGAACAGGTAGACGGTTGAAATCTTTGTATATATTGCTTCTATATAGTCTAAGAAACATATATGCAAAGCATCCAAACAGTACAATTCGCCAATTTATTGTTCTTCAAGTTTAAGTGAACTACGAGCCCCATTGTTAATACTTTAACGGAAATTATTTGTTACTTTCGACAAGTAGAACAATGAATGGAACAGGTAGACGGTTGAAATCATTGTATATATTGCTTCTATATAGTCTAAGAAACATATATGCAAAGCATCCAAACAGTACAATTCGCGAATTTATTGTTCTTCAAGTTTAAGTGAACTACGAGCCCCATTGTTAATACTTTAACGGAAATTTTTTGTAATTTTCGACAAGTAGAACAATGAATGGAACAGGTAGACGGTCGAAATCAATGTATATATTGCTTCTATATAGTCTAAGAAACATATAAGCAAAGCATCCAAACAGTACCATTCGCCAATTTTTTGTTCTTCAAGTTTAAGTGAACAATGAGCCGCAATGGTTAACCCTTTACCGGAAATTATTTGTAATTTTCGACAAGTAGAACAATGAATGGAACAGGTAGACGGTTGAAATCTTTGTATATATTGCTTCCATATAGTCTAAGAAACATATATGCAAAGCATCCAAACAGTACAATTCGCGAATTTTTTGTTCTTCATGTTTAAGTGAACAACTAGCCCCATTGTTAATCCTTTAAAGGAAATTATTTGTAAATTTCGACAAGTAGAACAATGAATGGAACAGGTAGACGGTTGAAATCATTGTATATATTGCTTCTATATAGTCTAACAAACATATATGCAAAGCATCCAAACAGTACCATTCGCCAATTTTTTGTTCTTCAAGTTTAAGTGAACAATGAGCCCCATTGTTAATACTTTATCGGAAATTATTTGTAAATTTCGACAAGTAGAACAATGAATGGAAAAGGTAGACTGTTGAAATCATTGTATATATTGCTTCTATATAGTCCAAGAAACATATATGCAAAGCGTCCAAACAGTACAATTCGCCAATTTTTTGCTCTTCAAGTTTAAGTGAACTACGAGCCCCATTGTTAATCCTTTAAAGGAAATTAATTGTAAATTTCGGCAAGTAGAACAATGAATGAAATAGGTAGACGGTTGAAATCATTGTATATATTGCTTCTATATAGTCTAAGAAACATATATGCAAAGCGTCCAAAAAGTACAATTCGCCAATTTATAGTTCTTCAAGTTTAAGTGAACTACGAGCCCCATTCTTAATCCTTTAAAGGAAATTATTTGTAAATTTCGCCAAGTAGAACAATGATTGGAACACGTAGACGGTTGAAATCTTTGTATATATTGCTTCCATATAGTCTAAGAAACATGTACGCAAAGCATCCAAACAGTACCATTCGCCAATTTTTTGTTCTTCAAGATTAAGTGAACAATGAGCCCCAATGGTTAATCCTTTATCGGAAATTATTTGTAATTTTCGACAAGTAAAACAATGAAGGGAGCAGGTAGACGATTGAAATCTTTGTATATATTGCTTCTATATAGTCTAAGAAACATATATGCAAATCATCCAAACAATACCATTCGCCAATTTTTTGTTCTTCAAGTTTAAGTGAACAACGAGCCCCATTGCTAATCACGAAACGGAAAGTATTTGTAACTTTCTAATAGTAGAACAATGAATAGAACAGGTAGACGGGCGAAATCCTTCTATATGTTGCATCTATATAGTCTAAGAAACATATATGCAAAGCATCCAAACAGTACAGTTCGCCAATTTTTTGCTCTTCAAGTTTTAGTGAACTACGAGCCCCATTGTTAATCCTTTAAAGGAAATTAGTTCTAAATTTCGCCAAGTAGAACAATGATTGGAACACGTAGACGGTTGAAATCTTTGTATATATTGCTTCCATATAGTCTAAGAAACATGTACGCAAAGCATCCAAACAGTACCATTCGCCAATTTTTTGTTCTTCAAGATTAAGTGAACAATGAGCCCCAATGGTTAATCCTTTATCGGAAATTATTTGTAATTTTCGACAAGTAAAACAATGATTGGAACACGTATACGGTTGAAATCTTTGTATATATTGCTTCTATATAGTCTAAGAAACATATATGCAAAGCATCCAAACAGTACAATTCGACAATTTATAGTTCTTCAAGTTTAAGTGAACTACGAGCCCCATTCTTAATCCTTTAAAGGAAATTATTTGTAACTTTCTATAAGTAGAACAATGAATGGAACAGGTAGGCGGTTGAAATCTTTCTATATATTGCTTCTATATAGTTTAAGTAACATATATGCAAAGCATCCAAACAGTACCATTCGCCAATTTTTGTTTTTCAAGTTTAAGTGAACTGCGAGCCCCATTGTTAATCCTTTAAAGGAAATTATTTGTAAATTTCGACAAGTAGAACAATGAATGGAACAGGTAGACGGTTGAAATCATTGTATATATTGCTTCTATATAGTCTAACAAACATATATGCAAAGCATCCAAACAGTACCATTCGCCAATTTTTTGTTCTTCAAGTTTAAGTGAACAATGAGCCCCATTGTTAATACTTTATCGGAAATTATTTGTAAATTTCGACAAGTAGAACAATGAATGGAAAAGGTAGACTGTTGAAATCATTGTATATATTGCTTCTATATAGTCCAAGAAACATATATGCAAAGCGTCCAAACAGTACAATTCGCCAATTTTTTGCTCTTCAAGTTTAAGTGAACTACGAGCCCCATTGTTAATCCTTTAAAGGAAATTAATTGTAAATTTCGGCAAGTAGAACAATGAATGAAATAGGTAGACGGTTGAAATCATTGTATATATTGCTTCTATATAGTCTAAGAAACATATATGCAAAGCGTCCAAACAGTACAATTCGCCAATTTATAGTTCTTCAAGTTTAAGTGAACTACGAGCCCCATTCTTAATCCTTTAAAGGAAATTATTTGTAAATTTCGCCAAGTAGAACAATGATTGGAACACGTAGACGGTTGAAATCTTTGTATATATTGCTTCCATATAGTGTAAGAAACATGTACGCAAAGCATCCAAACAGTACCATTCGCCAATTTTTTGTTCTTCAAGATTAAGTGAACAATGAGCCCCAATGGTTAATCCTTTATCGGAAATTATTTGTAATTTTCGACAAGTAGAACAATGAAGGGAGCAGGTAGACGATTGAAATCTTTTTATATATTGCTTCTATATAGTCTAAGAAACATATATGCAAATCATCCAAACAATACCATTCGCCAATTTTTTGTTCTTCAAGTTTAAGTGAACTACGAGCCCCATTGTTAATCCTTTAAAGGAAATTAATTGTAAATTTCGGCAAGTAGAACAATGAATGAAATAGGTAGACGGTTGAAATCATTGTATATATTGCTTCTATATAGTCTAAGAAACATATATGCAAAGCGTCCAAACAGTACAATTCGCCAATTTATAGTTCTTCAAGTTTAAGTGAACTACGAGTCCCATTCTTAATCCTTTAAAGGAAATTATTTGTAAATTTCGCCAAGTAGAACAATGATTGGAACACGTAGACGGTTGAAATCTTTGTATATATTGCTTCCATATAGTCTAAGAAACATGTACGCAAAGCATCCAAACAGTACCATTCGCCAATTTTTTGTTCTTCAAGATTAAGTGAACAATGAGCCCCAATGGTTAATCCTTTATCGGAAATTATTTGTAATTTTCGACAAGTAGAACAATGAAGGGAGCAGGTAGACGATTGAAATCTTTTTATATATTGCTTCTATATAGTCTAAGAAACATGTACGCAAAGCATCCAAACAGTACCATTCGCCAATTTTTTGTTCTTCAAGATTAAGTGAACAATGAGCCCCAATGGTTAATCCTTTATCGGAAATTATTTGCAATTTTCGACAAGTAAAACAATGATTGGAACACGTATACGGTTGAAATCTTTGTATATATTGCTTCTATATAGTCTAAGAAACATATATGCAAAGCATCCAAACAGTACAATTCGACAATTTATAGTTCTTCAAGTTTAAGTGAACTACGAGCCCCATTCTTAATCCTTTAAAGGAAATTATTTGTAACTTTCTATAAGTAGAACAATGAATGGAACAGGTAGGCGGTTGAAATCTTTCTATATATTGCTTCTATATAGTTTAAGTAACATATATGCAAAGCATCCAAACAGTACCATTCGCCAATTTTTTGTTTTTCAAGTTTAAGTGAACTGCGAGCCCCATTGTTAATCCTTTAAAGGAAATTATTTGTAAATTTCGACAAGTAGAACAATGAATGGAACAGGTAGACGGTTGAAATCTTTGTATATATTGCTTCTATATAATCTAAGAAACATATATTCAAAGCATCCAAACAGTACCATTCGCCAATTTTTTGTTCTTCAAGTTTAAGTGAACAACGAGCCCCATTGTTAATCCTTTAAAGGAAAGTATTTGTAAATTTCGACAAGTAGAACAATGAATGGAACAGGTAGACGGTTGTAATCTCTGTATATATTGCTTCTATATAGTCTAAGAAACATATATGCAATGCATCCAAACAGTACAATTCGCCAATTTTTTGTTCTTCAAGTTTAAGTGAACTACGAGCCCCATTGTTAATCCTTTAAAGGAAATTATTTGTAAATTTCGTCAAGTAGAACAATGAATGGAACAGGTAGACGGTTGAAATCATTGTATATATTGCTTCTATATAGTCTAACAAACATATATGCAAAGCATCCAAACAGAACAATTCGCCAATTTTTTGCTCTTCAAGTTTAAGTGAACTACGAGATCCATTGTTAATCCTTTAAAGGAAATTATTTGTAAATTTCGGCAAGGAGAACAATGAATGGAATAGGTAGACGGTTGAAATCATTGTATATATTGCTTCTATATAGTCTAAGAAACATATATGCAAAGCATCCAAACAGTACAATTCGCCAATTTCTTGTTCTTCAATTTTAAGTAAACTACGATCCCCATTGTTAATCCCTTAACGGAAATTATTTGTAACTTTCGACAAGTAGAACAATGAATGGAACAGGTAGACGGTTGAAATCATTGTATATATTGCTTCTATATAGTCTAAGAAACATATCTGCAAATCATCCAAACAGTACAATTCGCCAATTATTTGATCTTCAAGTTTAAGTGAACTACGGGCCCCATTGTTAATGCTTTAAAGGAAATTATTTGTAACTTGCGACAAGTAGAACAATGAATGGAACAGGTAGACGGTTGAAATCTTTGTATATATTGCTTCTATATAATCTAAGAAACATATATTCAAAGCATCCAAACAGTACCATTCGCCAATTTTTTGTTCTTCAAGTTTAAGTGAACAACGAGCCCCATTGTTAATCCTTTAAAGGAAATTATTTGTAAATTTCGACAAGTAGAACAATGATTGGAACACGTAGACGGTTGAAATCTTTGTATATATTGCTTCCATATAGTCTAAGAAACATGTACGCAAAGCATCAAAACAGTACGATTCGCCAATTTTTTGTTCTTCAAGTTTAAGTGAACAGTGAGCCCCAATGGTTAATCCTTTATCGGAAATTACTTGTAATTTTCGACAAGTAGAACAATGAATGGAACAGGTAGACGGTTGAAATCTTTGTATATATTGCTCCTATATAATCTAAGAAACATATATTCAAAGCATACAAACAGTACCATTCGCCAATTTTTGTTCTTCAAGTTTAAGTGAACTACCAGCCCCATTGTTAATCCTTTAAAGGAAATTATTTGTAAATTTCGACAAGTAGAACAATGAATGGAACAGGTAGACTGTTGAAATCATTGTATATATTGCTTCTATATAGTCTAAGAAACATATCTGCAAATCATCCAAACAGTACAATTCGCCAATTATGTGATCTTCAAGTTTAAGTGAACTACGAGCCCCATTGTTAATACTTTAACGGAAATTATTTGTAACTTGCGACAAGTAGAACAATGAATGGAACAGGTAGACGGTTGAAATCATTGTATATATTGCTGCTATATAGTCTAAGAAACATATCTGCAAATCATCCAAACAGTACAATTCGCCAATTATTTGATCTTCAATTTTAAGTGAACTACGAGCCCCATTGTTAATACTTTAACGGAAATTATTTGTAACTTGCGACAAGTAGAACAATGAATGGAACAGGTAGACGGTTGAAATCTTTGTATATATTGCTTCTATATAGTCTAAGAAACATATATGCAAAGCATCTAAACAGTAACAATCGCCAATTTTTTGACCTTCAAGTTTAAGTGAACAGCGAGCCCCATTGATAATCATGAAATGAAAATTATTTGCAACTTTCTACAAGTAGAACAATGAATAGTACAGGTAGACGGGTGAAATCTTTCTGTATATTGCTTCTAAATAGTCTATGAAACATATATGCAAAGCATCCAAACAGTACAATTCGCCAATTTTTTGTTCTTCAAGTTTAAGTGAACTACGAGCCCCATTGTTAATCCTTTAAAGGAAATTATTTGTAAATTACGGCAAGGAGAACAATGAATGGAATAGGTAGACGGTTGAAATCATTGTATATATTGCTTCTATATAGTCTAAGAAACATATATGCAAAGCATCCAAACAGTACCATTCGCCAATTTTTTGTTCTTCAAGTTTAAGTGAACAACGAGCCCCATTGTTAATCCTTTAACGGAAATTATTTGTAAATTTCGAAAAGTAGAACAATGAATGGAACACGTAGATGGTTGAAATCTCTGTATATATTGCTTCTATATAGTCTAAGAAACATATATGCAATGCATCCAAACAGTACCATTCGAGAATTTATTGTTCTTCATGATTAAGTGAACAACGAGACCCATTGATAATCATGAAAGGAAAATTATTTGTAACTTTCTTTTTTTTTTTCTTTTTTATTTACAATATACAATAATAAACAATTACATAAAGATACGATAACTGGGTACCAAGATTAACTGTCACCCCAGTCATTAGTAAATTAAGTTTTTAACAAATTAACGCGATTGTCTATAGTTTAGAAGAATGATAGGAAAATTATAAAAACCTGTCTCATCATAGAAGACTTGAAGTAATATACAATAAGTACAAGGCTAGAGACTAAGTAACAAATGAATGATTCGCTTATGTTTATACTTCTTATAGTTAAGGTCAACCTGAGAATAATTTCCTATGGAATTAATAGCTTTATCTTTACTTTTATGGCACGTTTGGTAAAAGCGTATTGAGAATTTTTGAATGTAATCACTTATGTAGCTTATACCTAGATCTTTATGAATTAATGATATATTAGTATAATTAGCGCAAAGTGCATTATTATTTTCCACCATTTTAATAATCCTCTGTCACTGAATCGTGAGGAGTGAGCAGGAATCACTGGCTATCGTTGTCCGTTGAAACGAGCAACTTATAAATTGTGCTAAAAACGAATGGCATTTCCGACGCATCGACGTACAAGAGGATGGTTGGACGTTTCGCAACGGCGTCGTGTTTCTTATCGTTTAGGTCAGATTTCTCTTTGAGTACCGTATCACTGTGTTCATTTGAGAGTCGTGAAACGACAGTGGCTCGATTTTATTAAAATTTCACGTTCCATCGATGCTTGTTTTTCGCAGTTATTAACATCGCGATCACCGAATACATTACACAGTCGATTTACATTATTCTGCATCTGATGTAATTAAAATTTACACTTAAATAAATACCAGCATAATTCTCCACTTCCGTGCAATTACTTTCCCCGTGCAACGGCGACCCGTGATATCTACAAAGACGACTGTTTAAAACGAATCTCCCTTTCTCGAGATATCCATTCGTTGAATTAATAAACGTCAAAGAGTACAATCGGAAGGTGTACAATGAGAAAAATAAAAGGGAAGAGCAGACGGAAAATCCTAATACTCTTCATCGAGATATGTCTCTCTCTCTCTCTTTATCACTTTGCATCTCTCCTCTCTGTTATTCGCATATTTCATATTTTCACGAATTGATCGCGGATCGGCAATGGAAGAAAAAAGCCGCACGTATGCACGGTGCGGCAAAAAGCGTTTTATTAAACCGAGCTCACGGCGACCTTCGACAATGTGATTTCTGCGTTTCAATAAATTTTTTGCGTTTCGTCAAACTTTCGTTGATTGGCATTCCTATTATTTTGTTCCGATGCTAGGAAGTGCGTGTAGAGGAGGAGCACAGAGAGAAAACTGGGGAGGACAGAAACGTTGCGCGGAACAAAGAGTACGATATTTCCGCTTCCTACTCGATTTTTACCTCGCTTTTCCAAACATTTCCTGCTAAATGGTGAGAGGAAAGCCGAAGAAAGTCATCGTACAGAGAATTCGCTGTTTGCGCGTATTGAAATCGAAAAACTTTGATCTACCGCGTTAGATTCGTGGATAGAAGTGGAGGCTCGACGATGCTGTCGGTTGAACGGTGCGAAATATCGTTCGCTGACAAAGCGACGATGCAAAAACCGGGGTAATTCGACCTCCAATGCCATTTTCGCCAATGAAAGGGAGTAAATGCTCAGAAGACATTCTCTCTTCGACTGATAATTGCTTTACGGTGGCCACGTTGGGGAGAAATCATAGTTAACGAAGTTCCATCGATTTTCCCTCGGACCATACAGCGAATGTGAGAAAATTGACGGGAGCGTCATCAAAATATTAAATACTGAATATATAATATTATTTTCGCGCTTATTCGAAGCCTTGATAAATGGGATAGTCGTAAAAAATATAGAGAATAATTTCGAATTATTGTTATCGTGTTATCGTAAAATTTGAATATTTGTTATGCAGCCTCGAAAATTTATTATGCAGCTGGTTAGACGGTGAAAGCTCTTTTGTTGATGTTTTCTGATATATCGCGTAGAGGTTTTGCAAAATTATTATTCTTTCGTCGGTCGAGGTTGTCAAGTATTTGCATACTAGTAAAATATACATGCGAACGGAGAATTTTGTATTGCAAATTCCATGGTAAACGTGTGGATCCAAGCACTTGACCTTTACAAAAAAGCCTCCGGCGATCTGTTGTGCAACATTCGTAAATGTGCTTCGGAAGCATTGTGTATCGATTTGCAAATGTCAGGGAATAAAGGACGTATGTAATGGAGTGCATTTTGTCAAATGGTTGCAAAGGAATTCAACTTGAAAGTCTGCCTGAATGGCTCGACGAAAGGCTTGAGAAAACAATTGGAAATGTATTGTACCGGAGAAAATCATGATAGTAATAGGAATTGGTTGTATTGGTTTAATTACTATATCATAGAAGATACTATAGATTATAAAAGATATAATTGCATTATACTGGCATACAGTAATGCTTACTTTGTTGGGATGAAATATTGCAAAACATATTTTATTTGGACTAGGATGTTAACCGTGTACGTTAAAGCAGCGGGATGATAACAAAATAAGGGATGGTAAAATATTTCTACTTGTTCGACCGTCTGTAAAATAGAAGTTCTTGATAACGTTATCGCTATCGGATTGCAGTCAAGCAGGAACCTTCTATTTTGATGGTATGAAATGTATTTGAACCCTCCGTTTTGAGAGATAATATCTGCCAAAAACTGAATACGTTCAGCGTGGAACAGTTCCGTTGTCTCTAACTAAATTATAACAACAATAATTTTCGTTTTTTCTTCCTTTTGCATCGTTCGTCCAATCAGAGTATCGAGTTGGTGCGGTTGGTAAACTAGCTTAGCACGCGCAGTCGGCGAACGAGGTGTCTACCTTCGAAAATCCTTTCCTTATATATTTCTTACATTTTATGCCCCAAATAATATTGGAGGTTGCTTGAAATTCATCGAAGATAGCTGCAAATATATTATTTATCGATAAGATAAAAGTATTACACAAAGAATCAAATATTCGTAAGCATTGAAAAGTACATCGTCAATTATAAACTCACGTACTTCACTCCTATAATTTTTATTCACCATAAGATTTATTAAAAATAAGCAGAGACAAGTTATTAAATAATAATTACATCTGTAATAAACGATTATTGACGAAAATTATTGTAATAACCGAAGTTTGCAAAATTATCCATGGAGAAAGGGGATCTCAATACGTAAGGTGCACTGCGCATGTTCAGCGAGCCACCTCGCTGAGGCGGGAGAGCACAGTACAGCTTCAGACATCGAACGGGTCGCGTGATTTGACAGGTTGGTCCCTATGTATATTTGTGCACTTGCATATGGGTACCTAGTCACTCTTGATCTTGGATTAGGACTATTAGTGCATGTGTGCTATAATATTAAACTACTTAAACAATAAATTAAAAGTGATATTAAATAATTTTAACAATTAAATACAATGTTTTGTGGAAGTATTAGTGGCATCAAGTGATAGTTACTTGTAGTGTTTTTACATCATTTTAACAATTAAATACAACGTTTTCTGGAAGTATCAGTGACCTCAAGTGCCAGTTACCTGCAAGTGTTTTTAAATTATTTCGACAATTAAATACAAGGTTTTGTGGATGTGTCAGTGACATCAAGTGACAGTTTTGTGCAAGTGTTTTTAAATTATTTCAACAATTAAATACAAGGTTTTGTGGATGTGTCAGTGACATCAAGTGACAGTTTTGTGCAAGTGTTTTTAAATTATTTCGACAATTAAATACAAGGTTTTGTGGATGTGTCAGTGATATCAAGTGACAGTTTTGTGCAAGTGTTTTTAAATTATTTCGACAATTAAATACAAGGTTTTGTGGATGTGTCAGTAACAGCAAGTGACAGTTTTGTGCAAGTGTTTTTAAATAATTTCGACAATTAAACACAACGTTTTGTGGAAGTATCAGTGACATCAAGTGATCGTTACGTGTAGTGTTTTTTCATCATTTTAACAATTGAATACAACGTTTTGTGGATGTGTCCGTGACATCAAGTGACAGTTTTGTGCAAGTGTTTTTAAATTATTTCGCCAATTAAATACAACGTTTTATGGATGTGTCAGTGACATCAAGTGGCAGTTTTGTGCAAGTGTTTTTAAATTATTTCAACAATTAAATACAAGGTTTTGTGGATGTGTCAGTGACATCAAGTGACAGTTTTGTGCAAGTGTTTTTAAATTATTTCAACAATTAAATACAAGGTTTTGTGGATGTGTCAGTGACATCAAGTGATCGTTACTTGTAGTGTTTTTACATCATTTTAACAATTGAATACAACGTTTTGTGGATGTGTCCGTGACATCAAGTGGCAGTTTTGTGCAAGTGTTTTTAAATTATTTCGACAATTAAATACAAGGTTTTGTGGATGTGTCAGTGACATCAAGTGACAATTTTGTGCAAGTGTTTTTAAATTATTTCGACAATTAAATATAACGTTTTGTGGAAGTGTTAGTGACACAAAGTGATAGTTTTGTGCAAGTGATTTTGAATAATTTAAGCGATTAAATACAACGTGTTGTTATAGTGTCAGTGACATAAAGTGATTACTTCGTGTAAATGTCAATAACTTAAAGTTACGGTTTCGCGCCAGTGTTTCTAAATAATTTAAGCGATTGAACACAACGTGTTGTGAAATAACCATTAAAATATTGCACATTTATTTTCGATAGTTGGTTCCCGTAGATGTTGTATTATGTTATCAATTCATTTTCTCTTTCCTCGAAACTCGCAATTATCGTAGCTTAATATTTCCACCTCCATTTCCTCCGTAATGTCAGTTCTTAATTAATTTTCACAAAAATAGATTCATTTTTTCAAGTCCGATTGTTATTTCTGTTTACAGTATCTCCGGCAGAAGGTTTTGGGATATTGGGCCAATCTCAATCAGTTGGAACTCACGTTAAATGAGAAATGACTCACTTTCGCTACAATTTCCCCCTGTTTCGAGATTCTTGATATTTTTCAAATGATATAGTAGAAGCTGCCGTCATTCTAGAACTCGATTGCACTATCGTAAAGTCTGTAGTGCGAGTATAGAATAACATTCGCGCTTAGAAGTTCACAGAATTATGAAATCTTCAATTAGAAATGGGACTTTGATCTGTGTAACTCGTTTGGGGAACTGTATCGTTGAAATTTTTTAATATTTTGTCATTCAATAGTAATTCGAACGACATACGATATAATCACAGTATACGTTATAATTTTAATTTCAATACCTTATAATTAAAGTATCTCGATTATATAAATGTAATGTTTCATTGACAAACGCTTGCATATTAAAATTTGCGACCGATTTATCGGTCTTAGAGTCAGTGCCGGGTTTTGTATCGCATATATTTAAAACATACTCGAAACGAGTATTCGCGCAAGTAGAGCCAGTGTTCGTTCGTACCGTAAGTTCGTTCTTCGACCGTACGTTCAACGTACCGGTCGCGAATACCGATCACCGAAATCGCGAAACTCGCGGGTCAGCACCTGCTCCTGCGGAGAGGACCTCCATCGTGCAGTCGGTGGACGATGGAGGATGTAAGTTTCATTATTTCACTAACATTTTCATTAATCGAACCCTATTTCAATTGGAACTTAAAGTTCACTTTAACCGTTTGAGTCTCAGTATCAAAAAGATCCGTTATACTCTATCTCTATGAAGAAAATTGTTTTATTTCTCTCAAAATTTGTCCAATATATCCTGAGACTCAAACGGTTAAGAGAATTAAATTAGAGTTTAATTTTATCCACCGTATATTCAAATAATTCTCCTTAGAGATTCTATAATGTTGTCTTCTCTTGTGTTAAAGAAAGGACAATCTCCAGGCCATGGATGCAGCCAGGCCATGGACGCAGCCCAACCATGGATGCAGCCGGACCATGGATGCAGCCGGACCATGGATGCAGCCGGACCATGGATGCAGCCGGACCATGGACGCAGCCAGACCATGGACTACGATCTCAACGTGGAGGTAAACACTTTTCAACTATCACTTTCTTCGGTTGGTGAGTGACAAAATTCAAAGTTCCTCCGGTCGTTCGATCATGCCGCAGGACGAATGGTCCGAAACGGCACCGAACGACTGGTTGTATTTTATGTGTGCTAGTAGTTTGCGAACATAGTGACCGCGATTATGGTAATTAGTACAATAGTCGCGAGTAGTAACGATTTTTCTAGGATGTTTAGTATGTAAGAATTTCGCGGATGGTCAATTCCATTGTCAAAGTAATAATAACGAATGTATATTGAATTTTTCGACGAATTACTTTGACGATGGTATTGATCGAGAAATTTCAATGATCTCAGTAGAGTCACTTTTAGTCAATTACAATTCACTTTTAAATTCATTTGCATATAGAGTGTCAATGCTCTAAGTAGAGTCACTTTAATAGATTTCAATTCTCATTTAAAGTCAAGTTATTTATTGAAATTTCTTACGCCGCTTTTATTATATTAATTAATCATTCTCGTTAGGATTTTCAGGTTGTAACCCTAATTCTTTCCTTTTTCTTTCAGAAATATACAGTAAGTTTATGTTTTACGTTACTACTTTGTCACTATGTTCGCTTGTAGTAGTAGTAGTAATAGTTGTGTGGTAGTTAGTTGCTTCGCCGAATCGCAGCAAAATGCTGCGAATTCGGCTTCGTCCACGAAATTAGTTTCGCGAAAATAACAATACGCGTCTTTGCTTCTTTCATTATTTTATAAAGTAGTGTTGCGAAAATTTATACGCGATTTTGCTCTTTTCTTTATTTTTCAGGGTAGTGTAGCTAACATTTAAACGCGATTTTGCTCTTTTCTTTATTTTTCAGAGTAGTGTTGCGAAAATTTGTACGCGATTTTGCCCTTTTCTTTACTTTTTCAAAGTAGTGTGGCGAAAATTTATACGCGATTTTGCTTTTCTCTATTGATTAAAGTAGCGTTGCGAAACTAAATACACGGTTTGTTCGATATTATATTCGCGACTTCAGCACTGCGAAAAATCGCAAAACTGCGATTAATATCGCAAAATTGCGATTAATATCGCAGTACAGTACTGCGTCTATGTCATGACGCCAGTGCGGGATTCTATCCCGTCAATTTTATAAAATATTCGTGATTATTAGAGTTGCGAAATTAAAACTGCACCTCAGTAGAGGTTGCCTGCGATTTTGCTCTTTCCTTTATTTCACAGACTAGTGTTGCGAGAATTTATACGCGATTTTCTTCTTTTCTTTATTTTTCAAAGTAGTGTTGCGAAAATTTATACGGGATATTGCTGTTTTCTTTATTTTTCAAGGTAGTGTTGCGAAAATTTACACGCGATTTTGCTCTTTTCTTTATTTTTCAGGGTAGTGTAGCGAAAATTTATACGCGATTTTGCCCATTTCTTTATTTTTCAAAGTAGTGTTGCGAAAATGTATACGCGATTTACAATTCTCTTTCTTTTTTAAAGTAGTGTTGCGAAATTAAGTACACGGTTTGTTCGATATTATATTCGCGATTTCAGCTCTGCGAAAAATCGCAACACTGCGATTAATATTGCAAAATTGCGGTAAATATCGCAAAATTGCGATTAATATCGCAGTACAGTACTGCGTCTACGTCATGACGCCAGTGCGGGATTCTATCCCGTCAATTGTATAAAATATTCGCGATTATTAGAGTTGCGAAATTAAAAGTGCACCTCGGTAGAGATTGCCCGCGATTTTGTTCGATCACTCTTCGCGAACTTAGCGTTGCGAAAATTCACAGCGTCTCGCGAAGATGCTCGCGATTTTGCTCGTCGCAAAATTAGTGTTGCGAAAATTCACAGCGCCTCGCGTAGGCGCTCGCGATTATTGCTCGTACGCGAAATTAGTGTTGCGAAAATTGACAGCACCTCGGAAAGATACTCGCGATTCCGTTAGCCGCGAATTTCCGTAGCGCCTCGGAAACAGGTGCTCGCGTTCTTTTTACGATTAAAATAACTATGATTAATAATAAAGTGAAGCTGTTTTCGCAAGCGTTTGTCAAATGGAACATTACGAACTATTAATTGAATTAATATATTGTCAAAATATTTCATCTTATTCTACAATAATATTGATACTGTGACTGTTGGCCGTTCGAATTACCTGTTTTCTCAATTCAATTTTTCATCGAGGATAAAGTTCCGCCGATACATTTTCCCAAATGCTTTGCACAAATCATGGTTTATTTTTATCGTACATTTGCAATTACATGGAGTTCCATAAGCTCGCATTCTTACTTTATGATAGTGCAATCGAGGACTTTAGATCGATGGCGAATTTTCTTTCGAGTTTTCTCGCGTATATGATATTCTGTGTATACTGTAGCGAAAGTGGGTCGTTCTCTTTTAATGTATAATATTCCGATCTTCCACGATAACGATGACGATGATGGTGATGACGATGATAACCAACGATTTGAGATTATCATCGAAACTGGTAAATTTAGTTTTCGTATAGTTAAGTCTCTGATTCTCAAAAGATTTCAGGTGTCAGTTAAATCCGATTCTCAGGAATTTAGAAGGTCTTTGTTATCGGGAGGCAATTTCTTCAGTTTCAATGGAATCTACACATCGCACAAGCAGATGTTTGGTTTAAGTATATTTTTGTAACCGGATAAACTAAGTTTTCGGAGAAGGCCATTCCTTATTTTTCAAGAAACTTAAATCCTATATATTTTGCATGAGGTTTTAACTATCAACCATTTTGGAATTGAACTTAATTCCTTAATAGGCAGGTTATTCGTTATTAAGGAAACATGGTAACGACGTTACTTCTAAGAGCTCTTAATTATCGAATATATGGGACTTTAATTTTTATAAAACTTAGCTATCGAAAAGGCAGGCTTCGAATTTTAAGACGAGTTAGTTACTGAATAGGCAGGTTTTAAATTTTAAGACAAGACATTCATTTATCGAGCCAGCCAGCTCCTAATTTTAAGGCGAATTAGTTTCAGAATAGGCAGGCGTTTAGTTTTAAGACGAGTTAGTTGTTGAATAGACAGGTTTTAAATTTTAAGACAAAATAGTGCATGTATCGAGCCGGCCAGCTCCTAATTTTAAGGCGAATTAGTTTCAGAATAGGCAGGCGTTTAGTTTTAAGACGAGTTAGTTGTTGAATAGACAGGTTTTAAATTTTAAGACAAAATAGTGCATGTATCGAGCCGGCCAGCTCTTAATTTTAAGGCGAGTTAGTTTCAGAACAGGCAGGCGTTTAGTTTTAAGACGAGTTAATCACTGAATAGGCAGGGTATTAGCTTTAAGATGAGTTAGTCGCTGAATAGGCAGGCTATTAGCTTTAAAATGAGTTAGTCACTGAATAGGCAGGTTTTAAATATTAAGGCAAGATATCGTCTTTATGGAGGTGGTCAACTCTTAATTTTAATGTATGTTCCTATCAGAATAGGCAGGATTTTAATTTTAAGACGAGTTAGTTACCGAATAGGCAGGTTTTTAGCTTTAAGACAAATTATTAATATCTTGTTCTCAGACAAGTTATTAACCGAACAGGCAGACTTTTAATTTTAAGAATAGTAAGTTACTGAATATGAAAGCTTTTAACTTTAAGAGAACTTAGTCCTCGGATAGATGTCTTACTAGATTTTAATGAAATTTAGCAATGCTACAGGCAGGATCTTAGTTGCAAGAAAAATTAACCTCTAATACATTCAAAAATAATTCGTTCATTATAACGATTTCTAATGCTGAGAAATTAATACGATATAATAATCTGCCTCTCTTCTCGAACGAAGTTAAAGGCTGCTGCGATCTGCTTCCCTATAGTTTATTCTCTTCCTGTACTTACTGCAAATAGTAAGTAAGGCTAGATTTAAGAGTTTAGTTTAGTTTAGAATAAGCAAATATTGTAAAGGGAGATCGACACCATTCGGCGGGTGTCTATCTCTTTTCGCGAAACGGGATGAGAAAAGTAGAGTCGGCGATTCCTCTGCTACACTTTCTCTCGACATTGAATTCGTCAATGTCGAGGGAAAGTGTCTCAGAGGAAGAGCAGAATGAAATGGAGGTTGGTTGGGCATGCATTTTTGGGTCCCGTTTCGTGGCAACCTCCTCGCGGTGGGACCTGGGTCGATATCACTTGCTATGATTTTAACTTTTATTAAACGTGCTTTTAGTACGATATTTTGTTAAATAGTAGTACTAAATAGCAAGTGATATCGAGCGAATAGCCACGAAATCCGAATATTCGGCAGCCTTGGCTACCGAATGTTCGGATTCCTAGTCTTACAATTAGTTACATCTAAGAATTTGCGTTTAAGTTAGCTTTAAGGTTACGCGATTAAGTAGTAATTAAGCTTCGCATCGAAGAAGAGTCAACGTTGGGCAGATTTGTTCGCTTTTATCTCTGACTATTCGTTTTCTTTCTTTGGTGACAACAATTCTTTAACTCTTCGTTGATTAAAAGTTCCAGTCATCACCTCGAAAGAAGACATCGTTTAGCGTTAAGATAGTTCCAGTAAGATTTAAGTTAGATTTAAACATGTCACCTAAGCGTAAAGTTGAATGCAAGAGTGTCATCGTAACTCAATTCCATGCTCTCGAAAATATGCGAAAGAAGGCAAACGTTTTTCTCGTGTAGCCGTCCTCGTTACTTACTTCCTATCCCAATTGCAGCCCCTGTCCAGAAGACCGACGAGTGTTTCTGCGGCGGCGCGGAGGCGAGAAGCGTGGTTCTACGGCCCAAGGACGTCTTCAGGGTTGGTCTTTGAGCCGAAGGTCGTACGATCGACTTATGACATATGTGCTTCATACCGATCGATGGGGGGCACTGTGTCGGTGTAAGCCGGACCCTCTGACTGGGCCGATGAGCCGCCACGTTACGCAGCCTCGTCGTTGTAAGACGTAACCTCTGGCACTGATCGCGTCCAGTTACGGTACGCGACTGGCCAGTGCTCCACCACCGACCGGATGATCGCATTTGTCATCGGTCGACGTACGACCCGAGGGCTCAAAAACGCAACCCCGTCGTGGTTCAAGTTGGATCATGACCCGCCTGGCAGATAATCCGGTTCAGCTACAGATCGTACCAACCCAGTCCGTCTCAGGAAGGGGTGCAACTGGACTCCAGCCGCAGAAGACTAAATTTCTTCCCCCTTTCGCGATCGCGTTTTCATTTTGCTTTTCAAAGTCGTTTGCCTTATTCTCGGATATTTCTTGAGCATGGATGCGATATTATGGTTTTGTAAGAGTGATTGCGTGCGGAAAGTAAGATAAGAATTAGGAATGTCGAATAAGTAAATATTGTAAAGGGAGATCGACACCATTCGGCGGGTGTCTATCTCTTTTCGCGAAACGGGATGAGAAAAGTAGAGTCGGCGATTCCTCTGCTACACTTTCTCTCGACATTGAATTCGTCAATGTCGAGGGAAAGTGTCTCAGAGGAAGAGCAGAATGAAATGGAGGTTGGTTGAGCATGCATTTTTGGGTCCCGTTTCGTGGCAACCTCCTCGCGGTGGGACCTGTGTCGATATCACTTGCTATGATTTTAACTTTTATTAAACGTGCTTTTAGTACGATATTTTGTTAAATAGTAGTACTAAATAGCAAGTGATATCGAGCGAATAGCCACGAAATCCGAATATTCGGCAGCCTTGGCTACCGAATGTTCGGATTCCTAGTCTTACAATTAGTTATATCTAAGAATTTCCGTTTAAGTTAGCTTTAAGGTTACGCGATTAAGTAGAAATTAAGTTTCGCATCGAAGAAGAGTCAACGTTGGGCAGATTTGTTCGCTTTTATCTCTGACTATTCGTTTTCTTTCTTTGGTGACAACAATTCTTTAACTCTTCGTTGATTAAGAGTTCCAGTCATCACCTCGAAAGAAGACATCGTTTAGCGTTAAGATAGTTCCAGTAAGATTTAAGTTAGATTTAAAAATGTCACCTAAGCGTAAAATTGAATGCAAGAGTGTCATCGTAACTCAATTCGATGCTCTCGAAAATATGCGAAAGAAGGCAAACGTTTTTCTCGTGTAGCCGTCCTCGTTACTTACTTCCTATCCCAATTGCAGCCACTGTCCAGAAGACCGGCGAGTGTTTCTGCGGCGGCGCGGAGGCGAGAAGCGTGGTTCTACGGCCCAGGGACATCTTCAGGGTTGGTCTTCGAGCCGAAGGTCGTACGATCGACTTATGACATATGTGCTTCATACCGATCGATGGGGGGCACTGTGTCGGTGTAAGCCGGACCCTCTGACTGGGCCGATGAGCCGTCACGTTACGCAGCCTCGTCGTTGTAAGACGTAACCTCTGGCACTCGTCGCGTACAGTTACGGTACGCGACTGGCCAGTGCTCCACCACCGACCGGATAATCGCATTTGTCATCGGACGACGTACGACCCGAGGGTTCAAAGACGCAACCCCGTCGTGGTTCAATTTGGATCATGACCCGCCTGGCAGATAATCCGGTTCAGCTACAGATCGTACCAACCCAGTCCGTCTCAGGAAGGGGTGCAACTGGACTCCAGCCGCAGAAGACTAACTTTCTTCCCCCTTTCGCGATCGCGTTTTCATTTTGCTTTTCAAAGTCGTTTGCCTTCTTCTCGGATATTTCTTGAGCATGGATGCGATATTATGGTTTTGTAAGAGTGATTGCGTGCGGAAAGTAAGATAAGAATTAGGAATGTCGAATAAGTAAATATTGTAAAGGGAGATCGACACCATTCGGCGGGTGTCTATCTCTTTTCGCGAAACGGAATAAGTAAAGTAGAGTCGGCGATTCCTCTGTTACACTTTCCCTCGACATCGACGAATTCAATGTCGAGGGAAAATGTAACAGAGGAAGAGCAAAGTGAAACGGAGGTTGGTTGGCCATGCATTTTTGGGTCCCGTTTCGTGGCAACCTCCTCGTGGTGGGACCTGGGTCGATATCACTTGCTATGATTGTAAATTTTATTAAATGTGCTTTTAGCACGATACTTTCTTCAATAGTAATACTAAATAGCAAGTGGTATCGAGCGAATAGCCACGAAATCCGAATATTCGGTAGCCCTGACTAACGAATGTTCGGATTCCTAGTCTTACAATTAGTTACATCAAAGAATTAGCGTTTAAGGTAGCTTTAAGATTACGCGATTAAGTAGAAATTAAGCCTCGCATTGGAGATGAGTCAACGGTGGTCAGATGTTTTCTCTTTATCACTGTTGCTCGTGCGATCATGCTGTCTCTATTGTTTCGGTTGTTCATTCACTCGTACATATAGCATAATAAACTGACTCCATAATGCTCTTATTCTGCGAATGTAAATTGGAAACATTATAAATATGGTCTTCATGAGAAAGCCACAAACTTAAAGACAAAGTGAAAGAAGGCAGACATTTGTTATTTTTGAAGTTATGTGATCGGCTCTCACGGTTTTGGTACCCAAATTGTTTTAAATTCTAATATTGATTTATATCGTCATTGAACATTAATACTATATTATCACGTAAAGAACAACTTCTTGTTATTTAAATAAGTAAAAAGATTCGTTTCTCTGCTCTAAACGATATATCTTCTACATATTACCGGTGGAGATCTTTCTACTTAATAACTATTTTAGTAATTCATGCTCAAATCTCTTATTTCGAGATATTATAATTCTTTGTTTGAAAGGGTATAGCAGGATAAGGGGGTCAAAAGTGCCCTTCAACCGATTTCAATGGGGACGGTCTCATTCGATAGATAATTCTCGGCGATTGATGTCTACAAATTTTTAACCCTGAATTTTGACCGGAAGGGTAGTTATGGGGAAAATTAAAAAAACAGGTTTTTGGCCCTTTTTCCCCATTTATTGAGGCGTGAAAAATCCAAATAAATTCTGACATATTCTGCACGGTACCGGACATATTGGAGAATTTTTTCAGATTTTTCCGTCGAAGTAGCTAAGCGTGACAAATCGGCAAAGTAAAAAAAAACGGAAAAAAGAAGATTTCGTTTCGAAATCTTCGAGGTACAACTTCTTGGTTTATATAGTAACAATCTAACACCTACGATTGTTATCCCCAATTTTTTTCAGATTTTTAAACCACCTGCGTCATTGTTAAAAAAATCGAAAACCGATTTCCGGGACGTATTTTGATCTAAAATGCAAGAAGTAATTGTTATTTTTCCATTATTTTGATAGAGTATGTTCATTTTGTGCTTTTCAATGTTTCTGCATACAAAGCAATTGCGAGTGAATGCAAAGGATTGAATTGATTCAATTATTCGTAAGCTACACACTTCCTTATCAGCTAAAAATACGAACGTCCTTTCAATAGCAGCGATGGCGCAGTCGGTAGAGTTCTTGGCTGCGGAACCTCTCGAAACTTTTTGTCGCCGGTTCGAGTCCCAATGAGGTAAAATAATTATTATTTTTTTTTAATCATTCACTGCATAACAACAAATAATAATCATTTTTCAATTTTTCAATGTTTTTTAATCATTTTTAAATACTTATTCGATATGAAATATATGTAAAAATAATTATGGAGCATATTGTTTTTTTCATTGATTCGTCCTAGCCGCATCTCGTTATTCTTTTGTACATTGAACGAATATTAGTTTACTGTAACGAATGCAAATATGTATTCAATATTAAAAGGATCCAATTGTATATTCTGATGAATTGTAATGAAGGTGATGTCTAACGGAAAGAAGGGTCTATTTCTTTTTAAACATTCTTATTTTTGTATTTACCGCTTCTCCATTTATGCAGAGATCATCCAAAATGGACAATGAATTGAAAGAAAGAAGGTATATTGGGATTTCATGCGTTATAATTCCTTTACTGTTTTATGCAAATCAACTTCTTCAGCTTTAGGTTTTGTGCCCCATTGCAATCGTGTTTTCCAACCACTTTAAGTACACGAAAACATTAAATTCAGTTCAGAAGGTTTTATTGTTTTATTACACTTACTCCAGTATTATGTACTTCCTTCAGTTATCTAGTCCGCAATTACCTGCGCAGCGTGTAGGTAGCGGGCAGGTACCGAGTTGTACCTTTAGAACTGATGATCATTTTTTTTAAATTATTGACTGGAATGTTATTAATACGTAAATGAATATTAATGTAAAAATACGAATGATAGATTACCATTTGACGATTAGGCTACAGTATCTAGCTGCGGAATACTTCAAACTTTTCTCTCGCCAATTCACCTCCCATGAAATATAATTAGAAATAAAATGTTTTTAAGTATTAACTGGATAACAATTGTTAATACGGAAATTAATATTAGTGTGAAAATATAAATGGCATGCGATAGATTACCTTTTGATAATTAAAAGTTGAAACACGTTTCGTGTGGCTTTAATCCCCGTCACTATGTTCATTAATGATGGGCACCACTTCATTTTTATTAAATATTTTTGTCAATATCTCTGAAGGCCTAACAATAGTCGATAGATACCGTGCGTGCGACAGGTAGTATATTATTGCAGCAATGTGCGAACAACAACCTATGGTACGGTTACCACTCGCACATTCACAGCAATAACATTTGATGCCCGAAATTCCAATTATATTAGGGGTATAGTCAATGAAGCAACGATAACTTCTTTGATTAATGTGGCGTGATCGGACGAGGCATTTAAGAATATTGAGGAGTTGATTTGCATAAAACAGTAAAGGAATCATAACGCATGAAATCCCAATATACCTTCTTTCTTTCAATTCATTGTCCATTTTGGATGATCTCTGCATAAATGGAGAAGCGGTAAATACAAAAATAAGAATGTTTAAAAAGAAATAAAACCTTCTTTCCGTTAGACATCACCTTCATTACAATTCATCAGAATACACAATTGGATCCTTTTAATATTGAATACATATTTGCATTCGTTACAGTAAACTAATATTCGTTCAATGTACAAAAGGATAAAGAGATGTGGCTAGGACGAATCAATGAAAAAAACAATATGCTCCATAATTATTTTTACATATATTTCATATTGAATAAGTATTTAAAAATGTTTAAAAAACATTGTACAATTGAAAAATGATTATTATTTGTTGTTATGCAGTGAATGATTAAAAAAAAAAAAAAAAAATTATTTTACCTCATTGGGACTCGAACCGGCGACAAAAAGTTTCGAGAGGTTCCGCAGCCAAGAACTCTACCGACTGCGCCATCGCTGCTATTGAAAGGACGTTCGTATTTTTAGCTGATAAGGAAGTGTGTAGCTTACGAATAATTGAATCAATTCAATCCTTTGCATTCACTCGCAATTGCTTTGTATGCAGAAACATTGAAAAGCACAAAATGAACATACTCTATCAAAATAATGGAAAAATAACAATTACTTCTTGCATTTTAGATCAAAATACGTCCCGGAAATCGGTTTTCGATTTTTTTCACAATGACGCAGGTGGTTTAAAAATCTGAAAAAAATTGGGGATAACAATCGTAGGTGTTAGATTGTTACTATATAAACCAAAAAGTTGTACCTCGAAGATTTCGATACGAAATCTTCTTTTTTCCGTTTTTTTTTACTTTGCCGATTTGTCACGCTTAGCTACTTCGACGGAAAAATCTGAAAAAATTCTCCAATATGTCCGGTACCGTGCAGAATATGTCAGAATTTATTTGGATTTTTTACGCCTCAATAAATGGGGAAAAAGGGCCAAAAACCTGTTTTTTTAATTTTCCCCATAACTACCCTTCCTGTCAAAATTCAGGGTTAAAAATTTGTACACATCAATCGCCGAGCATTATCTATCAAATGAGACCGTCCCCATTGAAATCGGTTGAAGGGCACTTTTGACCCCCTTATCCTGCTATACCCTTTCTCAAAATCCCTGGTTTTGGCGTGCTAGAGGATAGGCCTTGTAGCGCGTGACATGCAGCCGTATTCTGATTGGCTCGCTTTTCCCCCACCGAGCGGCAACCAAGCCGCCGCGAGCTATCCCCACTCCTACCTGAGCTGTCACCTACCTCTTTCTCTCTCCGGACTTGGAACCGTTAACACGTATCCGCTGTGAGTACCTTTTCTTTTACATCGCCCTCGTTTACCGACCGCTAAAAAATAGTTCACTTGTTTATCTACTACGTAATAGTCTTCTGCTGTACCATATCAATCAATTTGGACAATAATAATTACGAATTTAGTAACAATCGCGAAATAACTACGACGCAATTGGTGACGTCACTGACCTCTCGCGACATTTACGCGGTGCTTTTCTCGTCTACAACATTAGTACTTCTTCTATAGCTTCGTATTTCGATTTTATTGACGAAGACCGCGATTATTGTTGCTCTGAAACGTGATTATACGGAATTATTGTACTTTTACGCAATTATTTAATAGTTTGCTCGTGTGTGCTTGCAGGACTCGGAGTATCCTTTGAACGACCTTCCGGGCTGGCACGATCGGACACGTGCACGGTGGAGCAACAAAACGTAAGATATTACGACGCCATACGCAAGTAACATTTTCATTTACTTCGGGTCTTCGCGATATTTTGTTTGAATTTATACAATATTCATATTAATTGATATCGAGTCGTACATCCGACGAATAGAATTTACATTTCTACGAATTAATACGGTTCTACGGAAACATGCAACGATTGAAATCTTTCGGGATTATTTGAAACCTCTTACAATATACGAGTATTCAGTCAATATTTACAATACGATAGTCGACTTCCAAGAAAGCTGCTCCTTATTCTGACAGTGTTTACCAATTCGCGGTGTTAAATTTCGACGGCTACAATTCTATGCTACAAATAAATCGCGATTCGTTTTTACTTGGTATTTACATGTTACGACTTATCCTTCCGTTTTGAGACGCTGCAATGGATTTACATAGGTTTCAGGGCATAAGTATAGAAGTAAATAAAAATCGTATTTGCCGATGTAGGGTGTTAAGGTCCTGCGTTAGATTCGTCCGTAATTTCTATAAAGATTTTCGTGAATTTATCGAAGGGGGTTAGTGTTCATATGTAATAGGGAATAAGCATGACTAATCTTATAACTTTAACAGTGGCAGCTCGCAGTATTTATTGTTTATACATTTAATTAATAGTGTATTGTATTACACAAAGAACATGACGAATCAATGAGTAAGACATAATTTTTAAGCAGTATTTCTTGAAGCAAGCACTTGATTTGATATGAAAAAGAAAAACATGGTTGTTTGATTTTCTTGTGTTCCCCACCCCACCCTTTTATTTTCAGCAAAATTTGTGGCCGAGCGCAATGCGGTCTAGAGTCAGTGCTTGTTTCGTATTATATTAATATTTATATCTGTATATATTTATTACTCAATATTTTTTCAATTTATAAGAAATTCACGCGACATAGAGTCAGTGTTTGCAACCCGCTATTATAATTATTAATATCTTTTGAATAATTATTAAAAATATTAAGAATTCTATTCTCCGCGAAAGTAGAGTCAAAATTGTTCGCCGGAAATGATTCTCGGTCGCGGTAGCTTCCTTATTATATTTAAATTGATCGTACTGGAAGTAGAGACAGTGCATCGAGCAGCAGCTGTGGAAAGGACTTCCATCGGGCAAGGCTTCACGAATTTTAAAAGTAAGTATAAGATGCTCGAGAAATGAAATTTTTTAATTAAAAAATATGTATATAAACTAACCAAAATGTTAATTTGTTTGTTACAGAACAGTCAAATGACGGGATGGTTGAGCAGCGACAATCATTCCTTGGCGATGGGCAAAGTCTGTGAAGGTAAGTTGAAATTTTATTCCGCACACTCGTCATAACTTTGATATTTGCCAATTCCCTTGCAAACTTAACTTTGTTCTCTCCATCAATTTAATTAACGTAAATAAAGTATTAATTAGCTTTTGCAGTTCTCATAGAATACTTGCAACATTTTTATGCTAAATAAAAAATTAGCTGAATTTTCAAGTTTTCAGAGAGCAAATATTTTATATTTTGCGTTTTATTTTTGTTACAGACTTTGTCCGAATTCGTGAGGCATCGCTGGAGTGTTTGTTTCGCATTTTATATATACTTTAATAAGTGTTAAATTTCTAGTAATTTTACGCGAAAGTAGAGTCAGTGTTTGCTTCGTATTTCATATTATACACTTCAATTTATAACTTTACGCGAAAGTAGAGTCAGTGTTTGCTTCGTATTTCATATTATACACTTAAATTTATAACTTCACGCGAAAGTAGAGTCAAATTGTTCGCCGAAAATAATTCTCTGTCGCAAATTGTCTTTTTTTCAATTATACCGCGCCGGAAGTAGAGTCACTGCAACAGGAGCAGCTGTGGAAAGGATTTCCATCGGGCAAGGCTTCACGAATTTAAAAAGTAAGTATCACATGATCGAGAAATAAAAATTCACAGTCGAGAAATACAAAGATGGCTTATACTAATGAAAATGTTAATTTTTTTGTTACAGAACAGTCAAATGACGGGATGGTTGAACGGCGACAATCACTCCCAGGCGAAGGGCAAATCTTTTATAGGTGAGCTGAAATTTTAATTCGCATGTAACCCGCAATTTTTCCCCCAGTTTCAGTTGCTACTTGAAAATTTTCTCCAAAACGTCCTTACAAGTTTTATATCAAATTTCCATACCCTTACATTGTATGTTCTAACAATAAAATAAATAAAAATTAAAAATTTCCCAACATGAAATTTTCAGGGAATAAGTATTTAAGATGTGCATCTTATTTTTGTTACAGACTTTGCTCGAATTCGTGAGGCATCGCTGTACCCTATGAAACTGCGATGCACCTTCCGCCTTGAAGGTGAGTAACGTAAACACAGAGATGTTTTATTTCTACGTACTTGTCGGAAAGTTTCGATACATAGTTCGATATATAACTTCTCCTTGAATTCTCAATTCTGAAAATCATTCATAAACTAATCATTCTTACGATCTACTCTTAACGTTTCTTGATATATAATTACGACTTTTTTTCATCCGCTGTTTTCAAAATTCAATTAGCTTTCTTTGTAAAATCGGAACGGAAGGCAGTTTAACGTTCTACGAACGGTGCCTCCTGCAATGCGAAATGCTTTGTTTTGTTTAGACCTTGGACATTCCTTGAGATGACCTGAGGACAACCTTGATAACAGCGGCGGAGACAACACTGGCAGAGACAGCAGCGGCAGAGATTCTAAGGTAATCAATGGTATTCTGGTGTCTCGACACTGGTGAGTCAAAAACTTTAACTGTCCCTCCGGTCTCCAAACCATGCCGTAGGACGAAAGGTCCGAAGCGGCACTGGAGATTGGTTGTATTGTTCTATAAAGCGAGCATAGTGAACACGAGTAATTTAAAAATTACTCGTGAGTAGAAACTGTTATATATTTTCCTTGTGTACTGTCATGTATATCGTAGCTTAGGACAGGGCCTTCTTGTAGCGCGATTTTTGCATTATTTACATGAATGTAATCATGAAATTTACAGTTAGCGTTGCGAATTTATCAACACAAATGAACAGTTGACGAGTATTGTGCGTTCTTTATATTCACTGGAAAAATATTCTTATAACAAAATTTGTTATAAGATCGCGGCTAATTGCTTTCTTCGAGACGATTTATGTTTTAAAATAGATCGCTCGATTTGTGCTTTTGATAGACGAAATTTCGGAAGTTTGTAAATTTGTTTCGCGTCGTTTCAATAACAATTATTGTATTATCTACAAGAAGGCAATTCGCGACGGGTAGATCTCGAAGTCAGAGTGACAGTTAATACATTTCCCTGTTAAAATTCTTCCCCTGATGACGAGATCTCCCGGTTTTCAATATTCATTTTCAATTCAAAGTAAATTTTGCATATTTACAAATATATAAAGTAGAGTATTTTGTTTCTATAGAGTTCACTTTTTCAATTAAAATTCTCTTTGCTTGAACAAATATGAAAGTCGAGTCACTTGCTTAAATAAATATAAAAGTTGTTACGAACGGCGTATTATTCGAACGTCCCGTCCGTCGTCGAGCGGGTGCCGACGGATGGTAGATTCCGTGCGTAACGGCCAAGACGAAAACGAATCGCGCGCGGGTTTCCGCGGTTGACTCTATTTGAAAATTTTGTAGCTCTCCCCAGCCTAAGGCGAGGAGAGGACAGGATGGATGGGTCGATCTGTTAAGACCTATACAGGTCTGGCTTAATCGAAATCTAAAGGATAAGGATATTGAATAATAGAACTGAATCTCACAATGTTATAATGGGTAAAAGCAATGTGTATTCAAATTTAAACAAAGAAACGTTACAAACGGTAATGAAATGGATTATAATATCGGCTAAGTTGGATATGAAATAATTGATTTTGAATAGATATATGTACGTTAACAATTTATTGGTGGTGAAGCTGGCTCGAAATCGAGTGATTATGATCCAATCGAATCTATCTTTCGTTTCCGAAACAACCTCCCATTTACAGGCAAAATGTATATTTTAAAATAGTCCAACGGTAGAGAAACTCACTAATGAGACGGCGGTTTACAATAGAATGTGACCAGATAATTATGGTAATGGCAAATTAGAACTCACCCTGGATTTTGAGATGATACAAATATACGATGATAATTGCGGTTTGTGTTATCTTTTACTCTCGTCGAGATTAACTCGGAGTTCAAGTGGCTGCACAGAAGAGTGGATGGATTAGAACTGCACCTTTTCGAATTTACCTATTCTAATGATTCTATAGATCATGCAATACTAAAATATACGGTTAACGAATCTTATAAGTAGGTTTTACAATACAATTCTCGCACGAAACTCTGAGTCTTTCGGAACTACAGCGTTACCGAACTACGCTCACGGAGAATCTAGGATTCTCTCACGGTTTCGCGGGTTAACAATCACGCACCTCGCGACTTTACGATTGAAAACCAAGAGATTTATTTGTTTAACGAGGATTATAAAGTCCGTTACCGCGTATCGAACTATTGAAGTTATTCGCGTATAACCTAAGCTTAACTAAACCCTCGGACTATGCCTACGCACCTCGCGACTTTCCAGACGATAGTGACGAGTTGAGCTCGTCTTTGGCCTCACAAGGGTGGGCCCTAGGTGGAGGTGGTAGCCACGTTCCGTGGTCACGTTTTGCTAAGGTTAACAATTTTGGGTGCTAGTCTCCATCCTCCCTTCCGTCCGAGCCCCACACATCAGCCGCTGCTGATTTGCCTCGCAATTCCTGGGACCGGAGGACATACGTGACTCGAAACGACCTTTGTCAGCAGAGCAGCCGGATGTGCATTTCTTTCGTTATAGAGAATCTCAAACGATATCGTAATGCAGTTAGAGAGAACTCTGAATGCATAAGCATTGCTGCATCATCGGAATCGGAGAACAATTATTAACGTTCTGCGTATTTGCCGAAGGAATTTCAATCATTGGCAAATGCGCAGGCAATGAACTCAAAAGAAAAAGAATTTTAGTCCCCGGGACGTAACATCCCTCCCCCCTTAGAATGAACATCGTTCCCGATGTTTCTACGGTAATACGTGCGCACGCAAGCGTTCTGAGACCTCGTCCTCGAGACTCAGCCATATGGGCACTCGGAGATCCTGTCGTAGCGCATCCATACGCGGGAAATAGTACAGACATACAGGTGGTCTATGCTGCCTTGCGGTAGTGCTATCCAATCCCTCCTTGAGTCCATTATCGTGGGTTGTTTTGATGTTCGCAATGCCCTGGGTGTGACTTCAGTTGTACCAAACGTCACGAAGGCAACGTTTTTCCGCTGATTGCTGAAGCATCGCCACGTGGGTGGATCCACAGGATGCAGAGGACTTCAATATATCGTTCCCTGTTTGGTGTAAGGTGCTGGCCTCGCCACATAATATCAGCCTGACCTGGTCTCAGAGCTTGTCGATGCCATATTTTCCCTGTCGTTATTGTACAGATTAGTTACGGGTTTCAATAACTAACATTTCATTATAACAGAATAGGTGAAGAAGACAAACGGAAGAATCAAGAATATATATAAGAGGAAACAGAAGAGGTATAGCAATTGAGATAAAATCTTGGTCCACCAGTGGTTTCTGGTTAGATGCTGTGATATCTTTCGAATTAGTTTCATTTATCTCATTTTCCGGGTTTGGAGGTATTTTCCAAATGGTGATTCCTCAACTCGTTCAGTCGGCTTCCAGATTGTATAAGGGCTGTCCAGCAACCTGATAGCTTGGCCTTAACGGAGTGTCGGACGCCAGATCGCTGTGTATGGTCGATGATTGAATTCCGTATAAAGTTGTCTTCAGACGTTTTCTTCCCCACTGTTAGGATGTATATATTTGGGATCTGGTCCCGCATGATTTGTGTATCATCGTAAAAACTCTGTAGGTCGCTCTGAATTATGTGAGTTAGGTTTTTGGCGATTCGTGTAAGCAAGTTTTGGTCCTGATATGGTGTGTCTATTTCCGCATTGAAACATTCGGCATTGTCTTCCGTGAAGGATCTGAGGATGTGGGGCTTGCTGATCCGGTGACTCCAAAGAATACGCTTCTATGAACTAAGGAACGAAGTACATAGTCTATGTGTGCTATTACAATTTCTTAAAATGTTTCTCTCGTTTCCGCGTACAAGTCTAGGTTTCTCGAATCCTATTTCCCAAATAACAAGGTTGAGTAAGATGTCACAATGATCGCATATCGGCAAACATAAACATTCGTCGTCCAATGATCGTAATTCCAAGGAATGTCTAAAGCTTAACAAGAAGTATTAATATGTAAGTATCCATTCTCCAATTTGTTTGTTGTTCCAGGTCCAGGGTGAAGGAAAAAAAAAATTCTTAATTAGGTGTGAGTTCTAATTTATCTGTATGTTTAACGAATCTTTTCCCATCATTATCTTCTAGTATGACGTTATTATGTTCTAAAATTCCAACAATTTTATATGGTCCGTGATATCGTTTACTGAATTTTCCTTGTCTTGGTTGTACTAGAACGCGTGCCATATCTCCGATTCTTCCTTGAAACGGTTTGGCTTTTTGGTCGTAGTAAAATTTTGAAGTGTGCTTTGCAGATATTAAATTTTTGCCCGCTAATACTTGCATTTCCGTTAATCTAACTATTAGGTCGCGAAGATACGAGTTATAAGTCGGCAATTCTTCTTCGGTTGGCAAAGTACTAGGAAATCTAGCTAATTTGCCAAATACCAATTCGTAAGGAGTAAAATTTGTAGCTTCATGAACCGAAGTGTTATACGAAAACATTGCAAAGGGAACTAAACGATCCCAGTCGTCGAAATCATCTAAATAGTGTTTTATATAATCTGTCAATACTATGTGACTTCTCTCTAATGCACCGTTTGATTGTGGTCTATAGCTTGATGTGGTTACGTGATCCATTCTAAATAATTTTGCCATTTCCCCGAGAAGTTTGTTTACGAAGCTAGTGCCTCTATCCGTTAATATAACGCGTGGCGCTCCAAACTGAAGAATTAGTGTTTCTACTATGGCGTGTGCTATTGTGTCTGCTTTAATATCCGGAACAGGTATGGCTAGACAGTATTTAGTTAAATTATCTTGCATGGTGAGTATGTGACGATTGCCATTAGGAGTAATAGGTAACGGTCCCACGGTATCTAAGGATACTTTAACAAATGGTTCTAACGGGGTATCTGTAATTAACATCGGCTCCCTTGTTGTAGCACGTACTATCTTGTTTTCCTGACAGCTACTGCAGGTCCTTATAAAATTTTGAATATCGTTCCTCATTCCTGGCCAATAAAATCTTTCTCGAATTCTCTGATAAGTTTTCGTAATTCCCTTATGTCCACCTACCAAACTACCGTGATATTCGGAAATTATTTCCGATCGGAGTTCTTCAGGTGGCACTTGAATTGTACCATTGCAAATAATTATGTCGATATCGGTTTCACCAAAGGTATTCATTAATAAATCTATCAATGTACCTTGAGATAGTGTACCGATTGGATCTCCTGATTTCGAAATTTTGAGTGATTTTATGCCCACTTTTATTAATGATTTCTTTAAATTTTCCAATCCTATTTTTACTTGATCTATATCCAAAGTATCGAAATGGTTCTTTTGAATAACCACACTAAAAATTCTGTGCTTTCCTCGTGTCGTGATGAGAATTTGACCTACCCTTGGTTTCATTTCTCGGAGATTTTCAATGCTTATAGCCCCTATGTCTACGAGTAATCTTCCTATAGGGTTGACAAGTTCACAGTCCGACGAAATGAAATGCACGTAATTTTCAGTGGTTGCAGTTAAGTTGTCTCTACTAAAACTCAACAGTTTTGACGTTCTTCGAGGAAGATTTAATGGTGAGGTTGTTTCTATATCAGGTGGTATATCTTCTGTTATCCTAATGCCGGCATAGTAAGGTTCATTCGGAATTTCAGCTGATGAGACCTTTGGTTCCTCCTTTCCAGCGGACACTTCTTGAGGTACGGAAAAGGTGTGATATGAGGGACGGGGTGTAGATAAGGCTAGTGGTCGGCGTAATGGCATAGGAGTAGGAAACACAGATCTACGCGGTTGCCAGTGAATTTTCGTTTGTTCATTCTGTCTTTCTGATGTGTCATAACGGTTTAATAGCCCCTTAATTCGTCTATCCAGTTCTTCATCGTCAATTTCTTCCTCATTACTGTCGTTTGTTGCGTCTGATTGAGATTGTTCCAGAGTAAGGTTACGTTGTTGCAAAGATTCGTCAAATTTGGCAAATGAATTTTGTAATTCCTGTAAGTCGATTGGCTGATCTGAAGTATCAATAAAAACGTCGTCGTCACTGTTGTCTAGAGGTGGTTGTACTTCTACTATAATATTGTCCGGTAAATTTCTCATATTATTATCAGCTTCGTCTGTCTTTTCCTCCCGAATGGGTTCCAATTGTAAGTCAGTTTCACCTGGTTTTGATCTTCGCGGGGTAACTAAAGACTTCGGAGGTAAATCTAGGCTAGGTAAAGTACTTTTCCGTTTGCGTAATATTGGTGGTATAACAGTTTCTGTGTCAGTCTCGTCGGTGTCTTTATCGTCTGTTATTGTCGGTGAAGTAGTTGGTCTCAGTTTCTGTCGAGTACGTAGTGCAATCGAATCGGGATTTATGGGGTTTTTGGGCTTATTCTTAGAGCCAACTGGTCGACCAGGTCCCTTAGGAATTTCAGAATTGGTGGTCGTTGGTTTTGAACATGCCGCCCATTTCTGGATCGGGAAAATCTGTATGGAATCGGAGTCGGAATCGGAAAAATTGTCCGTGGATGAAGTATCGGAAGGGTTTACTGGATTACGAGATAGTGCATCTGCGTTTACATTTAGGCGACCCGGTTTATGAACAAAGTTGTATTCGTAATCTCGCAATTTTAATCTCCAACGGATTAGCCTCTGACCTGGATCCTTTATTGAATCTATCCACTTTAGTGGTTCATGATCGCTGAATAAAGTAAATTTTCTGCCATATAGGTACGGCCTAAAATGCAAAACTGAGTATAGAACTGCCAAGCATTCTTTCTCAGTAGTGGAGTAATTTTGTTCCGGTTTGGTTAAATTTCTGGAAAGGTAAGCTACTGGCAAATCGTGGCCATCAACTTCTTGAGATAAAACGGCACCTATTGCAAAGTCAGATGCATCCGTCGTAAGTGTAAATGGTTTATCAAAATTCGGATACTGGAGGATTGGAAACTCGCACAGCGCCTTGCGCAGCTCACGAAAACTACGCTTCTGTTCCATTCCCCATTCAAATTTGGTGTCCTTTTTCAAAAGTGCTGTTAACGGTTTGGCCTTCGCAGCGAAATCTCTTATGAAGCGCCGATAGTAACCAGCAAGTCCTAGGAACTGCCTAATGTTTTTCTGATTCTGGGGTTTCGGAAATTTTCTGACTGCCTTTATTTTCCTGGGATCTGGTTTTACCCCTTTTCGACTAATTACGTGTCCTAAATAAGATACTTCTGTTTTCAAGAATTCGCACTTGTCCGGTTGCAATGTTAATTTAGCATCGGTCAATTTAGTCAACAAGCGGCGAATCTTTTTCCCGTGTTCTTCTAGAGTTTTAGCGTAAATAACTATGTCGTCCAAATACACGAATAATTCTACCCCTTGCAATCCGCGCAGTACTTGATCCATAAGTCTTTGAAAAGTAGCTGGAGCATTTTTCAGACCCTCTGGCATTCGAATGTATTCGTAATGGCCATTTGGTGTGGAAAATGCCGTTTTCTGTCTGTCACGTGGGTCCATTTCAATTTGTTGGAACCCACTTGCCAAATCAAAGGTTGTAAAATATCTAGCTTCACCCAAATGATCCAAAATATCTGTTATGTTCGGTAGTGGGTACGCATCACCAACGGTTTTCTCATTTAACTTTCGAAAATCAATTACCATTCGCCACCTGGGATTGCCCTGGGAATCAGGTTTCTTTGTTACGATCCAAAGTGGAGAATTGTATGGAGACTTTGAAGGCGTAATTATCCCACTATTTAATTTTGAAGAAATTTGGTTTTCTATTTCAGTTTTATGAACCGGTGGAAATCTGTACTGTCGGGTATTTATGGGTAAATCGTCAGTTGTGTGTATTCTGTGTTGAATTAAGGGAGTTGCCTCTAATTTGTCACCCGGTAAATGAAAGCAATCAGGAAACTCTTCTATCAAATCTATTACATGTTCCCGTTCTTCTATATTCAAATGACTCAAACGTAACTTGTCTAAGATTCTGGAGACTCTGTCGCCGTAATGTTTCGTTTCTATATATTCCGAATCAGAATCTGTTTCTAAGTGTTTATCTTCTTCTGGGAAATTATGATATTCAAACGGATAAATTTCTTGTGGAGGAACTTCTAACTCAATATCTTTTTCAAGGGTATTTATGGCTAACACATGGCATACGCCTTGATTTACGCTAACTGCTGCTTCCCCGATGTATATACCCGCTTTAGTCGATAATTTAGGTAAATAACCTTCTAATAATTCTGGATTGATGACATCGATAGCGACTGCTTGACGAGTACGGGCTTTCAACAAAAGTATACGCGGTTTAAAATTTCGCGGTTTATACGTGTTTGGTTTTTCTCCGATAAATCTAAAAGGTTTTATGGGTTCTGATTTGGTTACTAGTGTATTACGAGCAAAAGATATTTCGGCCTGTTCTTGGCGCAAAAATTCCTTTCCTAGAATTCCGTCACTTTTAAGAGGGAAAGACGATTTTACCGCATGAAATTTCACAGGTTGCCCCAAAAGCGTGACTGTGGTTGTACCAATTGTTTCTAGGCTTTCCGGTGTTATCCCGGCTATTGTAATGGATTCATGCAATTCTACAATCTGGTCTACATGTAGAGCGTTTACTTTAATTAAATTTATGTCCGACCCGGTATCTACTAAGAGGCGAGCGAAACCATCGCGGAACTCCTTAGCTTGCATTTCTACGAGCGGTGACTCCCGCTGACGCGAGTAAGAGAAGTAGGTTCGTTGCCTTCCAAGGTCCCGGCCTTGCTGCGACGCTCTCGGCTCGGATAACTCGCCGTCGCGCCTCTCCAGCGAGTCATTTCGGAGTTTAAATTCGTATTTTCGAATCGATTCGGCGATTCGGATCGAGGTTGATTAGATTTATAGTTCGGCGAATTTGGTCTAAATTCACTTTTCCGTGACGGAGGGGATTCTTCGCGAAATTGTATAGATTTCCGAAATGGGGAAGGTGATCTTGGTTCGCGTTTGTATGGGGAAAATGGAGGAGGTTCGATTGGTAAAGGTTGGTTTTGTGGTGTAACGTTGTGCGGGCTCGGCATGGAGTTATGACTGGTATTCGGGTAGGGGTACATAGGATTGTAAGGCATAGGAGGACCAAAATAATAAGGGTAGTACGGCGGATATGGTGGATATGGTAGGAATTGGTACTTGTATGGATCTGGTGGCACAGGTTCGCGAGCAGCTGATTTCAAAATGCTAATGGGTGGTGTCGACCGATTTGCAGGCCCTGGGGTAGGACTAGGACTCCTTGATTCTTGGTCGCGATAATTCTTGTGCCGATAACGTGATTCTATAGGCTTCGAATTTATTTCTGAATCTGGATTTGAATCGCGAGATAGCATTAACCGAGTAGGTCCGAACCCCGGAATTACCCCTGTTTTCATGCGTGACTCTAGCATTGAAGCAATCTTTACCGCGCTATCTAAGGTTTTGGGTTCGCGCGTAGCAACAGACAAAGCTATTTCGTCCGGCAGCCCTCGAATAAATGCTTCTAATGCACTTTCCTCGACAAGCGTCATCATCCGCTCAGCGTCACATCCATATTTATCTTCTAATGCAGTGCGAGCACCATTTACCAGAATATTTAATCTGTCGGAAAAATCGTTCACGGATTCGCCCCTGTTCATTCGGATACTTTCTATTTCGCGATTGTAATATGAATAACCTTTCCCAGGCGCGAATCTTTCCTTTAGGTGTTTAACCAAATCATCTACTTTCCTGAATGTTCTTCCCCAAGTGCTATCTCTAGCAGCCCCTTGCAATTTGCCTAGTACTGCCCTAAGGAACGATCCCTCTAATGCCGGTGGTACGAAAACTGACCCATTATGTACGTCTTGAAGAAAATTCTTAAGAGGGATATTTTTGCCATCAAAATACGGTATATTTTGTTGCAGGTTATTAAATCGAAAAAACCCTTGGTACTTAAACAATATATATATATTTAACACAGGTTTTACAAACTAAATGATATCAAAGTATGTGTACTAAATAAGACAAAATAACTAAACTCAAATCTTTTGCTTTAAACAAGACTACGCTCTCTCACACCTTTCCTTTCTGACTAGCACGAGGCTTCTGCCTTCTTCGCTTCACTTTTTCTTCCACTCGCTCATACATTCACTCTCGTAGATAATGCAGGGAGTGATTATACTCCCAACATATTTAACGTGCTATTTTGTACCGCGAAGCATTCTGCCATAGATGTCATTATAGAATTAGTAATATTTAAATCTTCGGCGAATGCGCTTGCCGCATTAGTCGCGTTCGCGCTCCGAGCTGCGTTTCCATTCGGATTCATTTTCAACAATATGTATATAGTTATGTATGGTTTGCAAAAGAAAGGATCAATATATATATATATATATATATATATATATATGCGTGTGTAATATATGAGAACAAGGATTGAATTCGGTGCTAAGAGATTATTTTTTTTTTTTTTTTTTTTTTTTATAATACCAAAGATTCTGACGTTGTCAATGTACAATCCTTCTTCCCAGTAGGTAACAAAACATCAATGCAATAGATCACAATTCAAGAGAAATTATTCGCATAAATAGCAACAATATATCAAATACACAAATATTAAAATATCAAACAGATAAATGTCATCAAAGCAATATATAATAGTAGACCAGAAATCAATTCGTAAAAATACAGAAAATTCAGTAAAATAATATTTTACGATATCATGGAACAATTAATGAAACGAAATTTAAATTATAAATAGAGAGCTTCTGGACCGAAGGTGGAAGAAGAGAAAAATACATAAAACAATTTCCTTTAAATCAAAAATCTAAATTGAAAAATCTTAAATCAATAATCCTTATCAGATTTAAATCTCGATTTAACAGATCTATCCCACTTCTGACACCAGTTTTAGCTGTTACGAACGGCGTATTATTCGAACGTCCCGTCCGTCGTCGAGCGGGTGCCGACGGATGGTAGATTCCGTGCGTAACGGCCAAGACGAAAACGAATCGCGCGCGGGTTTCCGCGGTTGACTCTATTTGAAAATTTTGTAGCTCTCCCCAGCTTAAGGCGAGGAGAGGACAGGATGGATGGGTCGATCTGTTAAGACCTATACAGGTCTGGCTTAATCGAAATCTAAAGGATAAGGATATTGAATAATAGAACTGAATCTCACAATGTTATAATGGGTAAAAGCAATGTGTATTCAAATTTAAACAAAGAAACGTTACAAACGGTAATGAAATGGATTATAATATCGGCTAAGTTGGATATAAAATAATTGATTTTGAATAGATATATGTACGTTAACAATTTATTGGTGGTGAAGCTGGCTCGAAATCGAGTGATTATGATCCAATCGAATCTATCTTTCGTTTCCGAAACAACCTCCCATTTACAGGCAAAATGTATATTTTAAAATAGTCCAACGGTAGAGAAACTCACTAATGAGACGGCGGTTTACAATAGAATGTGACCAGATAATTATGGTAATGGCAAATTAGAACTCACCCTGGATTTTGAGATGATACAAATATACGATGATAATTGCGGTTTGTGTTATCTTTTACTCTCGTCGAGATTAACTCGGAGTTCAAGTGGCTGCACAGAAGAGTGGATGGATTAGAACTGCACCTTTTCGAATTTACCTATTCTAATGATTCTATAGATCATGCAATACTAAAATATACGGTTAACGAATCTTATAAGTAGGTTTTACAATACAATTCTCGCACGAAACTCTGAGTCTTTCGGAACTACAGCGTTACCGAACTACGCTCACGGAGAATCTAGGATTCTCTCACGGTTTCGCGGGTTAACAATCACGCACCTCGCGACTTTACGATTGAAAACCAAGAGATTTATTTGTTTAACGAGGATTATAAAGTCCGTTACCGCGTATCGAACTATTGAAGTTATTCGCGTATAACCTAAGCTTAACTAAACCCTCGGACTATGCCTACGCACCTCGCGACTTTCCAGACGATAGTGACGAGTTGAGCTCGTCTTTGGCCTCACAAGGGTGGGCCCTAGGTGGAGGTGGTAGCCACGTTCCGTGGTCACGTTTTGCTAAGGTTAACAATTTTGGGTGCTAGTCTCCATCCTCCCTTCCGTCCGAGCCCCACACATCAGCCGCTGCTGATTTGCCTCGCAATTCCTGGGACCGGAGGACATACGTGACTCGAAACGACCTTTGTCAGCAGAGCAGCCGGATGTGCATTTCTTTCGTTATAGAGAATCTCAAACGATATCGTAATGCAGTTAGAGAGAACTCTGAATGCATAAGCATTCCTGCATCATCGGAATCGGAGAACAATTATTAACGTTCTGCGTATTTGCCGAAGGAATTTCAATCATTGGCAAATGCGCAGGCAATGAACTCAAAAGAAAAAGAATTTTAGTCCCCGGGACGTAACAAAGTCGAGTCATTTGCTTCATTAAATATCAAATTCGAGTCACTTGCTGCAATTTTTCATAAATCAGACCGTTAGAATTCTACTAATCATCCTCTTAGCTAGGATTTTCAGCAAAAATACGCAGTGAGTACAAAGTTCTGCCGTGTTCACTCTAAGCCCGAACTCATTCGAGTGCCCAGGTGCACTTCGAATGGGTAAAGGCGGTGGGCACGGACTTTTTTTTGAAAAATCAGCGACTGACATTGCGGTGGCGAATCGTGCACGACGTAATTTCCACATGTGTGTGATGTGTGTTAGGCTGTGGATCTTGCGTCGCTTGAAATTTTCTCGTATCATAAAATAATTTATACAACCTTCAACAATACATTTTGCCTTATTCTCCTTTTCACTCTTACTACAACTCATCGATGTATATGGCATGCCAATGATGAAATTCTCTCTATCTGTGCAACATATGCCATATACATTGCCTCAAATATCAAACGATACAATGTCAAATATTTATAATTCTATAAACCTGTCAAATCGCGATAGAGTATTATAATGAAGTAACGCAATGGTCGCCACCCTTGTCAGTCGATTTCAGGAAATTGGTACGTACATTTTAGAGTATGAATGTTGTTTGCGAACTCGGGTGTCGGAGGAACCCCGGGGAGTCCTCTCTAGTTCAGACCCATGCACCCGGGTTCCTGATTCAGAACCGTGGAGTGATGTGTGTTTGTGTGATTTGTGTCGCGATTTGCATTTTTAAATATAGGTTTTAGGTACGTAGGTAGCATACCGTTCTTGAATGTGAGTTAAATATAAGCAGGAAGGGCCAGGAATTCAGGATATCACATTCTCTGTGTAGGTCGGGTAAAAGTGATATGCCTGGACCTGGGATCAAACTACGGTCAAACCGAGTGTTCCCCTCTTTTTGACCGTAGTTTCTAGTTTGTAAATTTTTTGCGCACGTGGTGAAACTCCCGGCGCGAGGTTCGAATACTTTGTCTTTTTTTATGAAAACTGTGCTACACGAGCAGCGAATACGCTCTGCACGCTCGTGGTGTGGTTTTCACTGTTGAATTTGATAATAGTAAGACTTTTATTGGTGCAAAGTATTCGAGCATTCTCTAGCGGCAGAAGAAGCGGCTAACAAGTGCCGAAGAGGCCCGACAAACTGTCACGAAGAGGGCTGCAGCGAATGGCTTTTCATCCTCGAATCCGTTTTGGGTTCTAGAATGGAAAGTCATTTTTAGTATTTGTTAATTCACTGTGCTCGCTTTCTGTATTTGTCCTCTGACGGCTGTAACATTCCCGTCCAACGAGCGCATCTTGGCTGCATGCGGTTTTTCATCGCGAAATTAGAGTTACGTATACCTTGCTCGATAGTGTTGCGAAATTAAGGTCACCCCGGATGGTACCCACGGGTTTGTTCGAATTAATTGGTAGTTGTTAGTGTTGCGATATGAATATACTCGGTTTTTTAATTATTAGAATATTATATTAAATTAGAGATAGAGTGGCGAGAGATATCGCCCGAGATGGCGAACGGGATCTTGCTTTAATTAGATGTTTAGAAGTAGCGTTGCGAATTGAAGCACGAAAAGTGACCGGTTTTTCTTTGAACAGTAATTCTTTAAAGTAGCGTTGCGATATAAAGCACGAAAAGTGCCCGGTTTGTCTTTGAATAATTAATTGTTGAAGTAGAGTTGCGACATAGCCCTTCGTCAAGGAGCACGGGAGTTTGTTTTAGTGGGTGTCCGGGAGTTTGCTCTTAATAAATTCTAAATTTGTGTTGCGAAATATGAATTATACGCGGTTTTCTTTTGAACAATCGCGAAACTAGCGTTGCGAAATAGAAAAGCAGCTGAGAGATGCGCATCTGCTGAGTCAGAGACTCAGCAATTGGAGTTGCAAAAATGCAACTCCCCATGGAGTGCCTCAGGAGGCCTGCTCCCAACGATAGCTTCTTTTTTTCCGGATAGGTAGTGTTGCGAATTCTGAGAGCCCCCGGAATGGCAGTAGGCGGGTTTTGAAGTAGCGTTGCGAACAATGAAAGCCTCGAAATGGCAGTACGCGATTGTTTATTAAATAATATTACGTATTTTTTTTTTTAAAATTCGTTTATTTTGACGTCACCATATAATAGCAATTAGCCTGATAAACGGCAGGCAAAATACAAATGGGCATGTATATGTAATGTGGCAGCATATTGCTGCTTCTCGAAACATAGTTTTAGCAGGGAGTGACAATGTAAATATATTTTTAGCGGGGTGAAAAAAAAAAAAAAAATATTACGTATGATAGCCATGGAATGGCAATAGGCGGGTTTTAAAGTAGCGTTGCGAAGAATGAGAGCCATGAAATGGCAATAGGCGGGTTTTGAGCTAGCGTTGCGAACAGTAAGAGCCTGAAATGGCACCGGTTTCTCGCGATTTTTATTGAAAGCGCCTCTTGGCTGCTCGATGATTTCGGGATTTTCAGCGCCTTTTGGCTGCTTCATGTCATGATTTTTGTATTGTTAATCAAGTGCTTGCAAATAGAAATACTGCTGCAAATGTATCTTTTAATACAAGAAATTTTGAGGATTTATGTAGAATTTTTGTCAAGAAATATTATGTATTGCCTATTGAGACCAATCAGTCAATGAGTTTCATCGCGGTCATTGAAACCACTCCGCAAATAAAAGTGCAAAAAGTTATATGCACATTTGATGACACAGATAGAAAATGAGTGTCAGTTAATTTAATAAAATTCGTGAAATAGGAAACACGCTGCTGGCTGTCATGGTTAAAGTTATTAATTTAATATTGTCTGGATTTTACTTGGATCGCGATGACATTTTTGTGAGAATACCGCGTCGACGTAGAGGTTTCGATGAATTCTCGCAAATTTCTTACAAAAATTACGGACCACGGGTTTTGCATACTTTTTTAATAGAATGAAAATAACAAACTTGCGCCCGAAACATATATATCGAAATTGCAGTGTGATAGACGGATGGCAAATACAGATAAGAAGTAAACGCGTCGCTTTTAGATATTTGCTTATTTATTTCACTAAATGGTAGAGTTATATTGTAGCAAAGGGGGAAGTCTGTCTTTATTTAACACTTTTCGCGTCGCGAATTAAAGAGTGATGCATTTATTTTTATGCTCGGATGATGGAAAGGTTTCAAATAATTTCGAATGCAACTGCGTCGAAATTAGCTTATTTCATTCAAGTAATTTATTTGATAGCAAATGATTGTGACATTGCACAATTTGCTAAATTGTCCATACTATTCAATTTGCGTTTGTCGACTCGATATGTAACTTCAAATTTTATATTTGCTTTTTTAAATTTCTGATCATTCTTTATCGTAAAGTTTACAACATTTGCATTTCCTACAATTTTTAATAAATTATGCTTCATTTGATTTTCGTAAATTTCGATACTCGTCTGTTACAATATTCAAGGGTCGGTGATATTTCGTTTTATGTTGCGCGTTTTGGGCAAAATTAATGAGAGTTTGTTGCAGAAGACGGAATACTAATAATGGATATTTAGAGGAAATGAATTGGACCATGCCCATGGAAATTAAGAGAGACAGGCGTCCAGAGACGCTGGGGGAATCCTCAGTGTAATGACATTTTACTAACAAATGAGTTTTTATTGCAGGAGTTGCATGAATCGAATCACATCGAAGGGAGTTCGATGGATATTTCTCGGTGACATCTTGTGTTGCAAATTGTGTGTTAGGTTTGCAGATATTTCTTCTGAAAATTTGTTACGATCATGTGATGACCATTTCTTAATGGTTTCGTTGTTAATGGTTTCGATACGTTTGATTTTTGGATCAAAGTATCGTCTGTATTGTTTTCGAAGTCTGATTCATGAGATAATTGTTGTCCGACTTTCTTCATTCTTGAAGCAATACGATGTTTCTCTTCATTCTGCTTCAAGCAGAATGCATTTTTCATTTTCTGGCCAAGAGGTTTGCTTTCTGCTATGCAGATAAGCAATCAGGCAATATTTTGCAAAGAAATCTTTGCTGTTAATTGGACAGGCTCAGATTGTGTTTGTATTTCCCCCGAGATAGGATGATTTTCACTGTGTACAAAAACTGCTCCCATATCGAAGGTAAGATTGATATTGCGGGCGGGCGATCAAATTGTAATTGTAATGGATTAGACTTTAAGACGTTCGTGGTATGTTGAGATTAAGATTATTCGTAAGGTTAATTTAATAAGGAATAAATTTCGCGTCAGCCCTTAAGCATTGGATGCTCGTCGCATCACGGTCGGGAATTTATTTCTCCCAGTGCGAGGTGGGTAACGAAAGTAAAGTAGAGCAAGAAATTTTGCCTGACATATTTTCCCGTTCATTTTGTCGTTCATGCCGTCGTTCATTCCGTCGTTCATGCCGTCGTTCATTCCGTCGTTCATTCCGTCGCTCATTCCGTCGTTTAAACCTGTAAAAATGATGGGAAAATGTTTCACGCGAAAGACAAAATGCGACGCCCGAACTACGAGCCCCATTGGTAATCATGAAAGGGAAATTATTTGTAACTTTCTACAAGTAGAACAATGAATAAACAGGTAGACGGTTAAAATCTTTCTATATATTGATTCTATATAGTCTAAGAAACATATATTCAAAGCATCCAAACAGTACAATTCGCCAATTTTTTGTTCTTCAAGTTTAAGTGAACTACGAGCCCCATTGTTAATCCTTTAAAGGAAATTATTTGTAAATTTCGAAAAGTAGAACAATGAATGGAACAGGTAGACGGTTGAAATCATTGTATATATTGCTTCTATATAGTCTAAGAAACATATATGCAAAGCATCCAAACAGTACAAGTCGCCAATTTTTTATTCTTCAAGTTTAAGTGAACAACGAGCCCCATTGATAATCATGAAAGGGAAATTATTTGTAAGTTTCTACAAGTAGAACAATGAATAGAACAGGTAGTCTGTTGAAATCTTTGTATATATTGCTTCTATATAGTCTAAGAAACATATATGCAAAGCGTCCAAACAGTACAATTCGCCAATTTTTTGTTCTTCAAGTTTAAGTGAACCACGAGCGCCATTGTTAATCCTTTAAAGGAAATTATTTGTAACTTTCTACAAGTAGAACAATGAATGGAACAGGTAGACGGTTGAAATCATTGTATATATTGCTTCCACATAGTCTATGAAACATATATGCAAAGCATCCAAACAGTACCATTCGCCAATTTATTATTCTTCAAGTTTACGTGAACTACGAGCCCCATTGATAATCATGAAAGGGAAATTATTTGTAAGTTTCTACAAGTAGAACAATGAATAGAACAGGTAGTCTGTTGAAATCTTTGTATATATTGCTTCTATATAGTCTAAGAAACATATATGCAAAGCGTCCAAACAGTACAATTCGCCAATTTTTTGTTCTTCAAGTTTAAGTGAACCACGAGCGCCATTGTTAATCCTTTAAAGGAAATTATTTGTAACTTTCTACAAGTAGAACAATGAATGGAACAGGTAGACGGTTGAAATCATTGTATTTATTGCTTCCACATAGTCTATGAAACATATATGCAAAGCGTCCAAACAGTACAATTCGCCAATTTTTTGTTCTTCAAGTTTAAGTGAACCACGAGCGCCATTGTTAATCCTTTAAAGGAAATTATTTGTAACTTTCTACAAGTAGAACAATGAATGGAACAGGTAGACGGTTGAAATCATTGTATATATTGCTTCCACATAGTCTATGAAACATATATGCAAAGCATCCAAACAGTACCATTCGCCAATTTATTATTCTTCAAGTTTAAGTGAACTACGAGCCCCATAGTTAATCCTTTATCGGAAATTATTTGTAAATTTCGACAAGTACAACAATGATTGGAACACGTAGACGGTTGAAATCTTTGTATATATTGCTGCCATATAGTCTAAGAAACATATATGCAAAGTATCCAAACAGTACAATTCGCCATTTTATTGTTCTTCAAGTTTACGTGAACAACGAGCCCCATTGTTAATCCATTAAAGGAAATTAGTTCTAAATTTCGACAAGTAAAACAATGATTGGAACACGTATACGGTTGAAATCTTTGTATATATTGCTTCCATATAGTCTAAGAAACATATATGCAAAGCATCCAAACAGTACCATTCGCCAATTTTTTGTTCTTCAAGTTTAAGTGAACAACGAGCCCCATTGATAATCATGAAAGGGAAATTATTTCTAACTTTCTAATAGTAGAACAATGAATGGAACAGGTAGACGGTTGAAATCTTTGTATATATTGCTGCCATATAGTCTAAGAAACATATATGCAAAGCATCCAAACAGTACAATTCGCCATTTTATTGTTCTTCAAGTTTACGTGAACAACGAGCCCCATTGTTAATCCATTAAAGGAAATTAGTTCTAAATTTCGACGAGTAAAACAATGATTGGAACACGTATACGGTTGAAATCAATGTATATATTGCTTCTATATAGTCTAAGAAACATATATGCATAGCATCCAAACAGTACAATTCGCCAATTTTTGTTCTTCAAGTTTAAGTGAACTACGAGCCCCATTGTCAATCCTTTAAAGGAAATTATTTGTAAATTTCGACATGTAGAACAGTGAATGGAACAGGTAGACGGTTGAAATCTTTATATACATTGCTTCTATATAGTCTAAGAAACCTATATGCAAAGCATCTAAACAGTACCATTCGCCAATTTTTTGTTCTTCAAGATTAAGTGAACAACGAGCCCCATTGATAATCATGAAACGGAAATTATTTGTAACTTTCTACAAGTAGAACAATGAATAGAACAGGTAGACGGTTGAAATCTTTGTATATGTTGCTTCTATATAGTCTAAGAAACCTATATGCAAAGCATCTAAACAGTAACATTCGCCAATTTTTTTGATCTTCAGGTTTAAGTGAACAACGAGCCCCATTGATAATCCTTTAGCGGAAATTATTTGTAAATTTCGACAAGTAGAACAATGATTGGAACACGTAGACGGTTGAAATCTTTGTATATATTGCTTACATATAGTCTAAGAAACATATATGCAAAGCATCCAAACAGTACGATTCGCCAATTTTTTTTGTTCTTCAAATTTAAGTGAACTACGAGCCCCATTGTTAATCCTTTAAAGGAAATTATTTGTAAATTTCGACAAGTAGAACAATGATTTGAACACGTAGACGGTTGAAATATTATTATATATTGCTTCTCTATAGTCTAAGAAACATATATGCATAGCATCCAAACAGTACAATTCGCGAATTTATTGGTCTTCAAGTTTAAGTGAACAACGAGCCCCATTGTTAATAATTTAAAGGAAATTATTTGTAACTTTCGACAAGTAGAACAATGAATGGAACAGGTAGACGGTTGAAATCATTGTATATATTGCTTCTAGATAGTCTAAGAAACATATATGCAAATCATCCAAACAGTACAATTCGCCAATTATTTGATCTTCAAGTTTAAGTGAACTACGAGCCCCATTGTTAATACTTTAACGGAAATTATTTGTAACTTGCGACAAGTAGAACAATGAATGGAACAGGTAGACGGTTGAAATCAATGTATATATTGCTTCTATATAGTCTAAGAAACATATATGCAAAGCATCCAAATAGTACAATTCGACAATTTTTTGCTCTTCAAGTTTAAGTGAACAATGAGCCCCAATGGTTAATCCTTTATCAGAAATTATTTGTAATTTTCGACAAGTAGAACAATGAATGGAACAGGTAGACGGTTGAAATCTAAGTGTATATTGCTTCTATATAATATAAGAAACATATATGCAAAGCATCCAAACAGAACAATTCGCCAATTATTTCATCTTCATGTTTAAGTGAACTACGAGCCCCATTGTTAATCCTTTAAAGGAAATTATTTGTAAATTTCGTCAAGTAGAACAATGAATGGAACAGGTAGACGGTTGAAATATTTGTATATATTGCTTCTATATAGTCTAAGAAACATATATGCAAAGCATCCAAACAGTACAATTCGCCAGTATATTGTTCTTCAAGTTTAAGTGAACTACGATCCCCATTGCTAATCCTTTAACGGAAATTATTTGTAAATTTCGGCAAGTAGAACAATGAATGGAACAGGTAGACGGTTGAAATCATTGTATATATTGCTTCCACATAGTCTATGAAACATATATGCAAAGCATCCAAACAGTACCATTCGCCAATTTATTATTCTTCAAGTTTACGTGAACTACGATCCCCATTGCTAATCATGAAAGGGAAATTATTTGTAAGTTTCTACAAGTAGAACAATGAATAGAACAGGTAGTCTGTTGAAATCTTTGTATATATTGCTTCTATATAGTCTAAGAAACATATATGCAAAGCGTCCAAACAGTACAATTCGCCAATTTTTTGTTCTTCAAGTTTAAGTGAACCACGAGCGCCATTGTTAATCCTTTAAAGGAAATTATTTGTAACTTTCTACAAGTAGAACAATGAATGGAACAGGTAGACGGTTGAAATCATTGTATTTATTGCTTCCACATAGTCTATGAAACATATATGCAAAGCGTCCAAACAGTACAATTCGCCAATTTTTTGTTCTTCAAGTTTAAGTGAACCACGAGCGCCATTGTTAATCCTTTAAAGGAAATTATTTGTAACTTTCTACAAGTAGAACAATGAATGGAACAGGTAGACGGTTGAAATCATTGTATATATTGCTTCCACATAGTCTATGAAACATATATGCAAAGCATCCAAACAGTACCATTCGCCAATTTATTATTCTTCAAGTTTAAGTGAACTACGAGCCCCATAGTTAATCCTTTATCGGAAATTATTTGTAAATTTCGACAAGTACAACAATGATTGGAACACGTAGACGGTTGAAATCTTTGTATATATTGCTGCCATATAGTCTAAGAAACATATATGCAAAGTATCCAAACAGTACAATTCGCCATTTTATTGTTCTTCAAGTTTACGTGAACAACGAGCCCCATTGTTAATCCATTAAAGGAAATTAGTTCTAAATTTCGACAAGTAAAACAATGATTGGAACACGTATACGGTTGAAATCTTTGTATATATTGCTTCCATATAGTCTAAGAAACATATATGCAAAGCATCCAAACAGTACCATTCGCCAATTTTTTGTTCTTCAAGTTTAAGTGAACAACGAGCCCCATTGATAATCATGAAAGGGAAATTATTTCTAACTTTCTAATAGTAGAACAATGAATGGAACAGGTAGACGGTTGAAATCTTTGTATATATTGCTGCCATATAGTCTAAGAAACATATATGCAAAGCATCCAAACAGTACAATTCGCCATTTTATTGTTCTTCAAGTTTACGTGAACAACGAGCCCCATTGTTAATCCATTAAAGGAAATTAGTTCTAAATTTCGACGAGTAAAACAATGATTGGAACACGTATACGGTTGAAATCAATGTATATATTGCTTCTATATAGTCTAAGAAACATATATGCATAGCATCCAAACAGTACAATTCGCCAATTTTTGTTCTTCAAGTTTAAGTGAACTACGAGCCCCATTGTCAATCCTTTAAAGGAAATTATTTGTAAATTTCGACATGTAGAACAGTGAATGGAACAGGTAGACGGTTGAAATCTTTATATACATTGCTTCTATATAGTCTAAGAAACCTATATGCAAAGCATCTAAACAGTACCATTCGCCAATTTTTTGTTCTTCAAGATTAAGTGAACAACGAGCCCCATTGATAATCATGAAACGGAAATTATTTGTAACTTTCTACAAGTAGAACAATGAATAGAACAGGTAGACGGTTGAAATCTTTGTATATGTTGCTTCTATATAGTCTAAGAAACCTATATGCAAAGCATCTAAACAGTAACATTCGCCAATTTTTTTGATCTTCAGGTTTAAGTGAACAACGAGCCCCATTGATAATCCTTTAGCGGAAATTATTTGTAAATTTCGACAAGTAGAACAATGATTGGAACACGTAGACGGTTGAAATCTTTGTATATATTGCTTACATATAGTCTAAGAAACATATATGCAAAGCATCCAAACAGTACGATTCGCCAATTTTTTTTGTTCTTCAAATTTAAGTGAACTACGAGCCCCATTGTTAATCCTTTAAAGGAAATTATTTGTAAATTTCGACAAGTAGAACAATGATTTGAACACGTAGACGGTTGAAATATTATTATATATTGCTTCTCTATAGTCTAAGAAACATATATGCATAGCATCCAAACAGTACAATTCGCGAATTTATTGGTCTTCAAGTTTAAGTGAACAACGAGCCCCATTGTTAATAATTTAAAGGAAATTATTTGTAACTTTCGACAAGTAGAACAATGAATGGAACAGGTAGACGGTTGAAATATTTGTATATATTGCTTCTATATAGTCTAAGAAACATATATGCAAAGCATCCAAACAGTACAATTCGCCAGTATATTGTTCTTCAAGTTTAAGTGAACTACGATCCCCATTGCTAATCCTTTAACGGAAATTATTTGTAAATTTCGGCAAGTAGAACAGTGAATGGAACAGGTAGACGGTTGAAATCATTGTATATATTGCTTCTATATAGTCTAAGAAACATATATGCAAAGCATCCAAACAGTACAATTCGCCAGTATATTGTTCTTCAAGTTTAAGTGAACTACGATCCCCATTGCTAATCCTTTAACGGAAATTATTTGTAAATTTCGGCAAGTAGAACAATGAATGGAACATGTAGACGGTTGAAATAATTGTATATATTGCTTCTATATAGTCTAAGAAACATATATGCAATGCTTCCAAACAGTACAATTAGCCAATTTTTTGTTCTTCAAGTTTAAGTGAACAACGAGCCCCATTGTTAATCCTTTAACGGAAATTAATTGTAACTTTCTACAAGTAGAACAATGAATGGAACAGGTAGACGGTTGAAATCATTGTATATATTGCTTCTATATAGTCTAAGAAACATATATGCAAAGCATCCAAACAGTACCATTCGCCAATTTTTTGTTCTTCAAGTTTAAGTGAACAACGAGCCCCATTGATAATCATGAAACGGAAATTATTTGTAAATTTCGACAAGTAGAACAATGAATGGAACAGGTAGACGGTTGAAATCTTTCTATATATTGCTTCTATATAGTCTAAGAAACATATATGCAAAGCATCCAAACAGTACAATTCGCCAATTTTTTGTTCTTCAAGTTTAAGTGAACTACGAGCCCCATTGTTAATCCTTTAAAGGAAATTATTTGTAACTTTCGACAGGTAGAACAATGAATGGAACAGGTAGACGGTTGAGATCTTTGTATATGTTGCTTCTATATAGTCTAAGAAACATATATGCAAAGCATCCAAACAGTACCATTCGCCAATTTTTTGTTCTTCAAGTTTAAGTGAACTACGAGCCCCATTGATAATCATGAAAGGGAAATTATTTGTAACTTTCTACAAGTAGAACAATGAATGGAACAGGTAGACGGCTGAAATCTTTGTATATATTGCTTCTATATAGTCTAAGACACATATATGCTAAGCATCCAAACAGTACAATTCGCCAATTTTTTGTTCTTCAAGATTAAGTGAACTACGAGCCCCATTGATAATCATGAATGGGAAATTATTTGTAACTTTCTACAAGTAGAACTACGAATGGAACAGGTAGACGGTTGAAATCATTGTATATAGTGCTTCTATATATTCTAAGAAACATATATGCAAAGCATCCAAACAGTACCATTCGCCAATTTTTTGTTCTTCAATTTTTGAGTGAACTACGAGCGCCATTGTTAATCCTTTACCGGAAATTATTTGTAACTTTCGACAAGTAGAACAGTGAATGGAAAAGGTAGACGGTTGAAATCATTGTATATATTGCTTCTATATAGTCTAAGAAACATATATGCAAAGCATCCAAACATTACAATTCGCCAGTATATTGTTCTTCAAGTTTAAGTGAACTACGATCCCCATTGCTAATCCTTTAACGGAAATTATTTGTAAATTTCGGCAAGTAGAACAATGAATGGAACAGGTAGACAGTTGAAATCATTGTATATATTGCTTCTATATAGTCTAAGAAACATATATGCAAAGCCTCCAAACAGTACCATTCGCCAATTTTTTGTTCTTCAATTTTTGAGTGAACTACGAGCCCCATTGTTAATCCTTTACCGGAAATTATTTGTAACTTTCGACAAGTAGAACATTGAATGGAAAAGGTAGACGGTTGAAATCATTGTATATATTGCTTCTATATAGTCTAAGAAACATATATGCAAAGCATCCAAACAGTAACATTCGCCAATTTTTTGTTCTTCAAGTTTAAGTGAACTACGATCCCCATTGCTAATCCTTTAACGGAAATTATTTGTAAATTTCGGCAAGTAGAACAATGAATGGAACAGGTAGACGGTTGAAATCATTGTATATATTGCTTCTATATAGTCTAAGAAACATATATGCAAAGCATCCAAACAGTACCATTCGCCAATTTTTTGTTCTTCAATTTTTGAGTGAACTACGAGCCCCATTGTTAATCCTTTACCGGAAATTATTTGTAACTTTCGACAAGTAGAACATTGAATGGAAAAGGTAGACGGTTGAAATCATTGTATATATTGCTTCTATATAGTCTAAGAAACATATATGCAAAGCATCCAAACAGTACAATTCGCCAGTATATTGTTCTTCAAGTTTAAGTGAACTACGATCCCCATTGCTAATCCTTTAACGGAAATTATTTGTAAATTTCGGCAAGTAGAACAATGAATGGAACATGTAGACGGTTGAAATCATTGTATATATTGCTTCTATATAGTCTAAGAAACATATATGCAATGCATCCAAACAGTACCATTAGCCAATTTTTTGTTCTTAAAGTTTAAGTGAACAACGAGCCCCATTGTTAATCCTCTAACGGAAATTAATTGTAACTTTCTACAAGTAGAACAATGAATGGAACAGGTAGACGGTTGGAATCATTGTATATATTGCTTCTATATAGTCTAAGAAACATATATGCAAAGCATCCAAACAGTACCATTCGCCAATTTTTTGTTCTTCAAGTTTAAGTGAACAACGAGCCCCATTGATAATCATGAAACGGAAATTATTTGTAAATTTCGACAAGTAGAAGAATGAATGGAACAGGTAGACGGTTGAAATCATTATATATATATTGCTTCTATATAGTCTAAGAAACATATATGCAAAGCATCCAAACAGTACAATTCGCCAATTTTTTGTTCTTCAAGTTTAAGTGAACTACGAGCCCCATTGTTAATCCTTTAAAGGAAATTATTTGTAACTTTCGACAGGTAGAACAATGAATGGAACAGGTAGACGGTTGAGATCTTTGTATATATTGCTTCTATATAGTCTAAGAAACATATATGCAAAGCAACCAAACAGTACCATTCGCCAATTTTTTGTTCTTCAAGTTTAAGTGAACTACGAGCCCCATTGATAATCATGAAAGGGAAATTATTTGTAACTTTCTACAAGTAGAACAATGAATGGAACAGGTAGACGGTTGAAATGTTTGTATATATTGCTTCTATATAGTCTAAGACACATATATGCAAAGCATCCAAACAGTACAATTCGCCAATGTTTTGTTCTTCAAGTTTAAGTGAACTACGAGCCCCATTGATAATCATGACAGGGAATTTATTTATAAGTTTCTACAAGTAGAACAATGAATAGAACGGGTAGTCTGTTGAAATCTTTGTATATATTCCTTCCATATAGTCTATGAAACATATATGCAAAGCATCCAAAGAGTACAATTCGAGAATTTATTGTTCTTCAAGTTTAAGTGAACAACGAGCCCCATTGATAATCATGAAAGGGAAATTATTTGTAATTTTCGACAAGTAGAACAATGAATGGAAGAGGTAGACGGCTGAAATCTTTGTATATATTGCTTCTATATAGTCTAAGAAACATATATGCAAAGCATCCAAACAGTACAATTCGCCAATTTATTGTTCTTCAAGTTTAAGTGAACAACGAGCCCCATTGTTAATGCTTTAAAGGAAATTATTTGTAAATTTCGACAAGTAGAACAGTGAATGGAAAAGGTAGACGGTTGAAATCATTGTATATATTGCTTCTATATAGTCTAAGAAACATATATGCAAAGCATCCAAACATTACAATTCGCCAGTATATTGTTCTTCAAGTTTAAGTGAACTACGAGCCCCATTGATAATCATGACAGGGAATTTATTTATAAGTTTCTACAAGTAGAACAATGAATAGAACAGGTAGTCTGTTGAAATCTTTGTATATATTGTTTCTATATAGTCTAAGAAACATATGTGCAAAGCATCCAAACAGTACAATTCGCCAATTTTTTGTTCTTCAAGTTTAAGTGAACAACGAGCCCCATTGATAATCATGAAAGGGAATTTATTTATAAGTTTCTACAAGTAGAACAATGAATAGAACAGGTAGTCTGTTGAAATCTTTGTATATATTGCTTCCATATAGTCTATGAAACATATATGCAAAGCATCCAAAGAGTACAATTCGAGAATTTATTGTTCTTCAAGTTTACGTGAACAACGAGCCCCATTGATAATCATGAAAGGGAAATTATTTGTAGTTTTCGACAAGTAGAACAATGAATGGATCATGTAGACGGCTGAAATCTTTGTATATATTGCTTCTATATAGTCTAAGAAACATATATGCAAAGCATCCAAACAGTACAATTCGCCAATTTTTTGTTCTTCAAGTTTAAGTGAACTACGAGCCTCATTGTTAATCCTTTAACGGAAATTATTTCTAACTTTCGACAAGTAGAACAATGAATGGAACAGGTAGACGGTTGAAATCTTTGTATATATTGCTTCTATATAGTCTAAGAAACATATGTGCAAAGCATCCAAACAGTACAATTCGCCAATTTTTTGTTCTTCAAGTTTAAGTGAACAGCGAGCTCCATTGATAATCATGAAATGGAAATTATTTGTAACTTTCTACAAGTAGAACAATGAATAGTACAGGTAGACGGGTGAAGTCTTTCTATATATTGCTTCTATATAGTCTAAGAAACATATATGCAAAGCATCCAAACAGTACAATTCGCCAATTTATTGTTCTTCAAGTTTAAGTGAACAACGAGCCCCATTGTTAATGCTTTAAAGGAAATTCTTTGTAAATTTCGACAAGTAGAACAATGAATGGAACAGGTAGGCGGTTGAAATCTTTCCATATAATGCTTCTATATAGTCTAAGAAACATATATGCAAAGCATCCAAACAGTACAATTCGCCAATTTTTTGTTCTTCAAGTTTAAGTGAACTACGAGCCCCATTGATAATCATGAAAGGGAAATTATTTATAAGTTTCTACAAGTAGAACAATGAATAGAAAAGGTAGTCTGTTGAAATCTTTGTATATATTGCTTCTATATAGTCTAAGAAACATATGTGCAAAGCATCCAAACAGTACAATTCGCCAATTTTTTGTTCTTCAAGTTTAAGTGAACTACGAGCCGCATTGTTAATCCTTTAACGGAAATTATTTCTAACTTTCGACAAGTAGAACAATGAATGGAACAGGTAGACGGCTGAAATCTTTGTATATATTGCTTCTATATAGTCTAAGAAACATATGTGCAAAGCATCCAAACAGTACAATTCGCCAATTTATTGTTCTTCAAGTTTAAGTGAACAACGAGCCCCATTGTTAATGCTTTAAAGGAAATTATTTGTAAATTTCGACAAGTAGAACAATGAATAGAACAGGTAGGCGGTTGAAATCTTTCTATATAATGCTTCTATATAGTCTAAGAATCATATATGCAAAGCATCCAAACTGTACAATTCGCCAATTTTTTTTCTTCAAGTTTAAGTGAACAACGAGCCCCATTGATAATCATGACAGGGAATTTATTTATAAGTTTCTACAAGTAGAACAATGAATAGAACGGGTAGTCTGTTGAAATCTTTGTATATATTGCTTCCATATAGTCTATGAAACATATATGCAAAGCATCCAAAGAGTACAATTCGAGAATTTATTGTTCTTCAAGTTTAAGTGAACAACGAGCCCCATTGATAATCATGAAAGGGAAATTATTTGTAATTTTCGACAAGTAGAACAATGAATGGAACAGGTAGACGGCTGAAATCTTTGTATATATTGCTTCTATATAGTCTAAGAAACATATATGCAAAGCATCCAAACAGTACAATTCGCCAATTTATTGTTCTTCAAGTTTAAGTGAACAACGAGCCCCATTGTTAATGCTTTAAAGGAAATTATTTGTAAATTTCGACAAGTAGAACAATGAATGGAACAGGTAGGCGGTTGAAATCTTTCTATATAATGCTTCTATATAGTCTAAGAAACATATATGCAAAGCATCCAAACAGTACAATTCGCCAATTTTTTGTTCTTCAAGTTTAAGTGAACTACGAGCCCCATTGATAATCATGAAAGGGAAATTATTTATAAGTTTCTACAAGTAGAACAATGAATAGAAAAGGTAGTCTGTTGAAATCTTTGTATATATTGCTTCTATATAGTCTAAGAAACATATGTGCAAAGCATCCAAACAGTACAATTCGCCAATTTTTTGTTCTTCAAGTTTAAGTGAACTACGAGCCGCATTGTTAATCCTTTAACGGAAATTATTTCTAACTTTCGACAAGTAGAACAATGAATGGAACAGGTAGACGGCTGAAATCTTTGTATATATTGCTTCTATATAGTCTAAGAAACATATGTGCAAAGCATCCAAACAGTACAATTCGCCAATTTTTTGTTCTTCAAGTTTAAGTGAACTACGAGCCGCATTGTTAATCCTTTAACGGAAATTATTTCTAACTTTCGACAAGTAGAACAATGAATGGAACAGGTAGACGGTTGGAATCATTGTATATATTGCTTCTATATAGTCTAAGAAACATATATGCAAAGCATCCAAACAGTACCATTCGCCAATTTTTTGTTCTTCAAGTTTAAGTGAACAACGAGCCCCATTGATAATCCTTTAAAGGAAATTATTTGTAAATTTCGACAAATAGAACAATGATTGGAACACGTAGACGGTTGAAATCTTTGTATATATTGCTTCTATATAGCCTAAGAAACATATATGCAAAGCATCCAAACTGTACAATTCGCCAATTTTTTTTCTTCAAGTTTAAGTGAACAACGAGCCCCATTGATAATCATGACAGGGAATTTATTTATAAGTTTCTACAAGTAGAACAATGAATAGAACGGGTAGTCTGTTGAAATCTTTGTATATATTGCTTCCATATAGTCTATGAAACATATATGCAAAGCATCCAAAGAGTACAATTCGAGAATTTATTGTTCTTCAAGTTTAAGTGAACAACGAGCCCCATTGATAATCATGAAAGGGAAATTATTTGTAATTTTCGACAAGTAGAACAATGAATGGAACAGGTAGACGGCTGAAATCTTTGTATATATTGCTTCTATATAGTCTAAGAAACATATATGCAAAGCATCCAAACAGTACAATTCGCCAATTTATTGTTCTTCAAGTTTAAGTGAACAACGAGCCCCATTGTTAATGCTTTAAAGGAAATTATTTGTAAATTTCGACAAGTAGAACAATGAATGGAACAGGTAGGCGGTTGAAATCTTTCTATATAATGCTTCTATATAGTCTAAGAAACATATATGCAAAGCATCCAAACAGTACAATTCGCCAATTTTTTGTTCTTCAAGTTTAAGTGAACTACGAGCCCCATTGATAATCATGAAAGGGAAATTATTTATAAGTTTCTACAAGTAGAACAATGAATAGAAAAGGTAGTCTGTTGAAATCTTTGTATATATTGCTTCTATATAGTCTAAGAAACATATGTGCAAAGCATCCAAACAGTACAATTCGCCAATTTTTTGTTCTTCAAGTTTAAGTGAACTACGAGCCGCATTGTTAATCCTTTAACGGAAATTATTTCTAACTTTCGACAAGTAGAACAATGAATGGAACAGGTAGACGGCTGAAATCTTTGTATATATTGCTTCTATATAGTCTAAGAAACATATGTGCAAAGCATCCAAACAGTACAATTCGCCAATTTTTTGTTCTTCAAGTTTAAGTGAACTACGAGCCGCATTGTTAATCCTTTAACGGAAATTATTTCTAACTTTCGACAAGTAGAACAATGAATGGAACAGGTAGACGGTTGGAATCATTGTATATATTGCTTCTATATAGTCTAAGAAACATATATGCAAAGCATCCAAACAGTACCATTCGCCAATTTTTTGTTCTTCAAGTTTAAGTGAACAACGAGCCCCATTGATAATCCTTTAAAGGAAATTATTTGTAAATTTCGACAAATAGAACAATGATTGGAACACGTAGACGGTTGAAATCTTTGTATATATTGCTTCTATATAGCCTAAGAAACATATATGCAAAGCATCCAAACAGTACAATTCGCCAATTTTTTGTTCTTCAAGTTTAAGTGAACAACGAGCCCCATTGATAATCATGAAAGGGAATTTATTTATAAGTTTCTACAAGTAGAACAATGAATAGAACAGGTAGTCTGTTGAAATCTTTGTATATATTGTTTCTATATAGTCTAAGAAACATATGTGCAAAGCATCCAAACAGTACAATTCGCCAATTTTTTGTTCTTCAAGTTTAAGTGAACAACGAGCCCCATTGATAATCATGAAAGGGAATATATTTATAAGTTTCTACAAGTAGAACAATGAATAGAACAGGTAGTCTGTTGAAATCTTTGTATATATTGCTTCCATATAGTCTATGAAACATATATGCAAAGCATCCAAAGAGTACAATTCGAGAATTTATTGTTCTTCAAGTTTACGTGAACAACGAGCCCCATTGATAATCATGAAAGGGAAATTATTTGTAATTTTCGACAAGTAGAACAATGAATGGAACAGGTAGACGGCTGAAATCTTTGTATATATTGCTTCTACATAGTCTAAGAAACATATATGCAAAGCATCCAAACAGTACAATTCGCCAATTTTTTGTTCTTCATGTTTAAGTGAACTACGAGCCCCATTGATAATCATGAAAGGGAAATTATTTGTATCTTTCTACAAGTAGAACTATGAATGGAACAGGTAGACGGTTGAAATCATTGTATATACTGCTTCTATATAGTCTAAGAAACATTTATGCATAGCATCCAAACAGTACCATTCGCCAATTTTTTGTTCTTCAAGTTTAAGTGAACTACGAGCCCCATTGATAATCCTTTAAAGGAAATTATTTGTAAATTTCGACAAGTAGAACAATGATTGGAACACGTAGACGGTTGAAATCTTTTTATATATTGCTTCTATATAATCTAAGAAACATATATGCAAAGCATCCAAACAGTACAATTCGCCAATTTATTGTTCTTCAAGTTTAAGTGAACAACGAGCCCCATTGTTAATCCTTTAAAGGAAATTATTTGTAAATTTCGACAAGTAGAACAATGATTGGAACACGTAGACGGTTGAAATCTTTGTATATATTGCTTCTATATAGTCTAAGAAACATATATGCAAAGCATCCAAACAGTACAATTCGCCAATTTTTTGTTCTTGAAGTTTAAGTGAACAACGAGCCCCATTGATAATCATGAAAGGGAATTTATTTATAAGTTTCTACAAGTAGAACAATGAATAGAACGGGTAGTCTGTTGAAATCTTTGTATATATTGCTTCCATATAGTCTATGAAACATATATGCAAAGCATCCAAAGAGTACAATTCGAGAATTTATTGTTCTTCAAGTTTAAGTGAACAACGAGCCCCATTGATAATCATGAAAGGGAAATTATTTGTAATTTTCGACAAGTAGAACAATGAATGGAACAGGTAGACGGCTGAAATCTTTGTATATATTGCTTCTATATAGTCTAAGGAACATATATGCAAAGCATCCAAACAGTACAATTCGCCAATTTATTGTTCTTCAAGTTTAAGTGAACAACGAGCCCCATTGTTAATGCTTTAAAGGAAATTATTTGTAAATTTCGACAAGTAGAACAATGAATGGAACAGGTAGGCCGTTGAAATCTTTCTATATAATGCTTCTATATAGTCTAAGAAACATATATGCAAAGCATCCAAACAGTACAATTCGCCAATTTTTTGTTCTTCAAGTTTAAGTGAACTACGAGCCCCATTGATAATCATGAAAGGGAAATTATTTATAAGTTTCTACAAGTAGAACAATGAATAGAAAAGGTAGTCTGTTGAAATCTTTGTATATATTGCTTCTATATAGTCTAAGAAACATATGTGCAAAGCATCCAAACAGTACAATTCGACAATTTTTTGTTCTTCAAGTTTAAGTGAACTACGAGCCGCATTGTTAATCCTTTAACGGAAATTATTTCTAACTTTCGACAAGTAGAACAATGAATGGAACAGGTAGACGGCTGAAATCTTTGTATATATTGCTTCTATATAGTCTAAGAAACATATGTGCAAAGCATCCAAACAGTACAATTCGCCAATTTTTTGTTCTTCAAGTTTAAGTGAACAGCGAGCTCCATTGATAATCATGAAATGGAAATTATTTGTAACTTTCTACAAGTAGAACAATGAATAGTACAGGTAGACGGGTGAAGTCTTTCTATATATTGCTTCTATATAGACTAAGAAACATATATGCAAAGCATTCAAACAGTACAATTCGCCAATTTATTGTTCTTCAAGTTTAAGTGAACAACGAGCCCCATTGTTAATACTTTAAAGGAAATTATTTGTAAATTTCGACAAGTAGAACAATGATTGGAACACGTAGACGGTTGAAATCTTTGTATATATTGCTTCTATATAGTCTAAGAAACATATATGCAAAGCATCCAAACAGTACAATTCGCCAATTTTTTGTTCTTCAAGTTTAAGTGAACAACGAGCCCCATTGATAATCATGAAAGGGAATTTATTTATAAGTTTCTACAAGTAGAACAATGAATAGAACAGGTTGTCTGTTGAAATCTTTGTATATATTGCTTCCATATAGTCTATGAAACATATATGCAAAGCATCCAAAGAGTACAATTCGAGAATTTATTGTTCTTCAAGTTTACGTGAACAACGAGCCCCATTGATAATCATGAAAGGGAAATTATTTGTAATTTTCGACAAGTAGAACAATGAATGGAACAGGTAGACGGCTGAAATCTTTGTATATATTGCTTCTATATAGTCTAAGAAACATATATGCAAAGCATCCAAACAGTACAATTCGCCAATTTATTGTTCTTCAAGTTTAAGTGAACAACGAGCCCCATTGTTAATGCTTTAAAGGAAATTATTTGTAAATTTCGACAAGTAGAACAATGAATGGAACAGGTAGGCGGTTGAAATCTTTCTATATAATGCTTCTATATAGTCTAAGAAACATATATGCAAAGCATCCAAACAGTACAATTCGCCAATTTTTTGTTCTTCAAGTTTAAGTGAACTACGAGCCCCATTGATAATCATGAAAGGGAAATTATTTATAAGTTTCTACAAGTAGAACAATGAATAGAAAAGGTAGTCTGTTGAAATCTTTGTATATATTGCTTCTATATAGTCTAAGAAACATATGTGCAAAGCATCCAAACAGTACAATTCGCCAATTTTTTGTTCTTCAAGTTTAAGTGAACTACGAGCCGCATTGTTATTCCTTTAACGGAAATTATTTCTAACTTTCGACAAGTAGAACAATGAATGGAACAGGTAGACGGTTGAAATCATTATATATATATTGCTTCTATATAGTCTAAGAAACATATATGCAAAGCATCAGAACAGTACAATTCGCCAATTTTTTGTTCTTCAAGTTTAAGTGAACTACGAGCCCCATTGTTAATCCTTTAAAGGAAATTATTTGTAACTTTCGACAGGTAGAACAATGAATGGAACAGGTAGACGGTTGATATCTTTGTATATATTGCTTCTATATAGTCTAAGAAACATATATGCAAAGCATCCAAACAGTACCATTCGCCAATTTTTTGTTCTTCAAGTTTAAGTGAACTACGAGCCCCATTGATAATCATGAATGGGAAATTATTTGTAACTTTCTACAAGTAGAACAATGAATGGAACAGGTAGACGGCTGAAATCTTTGTATATATTGCTTCTATATAGTCTAAGACACATATATGCAAAGCATCCAAACAGTACAATTCGCCAATTTTTTGTTCTTCAAGTTTAAGTGAACAACGAGCCCCATTGATAATCATGAAACGGAAATTATTTGTAAATTTCGACAAGTAGAACAATGAATGGAACAGGTAGACGGTTGAAATCATTATATATATATTGCTTCTATATAGTCTAAGAAACATATATGCAAAGCATCCAAACAGTACAATTCGCCAATTTTTTGTTCTTCAAGTTTAAGTGAACTACGAGCCCCATTGTTAATCCTTTAAAGGAAATTATTTGTAACTTTCGACAGGTAGAACAATGAATGGAACAGGTAGACGGTTGAGATCTTTGTATATATTGCTTCTATATAGTCTAAGACACATATATGCAAAGCATCCAAACAGTACAATTCGCCAATTTTTTGTTCTTCAAGTTTAAGTGAACTACGAGCCCCATTGATAATCATGAAAGGGAAATTATTTGTATCTTTCTACAAGTAGAACTATGAATGGAACAGGTAGGCGGTTGAAATCTTTCTATATAATGCTTCTATATAGTCTAAGAAACATATGTGCAAAGCATCCAAACAGTACAATTCGCCAATTTTTTGTTCTTCAAGTTTAAGTGAACTACGAGCCGCATTGTTAATCCTTTAACGGAAATTATTTCTAACTTTCGACAAGTAGAACAATGAACGGAACAGGTAGACGGCTGAAATCTTTGTATATATTGCTTCTATATAGTCTAAGAAACATATGTGCAAAGCATCCAAACAGTACAATTCGCCAATTTTTTGTTCTTCAAGTTTAAGTGAACAGCGAGCTCCATTGATAATCATGAAATGGAAATTATTTGTAACTTTCTACAAGTAGAACAATGAATAGTACAGGTAGACGGGTGAAGTCTTTCTATATATTGCTTGTATATAGTCTAAGAAACATATATGCAAAGCATCCAAACAGTACAATTCGCCAATTTATTGTTCTTCAAGTTTAAGTGAACAACGAGCCCCATTGTTAATCCTTTAAAGGAAATTATTTGTAAATTTCGACAAGTAGAACAATGATTGGAACACGTAGACGGTTGAAATCTTTGTATATATTGCTTCTATATAGTCTAAGAAACATATATGCAAAGCATCCAAACAGTACAATTCGCCAATTTTTTGTTCTTCAAGTTTAAGTGAACAACGAGCCCCATTGATAATCATGAAAGGGAATTTATTTATAAGTTTCTACAAGTAGAACAATGAATAGAACAGGTAGTCTGTTGAAATCTGTGTATATATTGTTTCTATATAGTCTAAGAAACATATGTGCAAAGCATCCAAACAGTACAATTCGCCAATTTTTTGTTCTTCAAGTTTAAGTGAACAACGAGCCCCATTGATAATCATGAAAGGGAATTTATTTATAAGTTTCTACAAGTAGAACAATGAATAGAACAGGTAGTCTGTTGAAATCTTTGTATATATTGCTTCCATATAGTCTATGAAACATATATGCAAAGCATCCAAAGAGTACAATTCGAGAATTTATTGTTCTTCAAGTTTACGTGAACAACGAGCCCCATTGATAATCATGAAAGGGAAATTATTTGTAATTTTCGACAAGTAGAACAATGAATAGTACAGGTAGACGGGTGAAGTCTTTCTATATATTGCTTCTATATAGTCTAAGAAACATATATGCAAAGCATCCAAACAGTACAATTCGCCAATTTTTTGTTCTTCAAGTTTAAGTGAACAACGAGCCCCATTGATAATCATGAAAGGGAATTTATTTATAAGTTTCTACAAGTAGAACAATGAATAGAACAGGTAGTCTGTTGAAATCTTTGTATATATTGCTTCCATATAGTCTATGAAACATATATGCAAAGCATCCAAAGAGTACAATTCGAGAATTTATTGTTCTTCAAGTTTACGTGAACAACGAGCCCCATTGATAATCATGAAAGGGAAATTATTTGTAATTTTCGACAAGTAGAACAATGAATGGAACAGGTAGACGGCTGAAATCTTTGTATATATTGCTTCTATATAGTCTAAGAAACATATATGCAAAGCATCCAAACAGTACAATTCGCCAATTTTTTGTTCTTCAAGTTTAAGTGAACTACGAGCCTCATTGTTAATCCTTTAACGGAAATTATTTCTAACTTTCGACAAGTAGAACAATGAATGGAACAGGTAGACGGTTGAAATCTTTGTATATATTGCTTCTATATAGTCTAAGAAACATATGTGCAAAGCATCCAAACAGTACAATTCGCCAATTTTTTGTTCTTCAAGTTTAAGTGAACAGCGAGCTCCATTGATAATCATGAAATGGAAATTATTTGTAACTTTCTACAAGTAGAACAATGAATAGTACAGGTAGACGGGTGAAGTCTTTCAATATATTGCTTCTATATAGTCTAAGAAACACATATGCAAAGCATGCAAACAGTACAATTCGCCAATTTTTTTTCTTCAAGTTTAAGTGAACTACGAGCCCCATTGTTAATCCTTTAAAGGAAATTATTTGTAAATTTCGACAAGTAGAACAATGAATGGAACCGGTAGGCGGTTGAAATCTTTGTATATATTGCTTCTATATAGTCTAGGAAACATATATGCAAAGCATCCAAACAGTACAATTCGCCAATTTTTTGTTCTTCGAGTTTAAGTGAACTTCGAGCCCCATTGTTAATCCTTTAACGGAAATTAATTGTATCTTTCTATAAGTAGAACAATGAGTGGAACAGGTAGACGGTTGAAATCATTGTATATATTGCTTCTATATAGTCTATGAAACATATATGCAAAGCATCCAAACAGTACAATTCGAGAATTTATTGTTCTTCAAGTTTAAGTGAACAACGAGCCCCATTGATAATCATGAAAGGGAAATTATTTGTAATTTTCGACAAGTAGAACAATGAAAGGAACAGGTAGACGGCTGAAATCGTTGTATATATTGCTTCTATATAGTCTAAGAAACATATATGCAAAGCATCCAAACAGTACAATTCGCCAATTTATTGTTCTTCAAGTTTAAGTGAACAACGAGCCCCATTGTTAATGCTTTAAAGGAAATTATTTGTAAATTTCGACAAGTAGAACAATGAATGGAACAGGTAGGCGGTTGAAATCTTTGTATATATTGCTTCTATATAGTCTAAGAAACATATGTGCAAAGCATCCAAACAGTACAATTCGCCAATTTTTTGTTCTTCAAGTTTAAGTGAACTACGAGCCCCATTGTTAATCCTTTAACGGAAATTATTTCTAACTTTCGACAAGTAGAACAATGAATGGAACAGGTAGACTGTTGAAATCATTGTATATATTGCTTCTATATAGTCTAAGAAACGTATATGCAAAGCATCCAAACAGTACAATTCGTCAATTTATTGTTCTTCAAGTTTAAGTGTACAACGAGCCCCATTGTTAATCCTTTAAAGGAAATTATTTGTAAATTTCGACAAGTAGAACAATGAATGGAACAGGTAGACGGTTGAAATCAATGTATATATTGCTTCTATATACTCTAAGAAACATGTACGCAAAGCATCCAAACAGTACCATTCGCCAATTTTTTGTTCTTCAAGTTTAAGTGAACAATGAGCCCCAATGGTTAATCCTTTATCGGAAATTATTTGTAACTTTCGACAAGTAGAACAATCATTGGAACAGGTAGACGGTTGAAATCTTTGTATATATTGCTTCTATATAGTCTAAGAAACATATATGCAAAGCATCCAAACAGTACAATTCGTCAATTTATTGTTCTTCAAGTTTAAGTGTACAACGAGCCCCATTGTTAATCCTTTAAAGGAAATTATTTGTAAATTTCGACAAGTAGAACAATGAATGGAACAGGTAGGCGGTTGAAATCTTTGTATATATTGCTTCTATATAGTCTAAGAAACATATGTGCAAAGCATCCAAACAGTACAATTCGCCAATTTTTTGTTCTTCAAGTTTAAGTGAACTACGAGCCCCATTGTTAATCCTTTAACGGAAATTATTTCTAACTTTCGACAAGTAGAACAATGAATGGAACAGGTAGACTGTTGAAATCATTGTATATATTGCTTCTATATAGTCTAAGAAACGTATATGCAAAGCATCCAAACAGTACAATTCGTCAATTTATTGTTCTTCAAGTTTAAGTGTACAACGAGCCCCATTGTTAATCCTTTAAAGGAAATTATTTGTAAATTTCGACAAGTAGAACAATGAATGGAACAGGTAGACGGTTGAAATCAATGTATATATTGCTTCTATATACTCTAAGAAACATGTACGCAAAGCATCCAAACAGTACCATTCGCCAATTTTTTGTTCTTCAAGTTTAAGTGAACAATGAGCCCCAATGGTTAATCCTTTATCGGAAATTATTTGTAACTTTCGACAAGTAGAACAATCATTGGAACAGGTAGACGGTTGAAATCTTTGTATATATTGCTTCTATATAGTCTAAGAAACATATATGCAAAGCATCCAAACAGTACAATTCGTCAATTTATTGTTCTTCAAGTTTAAGTGTACAACGAGCCCCATTGATAATCATGAAACGGAAATTATTTGTAACTTTCTACAAGTAGAACAATGATTGGAACACGTAGACGGTTGAAATCTTTGTATATATTGCTTCTATATAGTCTAAGAAACATATATGCAAAGCATCCAAACAGTACCATTCGCCAATTTTTTGTTCTTCAAGTTTAAGTGAACAACGAGCCCCATTGATAATCATGAAACGGAAATTATTTGTAACTTTCGACATGTAGAACAATGAATGGAACAGGTAGACGGTTGAAATCATTATATATATATTGCTTCTATATAGTCTAAGAAACATATACGCAAAGCATCCAAAAAGTACAATTCGTCAATTTATTGTTCTTCAAGTTTAAGTGTACAACGAGCCCCATTGTTAATCCTTTAAAGGAAATTATTTGTAAATTTCGACAAGTAGAACAATGAATGGAACAGGTAGACGGTTGAAATCATTGTATATATTGCTTCTATATAGTCTAAGAAACATATATGCAAAGCATCAGAACAGTACAATTCGCCAATTTTTTGTTCTTCAAGTTTAAGTGAACTACGAGCCCCATTGTTAATCCTTTAAAGGAAATTATTTGTAACTTTCGACAGGTAGAACAATGAATGGAACAGGTAGACGGTTGATATCTTTGTATATATTGCTTCTATATAGTCTAAGAAACATATATGCAAAGCATCCAAACAGTACCATTCGCCAATTTTTTGTTCTTCAAGTTTAAGTGAACTACGAGCCCCATTGATAATCATGAATGGGAAATTATTTGTAACTTTCTACAAGTAGAACAATGAATGGAACAGGTAGACGGCTGAAATCTTTGTATATATTGCTTCTATATAGTCTAAGACACATATATGCAAAGCATCCAAACAGTACAATTCGCCAATTTTTTGTTCTTCAAGTTTAAGTGAACAACGAGCCCCATTGATAATCATGAAACGGAAATTATTTGTAAATTTCGACAAGTAGAACAATGAATGGAACAGGTAGACGGTTGAAATCATTATATATATATTGCTTCTATATAGTCTAAGAAACATATATGCAAAGCATCCAAACAGTACAATTCGCCAATTTTTTGTTCTTCAAGTTTAAGTGAACTACGAGCCCCATTGTTAATCCTTTAAAGGAAATTATTTGTAACTTTCGACAGGTAGAACAATGAATGGAACAGGTAGACGGTTGAGATCTTTGTATATATTGCTTCTATATAGTCTAAGACACATATATGCAAAGCATCCAAACAGTACAATTCGCCAATTTTTTGTTCTTCAAGTTTAAGTGAACTACGAGCCCCATTGATAATCATGAAAGGGAAATTATTTGTATCTTTCTACAAGTAGAACTATGAATGGAACAGGTAGGCGGTTGAAATCTTTCTATATAATGCTTCTATATAGTCTAAGAAACATATGTGCAAAGCATCCAAACAGTACAATTCGCCAATTTTTTGTTCTTCAAGTTTAAGTGAACTACGAGCCGCATTGTTAATCCTTTAACGGAAATTATTTCTAACTTTCGACAAGTAGAACAATGAACGGAACAGGTAGACGGCTGAAATCTTTGTATATATTGCTTCTATATAGTCTAAGAAACATATGTGCAAAGCATCCAAACAGTACAATTCGCCAATTTTTTGTTCTTCAAGTTTAAGTGAACAGCGAGCTCCATTGATAATCATGAAATGGAAATTATTTGTAACTTTCTACAAGTAGAACAATGAATAGTACAGGTAGACGGGTGAAGTCTTTCTATATATTGCTTGTATATAGTCTAAGAAACATATATGCAAAGCATCCAAACAGTACAATTCGCCAATTTATTGTTCTTCAAGTTTAAGTGAACAACGAGCCCCATTGTTAATCCTTTAAAGGAAATTATTTGTAAATTTCGACAAGTAGAACAATGATTGGAACACGTAGACGGTTGAAATCTTTGTATATATTGCTTCTATATAGTCTAAGAAACATATATGCAAAGCATCCAAACAGTACAATTCGCCAATTTTTTGTTCTTCAAGTTTAAGTGAACAACGAGCCCCATTGATAATCATGAAAGGGAATTTATTTATAAGTTTCTACAAGTAGAACAATGAATAGAACAGGTAGTCTGTTGAAATCTGTGTATATATTGTTTCTATATAGTCTAAGAAACATATGTGCAAAGCATCCAAACAGTACAATTCGCCAATTTTTTGTTCTTCAAGTTTAAGTGAACAACGAGCCCCATTGATAATCATGAAAGGGAATTTATTTATAAGTTTCTACAAGTAGAACAATGAATAGAACAGGTAGTCTGTTGAAATCTTTGTATATATTGCTTCCATATAGTCTATGAAACATATATGCAAAGCATCCAAAGAGTACAATTCGAGAATTTATTGTTCTTCAAGTTTACGTGAACAACGAGCCCCATTGATAATCATGAAAGGGAAATTATTTGTAATTTTCGACAAGTAGAACAATGAATAGTACAGGTAGACGGGTGAAGTCTTTCTATATATTGCTTCTATATAGTCTAAGAAACATATATGCAAAGCATCCAAACAGTACAATTCGCCAATTTTTTGTTCTTCAAGTTTAAGTGAACAACGAGCCCCATTGATAATCATGAAAGGGAATTTATTTATAAGTTTCTACAAGTAGAACAATGAATAGAACAGGTAGTCTGTTGAAATCTTTGTATATATTGCTTCCATATAGTCTATGAAACATATATGCAAAGCATCCAAAGAGTACAATTCGAGAATTTATTGTTCTTCAAGTTTACGTGAACAACGAGCCCCATTGATAATCATGAAAGGGAAATTATTTGTAATTTTCGACAAGTAGAACAATGAATGGAACAGGTAGACGGCTGAAATCTTTGTATATATTGCTTCTATATAGTCTAAGAAACATATATGCAAAGCATCCAAACAGTACAATTCGCCAATTTTTTGTTCTTCAAGTTTAAGTGAACTACGAGCCTCATTGTTAATCCTTTAACGGAAATTATTTCTAACTTTCGACAAGTAGAACAATGAATGGAACAGGTAGACGGTTGAAATCTTTGTATATATTGCTTCTATATAGTCTAAGAAACATATGTGCAAAGCATCCAAACAGTACAATTCGCCAATTTTTTGTTCTTCAAGTTTAAGTGAACAGCGAGCTCCATTGATAATCATGAAATGGAAATTATTTGTAACTTTCTACAAGTAGAACAATGAATAGTACAGGTAGACGGGTGAAGTCTTTCAATATATTGCTTCTATATAGTCTAAGAAACACATATGCAAAGCATTCAAACAGTACAATTCGCCAATTTTTTTTCTTCAAGTTTAAGTGAACTACGAGCCCCATTGTTAATCCTTTAAAGGAAATTATTTGTAAATTTCGACAAGTAGAACAATGAATGGAACCGGTAGGCGGTTGAAATCTTTGTATATATTGCTTCTATATAGTCTAGGAAACATATATGCAAAGCATCCAAACAGTACAATTCGCCAATTTTTTGTTCTTCGAGTTTAAGTGAACTTCGAGCCCCATTGTTAATCCTTTAACGGAAATTAATTGTATCTTTCTATAAGTAGAACAATGAGTGGAACAGGTAGACGGTTGAAATCATTGTATATATTGCTTCTATATAGTCTATGAAACATATATGCAAAGCATCCAAACAGTACAATTCGAGAATTTATTGTTCTTCAAGTTTAAGTGAACAACGAGCCCCATTGATAATCATGAAAGGGAAATTATTTGTAATTTTCGACAAGTAGAACAATGAAAGGAACAGGTAGACGGCTGAAATCGTTGTATATATTGCTTCTATATAGTCTAAGAAACATATATGCAAAGCATCCAAACAGTACAATTCGCCAATTTATTGTTCTTCAAGTTTAAGTGAACAACGAGCCCCATTGTTAATGCTTTAAAGGAAATTATTTGTAAATTTCGACAAGTAGAACAATGAATGGAACAGGTAGGCGGTTGAAATCTTTGTATATATTGCTTCTATATAGTCTAAGAAACATATGTGCAAAGCATCCAAACAGTACAATTCGCCAATTTTTTGTTCTTCAAGTTTAAGTGAACTACGAGCCCCATTGTTAATCCTTTAACGGAAATTATTTCTAACTTTCGACAAGTAGAACAATGAATGGAACAGGTAGACTGTTGAAATCATTGTATATATTGCTTCTATATAGTCTAAGAAACGTATATGCAAAGCATCCAAACAGTACAATTCGTCAATTTATTGTTCTTCAAGTTTAAGTGTACAACGAGCCCCATTGTTAATCCTTTAAAGGAAATTATTTGTAAATTTCGACAAGTAGAACAATGAATGGAACAGGTAGACGGTTGAAATCAATGTATATATTGCTTCTATATACTCTAAGAAACATGTACGCAAAGCATCCAAACAGTACCATTCGCCAATTTTTTGTTCTTCAAGTTTAAGTGAACAATGAGCCCCAATGGTTAATCCTTTATCGGAAATTATTTGTAACTTTCGACAAGTAGAACAATCATTGGAACAGGTAGACGGTTGAAATCTTTGTATATATTGCTTCTATATAGTCTAAGAAACATATATGCAAAGCATCCAAACAGTACAATTCGTCAATTTATTGTTCTTCAAGTTTAAGTGTACAACGAGCCCCATTGTTAATCCTTTAAAGGAAATTATTTGTAAATTTCGACAAGTAGAACAATGAATGGAACAGGTAGGCGGTTGAAATCTTTGTATATATTGCTTCTATATAGTCTAAGAAACATATGTGCAAAGCATCCAAACAGTACAATTCGCCAATTTTTTGTTCTTCAAGTTTAAGTGAACTACGAGCCCCATTGTTAATCCTTTAACGGAAATTATTTCTAACTTTCGACAAGTAGAACAATGAATGGAACAGGTAGACTGTTGAAATCATTGTATATATTGCTTCTATATAGTCTAAGAAACGTATATGCAAAGCATCCAAACAGTACAATTCGTCAATTTATTGTTCTTCAAGTTTAAGTGTACAACGAGCCCCATTGTTAATCCTTTAAAGGAAATTATTTGTAAATTTCGACAAGTAGAACAATGAATGGAACAGGTAGACGGTTGAAATCAATGTATATATTGCTTCTATATACTCTAAGAAACATGTACGCAAAGCATCCAAACAGTACCATTCGCCAATTTTTTGTTCTTCAAGTTTAAGTGAACAATGAGCCCCAATGGTTAATCCTTTATCGGAAATTATTTGTAACTTTCGACAAGTAGAACAATCATTGGAACAGGTAGACGGTTGAAATCTTTGTATATATTGCTTCTATATAGTCTAAGAAACATATATGCAAAGCATCCAAACAGTACAATTCGTCAATTTATTGTTCTTCAAGTTTAAGTGTACAACGAGCCCCATTGATAATCATGAAACGGAAATTATTTGTAACTTTCTACAAGTAGAACAATGATTGGAACACGTAGACGGTTGAAATCTTTGTATATATTGCTTCTATATAGTCTAAGAAACATATATGCAAAGCATCCAAACAGTACCATTCGCCAATTTTTTGTTCTTCAAGTTTAAGTGAACAACGAGCCCCATTGATAATCATGAAACGGAAATTATTTGTAACTTTCGACATGTAGAACAATGAATGGAACAGGTAGACGGTTGAAATCATTATATATATATTGCTTCTATATAGTCTAAGAAACATATACGCAAAGCATCCAAAAAGTACAATTCGTCAATTTATTGTTCTTCAAGTTTAAGTGTACAACGAGCCCCATTGTTAATCCTTTAAAGGAAATTATTTGTAAATTTCGACAAGTAGAACAATGAATGGAACAGGTAGACGGTTGAAATCATTGTATATATTGCTTCTATATAGTCTATGAAACATATATGCAAAGCATCCAAACAGTACAATTCGAGAATTTATTGTTCTTCAAGTTTAAGTGAACAACGAGCCCCATTGATAATCATGAAAGGGAAATTATTTGTAATTTTCGACAAGTAGAACAATGAATGGAACAGGTAGACGGCTGAAATCTTTGTATATATTGCTTCTATATAGTCTAAGAAACATATATGCAAAGCATCCAAACAGTACAATTCGCCAATTTATTGTTCTTCAAGTTTAAGTGAACAACGAGCCCCATTGTTAATGCTTTAAAGGAAATTATTTGTAAATTTCGACAAGTAGAACAATGAATAGAACAGGTAGGCGGTTGAAATCTTTCTATATAATGCTTCTATATAGTCTAAGAATCATATATGCAAAGCATCCAAACTGTACAATTCGCAAATTTTTTTTCTTCAAGTTTAAGTGAACAACGAGCCCCATTGATAATCATGACAGGGAATTTATTTATAAGTTTCTACAAGTAGAACAATGAATAGAACGGGTAGTCTGTTGAAATCTTTGTATATATTGCTTCCATATAGTCTATGAAACATATATGCAAAGCATCCAAAGAGTACAATTCGAGAATTTATTGTTCTTCAAGTTTAAGTGAACAACGAGCCCCATTGATAATCATGAAAGGGAAATTATTTGTAATTTTCGACAAGTAGAACAATGAATGGAACAGGTAGACGGCTGAAATCTTTGTATATATTGCTTCTATATAGTCTAAGAAACATATATGCAAAGCATCCAAACAGTACAATTCGCCAATTTATTGTTCTTCAAGTTTAAGTGAACAACGAGCCCCATTGTTAATGCTTTAAAGGAAATTATTTGTAAATTTCGACAAGTAGAACAATGAATGGAACAGGTAGGCGGTTGAAATCTTTCTATATAATGCTTCTATATAGTCTAAGAAACATATATGCAAAGCATCCAAACAGTACAATTCGCCAATTTTTTGTTCTTCAAGTTTAAGTGAACTACGAGCCCCATTGATAATCATGAAAGGGAAATTATTTATAAGTTTCTACAAGTAGAACAATGAATGGAACAGGTAGACGGTTGAAATCAATGTATATATTGCTTCTATATACTCTAAGAAACATGTACGCAAAGCATCCAAACAGTACCATTCGCCAATTTTTTGTTCTTCAAGTTTAAGTGAACAATGAGCCCCAATGGTTAATCCTTTATCGGAAATTATTTGTAACTTTCGACAAGTAGAACAATCATTGGAATAGGTAGACGGTTGAAATCTTTGTATATATTGCTTCTATATAGTCTAAGAAACATATATGCAAAGCATCCAAACAGTACAATTCGTCAATTTATTGTTCTTCAAGTTTAAGTGTACAACGAGCCCCATTGTTAATCCTTTAAAGGAAATTATTTGTAAATTTCGACAAGTAGAACAATGAATGGAACAGGTAGGCGGTTGAAATCTTTGTATATATTGCTTCTATATAGTCTAAGAAACATATGTGCAAAGCATCCAAACAGTACAATTCGCCAATTTTTTGTTCTTCAAGTTTAAGTGAACTACGAGCCCCATTGTTAATCCTTTAACGGAAATTATTTCTAACTTTCGACAAGTAGAACAATGAATGGAACAGGTAGACTGTTGAAATCATTGTATATATTGCTTCTATATAGTCTAAGAAACGTATATGCAAAGCATCCAAACAGTACAATTCGTCAATTTATTGTTCTTCAAGTTTAAGTGTACAACGAGCCCCATTGTTAATCCTTTAAAGGAAATTATTTGTAAATTTCGACAAGTAGAACAATGAATGGAACAGGTAGACGGTTGAAATCAATGTATATATTGCTTCTATATACTCTAAGAAACATGTACGCAAAGCATCCAAACAGTACCATTCGCCAATTTTTTGTTCTTCAAGTTTAAGTGAACAATGAGCCCCAATGGTTAATCCTTTATCGGAAATTATTTGTAACTTTCGACAAGTAGAACAATCATTGGAACAGGTAGACGGTTGAAATCTTTGTATATATTGCTTCTATATAGTCTAAGAAACATATATGCAAAGCATCCAAACAGTACAATTCGTCAATTTATTGTTCTTCAAGTTTAAGTGTACAACGAGCCCCATTGATAATCATGAAACGGAAATTATTTGTAACTTTCTACAAGTAGAACAATGATTGGAACACGTAGACGGTTGAAATCTTTGTATATATTGCTTCTATATAGTCTAAGAAACATATATGCAAAGCATCCAAACAGTACCATTCGCCAATTTTTTGTACTTCAAGTTTAAGTGAACAACGAGCCCCATTGATAATCATGAAACGGAAATTATTTGTAACTTTCGACATGTAGAACAATGAATGGAACAGGTAGACGGTTGAAATCATTATATATATATTGCTTCTATATAGTCTAAGAAACATATATGCAAAGCATCCAAAAAGTACAATTCGTCAATTTATTGTTCTTCAAGTTTAAGTGTACAACGAGCCCCATTGTTAATCCTTTAAAGGAAATTATTTGTAAATTTCGACAAGTAGAACAATGAATGGAACAGGTAGACGGTTGAAATCATTGTATATATTGCTTCTATATAGTCTATGAAACATATATGCAAAGCATCCAAACAGTACAATTCGAAAATTTATTGTTCTTCAAGTTTAAGTGAACAACGAGCCCCATTGATAATCATGAAAGGGAAATTATTTGTAATTTTCGACAAGTAGAACAATGAATGGAACAGGTAGACGGCTGAAATCTTTGTATATATTGCTTCTATATAGTCTAAGAAACATATATGCAAAGCATCCAAACAGTACAATTCGCCAATTTATTGTTCTTCAAGTTTAAGTGAACAACGAGCCCCATTGTTAATGCTTTAAAGGAAATTATTTGTAAATTTCGACAAGTAGAACAATGAATAGAACAGGTAGGCGGTTGAAATCTTTCTATATAATGCTTCTATATAGTCTAAGAATCATATATGCAAAGCATCCAAACTGTACAATTCGCCAATTTTTTTTCTTCAAGTTTAAGTGAACAACGAGCCCCATTGATAATCATGACAGGGAATTTATTTATAAGTTTCTACAAGTAGAACAATGAATAGAACGGGTAGTCTGTTGAAATCTTTGTATATATTGCTTCCATATAGTCTATGAAACATATATGCAAAGCATCCAAAGAGTACAATTCGAGAATTTATTGTTCTTCAAGTTTAAGTGAACAACGAGCCCCATTGATAATCATGAAAGGGAAATTATTTGTAATTTTCGACAAGTAGAACAATGAATGGAACAGGTAGACGGCTGAAATCTTTGTATATATTGCTTCTATATAGTCTAAGAAACATATATGCAAAGCATCCAAACAGTACAATTCGCCAATTTATTGTTCTTCAAGTTTAAGTGAACAACGAGCCCCATTGTTAATGCTTTAAAGGAAATTATTTGTAAATTTCGACAAGTAGAACAATGAATGGAACAGGTAGGCGGTTGAAATCTTTCTATATAATGCTTCTATATAGTCTAAGAAACATATATGCAAAGCATCCAAACAGTACAATTCGCCAATTTTTTGTTCTTCAAGTTTAAGTGAACTACGAGCCCCATTGATAATCATGAAAGGGAAATTATTTATAAGTTTCTACAAGTAGAACAATGAATAGAAAAGGTAGTCTGTTGAAATCTTTGTATATATTGCTTCTATATAGTCTAAGAAACATATGTGCAAAGCATCCAAACAGTACAATTCGCCAATTTTTTGTTCTTCAAGTTTAAGTGAACTACGAGCCGCATTGTTAATCCTTTAACGGAAATTATTTCTAACTTTCGACAAGTAGAACAATGAATGGAACAGGTAGACGGCTGAAATCTTTGTATATATTGCTTCTATATAGTCTAAGAAACATATGTGCAAAGCATCCAAACAGTACAATTCGCCAATTTTTTGTTCTTCAAGTTTAAGTGAACTACGAGCCGCATTGTTAATCCTTTAACGGAAATTATTTCTAACTTTCGACAAGTAGAACAATGAATGGAACAGGTAGACGGTTGGAATCATTGTATATATTGCTTCTATATAGTCTAAGAAACATATATGCAAAGCATCCAAACAGTACCATTCGCCAATTTTTTGTTCTTCAAGTTTAAGTGAACAACGAGCCCCATTGATAATCATGAAACGGAAATTATTTGTAAATTTCGACAAGTAGAACAATGAATGGAACAGGTAGACGGTTGAAATCATTATATATATATTGCTTCTATATAGTCTAAGAAACATATATGCAAAGCATCCAAACAGTACAATTCGCCAATTTTTTGTTCTTCAAGTTTAAGTGAACTACGAGCCCCATTGTTAATCCTTTAAAGGAAATTATTTGTAACTTTCGACAGGTAGAACAATGAATGGAACAGGTAGACGGTTGATATCTTTGTATATATTGCTTCTATATAGTCTAAGAAACATATATGCAAAGCATCCAAACAGTACCATTCGCCAATTTTTTGTACTTCAAGTTTAAGTGAACAACGAGCCCCATTGATAATCATGAAACGGAAATTATTTGTAACTTTCGACATGTAGAACAATGAATGGAACAGGTAGACGGTTGAAATCATTATATATATATTGCTTCTATATAGTCTAAGAAACATATATGCAAAGCATCCAAACAGTACAATTCGCCAATTTTTTGTTCTTCAAGTTTAAGTGAACTACGAGCCCCATTGTTAATCCTTTAAAGGAAATTATTTGTAAATTTCGACAGGTAGAACAATGAATGGAACAGGTAGACGGTTGAGATCTTTGTATATATTGCTTCTATATAGTCTAAGACACATATATGCAAAGCATCCAAACAGTACAATTCGCCAATTTTTTGTTCTTCAAGTTTAAGTGAACTACGAGCCCCATTGATAATCATGAAAGGGAAATTATTTGTATCTTTCTACAAGTAGAACTATGAATGGAACAGGTAGGCGGTTGAAATCTTTCTATATAATGCTTCTATATAGTCTAAGAAACATATGTGCAAAGCATCCAAACAGTACAATTCGCCAATTTTTTGTTCTTCAAGTTTAAGTGAACTACGAGCCGCATTGTTAATCCTTTAACGGAAATTATTTCTAACTTTCGACAAGTAGAACAATGAACGGAACAGGTAGACGGCTGAAATCTTTGTATATATTGCTTCTATATAGTCTAAGAAACATATGTGCAAAGCATCCAAACAGTACAATTCGCCAATTTTTTGTTCTTCAAGTTTAAGTGAACAGCGAGCTCCATTGATAATCATGAAATGGAAATTATTTGTAACTTTCTACAAGTAGAACAATGAATAGTACAGGTAGACGGGTGAAGTCTTTCTATATATTGCTTGTATATAGTCTCAGAAACATATATGCAAAGCATCCAAACAGTACAATTCGCCAATTTATTGTTCTTCAAGTTTAAGTGAACAACGAGCCCCATTGTTAATCCTTTAAAGGAAATCATTTGTAAATTTCGACAAGTAGAACAATGATTGGAACACGTAGACGGTTGAAATCTTTGTATATATTGCTTCTATATAGTCTAAGAAACATATATGCAAAGCATCCAAACAGTACAATTCGCCAATTTTTTGTTCTTCAAGTTTAAGTGAACAACGAGCCCCATTGATAATCATGAAAGGGAATTTATTTATAAGTTTCTACAAGTAGAACAATGAATAGAACAGGTAGTCTGTTGAAATCTTTGTATATATTGCTTCCATATAGTCTATGAAACATATATGCAAAGCATCCAAAGAGTACAATTCGAGAATTTATTGTTCTTCAAGTTTACGTGAACAACGAGCCCCATTGATAATCATGAAAGGGAAATTATTTGTAATTTTCGACAAGTAGAACAATGAATGGAACAGGTAGACGGCTGAAATCTTTGTATATATTGCTTCTATATAGTCTAAGAAACATGTATGCAAAGCATCCAAACAGTACAATTCGCCAATTTTTTGTTCTTCAAGTTTAAGTGAACTACGAGCCTCATTGTTAATCCTTTAACGGAAATTATTTCTAACTTTCGACAAGTAGAACAATGAATGGAACAGGTAGACGGTTGAAATCTTTGTATATATTGCTTCTATATAGTCTAAGAAACATATGTGCAAAGCATCCAAACAGTACAATTCGCCAATTTTTTGTTCTTCAAGTTTAAGTGAACAGCGAGCTCCATTGATAATCATGAAATGGAAATTATTTGTAACTTTCTACAAGTAGAACAATGAATAGTACAGGTAGACGGGTGAAGTCTTTCAATATATTGCTTCTATATAGTCTAAGAAACACATATGCAAAGCATGAAAACAGTACAATTCGCCAATTTTTTTTCTTCAAGTTTAAGTGAACTACGAGCCCCATTGTTAATCCTTTAAAGGAAATTATTTGTAAATTTCGACAAGTAGAACAATGAATGGAACCGGTAGACGGTTGAAATCTTTGTATATATTGCTTCTATATAGTCTAGGAAACATATATGCAAAGCATCCAAACAGTACAATTCGCCAATTTTTTGTTCTTCGAGTTTAAGTGAACTTCGAGCCCCATTGTTAATCCTTTAACGGAAATTAATTGTAACTTTCTACAAGTAGAACAATGATTGGAACAGGCAGACGGCTGAAATCATTATATATATATTGCTTCTATATAGTCTGAGAAACATATATGCAAAGCATCCAAACAGTACAATTCGCCAATTTTTTGTTCTTCAAGTTTAAGTGAACAATGAGCCCCATTGTTAATCCTTTAAAGGAAATTATTTGTAACTTTCGACAAGTAGAACAATGAATGGAACAGGCAGACGGTTGAAATCATTATATATATATTGCTTCTATATAGTCTGAGAAACATATATGCAAAGCATCCAAACAGTACAATTCGCCAATTTTTTGTTCTTCAAGTTTAAGTGAACAATGAGCCCCATTGTTAATCCTTTAAAGGAAATTATTTGTAAATTTCGACATGTAGAACAATGAATGGAACAGGTAGACGGTTGAAATCATTATATATATTGCTTCTATAAAGTCTAAGAAACATATATGCATAGTATCCAAACAGTACAATACGCCAATTTATTGGTCTTCAAGTTTAAGTGAACAACGAGCCCCATTGTTAATCATTTAAAGGAAGTTATTTGTAAATTTCGACAAGTAGAACAATGAATGGAACAGGTAGACGGTTGAAATATTTGTATATATTGCTTCCGTATAGTCTAAGAAACATATATGCAAATCATCCAAACATTACCATTCGCCAATTTTTTGTTCTTCAAGTTTAAGTGAACAATGAGCCCCATTGTTAATCCTTTAACGGAACTTAATTGTAACTTTCTACAAGTAGAACAATGATTGGAACACGTAGACGGTTGAAATCTTTGTATATATTGTTCTATATAGTCTAAGAAACATATGTGCAAAGCATCCAAACAGTACCATTCGCCAATTTTTTGGTCTTCAAGTTTAAGTGAACAACGAGCCCCATTGATAATCATGAAACGGAAATTATTTGTAACTTTCGACATGTAGAACAATGAATGGAACAGGTAGACGGTTGAAATATTTGTATATATTGCTTCCGTATAGTCTAAGAAACATATATGCAAAGCATCCAAACAGTACCATTCGCCAATTTTTTGTTCTTCAAGGTTAAGTGAACAACGAGCCCCATTGTTAATCCTTTAAAGGAAATTATTTGTAACTTTCTACAAGTAGAACAATGATTGGAACACGTAGACGGTTGAAATCTTTGTATATATTGCTTCTATATAGCCTAAGAAACATATATGCAAAGCATCCAAACAGTACCATTCGCCAATTTTTTGTTCATCAAGTTTAAGTGAACAACGAGCCCCATTGATAATCATGAAACGGAAATTATTTGTAACTTTCGACAAGTAGAACAATGAATGGAACAGGTAGACTGTTGAAATCTTTGTATATATTGCTTCTATATAGTCTAAGAAACATATATGCAAAGCATCCAAACAGTACAATTCGCCAATTTTTTGTTCGTCAAGTTTAAGTGAACAATGAGCCACATTGATAATCCTTTATCGGAAATTATTTGTAACTTTCGACAAGTAGAACAATGATTGGAACACGTAGACGGTTGAAATCTTTGTATATATTGCTTCTATATAATCTAAGAAACATATATGCAAAGCATCCAAACAGTACAAGTCGCCAATTCATTGTTCTTCAAGTTTAAGTGAACAACGAGCCCTATTGTTAATCCTTTAAAGGAAATTATTTGTAACTTTCGACAAGTAGAACAAGGGATGGAACAGGTAGACGGTTGAAATCATTGTATATATTGCTTCTATATAGTCTAAGAAACATATATGCAAAGCATCCAAACAGTACAATTCGCCAATTTTTTGTTCTTCAAGATTAAGTAAACTACGATCCCCATTGATAATCATTTAACGGAAATTATTTGTAACTTTCGACAAGTAGAACAAGGGATGGAACAGGTAGACGGTTGAAATCATTGTATATATTGCTTCTATATAGTCTAAGAAACATATATGCAAAGCATCCAAACAGTACAATTCGCCAATTTTTTGTTCTTCAAGATTAAGTAAACTACGATCCCAATTGATAATCATTTAACGGAACTAATTTGTAACTTTCTACAAGTAGAACAATGAATAGAAAAGTTAGACTGTTGAAATCTTTGTATATATTGCATCTATATAGTCTAAGAAACATATATGCAAAGCATCCAAACAGTACCATTCGCCAATTCCTTGTTCTTCAAGTTTAAGTGAACAATGAGCCCCATTGTTAATCCTTTATCGGAAATTATTTGTAACTTTCGACAAGTAGAACAATGAATAGAACAGGTAGACGGTTGAAATCTTTGTATATATTGCTTCTATATAGTCTAACAAACATATATACAAAGCATCCAAACAGTACAAGTCGCCAATTCATTCATCTTCAAGTTTAAGTGAACAACGAGCCCCATTGTTGATCCTTTAAAGGAAATTATTTGTAACTTTCGACAATTAGAACAAGGAATGAAACAGGTAGACGGTTGAAATCAGTGTATATATTGCTTCTATATAGTCTAAGAAACATATGTGCAAAGCATCCAAACAGTACAATTCGCCAATTTTTTGTTCTTCAAGTTTAAGTGAACTACGAGCTCCATTGTTAATACTTTAAAGGAAATTATTTGTAAATTTTGACAAGTAGAACAATGAATGGAACAGGTAAACGGATGAAATCTTTGTATATATTGCATGTATATAGTCTATGAAACATATATGCAAAGCATCCAAACAGTACAAGTCGTCAATTCATTGTTCTTCAAGTTTAAGTGAACAACGAGCCCCATTGTTAATTCTTTAAAGGAAATTATTTGTAAATTTCGACAAGTAGAACAATGAATGGAACAGGTAGACGGTTGAAATGATTGTATATATTGCTTTAGTATAGCCTAAGAAACATATATGCAAAGCATCCAAACAGTACAAGTCGCCAATTCATTCATCTTCAAGTTTAAGTGAACAACGAGCCCCATTGTTAATCCTTTAAAGGAAATTATTTGTAACTTTCGACAAGTAGAACAAGGAATGAAACAGGTAGACGGTTGAAATCATTGTATATATTGCTTCTATATAGTCTAAGAAACATATGTGCAAAGCATCCAAACAGTACAATTCGCCAATTTTTGGTCTTCAAGTTTAAGTGAACTACGAGCTCCATTGTTAATCCTTTAAAGGAAATTATTTGTAAATTTCGACAAGTAGAACAAAGAATGGAACAGGTAAACGGATGAAATCATTGTATATATTGCTTCTATATAGTCTAAGAAACATATGTGCAAAGCATCCAAACAGTACCATTCGCCAATTTTTTGTTCTTCAAGTTTAAGTGAACAACGAGCCCCATTGATAATCATGAAACGGAAATTATTTGTAACTTTCGACATGTAGAACAATGAATGGAACAGGTAGACGGTTGAAATCATTATATATTTTGCTTCTATATAGTCTAAGAAACATATATGCATAGCATCCAAACAGTACAATTCGCCAATTTATAGGTCTTCAAGTTTAAGTGAACAACGAGCCCCATTGTTAATCCTTTAAAGGAAATTATTTGTAACTTTCGACAAGTAGAACAATTAATGGAACAGGTAGACGGTTGAAATATTTGTATATATTGCTTCCGTATAGTCTAAGAAACATATATGCAAATCATCCAAACAGTACCATTCGCCAATTTTTTGTTCTTCAAGTTTAAGTGAACAATGAGCCCCATTGTTAATCCTTTAACGGTAATTAATTGTAACTTTCTACAAGTAGAACAATGATTGGAACACGTAGACGGTTGAAATCTTTGTATATATTGCTTCTATATAGTCTAAGAAACATATGTGCAAAGCATCCAAACAGTACCATTCGCCAATTTTTTGATCTTCAAGTTTAAGTGAAGAATGAGCCCCATTGTTAATCCTTTATCGGAAATTATTTGTAACTTTCGACAAGTAGAACAATGAATGGAACAGGTAGACGGTTGAAATCTTTGTATATATTGCATCTATATAGTCTAAGAAACATATATGCAAAGCATCCAAACAGTACAAGTCGCCAATTCATTGTTCTTCAAGTTTAAGTGAACAACGAGCCCTATTGTTAATCCTTTAAAGGAAATTATTTGTAAATTTCGACAAGTAGAACAATGAATGGAACAGGTAGACGGTTGAAATGATTGTATATATTGCTTTAGTATAGCCTAAGAAACATATATGCAAAGCATCCAAACAGTACAAGTCGCCAATTCATTCATCTTCAAGTTTAAGTGAACAACGAGCCCCATTGTTAATCCTTTAAAGGAAATTATTTGTAACTTTCGACAAGTAGAACAAGGAATGAAACAGGTAGACGGTTGAAATCATTGTATATATTGCTTCTATATAGTCTAAGAAACATATGTGCAAAGCATCCAAACAGTACAATTCGCCAATTTTTGGTCTTCAAGTTTAAGTGAACTACGAGCTCCATTGTTAATCCTTTAAAGGAAATTATTTGTAAATTTCGACAAGTAGAACAAAGAATGGAACAGGTAAACGGATGAAATCATTGTATATATTGCTTCTATATAGTCTAAGAAACATATGTGCAAAGCATCCAAACAGTACCATTCGCCAATTTTTTGTTCTTCAAGTTTAAGTGAACAACGAGCCCCATTGATAATCATGAAACGGAAATTATTTGTAACTTTCGACATGTAGAACAATGAATGGAACAGGTAGACGGTTGAAATCATTATATATTTTGCTTCTATATAGTCTAAGAAACATATATGCATAGCATCCAAACAGTACAATTCGCCAATTTATAGGTCTTCAAGTTTAAGTGAACAACGAGCCCCATTGTTAATCCTTTAAAGGAAATTATTTGTAACTTTCGACAAGTAGAACAATTAATGGAACAGGTAGACGGTTGAAATATTTGTATATATTGCTTCCGTATAGTCTAAGAAACATATATGCAAATCATCCAAACAGTACCATTCGCCAATTTTTTGTTCTTCAAGTTTAAGTGAACAATGAGCCCCATTGTTAATCCTTTAACGGTAATTAATTGTAACTTTCTACAAGTAGAACAATGATTGGAACACGTAGACGGTTGAAATCTTTGTATATATTGCTTCTATATAGTCTAAGAAACATATGTGCAAAGCATCCAAACAGTACCATTCGCCAATTTTTTGATCTTCAAGTTTAAGTGAAGAATGAGCCCCATTGTTAATCCTTTATCGGAAATTATTTGTAACTTTCGACAAGTAGAACAATGAATGGAACAGGTAGACGGTTGAAATCTTTGTATATATTGCATCTATATAGTCTAAGAAACATATATGCAAAGCATCCAAACAGTACAAGTCGCCAATTCATTGTTCTTCAAGTTTAAGTGAACAACGAGCCCTATTGTTAATCCTTTAAAGGAAATTATTTGTAACTTTCGACAAGTAGAACAAGGGATGGAACAGGTAGACGGTTGAAATCATTGTATATATTGCTTCTATATAGTCTAAGAAACATATATGCAAAGCATCCAAACAGTACAATTCGCCAATTTTTTGTTCTTCAAGATTAAGTAAACTACGATCCCCATTGATAATCATTTAACGGAAATTATTTGTAACTTTCGACAAGTAGAACAAGGGATGGAACAGGTAGACGGTTGAAATCATTGTATATATTGCTTCTATATAGTCTAAGAAACATATATGCAAAGCATCCAAACAGTACAATTCGCCAATTTTTTGTTCTTCAAGATTAAGTAAACTACGATCCCAATTGATAATCATTTAACGGAACTAATTTGTAACTTTCTACAAGTAGAACAATGAATAGAAACGTTAGACTGTTGAAATCTTTGTATATATTGCATCTATATAGTCTAAGAAACATATATGCAAAGCATCCAAACAGTACCATTCGCCAATTCCTTGTTCTTCAAGTTTAAGTGAACAATGAGCCCCATTGTTAATCCTTTATCGGAAATTATTTGTAACTTTCGACAAGTAGAACAATGAATAGAACAGGTAGACGGTTGAAATCTTTGTATATATTGCTTCTATATAGTCTAACAAACATATATACAAAGCATCCAAACAGTACAAGTCGCCAATTCATTCATCTTCAAGTTTAAGTGAACAACGAGCCCCATTGTTGATCCTTTAAAGGAAATTATTTGTAACTTTCGACAATTAGAACAAGGAATGAAACAGGTAGACGGTTGAAATCAGTGTATATATTGCTTCTATATAGTCTAAGAAACATATGTGCAAAGCATCCAAACAGTACAATTCGCCAATTTTTTGTTCTTCAAGTTTAAGTGAACTACGAGCTCCATTGTTAATACTTTAAAGGAAATTATTTGTAAATTTTGACAAGTAGAACAATGAATGGAACAGGTAAACGGATGAAATCTTTGTATATATTGCATGTATATAGTCTATGAAACATATATGCAAAGCATCCAAACAGTACAAGTCGTCAATTCATTGTTCTTCAAGTTTAAGTGAACAACGAGCCCCATTGTTAATTCTTTAAAGGAAATTATTTGTAAATTTCGACAAGTAGAACAATGAATGGAACAGGTAGACGGTTGAAATGATTGTATATATTGCTTTAGTATAGCCTAAGAAACATATATGCAAAGCATCCAAACAGTACAAGTCGCCAATTCATTCATCTTCAAGTTTAAGTGAACAACGAGCCCCATTGTTAATCCTTTAAAGGAAATTATTTGTAACTTTCGACAAGTAGAACAAGGAATGAAACAGGTAGACGGTTGAAATCATTGTATATATTGCTTCTATATAGTCTAAGAAACATATGTGCAAAGCATCCAAACAGTACAATTCGCCAATTTTTGGTCTTCAAGTTTAAGTGAACTACGAGCTCCATTGTTAATCCTTTAAAGGAAATTATTTGTAAATTTCGACAAGTAGAACAAAGAATGGAACAGGTAAACGGATGAAATCATTGTATATATTGCTTCTATATAGTCTAAGAAACATATGTGCAAAGCATCCAAACAGTACCATTCGCCAATTTTTTGTTCTTCAAGTTTAAGTGAACAACGAGCCCCATTGATAATCATGAAACGGAAATTATTTGTAACTTTCGACATGTAGAACAATGAATGGAACAGGTAGACGGTTGAAATCATTATATATTTTGCTTCTATATAGTCTAAGAAACATATATGCATAGCATCCAAACAGTACAATTCGCCAATTTTTTGTTCTTCATATTTAAGTGAACTACGAGCCCCATTGTTAATCCTTTAAAGGAAATTATTTGTAAATTTACGACAAGTAGAACAATGAATGGAACAGGTAGACTGTTGAAATCATTGTATATATTGCTTCTATATAGTCTAAGAAACATATATGCAAAGCATCCAAACAGTACAATTCGCAAATTTTTTGCTCTTCAAGTTTAAGTGAACAACGAGCCCCATTGTTAATCCTTTAAAGGAAATTATTTGTAAATTTCGACAAGTAGAACAATGATTGGAACACGTAGACGGTTGAAATATTATTATATATTGCTTCTATATAGTCTAAGAAACATATATGCATAGCATCCAAACAGTGCAATTCGCCAATTCATTGGTCTTCAAGTTTAAGTGAACAACTAGCCCCATTGTTAATCCTTTAAAGGAAATTATTTGTAACTTTCGACAAGTAGAACAATGAATGGAACAGGTAGACGGTTGAAATATTTGTATATATTGCTTCCGTATAGTCTAAGAAACATATATGCAAATCATCCAAACAGTACCATTCGCCAATTCTTTGTTCTTCAAGTTTAAGTGAACAACGAGCCCCATTGTTAATATTTTAACGGAAATTTATTGTAACTTTCTACAAGTAGAACAATGATTGGAACACGTAGACGGTTGAAATCTGTGTATATATAGCTTCTATATAGTCTAAGAAACATATGTGCAAAGCATCCGAACAGTACCATTCGCCAATTCTTTGTTCTTCAAGTTTAAGTGAACAACGAGCCCCATTGTTAATCCTTTAAAGGAAATTATTTGTAACTTTCGACAAGAAGAACAATGAATAGAACATGTAGACGGTTGAAATCTTTGTATATGTTGCTTCTATATATTCTAAGAAACCTATATGCAAAGCATCTAAACAGTAAAATTCGCCAATTTTTTGATCTTCAAGTTTAAGTGAAGAATGAGCCCCATTGTTAATCCTTTATCGGAAATTATTTGTAACTTTCGACAAGTAGAACAATGAATGGAACAGGTAGACGGTTGAAATCTTTGTATATATTGCTTCTATATAGTCTAAGAAACATATATGCAAAGCATCCAAACAGTACAATTCGCCAATTTATTGTTCTTCAAGTTTAAGTGAACAACGAGCCCCATTGTTAATCCTTTATAGGAAATTATTTGTAAATTTCGACAAGTTGAACAATGATTGGCACACGTAGACTGTTGAAATATTTGTATATATTGCTTCCATATAGTCTAAGAAACATATATGCAAAGCATCCAAACAGTACCATTCGCCAATTTTTTGTTCTTCAAGGTTAAGTGAACAATGAGCCCCATTGATAATCATGAAACGGAAATTATTTGTAACTTTCGACATGTAGAACAATGAATGGAACAGGTAGACGGTTGAAATCTTTGTATATATTGCTTCCATAGAGTCAAAGAAACATATATGCAAAGCATCCAAACAGTACCATTTGCCAATTTTTTGTTCTTCAAGTTTAAGTGAACAATGAGCCCCATTGTTAATCCTTTATCGGAAATTATTTGTAACTTTCGACAAGAAGAACAATGAATAGAACATGTAGACGGTTGAAATCTTTGTATATGTTGCTTCTATATAGTCTAAGAAACCTATATGCAAAGCATCTAAACAGTAAAATTCGCCAATTCTTTGATCTTCAAGTTTAAGTGAACAATGAGCCCCATTGTTAATCCTTTATCGGAAATTATTTGTAACTTTCGACAAGTAGAACAATGAATGGAACAGGTAGACGGTTGAAATCTTTGTATATATTGCTTCTATATAGTCAAAGAAACATATATGCAAAGCATCCAAACAGTACAATTCGCCAATTTATTGTTCTTCAAGTTTAAGTGAACAACGAGCCCCATTGTTAATCCTTTATAGGAAATTATTTGTAAATTTCGACAAGTAGAACAATGATTGGAACACGTAGACGGTTGAAATCTTTGTATATGTTGCTTCCATATAGTCTAAGAAACATGTACGCAAAGCATCCAAACAGTACCATTCCCCAATTTTTTGTTCTTCAAGTTTAAGTGAACAATGAGCCCCAATGGTTAATTCTTTATCGGAAATTATTTGTAATTTTCGACGAGTAGAACAATGAATGGAACATGTAAACGGTTGAAATCTTTGTATATATTGCTTCTATATAATCTACGAAACATATATGCAAAGCATCTAAACAGTAACAATCGCCAATTTTTTGATCTTCAAGTTTAAGTGAACAGCGAGCCCCATTGATAATCATGAAATGGAAATTATTTGTAACTTTCTACAAGTAGAACAATGAATAGTACAGGTAGACGGGTGAAATCTTTCTATATATTGCTTCTAAATAGTCTAAGAAACATATATGCAAAGCATCCAAACAGTACAATTCGCCAATTGTTTGTTCTTCAAGTTTAAGTGAACTACGAGCCCCATTGTTAATCCTTTAAAGGAAATTATTTGTAAATTTCGTCAAGTAGAACAATGAATGGATCATGTAGACGGTTGAAATCATTGTATATATTGCTTCTATATAGTCTACGAAACATATATGCAAAGCATCCAAACAGTACAATACGCCAATTTTTTGTTCTTCAAGTTTAAGTGAACTACGAGCCCCATTGTTAATCCTTTAATGGAAATTAATTGTAACTTTCTACAAGTAGAACAATGATTGGAACACGTAGACGGTTGAAATCTTTGTATATATTGCTTCTATATAGTCTAAGAAACATATGTGCAAAGCATCCAAACAGTACCATTCGCCAATTTTTTGTTCTTCAAGTTTAAGTAAACAACGAGCCCCATTGATAATCATGAAACGGAAATTATTTGTAACTTTCGACATGTAGAACAATGAATGGAACAGTTAGACTGTTGAAATCATTATATATATATATTGCTTCTATATAGTCTAAGAAACATATATGCATATCATCCAAACAGTACAATTCGCCAATTTATTGTTCTTCAAGTTTAAGTGAACAACGAGCCCCATTGTTAATCCTTTATCGGAAATTATTTGTAACTTTCGACAAGAAGAACAATGAATAGAACATGTAGACGGTTGAAATCTTTGTATATGTTGCTTCTATATAGTCTAAGAAACCTATATGCAAAGCATCTAAACAGTAAAATTCGCCAATTCTTTGATCTTCAAGTTTAAGTGAACAATGAGCCCCATTGTTAATCCTTTATCGGAAATTATTTGTAACTTTCGACAAGTAGAACAATGAATGGAACAGGTAGACGGTTGAAATCTTTGTATATATTGCTTCTATATAGTCAAAGAAACATATATGCAAAGCATCCAAACAGTACAATTCGCCAATTTATTGTTCTTCAAGTTTAAGTGAACAACGAGCCCCATTGTTAATCCTTTATAGGAAATTATTTGTAAATTTCGACAAGTAGAACAATGATTGGAACACGTAGACGGTTGAAATCTTTGTATATGTTGCTTCCATATAGTCTAAGAAACATGTACGCAAAGCATCCAAACAGTACCATTCCCCAATTTTTTGTTCTTCAAGTTTAAGTGAACAATGAGCCCCAATGGTTAATTCTTTATCGGAAATTATTTGTAATTTTCGACGAGTAGAACAATGAATGGAACATGTAAACGGTTGAAATCTTTGTATATATTGCTTCTATATAATCTACGAAACATATATGCAAAGCATCTAAACAGTAACAATCGCCAATTTTTTGATCTTCAAGTTTAAGTGAACAGCGAGCCCCATTGATAATCATGAAATGGAAATTATTTGTAACTTTCTACAAGTAGAACAATGAATAGTACAGGTAGACGGGTGAAATCTTTCTATATATTGCTTCTAAATAGTCTAAGAAACATATATGCAAAGCATCCAAACAGTACAATTCGCCAATTGTTTGTTCTTCAAGTTTAAGTGAACTACGAGCCCCATTGTTAATCCTTTAAAGGAAATTATTTGTAAATTTCGTCAAGTAGAACAATGAATGGATCATGTAGACGGTTGAAATCATTGTATATATTGCTTCTATATAGTCTACGAAACATATATGCAAAGCATCCAAACAGTACAATACGCCAATTTTTTGTTCTTCAAGTTTAAGTGAACTACGAGCCCCATTGTTAATCCTTTAATGGAAATTAATTGTAACTTTCTACAAGTAGAACAATGATTGGAACACGTAGACGGTTGAAATCTTTGTATATATTGCTTCTATATAGTCTAAGAAACATATGTGCAAAGCATCCAAACAGTACCATTCGCCAATTTTTTGTTCTTCAAGTTTAAGTAAACAACGAGCCCCATTGATAATCATGAAACGGAAATTATTTGTAACTTTCGACATGTAGAACAATGAATGGAACAGTTAGACTGTTGAAATCATTATATATATATATTGCTTCTATATAGTCTAAGAAACATATATGCATATCATCCAAACAGTACAATTCGCCAATTTATTGTTCTTCAAGTTTAAGTGAACAACGAGCCCCATTGTTAATCCTTTAAAGGAAATTATTTGTAAATTTCGACAAGTAGAACAATGATTGGCACACGTAGACGGTTGAAATATTTGTATATATTGCTTCCATATAGTCTAAGAAACATACATGCAAAGCATCCAAATAGTACCATTCGCCAATTTTTTGTTCATCAAGGTTATGTGATTAATTAGCCCCATTGTTAATCCTTTATCGGAAATTATTTGTAACTTTCGACAAGAAGAACAATGAATAGAACATGTAGACGGTTGAAATCTTTGTATATGTTGCTTCTATATAGTCTAAGAAACCTATATGCAAAGCATCTAAACAGTAAAATTCGCCAATTCTTTGATCTTCAAGTTTAAGTGAACAATGAGCCCCATTGTTAATCCTTTATCGGAAATTATTTGTAACTTTCGACAAGTAGAACAATGAATGGAACAGGTAGACGGTTGAAATCTTTGTATATATTGCTTCTATATAGTCAAAGAAACATATATGCAAAGCATCCAAACAGTACAATTCGCCAATTTATTGTTCTTCAAGTTTAAGTGAACAACGAGCCCCATTGTTAATCCTTTATAGGAAATTATTTGTAAATTTCGACAAGTAGAACAATGATTGGAACACGTAGACGGTTGAAATCTTTGTATATGTTGCTTCCATATAGTCTAAGAAACATGTACGCAAAGCATCCAAACAGTACCATTCCCCAATTTTTTGTTCTTCAAGTTTAAGTGAACAATGAGCCCCAATGGTTAATTCTTTATCGGAAATTATTTGTAATTTTCGACGAGTAGAACAATGAATGGAACATGTAAACGGTTGAAATCTTTGTATATATTGCTTCTATATAATCTACGAAACATATATGCAAAGCATCTAAACAGTAACAATCGCCAATTTTTTGATCTTCAAGTTTAAGTGAACAGCGAGCCCCATTGATAATCATGAAATGGAAATTATTTGTAACTTTCTACAAGTAGAACAATGAATAGTACAGGTAGACGGGTGAAATCTTTCTATATATTGCTTCTAAATAGTCTAAGAAACATATATGCAAAGCATCCAAACAGTACAATTCGCCAATTGTTTGTTCTTCAAGTTTAAGTGAACTACGAGCCCCATTGTTAATCCTTTAAAGGAAATTATTTGTAAATTTCGTCAAGTAGAACAATGAATGGATCATGTAGACGGTTGAAATCATTGTATATATTGCTTCTATATAGTCTACGAAACATATATGCAAAGCATCCAAACAGTACAATACGCCAATTTTTTGTTCTTCAAGTTTAAGTGAACTACGAGCCCCATTGTTAATCCTTTAATGGAAATTAATTGTAACTTTCTACAAGTAGAACAATGATTGGAACACGTAGACGGTTGAAATCTTTGTATATATTGCTTCTATATAGTCTAAGAAACATATGTGCAAAGCATCCAAACAGTACCATTCGCCAATTTTTTGTTCTTCAAGTTTAAGTAAACAACGAGCCCCATTGATAATCATGAAACGGAAATTATTTGTAACTTTCGACATGTAGAACAATGAATGGAACAGTTAGACTGTTGAAATCATTATATATATATATTGCTTCTATATAGTCTAAGAAACATATATGCATATCATCCAAACAGTACAATTCGCCAATTTATTGTTCTTCAAGTTTAAGTGAACAACGAGCCCCATTGTTAATCCTTTATCGGAAATTATTTGTAACTTTCGACAAGAAGAACAATGAATAGAACATGTAGACGGTTGAAATCTTTGTATATGTTGCTTCTATATAGTCTAAGAAACCTATATGCAAAGCATCTAAACAGTAAAATTCGCCAATTCTTTGATCTTCAAGTTTAAGTGAACAATGAGCCCCATTGTTAATCCTTTATCGGAAATTATTTGTAACTTTCGACAAGTAGAACAATGAATGGAACAGGTAGACGGTTGAAATCTTTGTATATATTGCTTCTATATAGTCAAAGAAACATATATGCAAAGCATCCAAACAGTACAATTCGCCAATTTATTGTTCTTCAAGTTTAAGTGAACAACGAGCCCCATTGTTAATCCTTTATAGGAAATTATTTGTAAATTTCGACAAGTAGAACAATGATTGGAACACGTAGACGGTTGAAATCTTTGTATATGTTGCTTCCATATAGTCTAAGAAACATGTACGCAAAGCATCCAAACAGTACCATTCCCCAATTTTTTGTTCTTCAAGTTTAAGTGAACAATGAGCCCCAATGGTTAATTCTTTATCGGAAATTATTTGTAATTTTCGACGAGTAGAACAATGAATGGAACATGTAAACGGTTGAAATCTTTGTATATATTGCTTCTATATAATCTACGAAACATATATGCAAAGCATCTAAACAGTAACAATCGCCAATTTTTTGATCTTCAAGTTTAAGTGAACAGCGAGCCCCATTGATAATCATGAAATGGAAATTATTTGTAACTTTCTACAAGTAGAACAATGAATAGTACAGGTAGACGGGTGAAATCTTTCTATATATTGCTTCTAAATAGTCTAAGAAACATATATGCAAAGCATCCAAACAGTACAATTCGCCAATTGTTTGTTCTTCAAGTTTAAGTGAACTACGAGCCCCATTGTTAATCCTTTAAAGGAAATTATTTGTAAATTTCGTCAAGTAGAACAATGAATGGATCATGTAGACGGTTGAAATCATTGTATATATTGCTTCTATATAGTCTACGAAACATATATGCAAAGCATCCAAACAGTACAATACGCCAATTTTTTGTTCTTCAAGTTTAAGTGAACTACGAGCCCCATTGTTAATCCTTTAATGGAAATTAATTGTAACTTTCTACAAGTAGAACAATGATTGGAACACGTAGACGGTTGAAATCTTTGTATATATTGCTTCTATATAGTCTAAGAAACATATGTGCAAAGCATCCAAACAGTACCATTCGCCAATTTTTTGTTCTTCAAGTTTAAGTAAACAACGAGCCCCATTGATAATCATGAAACGGAAATTATTTGTAACTTTCGACATGTAGAACAATGAATGGAACAGTTAGACTGTTGAAATCATTATATATATATATTGCTTCTATATAGTCTAAGAAACATATATGCATATCATCCAAACAGTACAATTCGCCAATTTATTGTTCTTCAAGTTTAAGTGAACAACGAGCCCCATTGTTAATCCTTTAAAGGAAATTATTTGTAAATTTCGACAAGTAGAACAATGATTGGCACACGTAGACGGTTGAAATATTTGTATATATTGCTTCCATATAGTCTAAGAAACATACATGCAAAGCATCCAAATAGTACCATTCGCCAATTTTTTGTTCATCAAGGTTATGTGATTAATTAGCCCCATTGTTAATCCTTTATCGGAAATTATTTGTAACTTTCGACAAGTAGAACAATGAATGGAACAGGTAGACGGTTGAAATCTTTGTATATATTGCTTCTATATAGTCTGAGAAACATATATGCAAAGCATCCAAACAGTACAATTTGCCACTTTTTTTGTTCTTCAAGTTTAAGTGAACAATGAGCCCCATTGTTAATCCTTTAAAGGAAATTATTTGTAAATTTCGACAAGTAGAACAATGATTGGCACACGTAGACGGTTGAAATTTTTGTATATATTGCTTCCATATAGTCTAAGAAACATATATGCAAAGCATCCAAACAGTACCATTCGCCAATTTTTTGTTCTTCAAGGTTAAGTGAACAATGAGCCCCATTGATAATCATGAAACGGAAATTATTTGTAACTTTCGACATGTAGAACAATGAATGGAACAGGTAGACGGTTGAAATCTTTGTATATATTGCTTCCATATAGTCTAAGAAACATATATGCAAAGCATCCAAACAGTACCATTTGCCAATTTTTTGTTCTTCAAGTTTAAGTGAACAATGAGCCCCATTGGTAATCCTTTATCGGAAATTATTTGTAACTTTCGACAAGTAGAACAATGAATGGAACAGGTAGACGGTTGAAATCATTGTATATATTGCTTCTATATAGTCTAAGAAACATATGTGCAAAGCATCCAAACAGTACCATTCGCCAATTTTTTGTTCTTCAAGATTAAGTAAACTACGATCCCCATTGTTAATCCTTTAACGGAAATTATTTGTAACTTTCGACAAGTAGAACAATGAATGGAACGGGTAGACGGTTGAAATCATTGTATATATTGCTTCTATATAGTCTAAGAAACATATGTGCAAAGCATCCAAACAGTACCATTCGCCAATTCATTGGTCTTCAAGTTTAAGTGAACAACTAGCCCCATTGTTAATCCTTTAAAGGAAATTATTTGTAACTTTCGACAAGTAGAACAATGAATGGAACAGGTAGACGGTTGAAATATTTGTATATATTGCTTCCGTATAGTCTAAGAAACATATATGCAAATCATCCAAACAGTACCATTCGCCAATTCTTTGTTCTTCAAGTTTAAGTGAACAACGAGCCCCATTGTTAATATTTTAACGGAAATTTATTGTAACTTTCTACAAGTAGAACAATGATTGGAACACGTAGACGGTTGAAATCTGTGTATATATAGCTTCTATATAGTCTAAGAAACATATGTGCGAAGCATCCGAACAGTACCATTCGCCAATTCTTTGTTCTTCAAGTTTAAGTGAACAACGAGCCCCATTGTTAATCCTTTAAAGGAAATTATTTGTAACTTTCGACAAGAAGAACAATGAATAGAACATGTAGACGGTTGAAATCTTTGTATATGTTGCTTCTATATATTCTTAGAAACCTATATGCAAAGCATCTAAACAGTAAAATTCGCCAATTTTTTGATCTTCAAGTTTAAGTGAAGAATGAGCCCCATTGTTAATCCTTTATCGGAAATTATTTGTAACTTTCGACAAGTAGAACAATGAATGGAACAGGTAGACGGTTGAAATCTTTGTATATATTGCTTCTATATAGTCTAAGAAACATATATGCAAAGCATCCAAACAGTACAATTCGCCAATTTATTGTTCTTCAAGTTTAAGTGAACAACGAGCCCCATTGTTAATCCTTTATAGGAAATTATTTGTAAATTTCGACAAGTTGAACAATGATTGGCACACGTAGACTGTTGAAATATTTGTATATATTGCTTCCATATAGTCTAAGAAACATATATGCAAAGCATCCAAACAGTACCATTCGCCAATTTTTTGTTCTTCAAGGTTAAGTGAACAATGAGCCCCATTGATAATCATGAAACGGAAATTATTTGTAACTTTCGACATGTAGAACAATGAATGGAACAGGTAGACGGTTGAAATCTTTGTATATATTGCTTCCATATAGTCAAAGAAACATATATGCAAAGCATCCAAACAGTACCATTTGCCAATTTTTTGTTCTTCAAGTTTAAGTGAACAATGAGCCCCATTGTTAATCCTTTATCGGAAATTATTTGTAACTTTCGACAAGAAGAACAATGAATAGAACATGTAGACGGTTGAAATCTTTGTATATGTTGCTTCTATATAGTCTAAGAAACCTATATGCAAAGCATCTAAACAGTAAAATTCGCCAATTCTTTGATCTTCAAGTTTAAGTGAACAATGAGCCCCATTGTTAATCCTTTATCGGAAATTATTTGTAACTTTCGACAAGTAGAACAATGAATGGAACAGGTAGACGGTTGAAATCTTTGTATATATTGCTTCTATATAGTCAAAGAAACATATATGCAAAGCATCCAAACAGTACAATTCGCCAATTTATTGTTCTTCAAGTTTAAGTGAACAACGAGCCCCATTGTTAATCCTTTATAGGAAATTATTTGTAAATTTCGACAAGTAGAACAATGATTGGAACACGTAGACGGTTGAAATCTTTGTATATGTTGCTTCCATATAGTCTAAGAAACATGTACGCAAAGCATCCAAACAGTACAATTCCCCAATTTTTTGTTCTTCAAGTTTAAGTGAACAATGAGCCCCAATGGTTAATTCTTTATCGGAAATTATTTGTAATTTTCGACGAGTAGAACAATGAATGGAACATGTAAACGGTTGAAATCTTTGTATATATTGCTTCTATATAATCTACGAAACATATATGCAAAGCATCTAAACAGTAACAATCGCCAATTTTTTGATCTTCAAGTTTAAGTGAACAGCGAGCCCCATTGATAATCATGAAATGGAAATTATTTGTAACTTTCTACAAGTAGAACAATGAATAGTACAGGTAGACGGGTGAAATCTTTCTATATATTGCTTCTAAATAGTCTAAGAAACATATATGCAAAGCATCCAAACAGTACAATTCGCCAATTGTTTGTTCTTCAAGTTTAAGTGAACTACGAGCCCCATTGTTAATCCTTTAAAGGAAATTATTTGTAAATTTCGTCAAGTAGAACATTGAATGGATCATGTAGACGGTTGAAATCATTGTATATATTGCTTCTATATAGTCTACGAAACATATATGCAAAGCATCCAAACAGTACAATACGCCAATTTTTTGTTCTTCAAGTTTAAGTGAACTACGAGCCCCATTGTTAATCCTTTAACGGAAATTAATTGTAACTTTCTACAAGTAGAACAATGATTGGAACACGTAGACGGTTGAAATCTTTGTATATATTGCTTCTATATAGTCTAAGAAACATATGTGCAAAGCATCCAAACAGTACCATTCGCCAATTCTTTGTTCTTCAAGTTTAAGTAAACAACGAGCCCCATTGATAATCATGAAACGGAAATTATTTGTAACTTTCGACATGTAGAACAATGAATGGAACAGTTAGACTGTTGAAATCATTATATATATATATTGCTTCTATATAGTCTAAGAAACATATATGCATAGCATCCAAACAGTACAATTCGCCAATTTATTGTTCTTCAAGTTTAAGTGAACAACGAGCCCCATTGTTAATCCTTTAAAGGAAATTATTTGTAAATTTCGACAAGTAGAACAATGATTGGCACACGTAGACGGTTGAAATATTTGTATATATTGCTTCCATATAGTCTAAGAAACATACATGCAAAGCATCCAAATAGTACCATTCGCCAATTTTTTGTTCATCAAGGTTATGTGATTAATTAGCCCCATTGTTAATCCTTTATCGGAAATTATTTGTAACTTTCGACAAGTAGAACAATGAATGGAACAGGTAGACGGTTGAAATCTTTGTATATATTGCTTCTATATAGTCTGAGAAACATATATGCAAAGCATCCAAACAGTACAATTTGCCACTTTTTTTGTTCTTCAAGTTTAAGTGAACAATGAGCCCCATTGTTAATCCTTTAAAGGAAATTATTTGTAAATTTCGACAAGTAGAACAATGATTGGCACACGTAGACGGTTGAAATTTTTGTATATATTGCTTCCATATAGTCTAAGAAACATATATGCAAAGCATCCAAACAGTACCATTCGCCAATTTTTTGTTCTTCAAGGTTAAGTGAACAATGAGCCCCATTGATAATCATGAAACGGAAATTATTTGTAACTTTCGACAAGTAGAACAATGAATGGAACAGGTAGACGGTTGAAATCATTGTATATATTGCTTCTATATAGTCTAAGAAACATATGTGCAAAGCATCCAAACAGTACCATTCGCCAATTTTTTGTTCTTCAAGATTAAGTAAACTACGATCCCCATTGTTAATCCTTTAACGGAAATTATTTGTAACTTTCGACAAGTAGAACAATGAATGGAACGGGTAGACGGTTGAAATCATTGTATATATTGCTTCTATATAGTCTAAGAAACATATGTGCAAAGCATCCAAACAGTACCATTCGCCAATTTTTTGTTCTTCAAGTTTAAGTGAACTACGAGCCCCATTGTTAATCCTTTAACGGAAATTAATTGTAACTTTCTACAAGTAGAACAATGATTGGAACACGTAGACGGTTGAAATCTTTGTATATATTGCTTCTATATAGTCTAAGAAACATATGTGCAAAGCATCCAAACAGTACCATTCGCCAATTCTTTGTTCTTCAAGTTTAAGTAAACAACGAGCCCCATTGATAATCATGAAACGGAAATTATTTGTAACTTTCGACATGTAGAACAATGAATGGAACAGTTAGACTGTTGAAATCATTATATATATATATTGCTTCTATATAGTCTAAGAAACATATATGCATAGCATCCAAACAGTACAATTCGCCAATTTATTGTTCTTCAAGTTTAAGTGAACAACGAGCCCCATTGTTAATCCTTTAAAGGAAATTATTTGTAAATTTCGACAAGTAGAACAATGATTGGCACACGTAGACGGTTGAAATATTTGTATATATTGCTTCCATATAGTCTAAGAAACATACATGCAAAGCATCCAAATAGTACCATTCGCCAATTTTTTGTTCATCAAGGTTATGTGATTAATTAGCCCCATTGTTAATCCTTTATCGGAAATTATTTGTAACTTTCGACAAGTAGAACAATGAATGGAACAGGTAGACGGTTGAAATCTTTGTATATATTGCTTCTATATAGTCTGAGAAACATATATGCAAAGCATCCAAACAGTACAATTTGCCACTTTTTTTGTTCTTCAAGTTTAAGTGAACAATGAGCCCCATTGTTAATCCTTTAAAGGAAATTATTTGTAAATTTCGACAAGTAGAACAATGATTGGCACACGTAGACGGTTGAAATTTTTGTATATATTGCTTCCATATAGTCTAAGAAACATATATGCAAAGCATCCAAACAGTACCATTCGCCAATTTTTTGTTCTTCAAGGTTAAGTGAACAATGAGCCCCATTGATAATCATGAAACGGAAATTATTTGTAACTTTCGACATGTAGAACAATGAATGGAACAGGTAGACGGTTGAAATCTTTGTATATATTGCTTCCATATAGTCTAAGAAACATATATGCAAAGCATCCAAACAGTACCATTTGCCAATTTTTTGTTCTTCAAGTTTAAGTGAACAATGAGCCCCATTGGTAATCCTTTATCGGAAGTTATTTGTAACTTTCGACAAGTAGAACAATGAATGGAACAGGTAGACGGTTGAAATCATTGTATATATTGCTTCTATATAGTCTAAGAAACATATGTGCAAAGCATCCAAACAGTACCATTCGCCAATTTTTTGTTCTTCAAGATTAAGTAAACTACGATCCCCATTGTTAATCCTTTAACGGAAATTATTTGTAACTTTCGACAAGTAGAACAATGAATGGAACGGGTAGACGGTTGAAATCATTGTATATATTGCTTCTATATAGTCTAAGAAACATATGTGCAAAGCATCCAAACAGTACCATTCGCCAATTCATTGGTCTTCAAGTTTAAGTGAACAACTAGCCCCATTGTTAATCCTTTAAAGGAAATTATTTGTAACTTTCGACAAGTAGAACAATGAATGGAACAGGTAGACGGTTGAAATATTTGTATATATTGCTTCCGTATAGTCTAAGAAACATATATGCAAATCATCCAAACAGTACCATTCGCCAATTCTTTGTTCTTCAAGTTTAAGTGAACAACGAGCCCCATTGTTAATATTTTAACGGAAATTTATTGTAACTTTCTACAAGTAGAACAATGATTGGAACACGTAGACGGTTGAAATCTGTGTATATATAGCTTCTATATAGTCTAAGAAACATATGTGCGAAGCATCCGAACAGTACCATTCGCCAATTCTTTGTTCTTCAAGTTTAAGTGAACAACGAGCCCCATTGTTAATCCTTTAAAGGAAATTATTTGTAACTTTCGACAAGAAGAACAATGAATAGAACATGTAGACGGTTGAAATCTTTGTATATGTTGCTTCTATATATTCTTAGAAACCTATATGCAAAGCATCTAAACAGTAAAATTCGCCAATTTTTTGATCTTCAAGTTTAAGTGAAGAATGAGCCCCATTGTTAATCCTTTATCGGAAATTATTTGTAACTTTCGACAAGTAGAACAATGAATGGAACAGGTAGACGGTTGAAATCTTTGTATATATTGCTTCTATATAGTCTATGAAACATATATGCAAAGCATCCAAACAGTACAATTCGCCAATTTATTGTTCTTCAAGTTTAAGTGAACAACGAGCCCCATTGTTAATCCTTTATAGGAAATTATTTGTGAATTTCGACAAGTTGAACAATGATTGGCACACGTAGACTGTTGAAATATTTGTATATATTGCTTCCATATAGTCTAAGAAACATATATGCAAAGCATCCAAACAGTACCATTCGCCAATTTTTTGTTCTTCAAGTTTAAGTGAACAACGAGCCCCATTGTTAATCCTTTAAAGGAAATTATTTGTAAATTTCGACAAGTAGAACAATGATTGGCACACGTAGACGGTTGAAATATTTGTAAATATTGCTTCCATATAGTCTAAGAAACATACATGCAAAGCATCCAAATAGTACCATTCGCCAATTTTTTGTTCTTCAAGGTTAAGTGATTAATTAGCCCCATTGTTAATCCTTTATCGGAAATTATTTGTAACTTTCGACAAGTAGAACAATGAATGGAACAGGTAGACGGTTGAAATCTTTGTATATATTGCTTCTATATAGTCTGAGAAACATATATGCAAAGCATCCAAACAGTACAATTTGCCACTTTTTTTGTTCTTCAAGTTTAAGTGAACAATGAGCCCCATTGTTAATCCTTTAAAGGAAATTATTTGTAAATTTCGACAAGTAGAACAATGATTGGCACACGTAGACGGTTGAAATTTTTGTATATATTGCTTCCATATAGTTTAAGAAACATATATGCAAAGCATCCAAACAGTACCATTCGCCAATTTTTCGTTCTTCAAGGTTAAGTGAACAATGAGCCCCATTGATAATCATGAAACGGAAATTATTTGTAACTTTCGACATGTAGAACAATGAATGGAACAGGTAGACGGTTGAAATCTTTGTACATATTGCTTCCATATAGTCTAAGAAACATATATGCAAAGCATCCAAACAGTAACATTTGCCAATTTTTTGTTCTTCAAGTTTAAGTGAACAATGAGCCCCATTGGTAATCCTTTATCGGAAATTATTTGTAACTTTCGACAAGTAGAACAATGAATGGAACAGGTAGACGGTTGAAATCATTGTATATATTGCTTCTATATAGTCTAAGAAACATATGTGCAAAGCATCCAAACAGTACCATTCGCCAATTTTTTGTTCTTCAAGATTAAGTAAACTACGATCCCCATTGTTAATCCTTTAACGGAAATTATTTGTAACTTTCGACAAGTAGAACAATGAATGGAACGGGTAGACGGTTGAAATATTATTATATATTGCTTCTATATAGTCTAAGAAACATATATGCAAAGCATCCAAATAGTACAATTCGCCAATTTTTTGTTCTTCAAGTTTAAGTGAACTACGAGCTCCATTGTTAATACTTTAAAGGAAATTATTTGTAAATTTCGACAAGTAGAACAATGAATGGAACAGGTAAACGGATGAAATCTTTGTATATATTGCATGTATATAGTCTATGAAACATATATGCAAAGCATCCAAACAGTACAAGTCGTCAATTCATTGTTCTTCAAGTTTAAGTGAACAACGAGCCCCATTGTTAATCCTTTAAAGGAAATTATTTGTAAATTTCGACAAGTAGAACAATGAATGGAACAGGTAGACGGTTGAAATGATTGTATATATTGCTTTAGTATAGCCTAAGAAACATATATGCAAAGCATCCAAACAGTACAAGTCGCCAATTCATTCATCTTCAAGTTTAAGTGAACAACGAGCCCCATTGTTAATCCTTTAAAGGAAATTATTTGTATCTTTCGACAAGTAGAACAAGGAATGAAACAGGTAGACGGTTGAAATCATTGTATATATTGCTTCTATATAGTCTAAGAAACATATGTGCAAAGCATCCAAACAGTACAATTCGCCAATTTTTGTTCTTCAAGTTTAAGTGAACTACGAGCTCCATTGTTAATCCTTTAAAGGAAATTATTTGTAAATTTCGACAAGTAGAACAAAGAATGGAACAGGTAAACGGATGAAATCATTGTATATATTGCTTCTATATAGTCTAAGAAACATATATGCAAAGCATCCAAACAGTACCATTCGCCAATTTTTTGTTCTTCAAGTTTAAGTGAACAACGAGCCCCATTGATAATCATGAAACGGAAATTATTTCTAACTTTCGACATGTAGAACAAAGAATGGAACAGGTAAACGGATGAAATCATTGTATATATTGCTTCTATATAGTCAAAGAAACATATATGCAAAGCATCCAAACAGTACAATTCGCCAATTTATTGTTCTTCATATTTAAGTGAACTACGAGCCCCATTGTTAATCCTTTAAAGGAAATTATTTGTAAATTTCGACAAGTAGAACAATGATTGGAACACGTAGACGGTTGAAATATTATTATATATTGCTTCTATATAGTCTAAGAAACATATATGCAAAGCATCCAAATAGTACAATTCGCAAATTTTTTGTTCTTCAAGTTTATGTGAACTACGATCCCCATCGTTAATCCTTTAACGGAAATTATTTGTAACTTTCTACAAGTTGAACAATGTATAGAACAGTTAGACCGTTGAAATCATTGTATATATTGCATCTATATAGTCTAAGAAGCATATATGCAAAGCATCCAAACAGTACCATTCGCCAATTCCTTGTTCTTCAAGTTTAAGTGAACAATGAGCCCCATTGTTAATCCTTTATCGGAAATTATTTGTAACTTTCGACAAGTAGAACAATGAATAGAACAGGTAGACGGTTGAAATCTTTGTATATATTGCTTCTATATTGTCTAAGAAACATATATGCAAAGCATCCAAACAGTACAATTCGCCAATTTTTTGTTCTTCAAGTTTAAGTGAACAACGAGCCCCATTGATAATCATGAAAGGGAAATTATTTGTAACTTTCTACAAGTAGAACAATGAATAGAACAGTTAGACTGTTGAAATCTATGTATATATTGCTTCTATATAGTCTAAGAAACATATATGCAAAGCATCCAAACAGTACAATTCGCCAATTTTTTGTTCTTCAAGTTTATGTGAACTACGATCCCCATCGTTAATCCTTTAACGGAAATTATTTGTAACTTTCTACAAGTTGAACAATGTGTAGAACAGTTAGACCGTTGAAATCATTGTATATATTGCATCTATATAGTCTAAGAAGCATATATGCAAAGCATCCGAACAGTACAATTCGCCAATTTTTTGTTCTTCAAGTTTAAGTGAACTACGAGCCCCATTGTTAATCCTTTAACGGAAATTAATTGTAACTTTCGACAAGTAGAACAGTGAATGGAACAGGTAGACGGTTGAAATCTGTGTATATATTGCTTCCATATAGTCTAAGAAACATATATGCAAAGCATCCAAACAGTGCCATTCGCTAATTTTTTGTTCTTAAGATTAAGTGAAGTATGAGCCCCATTGTTAATCCTTTAAAGGAAATTATTTGTAACTTTCGACAAGTAGAACAATGAATGGAACAGGTAGACGGTTGAAATCATTATATATATTGCTTCTATATAGTCTAAGAAAAATGTATGCATAGCATCCAAACAGTACAATTCGCCAATTTATTGGTCTTCAAGTTTAAGTGAACAATGAGCCCCATTGTTAATCCTTTAAAGGAAATTATTTGTAAATTTCGACAAGTAGAACAAAGAATGGAACAGGTAAACGGATGAAATCATTGTATATATTGCTTCTATATAGTCTAAGAAACATATATGCAAAGCATCCAAACAGTACCATTCGCCAATTTTTTGTTCTTCAAGTTTAAGTGAACAACGAGCCCCATTGATAATCATGAAACGGAAATTATTTCTAACTTTCGACATGTAGAACAAAGAATGGAACAGGTAAACGGATGAAATCATTGTATATATTGCTTCTATATAGTCAAAGAAACATATATGCAAAGCATCCAAACAGTACAATTCGCCAATTTATTGTTCTTCATATTTAAGTGAACTACGAGCCCCATTGTTAATCCTTTAAAGGAAATTATTTGTAACTTTCGACAAGAAGAACAATGAATAGAACATGTAGACGGTTGAAATCTTTGTATATGTTGCTTCTATATATTCTAAGAAACCTATATGCAAAGCATCTAAACAGTAAAATTCGCCAATTTTTTGATCTTCAAGTTTAAGTGAAGAATGAGCCCCATTGTTAATCCTTTATCGGAAATTATTTGTAAATTTCGACAAGTTGAACAATGATTGGCACACGTAGACTGTTGAAATATTTGTATATATTGCTTCCATATAGTCTAAGAAACATATATGCAAAGCATCCAAACAGTACCATTCGCCAATTTTTTGTTCTTCAAGGTTAAGTGAACAATGAGCCCCATTGATAATCATGAAACGGAAATTATTTGTAACTTTCGACATGTAGAACAATGAATGGAACAGGTAGACGGTTGAAATCTTTGTATATATTGCTTCCATATAGTCAAAGAAACATATATGCAAAGCATCCAAACAGTACCATTTGCCAATTTTTTGTTCTTCAAGTTTAAGTGAACAATGAGCCCCATTGTTAATCCTTTATCGGAAATTATTTGTAACTTTCGACAAGAAGAACAATGAATAGAACATGTAGACGGTTGAAATCTTTGTATATGTTGCTTCTATATAGTCTAAGAAACCTATATGCAAAGCATCTAAACAGTAAAATTCGCCAATTCTTTGATCTTCAAGTTTAAGTGAACAATGAGCCCCATTGTTAATCCTTTATCGGAAATTATTTGTAACTTTCGACAAGTAGAACAATGAATGGAACAGGTAGACGGTTGAAATCTTTGTATATATTGCTTCTATATAGTCAAAGAAACATATATGCAAAGCATCCAAACAGTACAATTCGCCAATTTATTGTTCTTCAAGTTTAAGTGAACAACGAGCCCCATTGTTAATCCTTTATAGGAAATTATTTGTAAATTTCGACAAGTAGAACAATGATTGGAACACGTAGACGGTTGAAATCTTTGTATATGTTGCTTCCATATAGTCTAACAAACATGTACGCAAAGCATCCAAACAGTACCATTCCCCAATTTTTTGTTCTTCAAGTTTAAGTGAACAATGAGCCCCATTGTTAATCCTTTAACGGAAATTAATTGTAACTTTCTACAAGTAGAACAATGATTGGAACACGTAGACGGTTGAAATCTTTGTATATATTGCTTCTATATAGTCTAAGAAACATATGTGCAAAGCATCCAAACAGTACCATTCGCCAATTTTTTGTTCTTCAAGTTTAAGTGAACAACGAGCCCCATTGATAATCATGAAACGGAAATTATTTGTAACTTTCGACATGTAGAACAATGAATGGAACAGGTAGAAAGTTGAAATCATTATATATATATTGCTTCTATATAGTCTAAGAAACATATATGCATAGCATCCAAACAGTACAATTCGCCAATTTATTGTTCTTCAAGTTTAAGTGAACAACGAGCCCCATTGTTAATCCTTTAAAGGAAATTATTTCTAAATTTCGACAAGTAGAACAATGATTGGCACACGTAGACGGTTGAAATATTTGTATATATTGCTTCCATATAGTCTAAGAAACATATATGTAAAGCATCCAAACAGTACCATTCGCCAATTTTTTGTTCTTCAAGGTAAAGTGAACAATGAGCCCCATTGTTAATCCTTTATCGGAAATTATTTGTAACTTTCTACAAGTAGAACAATGATTGGAACCCGGTAGACGGTTGAAATCTTTGTATATATTGCTTCTATATAGTCTAAGAAACATATATGCAAAGCATCCAAACAGTACCATTCGCCAATTTTTTGGTCTTCAAGTTTAAGTGAACAACGAGCCCCATTGATAATCATGAAACGGAAATTATTTGTAACTTTCGACATGTAGAACAATGAATGGAACAGGTAGACGGTTGAAATCATTATATATATTGCTTCTATATAGTCTAAGAAACATATATGCATAGCATCCAAACAGTACAATTCGCCAATTTTTTGTTCTTCATATTTAAGTGAACTACGAGCCCCATTGTTAATCCTTTAAAGGAAATTATTTGTAAATTTACGACAAGTAGAACAATGAATGGAACAGGTAGACTGTTGAAATCACTGTATATATTGCTTCTATATAGTCTAAGAAACATATGTGCAAAGCATCCAAACAGTACCATTCGCCAATTTTTTGTTCTTCAAGTTTAAGTGAACAACGAGCCCCATTGATAATCATGAAACGGAAATTATTTGTAACTTTCGACATGTAGAACAATGAATGGAACAGGTAGACGGTTGAAATCATTATATATATTGCTTCTATATAGTCTAAGAAACATATATGCATAGCATCCAAACAGTACAATTCGCCAATTTATAGGTCTTCAAGTTTAAGTGAACAACGAGCCCCATTGTTAATCCTTTAAAGGATATTATTTGTAACTTTCGACAAGTAGAACAATTAATGGAATAGGTAGACGGTTGAAATATTTGTATATATTGCTTCCGTATAGTCTAAGAAACATATATGCAAATCATCCAAACAGTACCATTCGCCAATTTTTTGTTCTTCAAGTTTAAGTGAACAATGAGCCCCATTGTTAATCCTTTAACGGAAATTAATTGTAACTTTCTACAAGTAGAACAATGATTGGAACACGTAGACGGTTGAAATCTTTGTATATATTGCTTCTATATAGTCTAAGAAACATATGTGCAAAGCATCCAAACAGTACCATTCGCCAATTTTTTGTTCTTCAAGTTTAAGTGAACAACGAGCCCCATTGATAATCATGAAACGGAAATTATTTGTAACTTTCGACATGTAGAACAATGAATGGAACAGGTAGAAAGTTGAAATCATTATATATATATTGCTTCTATATAGTCTAAGAAACATATATGCATAGCATCCAAACAGTACAATTCGCCAATTTATTGTTCTTCAAGTTTAAGTGAACAACGAGCCCCATTGTTAATCCTTTAAAGGAAATTATTTCTAAATTTCGACAAGTAGAACAATGATTGGCACACGTAGACGGTTGAAATATTTGTATATATTGCTTCCATATAGTCTAAGAAACATATATGTAAAGCATCCAAACAGTACCATTCGCCAATTTTTTGTTCTTCAAGGTAAAGTGAACAATGAGCCCCATTGTTAATCCTTTATCGGAAATTATTTGTAACTTTCTACAAGTAGAACAATGATTGGAACCCTGTAGACGGTTGAAATCTTTGTATATATTGCTTCTATATAGTCTAAGAAACATATATGCAAAGCATCCAAACAGTACCATGCGCCAATTTTTTGGTCTTCAAGTTTAAGTGAACAACGAGCCCCATTGATAATCATGAAACGGAAATTATTTGTAACTTTCGACATGTAGAACAATGAATGGAACAGGTAGACGGTTGAAATCATTATATATATTGCTTCTATATAGTCTAAGAAACATATATGCATAGCATCCAAACAGTACAATTCGCCAATTTTTTGTTCTTCATATTTAAGTGAACTACGAGCCCCATTGTTAATCCTTTAAAGGAAATTATTTGTAAATTTACGACAAGTAGAACAATGAATGGAACAGGTAGACTGTTGAAATCATTGTATATATTGCTTCTATATAGTCTAAGAAACATATATGCAAAGCATCCAAACAGTACAATTCGCAAATTTTTTGCTCTTCAAGTTTAAGTGAACAACGAGCCCCATTGTTAATCCTTTAAAGGAAATTATTTGTAAATTTCGACAAGTAGAACAATGATTGGAACACGTAGACGGTTGAAATATTATTATATATTGCTTCTATATAGTCTAAGAAACATATATGCATAGCATCCAAACAGTGCAATTCGCCAATTCATTGGTCTTCAAGTTTAAGTGAACAACTAGCCCCATTGTTAATCCTTTAAAGGAAATTATTTGTAACTTTCGACAAGTAGAACAATGAATGGAACAGGTAGACGGTTGAAATATTTGTATATATTGCTTCCGTATAGTCTAAGAAACATATATGCAAATCATCCAAACAGTACCATTCGCCAATTCTTTGTTCTTCAAGTTTAAGTGAACAACGAGCCCCATTGTTAATATTTTAACGGAAATTTATTGTAACTTTCTACAAGTAGAACAATGATTGGAACACGTAGACGGTTGAAATCTGTGTATATATAGCTTCTATATAGTCTAAGAAACATATGTGCAAAGCATCCGAACAGTACCATTCGCCAATTCTTTGTTCTTCAAGTTTAAGTGAACAACGAGCCCCATTGTTAATCCTTTAAAGGAAATTATTTGTAACTTTCGACAAGAAGAACAATGAATAGAACATGTAGACGGTTGAAATCTTTGTATATGTTGCTTCTATATATTCTAAGAAACCTATATGCAAAGCATCTAAACAGTAAAATTCGCCAATTTTTTGATCTTCAAGTTTAAGTGAAGAATGAGCCCCATTGTTAATCCTTTATCGGAAATTATTTGTAACTTTCGACAAGTAGAACAATGAATGGAACAGGTAGACGGTTGAAATCTTTGTATATATTGCTTCTATATAGTCTAAGAAACATATATGCAAAGCATCCAAACAGTACAATTCGCCAATTTATTGTTCTTCAAGTTTAAGTGAACAACGAGCCCCATTGTTAATCCTTTATAGGAAATTATTTGTAAATTTCGACAAGTTGAACAATGATTGGCACACGTAGACTGTTGAAATATTTGTATATATTGCTTCCATATAGTCTAAGAAACATATATGCAAAGCATCCAAACAGTACCATTCGCCAATTTTTTGTTCTTCAAGGTTAAGTGAACAATGAGCCCCATTGATAATCATGAAACGGAAATTATTTGTAACTTTCGACATGTAGAACAATGAATGGAACAGGTAGACGGTTGAAATCTTTGTATATATTGCTTCCATAGAGTCAAAGAAACATATATGCAAAGCATCCAAACAGTACCATTTGCCAATTTTTTGTTCTTCAAGTTTAAGTGAACAATGAGCCCCATTGTTAATCCTTTATCGGAAATTATTTGTAACTTTCGACAAGAAGAACAATGAATAGAACATGTAGACGGTTGAAATCTTTGTATATGTTGCTTCTATATAGTCTAAGAAACCTATATGCAAAGCATCTAAACAGTAAAATTCGCCAATTCTTTGATCTTCAAGTTTAAGTGAACAATGAGCCCCATTGTTAATCCTTTATCGGAAATTATTTGTAACTTTCGACAAGTAGAACAATGAATGGAACAGGTAGACGGTTGAAATCTTTGTATATATTGCTTCTATATAGTCAAAGAAACATATATGCAAAGCATCCAAACAGTACAATTCGCCAATTTATTGTTCTTCAAGTTTAAGTGAACAACGAGCCCCATTGTTAATCCTTTATAGGAAATTATTTGTAAATTTCGACAAGTAGAACAATGATTGGAACACGTAGACGGTTGAAATCTTTGTATATGTTGCTTCCATATAGTCTAAGAAACATGTACGCAAAGCATCCAAACAGTACCATTCCCCAATTTTTTGTTCTTCAAGTTTAAGTGAACAATGAGCCCCAATGGTTAATCCTTTATCGGAAATTATTTGTAATTTTCGACGATTAGAACAATGAATGGAACATGTAAACGGTTGAAATCTTTGTATATATTGCTTCTATATAATCTACGAAACATATATGCAAAGCATCTAAACAGTAACAATCGCCAATTTTTTGATCTTCAAGTTTAAGTGAACAGCGAGCCCCATTGATAATCATGAAATGGAAATTATTTGTAACTTTCTACAAGTAGAACAATGAATAGTACAGGTAGACGGGTGAAATCTTTCTATATATTGCTTCTAAATAGTCTAAGAAACATATATGCAAAGCATCCAAACAGTACAATTCGCCAATTGTTTGTTCTTCAAGTTTAAGTGAACTACGAGCCCCATTGTTAATCCTTTAAAGGAAATTATTTGTAAATTTCGTCAAGTAGAACAATGAATGGATCATGTAGACGGTTGAAATCATTGTATATATTGCTTCTATATAGTCTACGAAACATATATGCAAAGCATCCAAACAGTACAATTCGCCAATTTTTTGTTCTTCAAGTTTAAGTGAACTACGAGCCCCATTGTTAATCCTTTAACGGAAATTAATTGTAACTTTCTACAAGTAGAACAATGATTGGAACACGTAGACGGTTGAAATCTTTGTATATATTGCTTCTATATAGTCTAAGAAACATATGTGCAAAGCATCCAAACACTACCATTCGCCAATTTTTTGTTCTTCAAGTTTAAGTAAACAACGAGCCCCATTGATAATCATGAAACGGAAATTATTTGTAACTTTCGACATGTAGAACAATGAATGGAACAGTTAGACTGTTGAAATCATTATATATATATATTGCTTCTATATAGTCTAAGAAACATATATGCATAGCATCCAAACAGTACAATTCGCCAATTTATTGTTCTTCAAGTTTAAGTGAACAACGAGCCCCATTGTTAATCCTTTAAAGGAAATTATTTGTAAATTTCGACAAGTAGAACAATGATTGGCACACGTAGACGGTTGAAATATTTGTATATATTGCTTCCATATAGTCTAAGAAACATACATGCAAAGCATCCAAATAGTACCATTCGCCAATTTTTTGTTCTTCAAGGTTATGTGATTAATTAGCCCCATTGTTAATCCTTTATCGGAAATTATTTGTAACTTTCGACAAGTAGAACAATGAATGGAACAGGTAGACGGTTGAAATCTTTGTATATATTGCTTCTATATAGTCTGAGAAACATATATGCAAAGCATCCAAACAGTACAATTTGCCACTTTTTTTGTTCTTCAAGTTTAAGTGAACAATGAGCCCCATTGTTAATCCTTTAAAGGAAATTATTTGTAAATTTCGACAAGTAGAACAATGATTGGCACACGTAGACGGTTGAAATTTTTGTATATATTGCTTCCATATAGTCTAAGAAACATATATGCAAAGCATCCAAACAGTACCATTCGCCAATTTTTTGTTCTTCAAGGTTAAGTGAACAATGAGCCCCATTGATAATCATGAAACGGAAATTATTTGTAACTTTCGACATGTAGAACAATGAATGGAACAGGTAGACGGTTGAAATCTTTGTATATATTGCTTCCATATAGTCTAAGAAACATATATGCAAAGCATCCAAACAGTACCATTTGCCAATTTTTTGTTCTTCAAGTTTAAGTGAACAATGAGCCCCATTGGTAATCCTTTATCGGAAATTATTTGTAACTTTCGACAAGTAGAACAATGAATGGAACAGGTAGACGGTTGAAATCATTGTATATATTGCTTCTATATAGTCTAAGAAACATATGTGCAAAGCATCCAAACAGTACCATTCGCCAATTTTTTGTTCTTCAAGATTAAGTAAACTACGATCCCCATTGTTAATCCTTTAACGGAAATTATTTGTAACTTTCGACAAGTAGAACAATGAATGGAACGGGTAGACGGTTGAAATCATTGTATATATTGCTTCTATATAGTCTAAGAAACATATGTGCAAAGCATCCAAACAGTACCATTCGCCAATTTTTTGTTCTTCAAGTTTAAGTGAACAACGAGCCCCATTGATAATCATGAAACGGAAATTATTTGTAACTTTCGACATGTAGAACAATGAATGGAACAGGTAGAAAGTTGAAATCATTACATATATATTGCTTCTATATAGTCTAAGAAACATATATGCATAGCATCCAAACAGTACAATTCGCCAATTTATTGTTCTTCAAGTTTAAGTGAACAACGAGCCCCATTGTTAATCCTTTAAAGCAAATTATTTCTAAATTTCGACAAGTAGAACAATGATTGGCACACGTAGACGGTTGAAATATTTGTATATATTGCTTCCATATAGTCTAAGAAACATATATGTAAAGCCTCCAAACAGTACCATTCGCCAATTTTTTGTTCTTCAAGGTTAAGTGAACAATGAGCCCCATTGTTAATCCTTTATCGGAAATTATTTGTAACTTTCTACAAGTAGAACAATGATTGGAACCCGTAGACGGTTGAAATCTTTGTATATATTGCTTCTATATAGTCTAAGAAACATATATGCAAAGCATCCAAACAGTACCATTCGCCAATTTTTTGTTCTTCAAGTTTAAGTGAACAACGAGCCCCATTGATAATCATGAAACGGAAATTATTTGTAACTTTCGACATGTAGAACAATGAATGGAACAGGTAGACGGTTGAAATCATTATATATATTGCTTCTATATAGTCTAAGAAACATATATGCATAGCATCCAAACAGTACAATTCGCCAATTTTTTGATCTTCAAGTTTAAGTGAACAATGAGCCCCATTGTTAATCCTTTATCGGAAATTATTTGTAACTTTCGACAAGTAGAACAATGAATGGAACAGGTAGACGGTTGAAATCTTTGTATATATTGCTTCTATATAGTCAAAGAAACATATATGCAAAGCATCCAAACAGTACAATTCGCCAATTTATTGTTCTTCAAGTTTAAGTGAACAACGAGCCCCATTGTTAATCCTTTATAGGAAATTATTTGTAAATTTCGACAAGTAGAACAATGATTGGAACACGTAGACGGTTGAAATCTTTGTATATGTTGCTTCCATATAGTCTAAGAAACATGTACGCAAAGCATCCAAACAGTACCATTCCCCAATTTTTTGTTCTTCAAGTTTAAGTGAACAATGAGCCCCAATGGTTAATCCTTTATCGGAAATTATTTGTAATTTTCGACGATTAGAACAATGAATGGAACATGTAAACGGTTGAAATCTTTGTATATATTGCTTCTATATAATCTACGAAACATATATGCAAAGCATCTAAACAGTAACAATCGCCAATTTTTTGATCTTCAAGTTTAAGTGAACAGCGAGCCCCATTGATAATCATGAAATGGAAATTATTTGTAACTTTCTACAAGTAGAACAATGAATAGTACAGGTAGACGGGTGAAATCTTTCTATATATTGCTTCTAAATAGTCTAAGAAACATATATGCAAAGCATCCAAACAGTACAATTCGCCAATTGTTTGTTCTTCAAGTTTAAGTGAACTACGAGCCCCATTGTTAATCCTTTAAAGGAAATTATTTGTAAATTTCGTCAAGTAGAACAATGAATGGATCATGTAGACGGTTGAAATCATTGTATATATTGCTTCTATATAGTCTACGAAACATATATGCAAAGCATCCAAACAGTACAATTCGCCAATTTTTTGTTCTTCAAGTTTAAGTGAACTACGAGCCCCATTGTTAATCCTTTAACGGAAATTAATTGTAACTTTCTACAAGTAGAACAATGATTGGAACACGTAGACGGTTGAAATCTTTGTATATATTGCTTCTATATAGTCTAAGAAACATATGTGCAAAGCATCCAAACACTACCATTCGCCAATTTTTTGTTCTTCAAGTTTAAGTAAACAACGAGCCCCATTGATAATCATGAAACGGAAATTATTTGTAACTTTCGACATGTAGAACAATGAATGGAACAGTTAGACTGTTGAAATCATTATATATATATATTGCTTCTATATAGTCTAAGAAACATATATGCATAGCATCCAAACAGTACAATTCGCCAATTTATTGTTCTTCAAGTTTAAGTGAACAACGAGCCCCATTGTTAATCCTTTAAAGGAAATTATTTGTAAATTTCGACAAGTAGAACAATGATTGGCACACGTAGACGGTTGAAATATTTGTATATATTGCTTCCATATAGTCTAAGAAACATACATGCAAAGCATCCAAATAGTACCATTCGCCAATTTTTTGTTCTTCAAGGTTATGTGATTAATTAGCCCCATTGTTAATCCTTTATCGGAAATTATTTGTAACTTTCGACAAGTAGAACAATGAATGGAACAGGTAGACGGTTGAAATCTTTGTATATATTGCTTCTATATAGTCTGAGAAACATATATGCAAAGCATCCAAACAGTACAATTTGCCACTTTTTTTGTTCTTCAAGTTTAAGTGAACAATGAGCCCCATTGTTAATCCTTTAAAGGAAATTATTTGTAAATTTCGACAAGTAGAACAATGATTGGCACACGTAGACGGTTGAAATTTTTGTATATATTGCTTCCATATAGTCTAAGAAACATATATGCAAAGCATCCAAACAGTACCATTCGCCAATTTTTTGTTCTTCAAGGTTAAGTGAACAATGAGCCCCATTGATAATCATGAAACGGAAATTATTTGTAACTTTCGACATGTAGAACAATGAATGGAACAGGTAGACGGTTGAAATCTTTGTATATATTGCTTCCATATAGTCTAAGAAACATATATGCAAAGCATCCAAACAGTACCATTTGCCAATTTTTTGTTCTTCAAGTTTAAGTGAACAATGAGCCCCATTGGTAATCCTTTATCGGAAATTATTTGTAACTTTCGACAAGTAGAACAATGAATGGAACAGGTAGACGGTTGAAATCATTGTATATATTGCTTCTATATAGTCTAAGAAACATATGTGCAAAGCATCCAAACAGTACCATTCGCCAATTTTTTGTTCTTCAAGATTAAGTAAACTACGATCCCCATTGTTAATCCTTTAACGGAAATTATTTGTAACTTTCGACAAGTAGAACAATGAATGGAACGGGTAGACGGTTGAAATCATTGTATATATTGCTTCTATATAGTCTAAGAAACATATGTGCAAAGCATCCAAACAGTACCATTCGCCAATTTTTTGTTCTTCAAGTTTAAGTGAACAACGAGCCCCATTGATAATCATGAAACGGAAATTATTTGTAACTTTCGACATGTAGAACAATGAATGGAACAGGTAGAAAGTTGAAATCATTACATATATATTGCTTCTATATAGTCTAAGAAACATATATGCATAGCATCCAAACAGTACAATTCGCCAATTTATTGTTCTTCAAGTTTAAGTGAACAACGAGCCCCATTGTTAATCCTTTAAAGCAAATTATTTCTAAATTTCGACAAGTAGAACAATGATTGGCACACGTAGACGGTTGAAATATTTGTATATATTGCTTCCATATAGTCTAAGAAACATATATGTAAAGCCTCCAAACAGTACCATTCGCCAATTTTTTGTTCTTCAAGGTTAAGTGAACAATGAGCCCCATTGTTAATCCTTTATCGGAAATTATTTGTAACTTTCTACAAGTAGAACAATGATTGGAACCCGTAGACGGTTGAAATCTTTGTATATATTGCTTCTATATAGTCTAAGAAACATATATGCAAAGCATCCAAACAGTACCATTCGCCAATTTTTTGTTCTTCAAGTTTAAGTGAACAACGAGCCCCATTGATAATCATGAAACGGAAATTATTTGTAACTTTCGACATGTAGAACAATGAATGGAACAGGTAGACGGTTGAAATCATTATATATATTGCTTCTATATAGTCTAAGAAACATATATGCATAGCATCCAAACAGTACAATTCGCCAATTTTTTGATCTTCAAGTTTAAGTGAACAATGAGCCCCATTGTTAATCCTTTATCGGAAATTATTTGTAACTTTCGACAAGTAGAACAATGAATGGAACAGGTAGACGGTTGAAATCTTTGTATATATTGCTTCTATATAGTCAAAGAAACATATATGCAAAGCATCCAAACAGTACAATTCGCCAATTTATTGTTCTTCAAGTTTAAGTGAACAACGAGCCCCATTGTTAATCCTTTATAGGAAATTATTTGTAAATTTCGACAAGTAGAACAATGATTGGAACACGTAGACGGTTGAAATCTTTGTATATGTTGCTTCCATATAGTCTAAGAAACATGTACGCAAAGCATCCAAACAGTACCATTCCCCAATTTTTTGTTCTTCAAGTTTAAGTGAACAATGAGCCCCAATGGTTAATTCTTTATCGGAAATTATTTGTAATTTTCGACGAGTAGAACAATGAATGGAACATGTAAACGGTTGAAATCTTTGTATATATTGCTTCTATATAATCTACGAAACATATATGCAAAGCATCTAAACAGTAACAATCGCCAATTTTTTGATCTTCAAGTTTAAGTGAACAGCGAGCCCCATTGATAATCATGAAATGGAAATTATTTGTAACTTTCTACAAGTAGAACAATGAATAGTACAGGTAGACGGGTGAAATCTTTCTATATATTGCTTCTAAATAGTCTAAGAAACATATATGCAAAGCATCCAAACAGTACAATTCGCCAATTGTTTGTTCTTCAAGTTTAAGTGAACTACGAGCCCCATTGTTAATCCTTTAAAGGAAATTATTTGTAAATTTCGTCAAGTAGAACAATGAATGGATCATGTAGACGGTTGAAATCATTGTATATATTGCTTCTATATAGTCTACGAAACATATATGCAAAGCATCCAAACAGTACAATACGCCAATTTTTTGTTCTTCAAGTTTAAGTGAACTACGAGCCCCATTGTTAATCCTTTAACGGAAATTAATTGTAACTTTCTACAAGTAGAACAATGATTGGAACACGTAGACGGTTGAAATCTTTGTATATATTGCTTCTATATAGTCTAAGAAACATATGTGCAAAGCATCCAAACAGTACCATTCGCCAATTTTTTGTTCTTCAAGTTTAAGTAAACAACGAGCCCCATTGATAATCATGAAACGGAAATTATTTGTAACTTTCGACATGTAGAACAATGAATGGAACAGTTAGACTGTTGAAATCATTATATATATATATTGCTTCTATATAGTCTAAGAAACATATATGCATAGCATCCAAACAGTACAATTCGCCAATTTATTGTTCTTCAAGTTTAAGTGAACAACGAGCCCCATTGTTAATCCTTTAAAGGAAATTATTTGTAAATTTCGACAAGTAGAACAATGATTGGCACACGTAGACGGTTGAAATATTTGTATATATTGCTTCCATATAGTCTAAGAAACATACATGCAAAGCATCCAAATAGTACCATTCGCCAATTTTTTGTTCATCAAGGTTATGTGATTAATTAGCCCCATTGTTAATCCTTTATCGGAAATTATTTGTAACTTTCGACAAGTAGAACAATGAATGGAACAGGTAGACGGTTGAAATCTTTGTATATATTGCTTCTATATAGTCTGAGAAACATATATGCAAAGCATCCAAACAGTACAATTTGCCACTTTTTTTGTTCTTCAAGTTTAAGTGAACAATGAGCCCCATTGTTAATCCTTTAAAGGAAATTATTTGTAAATTTCGACAAGTAGAACAATGATTGGCACACGTAGACGGTTGAAATTTTTGTATATATTGCTTCCATATAGTCTAAGAAACATATATGCAAAGCATCCAAACAGTACCATTCGCCAATTTTTTGTTCTTCAAGGTTAAGTGAACAATGAGCCCCATTGATAATCATGAAACGGAAATTATTTGTAACTTTCGACATGTAGAACAATGAATGGAACAGGTAGACGGTTGAAATCTTTGTATATATTGCTTCCATATAGTCTAAGAAACATATATGCAAAGCATCCAAACAGTACCATTTGCCAATTTTTTGTTCTTCAAGTTTAAGTGAACAATGAGCCCCATTGGTAATCCTTTATCGGAAGTTATTTGTAACTTTCGACAAGTAGAACAATGAATGGAACAGGTAGACGGTTGAAATCATTGTATATATTGCTTCTATATAGTCTAAGAAACATATGTGCAAAGCATCCAAACAGTACCATTCGCCAATTTTTTGTTCTTCAAGATTAAGTAAACTACGATCCCCATTGTTAATCCTTTAACGGAAATTATTTGTAACTTTCGACAAGTAGAACAATGAATGGAACGGGTAGACGGTTGAAATCATTGTATATATTGCTTCTATATAGTCTAAGAAACATATGTGCAAAGCATCCAAACAGTACCATTCGCCAATTCATTGGTCTTCAAGTTTAAGTGAACAACTAGCCCCATTGTTAATCCTTTAAAGGAAATTATTTGTAACTTTCGACAAGTAGAACAATGAATGGAACAGGTAGACGGTTGAAATATTTGTATATATTGCTTCCGTATAGTCTAAGAAACATATATGCAAATCATCCAAACAGTACCATTCGCCAATTCTTTGTTCTTCAAGTTTAAGTGAACAACGAGCCCCATTGTTAATATTTTAACGGAAATTTATTGTAACTTTCTACAAGTAGAACAATGATTGGAACACGTAGACGGTTGAAATCTGTGTATATATAGCTTCTATATAGTCTAAGAAACATATGTGCGAAGCATCCGAACAGTACCATTCGCCAATTCTTTGTTCTTCAAGTTTAAGTGAACAACGAGCCCCATTGTTAATCCTTTAAAGGAAATTATTTGTAACTTTCGACAAGAAGAACAATGAATAGAACATGTAGACGGTTGAAATCTTTGTATATGTTGCTTCTATATATTCTTAGAAACCTATATGCAAAGCATCTAAACAGTAAAATTCGCCAATTTTTTGATCTTCAAGTTTAAGTGAAGAATGAGCCCCATTGTTAATCCTTTATCGGAAATTATTTGTAACTTTCGACAAGTAGAACAATGAATGGAACAGGTAGACGGTTGAAATCTTTGTATATATTGCTTCTATATAGTCTATGAAACATATATGCAAAGCATCCAAACAGTACAATTCGCCAATTTATTGTTCTTCAAGTTTAAGTGAACAACGAGCCCCATTGTTAATCCTTTATAGGAAATTATTTGTGAATTTCGACAAGTTGAACAATGATTGGCACACGTAGACTGTTGAAATATTTGTATATATTGCTTCCATATAGTCTAAGAAACATATATGCAAAGCATCCAAACAGTACCATTCGCCAATTTTTTGTTCTTCAAGTTTAAGTGAACAACGAGCCCCATTGTTAATCCTTTAAAGGAAATTATTTGTAAATTTCGACAAGTAGAACAATGATTGGCACACGTAGACGGTTGAAATATTTGTAAATATTGCTTCCATATAGTCTAAGAAACATACATGCAAAGCATCCAAATAGTACCATTCGCCAATTTTTTGTTCTTCAAGGTTAAGTGATTAATTAGCCCCATTGTTAATCCTTTATCGGAAATTATTTGTAACTTTCGACAAGTAGAACAATGAATGGAACAGGTAGACGGTTGAAATCTTTGTATATATTGCTTCTATATAGTCTGAGAAACATATATGCAAAGCATCCAAACAGTACAATTTGCCACTTTTTTTGTTCTTCAAGTTTAAGTGAACAATGAGCCCCATTGTTAATCCTTTAAAGGAAATTATTTGTAAATTTCGACAAGTAGAACAATGATTGGCACACGTAGACGGTTGAAATTTTTGTATATATTGCTTCCATATAGTTTAAGAAACATATATGCAAAGCATCCAAACAGTACCATTCGCCAATTTTTTGTTCTTCAAGGTTAAGTGAACAATGAGCCCCATTGATAATCATGAAACGGAAATTATTTGTAATTTTCGACATGTAGAACAATGAATGGAACAGGTAGACGGTTGAAATCTTTGTACATATTGCTTCCATATAGTCTAAGAAACATATATGCAAAGCATCCAAACAGTAACATTTGCCAATTTTTTGTTCTTCAAGTTTAAGTGAACAATGAGCCCCATTGGTAATCCTTTATCGGAAATTATTTGTAACTTTCGACAAGTAGAACAATGAATGGAACAGGTAGACGGTTGAAATCATTGTATATATTGCTTCTATATAGTCTAAGAAACATATGTGCAAAGCATCCAAACAGTACCATTCGCCAATTTTTTGTTCTTCAAGATTAAGTAAACTACGATCCCCATTGTTAATCCTTTAACGGAAATTATTTGTAACTTTCGACAAGTAGAACAATGAATGGAACGGGTAGACGGTTGAAATATTATTATATATTGCTTCTATATAGTCTAAGAAACATATATGCAAAGCATCCAAATAGTACAATTCGCCAATTTTTTGTTCTTCAAGTTTAAGTGAACTACGAGCTCCATTGTTAATACTTTAAAGGAAATTATTTGTAAATTTCGACAAGTAGAACAATGAATGGAACAGGTAAACGGATGAAATCTTTGTATATATTGCATGTATATAGTCTATGAAACATATATGCAAAGCATCCAAACAGTACAAGTCGTCAATTCATTGTTCTTCAAGTTTAAGTGAACAACGAGCCCCATTGTTAATCCTTTAAAGGAAATTATTTGTAAATTTCGACAAGTAGAACAATGAATGGAACAGGTAGACGGTTGAAATGATTGTATATATTGCTTTAGTATAGCCTAAGAAACATATATGCAAAGCATCCAAACAGTACAAGTCGCCAATTCATTCATCTTCAAGTTTAAGTGAACAACGAGCCCCATTGTTAATCCTTTAAAGGAAATTATTTGTATCTTTCGACAAGTAGAACAAGGAATGAAACAGGTAGACGGTTGAAATCATTGTATATATTGCTTCTATATAGTCTAAGAAACATATGTGCAAAGCATCCAAACAGTACAATTCGCCAATTTTTGTTCTTCAAGTTTAAGTGAGCTACGAGCTCCATTGTTAATCCTTTAAAGGAAATTATTTGTAAATTTCGACAAGTAGAACAAAGAATGGAACAGGTAAACGGATGAAATCATTGTATATATTGCTTCTATATAGTCTAAGAAACATATATGCAAAGCATCCAAACAGTACCATTCGCCAATTTTTTGTTCTTCAAGTTTAAGTGAACAACGAGCCCCATTGATAATCATGAAACGGAAATTATTTCTAACTTTCGACATGTAGAACAAAGAATGGAACAGGTAAACGGATGAAATCATTGTATATATTGCTTCTATATAGTCAAAGAAACATATATGCAAAGCATCCAAACAGTACAATTCGCCAATTTATTGTTCTTCATATTTAAGTGAACTACGAGCCCCATTGTTAATCCTTTAAAGGAAATTATTTGTAAATTTCGACAAGTAGAACAATGATTGGAACACGTAGACGGTTGAAATATTATTATATATTGCTTCTATATAGTCTAAGAAACATATATGCAAAGCATCCAAATAGTACAATTCGCAAATTTTTTGTTCTTCAAGTTTATGTGAACTACGATCCCCATCGTTAATCCTTTAACGGAAATTATTTGTAACTTTCTACAAGTTGAACAATGTATAGAACAGTTAGACCGTTGAAATCATTGTATATATTGCATCTATATAGTCTAAGAAGCATATATGCAAAGCATCCAAACAGTACCATTCGCCAATTCCTTGTTCTTCAAGTTTAAGTGAACAATGAGCCCCATTGTTAATCCTTTATCGGAAATTATTTGTAACTTTCGACAAGTAGAACAATGAATAGAACAGGTAGACGGTTGAAATCTTTGTATATATTGCTTCTATATTGTCTAAGAAACATATATGCAAAGCATCCAAACAGTACAATTCGCCAATTTTTTGTTCTTCAAGTTTAAGTGAACAACGAGCCCCATTGATAATCATGAAAGGGAAATTATTTGTAACTTTCTACAAGTAGAACAATGAATAGAACAGTTAGACTGTTGAAATCTATGTATATATTGCTTCTATATAGTCTAAGAAACATATATGCAAAGCATCCAAACAGTACAATTCGCCAATTTTTTGTTCTTCAAGTTTATGTGAACTACGATCCCCATCGTTAATCCTTTAACGGAAATTATTTGTAACTTTCTACAAGTTGAACAATGTATAGAACAGTTAGACCGTTGAAATCATTGTATATATTGCATCTATATAGTCTAAGAAGCATATATGCAAAGCATCCGAACAGTACAATTCGCCAATTTTTTGTTCTTCAAGTTTAAGTGAACTACGAGCCCCATTGTTAATCCTTTAACGGAAATTAATTGTAACTTTCGACAAGTAGAACAGTGAATGGAACAGGTAGACGGTTGAAATCTGTGTATATATTGCTTCCATATAGTCTAAGAAACATATATGCAAAGCATCCAAACAGTGCCATTCGCTAATTTTTTGTTCTTAAGATTAAGTTAAGTATGAGCCCCATTGTTAATCCTTTAAAGGAAATTATTTGTAACTTTCGACAAGTAGAACAATGAATGGAACAGGTAGACGGTTGAAATCATTATATATATTGCTTCTATATAGTCTAAGAAAAATGTATGCATAGCATCCAAACAGTACAATTCGCCAATTTATTGGTCTTCAAGTTTAAGTGAACAATGAGCCCCATTGTTAATCCTTTAAAGGAAATTATTTGTAAATTTCGACAAGTAGAACAATGATTGGAACACGTAGACGGTTGAAATATTATTATATATTGCTTCTATATAGTCTAAGAAACATATATGCATAGCATCCAAACAGTACAATTCGCCAATTTATTGGTCTTCAAGTTTAAGTGAACAATGAGCCCCATTGTTAATCCTTTATCGGAAATTATTTGTAACTTTCGACAAGTAGAACAATGAATAGAACAGGTAGACGGTTGAAATCTTTGTATATATTGCTTCTATATAGTCTAAGAAACATATATACAAAGCATCCAAACAGTACAAGTCGCCAATTCATTCATCTTCAAGTTTAAGTGAACAACGAGCCCCATTGTTAATCCTTTAAAGGAAATTATCTGTAACTTTCGACAAGTAGAAAAAGGAATGAAACAGGTAGACGGTTGAAATCATTGTATATATTGCTTCTATATAGTCTAAGAAACATATGTGCAAAGCATCCAAACAGTACAATTCGCCAATTTTTTGTTCTTCAAGTTTAAGTGAACTACGAGCTCCATTGTTAATACTTTAAAGGAAATTATTTGTAAATTTCGACAAGTAGAACAATGAATGGAACAGGTAAACGGATGAAATCATTGTATATATTGCTTCTATATAGTCAAAGAAACATATATGCAAAGCATCCAAACAGTACAATTCGCCAATTTATTGTTCTTCATATTTAAGTGAACTACGAGCCCCATTGTTAATCCTTTAAAGGAAATTATTTGTAAATTTCGACAAGTAGAACAATGATTGGAACACGTAGACGGTTGAAATATTATTATATATTGCTTCTATATAGTCTAAGAAACATATATGCAAAGCATCCAAATAGTACAATTCGCAAATTTTTTGTTCTTCAAGTTTATGTGAACTACGATCCCCATCGTTAATCCTTTAACGGAAATTATTTGTAACTTTCTACAAGTTGAACAATGTATAGAACAGTTAGACCGTTGAAATCATTGTATATATTGCATCTATATAGTCTAAGAAGCATATATGCAAAGCATCCAAACAGTACCATTCGCCAATTCCTTGTTCTTCAAGTTTAAGTGAACAATGAGCCCCATTGTTAATCCTTTATCGGAAATTATTTGTAACTTTCGACAAGTAGAACAATGAATAGAACAGGTAGACGGTTGAAATCTTTGTATATATTGCTTCTATATTGTCTAAGAAACATATATGCAAAGCATCCAAACAGTACAATTCGCCAATTTTTTGTTCTTCAAGTTTAAGTGAACAACGAGCCCCATTGATAATCATGAAAGGGAAATTATTTGTAACTTTCTACAAGTAGAACAATGAATAGAACAGTTAGACTGTTGAAATCTATGTATATATTGCTTCTATATAGTCTAAGAAACATATATGCAAAGCATCCAAACAGTACAATTCGCCAATTTTTTGTTCTTCAAGTTTATGTGAACTACGATCCCCATCGTTAATCCTTTAACGGAAATTATTTGTAACTTTCTACAAGTTGAACAATGTATAGAACAGTTAGACCGTTGAAATCATTGTATATATTGCATCTATATAGTCTAAGAAGCATATATGCAAAGCATCCGAACAGTACAATTCGCCAATTTTTTGTTCTTCAAGTTTAAGTGAACTACGAGCCCCATTGTTAATCCTTTAACGGAAATTAATTGTAACTTTCGACAAGTAGAACAGTGAATGGAACAGGTAGACGGTTGAAATCTGTGTATATATTGCTTCCATATAGTCTAAGAAACATATATGCAAAGCATCCAAACAGTGCCATTCGCTAATTTTTTGTTCTTAAGATTAAGTTAAGTATGAGCCCCATTGTTAATCCTTTAAAGGAAATTATTTGTAACTTTCGACAAGTAGAACAATGAATGGAACAGGTAGACGGTTGAAATCATTATATATATTGCTTCTATATAGTCTAAGAAAAATGTATGCATAGCATCCAAACAGTACAATTCGCCAATTTATTGGTCTTCAAGTTTAAGTGAACAATGAGCCCCATTGTTAATCCTTTAAAGGAAATTATTTGTAAATTTCGACAAGTAGAACAATGATTGGAACACGTAGACGGTTGAAATATTATTATATATTGCTTCTATATAGTCTAAGAAACATATATGCATAGCATCCAAACAGTACAATTCGCCAATTTATTGGTCTTCAAGTTTAAGTGAACAATGAGCCCCATTGTTAATCCTTTATCGGAAATTATTTGTAACTTTCGACAAGTAGAACAATGAATAGAACAGGTAGACGGTTGAAATCTTTGTATATATTGCTTCTATATAGTCTAAGAAACATATATACAAAGCATCCAAACAGTACAAGTCGCCAATTCATTCATCTTCAAGTTTAAGTGAACAACGAGCCCCATTGTTAATCCTTTAAAGGAAATTATCTGTAACTTTCGACAAGTAGAAAAAGGAATGAAACAGGTAGACGGTTGAAATCATTGTATATATTGCTTCTATATAGTCTAAGAAACATATGTGCAAAGCATCCAAACAGTACAATTCGCCAATTTTTTGTTCTTCAAGTTTAAGTGAACTACGAGCTCCATTGTTAATACTTTAAAGGAAATTATTTGTAAATTTCGACAAGTAGAACAATGAATGGAACAGGTAAACGGATGAAATCTTTGTATATATTGCATGTATATAGTCTATGAAACATATATGCAAAGCATCCAAACAGTACAAGTCGTCAATTCATTGTTCTTCAAGTTTAAGTGAACAACGAGCCCCATTGTTAATCCTTTAAAGGAAATTATTTGTAAATTTCGACAAGTAGAACAATGAATGGAACAGGTAGACGGTTGAAATGATTGTATATATTGCTTTAGTATAGCCTAAGAAACATTTATGCAAAGCATCCAAACAGTACAAGTCGCCAATTCATTCATCTTCAAGTTTAAGTGAACAACGAGCCCCATTGTTAATCCTTTAAAGGAAATTATTTGTATCTTTCGACAAGTAGAACAAGGAATGAAACAGGTAGACGGTTGAAATCATTGTATATATTGCTTCTATATAGTCTAAGAAACATATGTGCAAAGCATCCAACAGTACAATTCGCCAATTTTTGTTCTTCAAGTTTAAGTGAACTACGAGCTCCATTGTTAATCCTTTAAAGGAAATTATTTGTAAATTTCGACAAGTAGAACAAAGTATGGAACAGGTAAACGGATGAAATCATTGTATATATTGCTTCTATATAGTCTAAGAAACATATATGCAAAGCATCCAAACAGTACCATTCGCCAATTTTTTGTTCTTCAAGTTTAAGTGAACAACGAGCCCCATTGATAATCATGAAACGGAAATTATTTCTAACTTTCGACATGTAGAACAATGAATGGAACAGGTAGACGGTTGAAATCATTATATATATTGCTTCTATATAGTCTAAGAAACATATATGCATAGCATCCAAACAGTACAATTCGCCAATTTTTTGTTCTTCATATTTAAGTGAACTACGAGCCCCATTGTTAATCCTTTAAAGGAAATTATTTGTAAATTTCGACAAGTAGAACAATGATTGGAACACGTAGACGGTTGAAATATTATTATATATTGCTTCTATATAGTCTAAGAAACATATATGCAAAGCATCCAAATAGTACAATTCGCAAATTTTTTGTTCTTCAAGTTTATGTGAACTACGATCCCCATCGTTAATCCTTTAACGGAAATTATTTGTAACTTTCTACAAGTTGAACAATGTATAGAACAGTTAGACCGTTGAAATCATTGTATATATTGCATCTATATAGTCTAAGAAGCATATATGCAAAGCATCCAAACAGTACCATTCGCCAATTCCTTGTTCTTCAAGTTTAAGTGAACAATGAGCCCCATTGTTAATCCTTTATCGGAAATTATTTGTAACTTTCGACAAGTAGAACAATGAATAGAACAGGTAGACGGTTGAAATCTTTGTATATATTGCTTCTATATTGTCTAAGAAACATATATGCAAAGCATCCAAACAGTACAATTCGCCAATTTTTTGTTCTTCAAGTTTAAGTGAACAACGAGCCCCATTGATAATCATGAAAGGGAAATTATTTGTAACTTTCTACAAGTAGAACAATGAATAGAACAGTTAGACTGTTGAAATCTATGTATATATTGCTTCTATATAGTCTAAGAAACATATATGCAAAGCATCCAAACAGTACAATTCGCCAATTTTTTGTTCTTCAAGTTTATGTGAACTACGATCCCCATCGTTAATCCTTTAACGGAAATTATTTGTAACTTTCTACAAGTTGAACAATGTATAGAACAGTTAGACCGTTGAAATCATTGTATATATTGCATCTATATAGTCTAAGAAGCATATATGCAAAGCATCCGAACAGTACAATTCGCCAATTTTTTGTTCTTCAAGTTTAAGTGAACTACGAGCCCCATTGTTAATCCTTTAACGGAAATTAATTGTAACTTTCGACAAGTAGAACAGTGAATGGAACAGGTAGACGGTTGAAATCTGTGTATATATTGCTTCCATATAGTCTAAGAAACATATATGCAAAGCATCCAAACAGTGCCATTCGCTAATTTTTTGTTCTTAAGATTAAGTGAAGTATGAGCCCCATTGTTAATCCTTTAAAGGAAATTATTTGTAACTTTCGACAAGTAGAACAATGAATGGAACAGGTAGACGGTTGAAATCATTATATATATTGCTTCTATATAGTCTAAGAAAAATGTATGCATAGCATCCAAACAGTACAATTCGCCAATTTATTGGTCTTCAAGTTTAAGTGAACAATGAGCCCCATTGTTAATCCTTTAAAGGAAATTATTTGTAAATTTCGACAAGTAGAACAATGATTGGAACACGTAGACGGTTGAAATATTATTATATATTGCTTCTATATACTCTAAGAAACATGTACGCAAAGCAACCAAACAGTACCATTCGCCAATTTTTTGTTCTTCAAGTTTAAGTGAACAATGAGCCCCAATGGTTAATCCTTTATCGGAAATTTTTTGTAATTTTCGACAAGTAGAACAATGATTGGAACACGTAGACGGTTGAAATCTTTGTATATATTGCTTAAATATAGTCTAAGAAACATATATGCAAAGCAGCCAAACAGTACCATTCGCCAATTTTTTGTTCTTCAAGTTTAAGTGCACAATGAGCCACATTGATAATCCTTTATCGGAAGTTATTTGTAACTTTCGACAAGTAGAACAATGAATAGAACTGGTAGACGGTTGAAATCTTTTTATATATTGCTTCTATATAGTCTAAGAAACATATATGCAAAGCATCCAAACAGTACCAGTCGCCAATTTTTTGTTCTTCAAGTTTAAGTGAACAACGAGGCCCATTGATAATCATGAAACGGAAATTATTTGTAACTTTCGACAAGAAGAACAATGAATAGAACAGGTAGACGGTTGAAATCTTTGTATATGTTGCTTCTATATAATCTAAGAAACCTATATGCAAAGCATCTAAACAGTAACATTCGCCAATTTTTTGATCTTCAAGTTTAAGTGAACAACGAGCCCCATTGTTAATCCTTTAAAGGAAATTATTTGTAACTTTCGACAAGTAGAACAATGAATGGATCTGGTAGACGGTTGAAATCATTATATATATGGCTTCTATATAATCTACGAAACATATATGCAAAGCATCCAAACAGTACAATTCGCCAATATTTTGTTCTTCAAGTTTAAGTGAACTACGAGCCCCATTGTTAATCCTTTAACGGAAATTAATTGTAACTTTCTACAAGTATAACAATGATTGGAACACGTAGACGGTTGAAATCTTTGTATATATTGCTTCTATATAGTCTAAGAAACATATGTGCAAAGCATCTAAACAGTACAATTCGCCAATTTTTTGTTCTTCAAGTTTAAGTGAACAACGAGCCCCATTGTTAATCCTTTAATGGAAATTATTTCTAATTTTCGACAAGTAGAACAATGATTGGCACACGTAGGCGGTTGAAATATTTGTATATATTGCTTCCATATAGTCTAAGAAACATATATGCAAAGCATCCAAACAGTACCATTCGCCAATTTTTTGTTCTTCAAGGTTAAGTGAACAATGAGCCCCATTGTTAATCCTTTATCGGAAATTATTTGTAACTTTCTACAAGTAGAACAATGATTGGAACCCGTAGACGCTTGGAATCTTTGTATATATTGCTTCTATATAGTCTAAGAAACATATATGCAAAGCATCCAAACAGTACCATGCGCCAATTTTTTGTTCTTCAAGTTTAAGTGAACAACGAGCCCCATTGATAATCATGAAACGGAAATTATTTGTAACTTTCGACATGTAGAACAATGATTGGAACACGTAGACGGTTGAAATCATTTTTATATTGCTTCCATATAGTCTAAGAAACATATATGCAATGCATCCAAACAGTACCATTCGCCAATTTTTTGTTCTTCATGTTTAAGTGAACAATGAGCCCCATTATTAATCCTTTATCGGAAATTATTTGTAATTTTCGACAAGTAGAACAATGAATGGAACAGGTAGACGGTTGAAATCTTTGTATATATTGCTTCTATATAATCTAAGAAACATATATGCATAGCATCCAAACAGTACCAGTCGCCAATTTTTTGTTCTTCAAGTTTAAGTGAAGAACGAGCCCCATTGATAATCATGAAATGGAAATTATTTGTAACTTTCTACAAGTAGTACAATGAATAGTACATGTAGACGGGTGAAATCATTCTATATATTGCTTCCATATAGTCTTAGAAACATATATGCAAAGCATCGAAACAGTACCATTCGCCAATTTTTTGCTCTTCAAGTTTAAGTGAACATCAAGCCCCATTGATAATCATGAAACGGAAATTATTTGTAACTTTCTACAAGTAGAACAATGAATAGAACAGGTAGACTGTTGAAATCTTTGTATACATTGCTTCTATATAGTCAAAGAAACATATATGCAAAGCATCCAAACAGTACCATTTGCCAATTTTTTGTTCTTCAAGTTTAAGTGAACAACAAGCCCCATTGATAATCATGAAACGGAAATTATTTGTAACTATCGACATGTAGAACAATGAATGGAACAGGTAGACGGTTGAAATCATTATATATATTGCTTCTATATAGTCTAAGAAACATATATGCAAAGCATCTAAACAGTAACATTCGCCAATTTTTTGATCTTCAAGTTTAAGTGAACTACCAGCCCCATTGATAATCATGAAATGGAAATTATTTGTAACTTTCTACAAGTAGAACAATGAATAGTACAGGTAGACGGGTGAAATCTTTCTATATATTGCTTCCATATAGTCTAAGAAACATATATGCAAAGCATCGAAACAGTACCATTCGCCAATTTTTTGCTCTTCTAGTTTAAGTGAACAACAAGCCCCATTGATAATCATGAAACGGAAATTATTTGTAACTATCGACATGTAGAACAATGAATGGAACAGGTAGACGGTTGAAATCATTATATATATTGCTTCTACATAGTCTAAGAAACATATATGCAAAGCATCCAAACAGTACCATTCGCCAATTTTTTGCTCTTCAAGTTTAAGTGAACTACGAGCCCCATTGTTAATCCTTTAAAGGAAATTATTTGTAATTTTCGACAAGTAGAACAATGAATCGAACAGGTAGACGGTTGAAATCTTTGTATGTATCTCTTCTATATAATCTTAGAAACATATCTGCAAAGCATCCAAACAGTACCATTCGCCAATTTTTTGTTCTTCAAGTTTAAGTGAACAACGAGCCCCATTGATAATCATGAAACGGAAATTATTTGTAACTTTCGACAAGTAGAACAATGAATAGAACAGGTAGACGGTTGAAATCATTGTATATATTGCTTGTATATAGTCTAAGAAACATATATGCTAATCATCCAAACAGTACAATTCGCCAATTATTTGATCTTCAAGTTTAAGTGAACTACGAGCCCCATTGTTAATACTTTAACGGAAATTATTTGTAACTTGGACAAGTAGAACAATGAATGGAACAGGTAGACGGTTGAATTCTTTGTATATATTGCTTCTATATAGTCTAAGAAACATATATGCAAAGCATCCAAACAGTACAATTCGTCAATTTTTTGTTTTTCAAGTTTAAGTAAACTATGATCCCCATTTTTAATCCCTTAACGGAAATTATTTGTAAATTTCGACAAGTAGAACAATGAATGGAAAAGGTAGACGGTTGAAATCATTGTATATATTGCTTGTATATAGTCTAAGAAACATATATGCAAATCATCCAAACAGTACAATTCGCCAATTATTTGATCTTCAAGTTTAAGTGAACTACGAGCCCCATTGTTAATACTTTAAGAGAAATTATTTGTAACTTGGATAAGTAGAACAATAATTGGAACACGTAGACGGTTGAAATCTTTGTATATATTGCTTCTATATAATCTAAGAAACATATATGCAAAGCATCCAAACAGTACCATCCGCCAATTTTTTGTTCTTCAAGTTTAAGTGAACTACGAGCCCCCTTGTTAATCCTTTAAAGGAAATTAGTTGTAAATTTCGACAAGTAGAACAATGAATGGATCAGGTAGACGGTTGAAATCAATGTATATATTGCTTCTATATAATCTACGAAACATATATGCAAAGCATCCAAACAGTACAATTCGCAAATTTTTTGTTCTTCAAGTTTAAGTGAACAACGAGCCCCGTTGTTAATCCTTTAACGGAAATTATTTGTACATTTCGACAAGTAGAACAATGAATGGATCAGGTAGACGGTTGAAATCATTGTATATATTGCATCTATATAGTCTAAGAAACATATATGCAAAGCATCCAATCAGTACAATTCGCCAATTTTTTGTTCTTCAAGTTTAAGTGAACTACGAGCCCCATTGTTAATCCTTTAACGGAAATTATTTGTAACTTTCGACATGGAGAACAATGAATGGAAATGGTAGACGGTTGAAATCATTGTATATATTGCTTTTATATAGTCTAAGAAACATATATGCAAAGCATCCAAACAGTACCATTCGCCAATTCATTGTTCTTCAAGTTTAAGTGAACTACGATCCCCATCGTTAATCCTTTAACGGAAATTATTTGTAACTTTCTACAAGTAGAACAATGTATAGAACCGTTAGACCGTTGAAATCATTGTATATATTGCATCTATATAGTCTAAGAAACATATATGCAAAGCATCCAAACAGTACCATTCGCCAATTCCTTGTTCTTCAAGTTTAAGTGAACAATGAGCCCCATTGTTAATCCTTTATCGGAAATTATTTGTAACTTTCGACAAGTAGAACAATGAATAGAACAGGTAGACGGTTGAAATCTTTGTATATATTGCTTCTATATTGTCTAAGAAACATATATGCAAAGCATCCAAACAGTACAATTCGCCAATTTTTTGTTCTTCAAGTTTAAGTGAACAACGAGCCCCATTGATAATCATGAAAGGGAAATTATTTGTAACTTTCTACAAGTAGAACAATGAATAGAACAGTTAGACTGTTGAAATCTATGTATATATTGCTTCTATATAGTCTAAGAAACATATATGCAAAGCATCCAAACAGTACAATTCGCCAATTTTTTGTTCTTCAAGTTTATGTGAACTACGATCCCCATCGTTAATCCTTTAACGGAAATTATTTGTAACTTTCTACAAGTTGAACAATGTATAGAACAGTTAGACCGTTGAAATCATTGTATATATTGCATCTATATAGTCTAAGAAGCATATATGCAAAGCATCCAAACAGTACCATTCGCCAATTCCTTGTTCTTCAAGTTTAAGTGAACAATGAGCCCCATTGTTAATCCTTTATCGGAAATTATTTGTAACTTTCGACAAGTAGAACAATGAATAGAACAGGTAGACGGTTGAAATCTTTGTATATATTGCTTCTATATTGTCTAAGAAACATATATGCAAAGCATCCAAACAGTACAATTCGCCAATTTTTTGTTCTTCAAGTTTAAGTGAACAACGAGCCCCATTGATAATCATGAAAGGGAAATTATTTGTAACTTTCTACAAGTAGAACAATGAATAGAACAGTTAGACTGTTGAAATCTATGTATATATTGCTTCTATATAGTCTAAGAAACATATATGCAAAGCATCCAAACAGTACAATTCGCCAATTTTTTGTTCTTCAAGTTTATGTGAACTACGATCCCCATCGTTAATCCTTTAACGGAAATTATTTGTAACTTTCTACAAGTTGAACAATGTATAGAACAGTTAGACCGTTGAAATCATTGTATATATTGCATCTATATAGTCTAAGAAGCATATATGCAAAGCATCCGAACAGTACAATTCGCCAATTTTTTGTTCTTCAAGTTTAAGTGAACTACGAGCCCCATTGTTAATCCTTTAACGGAAATTAATTGTAACTTTCGACAAGTAGAACAGTGAATGGAACAGGTAGACGGTTGAAATCTGTGTATATATTGCTTCCATATAGTCTAAGAAACATATATGCAAAGCATCCAAACAGTGCCATTCGCTAATTTTTTGTTCTTAAGATTAAGTGAAGTATGAGCCCCATTGTTAATCCTTTAAAGGAAATTATTTGTAACTTTCGACAAGTAGAACAATGAATGGAACAGGTAGACGGTTGAAATCATTATATATATTGCTTCTATATAGTCTAAGAAAAATGTATGCATAGCATCCAAACAGTACAATTCGCCAATTTATTGGTCTTCAAGTTTAAGTGAACAATGAGCTCCATTGTTAATCCTTTAAAGGAAATTATTTGTAAATTTCGACAAGTAGAACAATGATTGGAACACGTAGACGGTTGAAATCTTTGTATATATTGCTTCCATATACTCTAAGAAACATGTACGCAAAGCAACCAAACAGTACCATTCGCCAATTTTTTGTTCTTCAAGTTTAAGTGAACAATGAGCCCCAATGGTTAATCCTTTATCGGAAATTTTTTGTAATTTTCGACAAGTAGAACAATGATTGGAACACGTAGACGGTTGAAATCTTTGTATATATTGCTTAAATATAGTCTAAGAAACATATATGCAAAGCAGCCAAACAGTACCATTCGCCAATTTTTTGTTCTTCAAGTTTAAGTGCACAATGAGCCACATTGATAATCCTTTATCGGAAGTTATTTGTAACTTTCGACAAGTAGAACAATGAATAGAACTGGTAGACGGTTGAAATCTTTTTATATATTGCTTCTATATAGTCTAAGAAACATATATGCAAAGCATCCAAACAGTACCAGTCGCCAATTTTTTGTTCTTCAAGTTTAAGTGAACAACGAGGCCCATTGATAATCATGAAACGGAAATTATTTGTAACTTTCGACAAGAAGAACAATGAATAGAACAGGTAGACGGTTGAAATCTTTGTATATGTTGCTTCTATATAATCTAAGAAACCTATATGCAAAGCATCTAAACAGTAACATTCGCCAATTTTTTGATCTTCAAATTTAAGTGAACAACGAGCCCCATTGTTAATCCTTTAAAGGAAATTATTTGTAACTTTCGACAAGTAGAACAATGAATGGATCTGGTAGACGGTTGAATTCTTTGTATATATTGCTTCTATATAGTCTAAGAAACATATATGCAAAGCATCCAAACAGTACAATTCGTCAATTTTTTGTTTTTCAAGTTTAAGTAAACTATGATCCCCATTTTTAATCCCTTAACGGAAATTATTTGTAAATTTCGACAAGTAGAACAATGAATGGAAAAGGTAGACGGTTGAAATCATTGTATATATTGCTTGTATATAGTCTAAGAAACATATATGCAAATCATCCAAACAGTACAATTCGCCAATTATTTGATCTTCAAGTTTAAGTGAACTACGAGCCCCATTGTTAATACTTTAAGAGAAATTATTTGTAACTTGGATAAGTAGAACAATAATTGGAACACGTAGACGGTTGAAATCTTTGTATATATTGCTTCTATATAATCTAAGAAACATATATGCAAAGCATCCAAACAGTACCATCCGCCAATTTTTTGTTCTTCAAGTTTAAGTGAACTACGAGCCCCATTGTTAATCCTTTAAAGGAAATTATTTGTAAATTTCGACAAGTAGAACAATGAATGGATCAGGTAGACGGTTGAAATCAATGTATATATTGCTTCTATATAATCTAAGAAACCTATATGCAAAGCATCCAAACAGTACCATTCGCCAATTTTTTGTTCTTCAAGTTTAAGTGAACAATGAGCCCCAATGGTTAATCCTTTATCGGAAATTATTTGTAATTTTCGACAAGTAGAACAATGAATGGAACAGGTAGACGGTTGAAATCTTTGTATATATTGCTTCTATATAGTCTACGAAACAAATATGCAAAGCATCCAAACAGTACAATTCGCCAATTTATTGTTCTTCAAGTTTAAGTGAACAACAAGCCCCAATGGTTAATCCTTTATCGGAAATTATTTGTAATTTTCGACAAGTAGAACAATAATTGGAACACGTAGACGGTTGAAATCTTTGTATATATTGCTTCTATATAATCTAAGAAACATATATGCAAAGCATCCAAACAGTACCATCCGCCAATTTTTTGTTCTTCAAGTTTAAGTGAACTACGAGCCCCATTGTTAATCCTTTAAAGGAAATTATTTGTAAATTTCGACAAGTAGAACAATGAATGGATCAGGTAGACGGTTGAAATCAATGTATATATTGCTTCTATATAATCTAAGAAACCTATATGCAAAGCATCCAAACAGTACCATTCGCCAATTTTTTGTTCTTCAAGTTTAAGTGAACAATGAGCCCCAATGGTTAATCCTTTATCGGAAATTATTTGTAATTTTCGACAAGTAGAACAATGAATGGAACAGGTAGACGGTTGAAATCTTTGTATATATTGCTTCTATATAGTCTACGAAACAAATATGCAAAGCATCCAAACAGTACAATTCGCCAATTTATTGTTCTTCAAGTTTAAGTGAACAACAAGCCCCAATGGTTAATCCTTTATCGGAAATTATTTGTAATTTTCGACAAGTAGAACAATGAATGGAACAGGTAGACGGTTGAAATCATTGTATATATTGCTTCTATATAGTCTAAGAAACATATATGCAAAGCATCCAAACAGTACAATTCGCCAATTTCTTGTTCTTCAAGTTTAAGTGAACAACGAGCCCCAATGGTTAATCCTTTATCGGAAATTATTTGTAACTTTCGACAAGTAGAACAATGAATGGAACAGGTAGACGGTTGAAATCTTTCTATATATTGCTTCTTAATAGTCTAAGAAACATATATGCAAAGCATCCAAACAGTACAATACGCCAATTTTTTGTTCTTCAGGTTTAAGTGAACTACGAGCCCCATTGTTAATCCTTTAAAGGAAATTATTTGTAAATTTCGACAAGTAGAACAATGAATGGAACAGGTAGACGGTTGAAATCTTTGTATATATTGCTTCTATATAGTCTAAGAAACATATATGCAAAGCATCCAAACAGTACAATTCGCAAATTTTTTGTTCTTCAAGTTTAAGTAAACTACGATCCCCATTGTTAATCCCTTAACGGAAATTATTTGTAACTTTCGACAAGTAGAACAATGAATGGAACAGGTAGACGGTTGAAATCATTGTATATATTGCTTCTATATAATCTAAGAGACACATATGCAAAGCATCCAAACAGTACAATTCGCCAATTATTTCATCTTCATGATTAAGTGAATTACGAGCCCCATTGTTAATCCTTTAAAGGAAATTATTTGTAAATTTCGACAAGTAGAACAATGAATGGAATAGGTAGACGGTTGAAATCATTGTATATATTGCTTCCATATAGTCTAAGAAACATATATGCAAAACATCCAAACAGTACAAATCGCCCATTTTTTGTTCTTCAAGTTTAAGTGAACAATGAGCCCCAATGGTTAATCCTTTATCGGTAATTATTTGTAACTTTCGACAAGTAGAACAATGAATGGAATAGGTAGACAGTTGAAATCCTTGTATATATTTCGTCTATATAGTCTTAGAAACATATATGCAAAGCATCCAAACAGTACCGTTCGCCAATTTTTTGTTCTTCAAGTTTAAGTGAACAATGAGACCCATTGTTAATCCTTTATCGGAAATTATTTGTATTTTTCGACAAGTAGAACAATGAATGGAACATGTAGACGGTTGAAATCTTTGTATATATTGCTTCTATATAGTCTAAGAAACATATATGCAAAGCATCCAAACAGTACAATTCGCCAATTTTTTGTTCCTCAAGTTTAAGTGAACAATGAGCCCCAATGGTTAATCCTTTATCGGTAATTATTTGTAACATTCGACAAGTAGAACAATGAATGGAACAGGTAGACGGTTGAAATCCTTGTATATATTGCGTCTATATAGTCTAAGAAACATATTTGCAAAGGATCCAAACAGTACAATTCGCCAATTTTTTGTTTTTCAAGTTTAAGTGAACAATGAGCCCCAATGGTTAATCCTTTATCGGAAATTATTTGTAACTTTCGACAAGTAGAACAATGAATGGAACAGGTAGACGGTTGAATTCTTTGTATATATTGCTTCTACATAGTCTAAGAAACATATATGCAAAGCATCCAAACAGTACAATTCGCCAATTCATTGTTCATCAAGTTTAAGTGTACAACGAGCCCCATTGTTAATCCTTTAAAGGAAATTATTTGTAAATTTCGACAAGTAGAACAATGAATGGAATAGGTAGACGGTTGAAATCATTGTATATATTGCTTCCATATAGTCTAAGAAACATATATGCAATGCATACAAACAGTACCATTCGCCAATTTTTTGTCCTTCAAGTTTAAGTGAACAATGAGCCCCATTGTTAATCCTTTATCGGAAATTATTTGTAACTTTCGACAAGTAGAACAATGAATGGAACAGGTAGACGGTTGAATTCTTTGTATATATTGCTTCTATATAGTCTATGAAACATATATGCAAAGCATCCAAACAGTACAATTCGCCAATTTATTGTTCTTCAAGTTTAAGTGAACAAGGATCCCCATTGTTAATCCTTTAAAGGAAATTATTTGTAAATTTCGACAAGTAGAACAATGATTGGAACACGTAGACTGTTGAAATCTTTGTATATATTGCTTCCATATAGTCTAAGAAACATGTACGCAAAGCATCCAAACAATACCATTTGCCAATTTTTTGATCTTCAAGTTTAAGTGAACAGCGAGCCCCATTGATAATCATGAAATGGAAATTATTTGTAACTTTCTACAAGTAGAACAATGAATAGTACAGGTAGACGGGTGAAATCTTTCTATATATTGCTTCTAAATAGTCTAAGAAACATATATGCAAAGCATCCAAACAGTACCATTCGCCAATTTTTTGTTCTTCAAGTTTAAGTGAACAATGAGACCCATTGTTAATCCTTTATCGGAAATTATTTGTAACTTTCGACAAGTAGAACAATGAATGGAACAGGTAGACGGTTGAAATCTTTGTATATATTGCTTCTATATAGTCTAAGAAACATATATGCAAAGCATCCAAACAGTACAATTCGCCAATTTTTTGTTCTTCAAGTTTAAGTGAACAATGAGCCCCAATGGTTAATCCGTTATCGGAAATTATTTGTAACTTTCGACAAGTAGAACAATGAATGGAACAGGTAGACGGTTGAAATCTTTGTATATATTGCTTCTATATAGTCTAAGAAACATATATGCAAAGCATCCAAACAGTACCATTCGCCAATTTTTTGTTCTTCAAGTTTAAGTGAACAACGAGCCCCATTGTTAATCCTTTAAAGGAAATTAGTTGTAATTTTCGACAAGCAGAACAATGAATGGTACAGGTAGACGGTTGAAATCTTTGTATATATTGCTTCTATATAGTCTAAGAAACATATGTGCAAAGCATCTAAACAGTACAATTCGCCAATTTTTTGTTCTTCAAGTTTAAGTGAACAACGAGCCCCATTGATAATCATGAAACGGAAATTATTTGTAACTTTTTACAAGTAGAACAATGAATAGAACAGGTAGACGGTTGAAATCTTTGTATATGTTGCTTCTATATAGTCTAAGAAACATATATGCAAAGCTTCCAAACAGTACAATTCGCCAATTTTTTGTTCCTCAAGTTTAAGTGAACAATGAGCCCCAATGGTTAATCCTTTATCGGAAATTATTTGTAACTTTCGACAAGTAGAACAATGAATGGAACAGGTAGACAGTTGAAATCTTTGTATATATTGCTTCTATATAGTCTAAGAAACATACGTGCAAAGCATCCTAACAGTACAATTCGCCAATTTATTGTTCTTCAAGTTTAAGTGTACAACGAGCCCCATTGTTAATCCTTTAAAGGAAATTATTTGTAAATTTCGACAAGTAGAACAATGAATGCAACAGGTAGACGGTTGAAATCTATGTATATATTGCTTCTATATAGTCTAAGAAACATATATGCAAAGCATCCAAACAGTACAATTCGCCAATTTTTTGTTCTTCAAGTTTAAGTAAACTACGATCCCCATTGTTAATCCCTTAACGGAAATTATTTGTAACTTTCGACAAGTAGAACAATGAATGGAACAGGTAAACGGTTGAAATAATTGTATATATTGCTTCTATATAATCTAAGAGACACATATGCAAAGCATCCAAACAGTACAATTCGCCAATTATTTCATCTTCATGATTAAGTGAATTACGAGCCCCATTGTTAATCCTTTAAAGGAAATTATTTGTAAATTTCGACAAGTAGAACAATGAATGGATCATGTAGACGGTTGAAATCATTGTATATATTGCTTCTATATAGTCTACGAAACAAATATGCAAAGCATCCAAACAGTACAATTCGTCAATTATTTCATCTTCATGATTAAGTGAATTACGAGCCCCATTGTTAATCCTTTAAAGGAAATTATTTGTAAATTTCGACAAGTAGAACAATGAATGGATCATGTAGACGGTTGAAATCATTGTATATATTGCTTCCATATAGTCTAAGAAACATATATGCAAAGCATCCAAACAGTACAATTCGCCAATTTTTTGTTTTCCAAGTTTAAGTGAACAATGAGCCCCAATGGTTAATCCTTTATCGGAAATTATTTGTAACTTTCGACAATTAGAACAATGAATGGAACAGGTAGACGGTTGACATCTTTGTATATATTGCTTCTATATAGTCTAAGAAACATATATGCAAATCATCCAAACAGTACAATTCGCCAATTATTTCATCTTCATGATTAAGCGAACTACGAGCCCCATTGTTAATCCTTTAAAGGAAATTATTTGTAAATTTCGACAAGTAGAACAATGAATGGATCATGTAGACGGTTGAAATCATTGTATGTATTGCTTCTATATAGTCTACGAAACAAATATGCAAAGCATCCAAACAGTACAATTCGCCAATTTTTTGTTCTTCAAGTTTAAGTGAACTACGAGCCCCATTGTTAATCCTTTAAAGGAAATTATTTGTAAATTTCGACAAGTAGAACAATGAATGGAATAGGTAGACGGTTGAAATCATTGTATATATTGCTTCCATATTGTCTAAGAAACATATATGCAAAGCATCCAAACAGTACAATTCGCCAATTTTTTGTTTTCCAAGTTTAAGTGAACAATGAGCCCCAATGGTTAATCCTTTATCGGAAATTATTTGTAACTTTCGACAAGTAGAACAATGAATGGAACAGGTAGACGGTTGAAATCTTTGTATATATTGCTTCTATATAGTCTAAGAAACATATATGCAAAGCATCCAAACAGTACAATTCGCCAATTTTTTGTTCTTCAAGTTTAAGTGAACAATGAGCCCCAATGGTTAATCCGTTATCGGAAATTATTTGTAACTTTCGACAAGTAGAACAATGAATGGAACAGGTAGACGGTTGAAATCTTTGTATATATTGCTTCTATATAGTCTAAGAAACATATATGCAAAGCATCCAAACAGTACCATTCGCCAATTTTTTGTTCTTCAAGTTTAAGTGAACAACGAGCCCCATTGTTAATCCTTTATCGGAAATTATTTGTAACTTTCGACAAGTAGAACAATGAATGGAACAGGTAGACGGTTGAAATCATTGTATATATTGCTTCTATATAGTCTAAGAAACATATATGCAAAGCATCCAAACAGTACCATTTGCCAATTTTTTGTCCTTCAAGTTTAAGTGAACAATGAGCCCCATTGTTAATCCTTTATCGGAAATTATTTGTAACTTTCGACAAGTAGAACAATGAATGGAACAGGTAGACGGTTGAATTCTTTGTATATATTGCTTCTATATAGTCTAAGAAACATATATGCAAAGCATCCAAACAGTACAATTCGCCAATTTATTGTTCTTCAAGTTTAAGTGAACAACGAGCCCCATTGTTAATCCTTTAAAGGAAATTATTTGTAACTTTCGACAAGTAGAACAATGAATGGAACAGGTAGACGGTTGAATTCTTTGTATATATTGCTTCTATATAGTCTAAGAAACATATATGCAAAGCATCCAAACAGTACAATTCGCCAATTTATTGTTCTTCAAGTTTAAGTGAACAACGATCCCCATTGTTAATCCTTTAAAGGAAATTATTTGTAAATTTCGACAAGTAGAACAATGATTGGAACACGTAGACTGTTGAAATCTTTGTATATATTGCTTCCATATAGTCTAAGAAACATGTACGCAAAGCATCCAAACAATACCATTTGCCAATTTTTTGATCTTCAAGTTTAAGTGAACAGCGAGCCCCATTGATAATCATGAAATGGAAATTATTTGTAACTTTCTACAAGTAGAACAATGAATAGTACAGGTAGACGGGTGAAATCTTTCTATATATTGCTTCTAAATAGTCTAAGAAACATATATGCAAAGCATCCAAACAGTACCATTCGCCAATTTATTGTTCTTCAAGTTTAAGTGAACAACGAGCCCCAATGGTTAATCATTTATCGGAAATTATTTGTAACTTTCGACAAGTAGAACAATGAATGGAACAGGTAGACGGTTGAAATCTTTGTATATATTGCTTCTATATAATCTAAGAAACATATGTGCAAAGCATCCAAACAGTACCATTCGCCAATTTATTGTTCTTCAAGTTTAAGTGAACAACGAGCCCCAATGGTTAATCATTTATCGGAAATTATTTCTAACTTTCGACAAGTAGAACAATGAATAGTACAGGTAGACGGGTGAAATCTTTCTATATATTGCTTCTAAATAGTCTAAGAAACATATATGCAAAGCATCCAAACAGTACAATTCGCCAATTTTTTGTTCTTCAAGTTTAAGTGAACAATGAGCCCCATTGGTTAATCCGTTATCGGAAATTATTTGTAACTTTCGACAAGTAGAACAATGAATGGAACAGGTAGACGGTTGAAATCTTTGTATATATTGCTTCTATATAGTCTAAGAAACATATATGCAAAGCATCCAAACAGTACCATTCGCCAATTTTTTGTTCTTCAAGTTTAAGTGAACAACGAGCCCCATTGTTAATCCTTTAAAGGAAATTATTTGTAAATTTCGACAAGTAGAACAATGAATGGAATAGGTAGACGGTTGAAATCATTGTATATATTGCTTCCATATAGTCTAAGAAACATATAAGCAAAACATCCAAACAGTACAAATCGCCCATTTTTTGTTCTTCAAGTTTAAGTGAACAATGAGCCCCAATGGTTAATCCTTTATCGGTAATTATTTGTAACTTTCGACAAGTAGAACAATGAATGGAACAGGTAGACAGTTGAAATCCTTGTATATATTTCGTCTATATAGTCTAAGAAACATATATGCAAAGCATACAAACAGTACAATTCGCCAATTTGTTGTTCCTCAAGTTTAAGTGAACAATGAGCCCCAATGGTTAATCCTTTATCGGTAATTATTTGTAACTTTCGACAAGTAGAACAATGAATGGAACAGGTAGACGGTTGAAATCCTTGTATATATTGCGTCTATATAGTCTTAGAAACATATATACAAAGCATCCAAACAGTACCATTCGCCAATTTTTTGTTCTTCAAGTTTAAGTGAACAATGAGACCCATTGTTAATCCTTTATCGGAAATTATTTGTAACTTTCGACAAGTAGAACAATGAATGGAACAGGTAGACGGGTGAAATCTTTCTATATATTGCTTCTAAATAGTCTAAGAAACATATATGCAAAGCATCCAAACAGTACACTTCCCCAAATTTCTTGTTCTTCAAGTTTAAGTGAACTACGAGCCACATTGTTAATCCTTTAAAGGAAATTAATTGTAACTTTCTACAAGTAGAACAATGATTGGAACACGTAGACGGTTGAAATCTTTGTATATATTGCTTCCATATAGTCTAAGAAACATATATGCAAAGCATCCAAACAGTACAATTCGCCAATTTTTTGTTTTCCAAGTTTAAGTGAACAATGAGCCCCAATGGTTAATCCTTTATCGGAAATTATTTGTAACTTTCGACAAGTAGAACAATGAATGGAACAGGTAGACGGTTGAAATCTTTGTATATATTGCTTCTATATAGTCTAAGAAACATATATGCAAAGCATCCAAACAGTACAATTCGCCAATTTTTTGTTCTTCAAGTTTAAGTGAACAATGAGCCCCAATGGTTAATCCGTTATCGGAAATTATTTGTAACTTTCGACAAGTAGAACAATGAATGGAACAGGTAGACGGTTGAAATCTTTGTATATATTGCTTCTATATAGTCTAAGAAACATATATGCAAAGCATCCAAACAGTACCATTCGCCAATTTTTTGTTCTTCAAGTTTAAGTGAACAACGAGCCCCATTGTTAATCCTTTATCGGAAATTATTTGTAACTTTCGACAAGTAGAACAATGAATGGAACAGGTAGACGGTTGAAATCTTTGTATATATTGCTTCCATATAGTCTAAGAAACATGTACGCAAAGCATCCAAACAATACCATTTGCCAATTTTTTGATCTTCAAGTTTAAGTGAACAGCGAGCCCCATTGATAATCATGAAATGGAAATTATTTGTAACTTTCTACAAGTAGAACAATGAATAGTACAGGTAGACGGGTGAAATCTTTCTATATATTGCTTCTAAATAGTCTAAGAAACATATATGCAAAGCATCCAAACAGTACCATTCGCCAATTTATTGTTCTTCAAGTTTAAGTGAACAACGAGCCCCAATGGTTAATCATTTATCGGAAATTATTTGTAACTTTCGACAAGTAGAACAATGATTGGAACACGTAGACTGTTGAAATCTTTGTATATATTGCTTCCATATAGTCTAAGAAACATGTACGCAAAGCATCCAAACAATACCATTTGCCAATTTTTTGATCTTCAAGTTTAAGTGAACAGCGAGCCCCATTGATAATCATGAAATGGAAATTATTTGTAACTTTCTACAAGTAGAACAATGAATAGTACAGGTAGACGGGTGAAATCTTTCTATATATTGCTTCTAAATAGTCTAAGAAACATATATGCAAAGCATCCAAACAGTACCATTCGCCAATTTATTGTTCTTCAAGTTTAAGTGAACAACGAGCCCCAATGGTTAATCATTTATCGGAAATTATTTGTAACTTTCGACAAGTAGAACAATGAATGGAACAGGTAGACGGTTGAAATCTTTGTATATATTGCTTCTATATAGTCTAAGAAACATATATGCAAAGCATCCAAACAGTACAATTCGCCAATTTTTTGTTCTTCAAGTTTAAGTGAACAATGAGCCCCAATGGTTAATCCGTTATCGGAAATTATTTGTAACTTTCGACAAGTAGAACAATGAATGGAACAGGTAGACGGTTGAAATCTTTGTATATATTGCTTCTATATAGTCTAAGAAACATATATGCAAAGCATCCAAACAGTACCATTCGCCAATTTTTTGTTCTTCAAGTTTAAGTGAACAACGAGCCCCATTGTTAATCCTTTATCGGAAATTATTTGTAACTTTCGACAAGTAGAACAATGAATGGAACAGGTAGACGGTTGAAATCATTGTATATATTGCTCCTATATAGTCTAAGAAACATATATGCAAAGCATCCAAACAGTACCATTTGCCAATTTTTTGTCCTTCAAGTTTAAGTGAACAATGAGCCCCATTGTTAATCCTTTATCGGAAATTATTTGTAACTTTCGACAAGTAGAACAATGAATGGAACAGGTAGACGGTTGAATTCTTTGTATATATTGCTTCTATATAGTCTAAGAAACATATATGCAAAGCATCCAAACAGTACAATTCGCCAATTTATTGTTCTTCAAGTTTAAGTGAACAACGAGCCCCATTGTTAATCCTTTAAAGGAAATTATTTGTAACTTTCGACAAGTAGAACAATGAATGGAACAGGTAGACGGTTGAATTCTTTGTATATATTGCTTCTATATAGTCTAAGAAACATATATGCAAAGCATCCAAACAGTACAATTCGCCATTTTATTGTTCTTCAAGTTTAAGTGAACAACGATCCCCATTGTTAATCCTTTAAAGGAAATTATTTGTAAATTTCGACAAGTAGAACAATGATTGGAACACGTAGACTGTTGAAATCTTTGTATATATTGCTTCCATATAGTCTAAGAAACATGTACGCAAAGCATCCAAACAATACCATTTGCCAATTTTTTGATCTTCAAGTTTAAGTGAACAGCGAGCCCCATTGATAATCATGAAATGGAAATTATTTGTAACTTTCTACAAGTAGAACAATGAATAGTACAGGTAGACGGGTGAAATCTTTCTATATATTGCTTCTAAATAGTCTAAGAAACATATATGCAAAGCATCCAAACAGTACCATTCGCCAATTTATTGTTCTTCAAGTTTAAGTGAACAACGAGCCCCAATGGTTAATCATTTATCGGAAATTATTTGTAACTTTCGACAAGTAGAACAATGAATGGAACAGGTAGACGGTTGAAATCTTTGTATATATTGCTTCTATATAGTCTAAGAAACATATATGCAAAGCATCCAAACAGTACAATTCGCCAATTTTTTGTTCTTCAAGTTTAAGTGAACAATGAGCCCCAATGGTTAATCCGTTATCGGAAATTATTTGTAACTTTCGACAAGTAGAACAATGAATGGAACAGGTAGACGGTTGAAATCTTTGTATATATTGCTTCTATATAGTCTAAGAAACATATATGCAAAGCATCCAAACAGTACCATTCGCCAATTTTTTGTTCTTCAAGTTTAAGTGAACAACGAGCCCCATTGTTAATCCTTTATCGGAAATTATTTGTAACTTTCGACAAGTAGAACAATGAATGGAACAGGTAGACGGTTGAAATCATTGTATATATTGCTTCTATATAGTCTAAGAAACATATATGCAAAGCATCCAAACAGTACCATTTGCCAATTTTTTGTCCTTCAAGTTTAAGTGAACAATGAGCCCCATTGTTAATCCTTTATCGGAAATTATTTGTAACTTTCGACAAGTAGAACAATGAATGGAACAGGTAGACGGTTGAATTCTTTGTATATATTGCTTCTATATAGTCTAAGAAACATATATGCAAAGCATCCAAACAGTACAATTCGCCAATTTATTGTTCTTCAAGTTTAAGTGAACAACGAGCCCCATTGTTAATCCTTTAAAGGAAATTATTTGTAACTTTCGACAAGTAGAACAATGAATGGAACAGGTAGACGGTTGAATTCTTTGTATATATTGCTTCTATATAGTCTAAGAAACATATATGCAAAGCATCCAAACAGTACAATTCGCCAATTTATTGTTCTTCAAGTTTAAGTGAACAACGATCCCCATTGTTAATCCTTTAAAGGAAATTATTTATAAATTTCGACAAGTAGAACAATGATTGGAACACGTAGACTGTTGAAATCTTTGTATATATTGCTTCCATATAGTCTAAGAAACATGTACGCAAAGCATCCAAACAATACCATTTGCCAATTTTTTGATCTTCAAGTTTAAGTGAACAGCGAGCCCCATTGATAATCATGAAATGGAAATTATTTGTAACTTTCTACAAGTAGAACAATGAATAGTACAGGTAGACGGGTGAAATCTTTCTATATATTGCTTCTAAATAGTCTAAGAAACATATATGCAAAGCATCCAAACAGTACCATTCGCCAATTTATTGTTCTTCAAGTTTAAGTGAACAACGAGCCCCAATGGTTAATCATTTATCGGAAATTATTTGTAACTTTCGACAAGTAGAACAATGAATGGAACAGGTAGACGGGTGAAATCTTTCTATATATTGCTTCTAAATAGTCTAAGAAACATATATGCAAAGCATCCAAACAGTACACTTCCCCAAATTTCTTGTTCTTCAAGTTTAAGTGAACTACGAGCCACATTGTTAATCCTTTAAAGGAAATTAATTGTAACTTTCTACAAGTAGAACAATGATTGGAACACGTAGACGGTTGAAATCTTTGTATATATTGCTTCCATATAGTCTAAGAAACATATATGCAAAGCATCCAAACAGTACAATTCGCCAATTTTTTGTTTTCCAAGTTTAAGTGAACAATGAGCCCCAATGGTTAATCCTTTATCGGAAATTATTTGTAACTTTCGACAAGTAGAACAATGAATGGAACAGGTAGACGGTTGAAATCTTTGTATATATTGCTTCTATATAGTCTAAGAAACATATATGCAAAGCATCCAAACAGTACAATTCGCCAATTTTTTGTTCTTCAAGTTTAAGTGAACAATGAGCCCCAATGGTTAATCCGTTATCGGAAATTATTTGTAACTTTCGACAAGTAGAACAATGAATGGAACAGGTAGACGGTTGAAATCTTTGTATATATTGCTTCTATATAGTCTAAGAAACATATATGCAAAGCATCCAAACAGTACCATTCGCCAATTTTTTGTTCTTCAAGTTTAAGTGAACAACGAGCCCCATTGTTAATCCTTTATCGGAAATTATTTGTAACTTTCGACAAGTAGAACAATGAATGGAACAGGTAGACGGTTGAAATCTTTGTATATATTGCTTCCATATAGTCTAAGAAACATGTACGCAAAGCATCCAAACAATACCATTTGCCAATTTTTTGATCTTCAAGTTTAAGTGAACAGCGAGCCCCATTGATAATCATGAAATGGAAATTATTTGTAACTTTCTACAAGTAGAACAATGAATAGTACAGGTAGACGGGTGAAATCTTTCTATATATTGCTTCTAAATAGTCTAAGAAACATATATGCAAAGCATCCAAACAGTACCATTCGCCAATTTATTGTTCTTCAAGTTTAAGTGAACAACGAGCCCCAATGGTTAATCATTTATCGGAAATTATTTGTAACTTTCGACAAGTAGAACAATGATTGGAACACGTAGACTGTTGAAATCTTTGTATATATTGCTTCCATATAGTCTAAGAAACATGTACGCAAAGCATCCAAACAATACCATTTGCCAATTTTTTGATCTTCAAGTTTAAGTGAACAGCGAGCCCCATTGATAATCATGAAATGGAAATTATTTGTAACTTTCTACAAGTAGAACAATGAATAGTACAGGTAGACGGGTGAAATCTTTCTATATATTGCTTCTAAATAGTCTAAGAAACATATATGCAAAGCATCCAAACAGTACCATTCGCCAATTTATTGTTCTTCAAGTTTAAGTGAACAACGAGCCCCAATGGTTAATCATTTATCGGAAATTATTTGTAACTTTCGACAAGTAGAACAATGAATGGAACAGGTAGACGGTTGAAATCTTTGTATATATTGCTTCTATATAGTCTAAGAAACATATATGCAAAGCATCCAAACAGTACAATTCGCCAATTTTTTGTTCTTCAAGTTTAAGTGAACAATGAGCCCCAATGGTTAATCCGTTATCGGAAATTATTTGTAACTTTCGACAAGTAGAACAATGAATGGAACAGGTAGACGGTTGAAATCTTTGTATATATTGCTTCTATATAGTCTAAGAAACATATATGCAAAGCATCCAAACAGTACCATTCGCCAATTTTTTGTTCTTCAAGTTTAAGTGAACAACGAGCCCCATTGTTAATCCTTTATCGGAAATTATTTGTAACTTTCGACAAGTAGAACAATGAATGGAACAGGTAGACGGTTGAAATCATTGTATATATTGCTCCTATATAGTCTAAGAAACATATATGCAAAGCATCCAAACAGTACCATTTGCCAATTTTTTGTCCTTCAAGTTTAAGTGAACAATGAGCCCCATTGTTAATCCTTTATCGGAAATTATTTGTAACTTTCGACAAGTAGAACAATGAATGGAACAGGTAGACGGTTGAATTCTTTGTATATATTGCTTCTATATAGTCTAAGAAACATATATGCAAAGCATCCAAACAGTACAATTCGCCAATTTATTGTTCTTCAAGTTTAAGTGAACAACGAGCCCCATTGTTAATCCTTTAAAGGAAATTATTTGTAACTTTCGACAAGTAGAACAATGAATGGAACAGGTAGACGGTTGAATTCTTTGTATATATTGCTTCTATATAGTCTAAGAAACATATATGCAAAGCATCCAAACAGTACAATTCGCCATTTTATTGTTCTTCAAGTTTAAGTGAACAACGATCCCCATTGTTAATCCTTTAAAGGAAATTATTTGTAAATTTCGACAAGTAGAACAATGATTGGAACACGTAGACTGTTGAAATCTTTGTATATATTGCTTCCATATAGTCTAAGAAACATGTACGCAAAGCATCCAAACAATACCATTTGCCAATTTTTTGATCTTCAAGTTTAAGTGAACAGCGAGCCCCATTGATAATCATGAAATGGAAATTATTTGTAACTTTCTACAAGTAGAACAATGAATAGTACAGGTAGACGGGTGAAATCTTTCTATATATTGCTTCTAAATAGTCTAAGAAACATATATGCAAAGCATCCAAACAGTACCATTCGCCAATTTATTGTTCTTCAAGTTTAAGTGAACAACGAGCCCCAATGGTTAATCATTTATCGGAAATTATTTGTAACTTTCGACAAGTAGAACAATGATTGGAACACGTAGACTGTTGAAATCTTTGTATATATTGCTTCCATATAGTCTAAGAAACATGTACGCAAAGCATCCAAACAATACCATTTGCCAATTTTTTGATCTTCAAGTTTAAGTGAACAGCGAGCCCCATTGATAATCATGAAATGGAAATTATTTGTAACTTTCTACAAGTAGAACAATGAATAGTACAGGTAGACGGGTGAAATCTTTCTATATATTGCTTCTAAATAGTCTAAGAAACATATATGCAAAGCATCCAAACAGTACCATTCGCCAATTTATTGTTCTTCAAGTTTAAGTGAACAACGAGCCCCAATGGTTAATCATTTATCGGAAATTATTTGTAACTTTCGACAAGTAGAACAATGAATGGAACAGGTAGACGGTTGAAATCTTTGTATATATTGCTTCTATATAGTCTAAGAAACATATATGCAAAGCATCCAAACAGTACAATTCGCCAATTTTTTGTTCTTCAAGTTTAAGTGAACAATGAGCCCCAATGGTTAATCCGTTATCGGAAATTATTTGTAACTTTCGACAAGTAGAACAATGAATGGAACAGGTAGACGGTTGAAATCTTTGTATATATTGCTTCTATATAGTCTAAGAAACATATATGCAAAGCATCCAAACAGTACCATTCGCCAATTTTTTGTTCTTCAAGTTTAAGTGAACAACGAGCCCCATTGTTAATCCTTTATCGGAAATTATTTGTAACTTTCGACAAGTAGAACAATGAATGGAACAGGTAGACGGTTGAAATCATTGTATATATTGCTCCTATATAGTCTAAGAAACATATATGCAAAGCATCCAAACAGTACCATTTGCCAATTTTTTGTCCTTCAAGTTTAAGTGAACAATGAGCCCCATTGTTAATCCTTTATCGGAAATTATTTGTAACTTTCGACAAGTAGAACAATGAATGGAACAGGTAGACGGTTGAATTCTTTGTATATATTGCTTCTATATAGTCTAAGAAACATATATGCAAAGCATCCAAACAGTACAATTCGCCAATTTATTGTTCTTCAAGTTTAAGTGAACAACGAGCCCCATTGTTAATCCTTTAAAGGAAATTATTTGTAACTTTCGACAAGTAGAACAATGAATGGAACAGGTAGACGGTTGAATTCTTTGTATATATTGCTTCTATATAGTCTAAGAAACATATATGCAAAGCATCCAAACAGTACAATTCGCCATTTTATTGTTCTTCAAGTTTAAGTGAACAACGATCCCCATTGTTAATCCTTTAAAGGAAATTATTTGTAAATTTCGACAAGTAGAACAATGATTGGAACACGTAGACTGTTGAAATCTTTGTATATATTGCTTCCATATAGTCTAAGAAACATGTACGCAAAGCATCCAAACAATACCATTTGCCAATTTTTTGATCTTCAAGTTTAAGTGAACAGCGAGCCCCATTGATAATCATGAAATGGAAATTATTTGTAACTTTCTACAAGTAGAACAATGAATAGTACAGGTAGACGGGTGAAATCTTTCTATATATTGCTTCTAAATAGTCTAAGAAACATATATGCAAAGCATCCAAACAGTACCATTCGCCAATTTATTGTTCTTCAAGTTTAAGTGAACAACGAGCCCCAATGGTTAATCATTTATCGGAAATTATTTGTAACTTTCGACAAGTAGAACAATGAATGGAACAGGTAGACGGTTGAAATCTTTGTATATATTGCTTCTATATAGTCTAAGAAACATATATGCAAAGCATCCAAACAGTACAATTCGCCAATTTTTTGTTCTTCAAGTTTAAGTGAACAATGAGCCCCAATGGTTAATCCGTTATCGGAAATTATTTGTAACTTTCGACAAGTAGAACAATGAATGGAACAGGTAGACGGTTGAAATCTTTGTATATATTGCTTCTATATAGTCTAAGAAACATATATGCAAAGCATCCAAACAGTACCATTCGCCAATTTTTTGTTCTTCAAGTTTAAGTGAACAACGAGCCCCATTGTTAATCCTTTATCGGAAATTATTTGTAACTTTCGACAAGTAGAACAATGAATGGAACAGGTAGACGGTTGAAATCATTGTATATATTGCTTCTATATAGTCTAAGAAACATATATGCAAAGCATCCAAACAGTACCATTTGCCAATTTTTTGTCCTTCAAGTTTAAGTGAACAATGAGCCCCATTGTTAATCCTTTATCGGAAATTATTTGTAACTTTCGACAAGTAGAACAATGAATGGAACAGGTAGACGGTTGAATTCTTTGTATATATTGCTTCTATATAGTCTAAGAAACATATATGCAAAGCATCCAAACAGTACAATTCGCCAATTTATTGTTCTTCAAGTTTAAGTGAACAACGAGCCCCATTGTTAATCCTTTAAAGGAAATTATTTGTAACTTTCGACAAGTAGAACAATGAATGGAACAGGTAGACGGTTGAATTCTTTGTATATATTGCTTCTATATAGTCTAAGAAACATATATGCAAAGCATCCAAACAGTACAATTCGCCAATTTATTGTTCTTCAAGTTTAAGTGAACAACGATCCCCATTGTTAATCCTTTAAAGGAAATTATTTATAAATTTCGACAAGTAGAACAATGATTGGAACACGTAGACTGTTGAAATCTTTGTATATATTGCTTCCATATAGTCTAAGAAACATGTACGCAAAGCATCCAAACAATACCATTTGCCAATTTTTTGATCTTCAAGTTTAAGTGAACAGCGAGCCCCATTGATAATCATGAAATGGAAATTATTTGTAACTTTCTACAAGTAGAACAATGAATAGTACAGGTAGACGGGTGAAATCTTTCTATATATTGCTTCTAAATAGTCTAAGAAACATATATGCAAAGCATCCAAACAGTACCATTCGCCAATTTATTGTTCTTCAAGTTTAAGTGAACAACGAGCCCCAATGGTTAATCATTTATCGGAAATTATTTGTAACTTTCGACAAGTAGAACAATGAATGGAACAGGTAGACGGTTGAAATCTTTGTATATATTGCTTCTATATAATCTAAGAAACATATGTGCAAAGCATCCAAACAGTACCATTCGCCAATTTATTGTTCTTCAAGTTTAAGTGAACAACGAGCCCCAATGGTTAATCATTTATCGGAAATTATTTCTAACTTTCGACAAGTAGAACAATGAATAGTACAGGTAGACGGGTGAAATCTTTCTATATATTGCTTCTAAATAGTCTAAGAAACATATATGCAAAGCATCCAAACAGTACAATTCGCCAATTTTTTGTTCTTCAAGTTTAAGTGAACAATGAGCCCCATTGGTTAATCCGTTATCGGAAATTATTTGTAACTTTCGACAAGTAGAACAATGAATGGAACAGGTAGACGGTTGAAATCTTTGTATATATTGCTTCTATATAGTCTAAGAAACATATATGCAAAGCATCCAAACAGTACCATTCGCCAATTTTTTGTTCTTCAAGTTTAAGTGAACAACGAGCCCCATTGTTAATCCTTTAAAGGAAATTATTTGTAAATTTCGACAAGTAGAACAATGAATGGAATAGGTAGACGGTTGAAATCATTGTATATATTGCTTCCATATAGTCTAAGAAACATATAAGCAAAACATCCAAACAGTACAAATCGCCCATTTTTTGTTCTTCAAGTTTAAGTGAACAATGAGCCCCAATGGTTAATCCTTTATCGGTAATTATTTGTAACTTTCGACAAGTAGAACAATGAATGGAACAGGTAGACAGTTGAAATCCTTGTATATATTTCGTCTATATAGTCTTAGAAACATATATGCAAAGCATCCAAACAGTACAATTCGCCAATTTATTGTTCTTCAAGTTTAAGTGAACAACGAGCCCCAATGGTTAATCCTTTATCGGAAATTATTTGTAACTTTCGACAAGTAGAACAATGAATGGAACAGGTAGACGGTTGAAATCTTTGTATATATTGCTTCTATATAGTCTAAGAAACATATATGCAAAGCATCCAAACAGTACCATTCGCCAATTTTTTGTTCTTCAAGTTTAAGTGAACAACGAGCCCCATTGTTAATCCTTTATCGGAAATTATTTGTAACTTTCGACAAGTAGAACAATGAATGGAACAGGTAGACGGTTGAAATCATTGTATATATTGCTTCTATATAGTCTAAGAAACATATATGCAAAGCATCCAAACAGTACCATTTGCCAATTTTTTGTCCTTCAAGTTTAAGTGAACAACGAGCCCCAATGGTTAATCATTTATCGGAAATTATTTGTAACTTTCGACAAGTAGAACAATGAATGGAACAGGTAGACGGTTGAAATCTTTGTATATATTGCTTCTATATAATCTAAGAAACATATGTGCAAAGCATCCAAACAGTACCATTCGCCAATTTATTGTTCTTCAAGTTTAAGTGAACAACGAGCCCCAATGGTTAATCATTTATCGGAAATTATTTCTAACTTTCGACAAGTAGAACAATGATTGGAACACGTAGACGGTTGAAATCTTTGTATATATTGCTTCCATATAGTCTAAGAAACATATATGCAAAGCATCCAAACAGTACAATTCGCCAATTTTTTGTTTTCCAAGTTTAAGTGAACAATGAGCCCCAATGGTTAATCCTTTATCGGAAATTATTTGTAACTTTCGACAAGTAGAACAATGAATGGAACAGGTAGACAGTTGAAATCTTTGTATATATTGCTTCTATATAGTCTAAGAAACATATATGCAAAGCATCCAAACAGTACAATTCGCCAATTTTTTGTTCTTCAAGTTTAAGTGAACAATGAGCCCCAATGGTTAATCCGTTATCGGAAATTATTTGTAACTTTCGACAAGTAGAACAATGAATGGAACAGGTAGACGGTTGAATTCTTTGTATATATTGCTTCTATATAGTCTAAGAAACATATATGCAAAGCATCCAAACAGTACAATTCGCCAATTTATTGTTCTTCAAGTTTAAGTGAACAACGAGCCCCATTGTTAATCCTTTAAAGGAAATTATTTCTAACTTTCGACAAGTAGAACAATGAATGGAACAGGTAGACGGTTGAATTCTTTGTATATATTGCTTCTATATAGTCTAAGAAACATATATGCAAAGCATACAAACAGTACAATTCGCCAATTTGTTGTTCCTCAAGTTTAAGTGAACAATGAGCCCCAATGGTTAATCCTTTATCGGTAATTATTTGTAACTTTCGACAAGTAGAACAATGAATGGAACAGGTAGACGGTTGAAATCCTTGTATATATTGCGTCTATATAGTCTTAGAAACATATATGCAAAGCATCCAAACAGTACCATTCGCCAATTTTTTGTTCTTCAAGTTTAAGTGAACAATGAGACCCATTGTTAATCCTTTATCGGAAATTATTTGTAACTTTCGACAAGTAGAACAATGAATGGAACAGGTAGACGGGTGAAATCTTTCTATATATTGCTTCTAAATAGTCTAAGAAACATATATGCAAAGCATCCAAACAGTACACTTCCCCAAATTTCTTGTTCTTCAAGTTTAAGTGAACTACGAGCCACATTGTTAATCCTTTAAAGTAAATTAATTGTAACTTTCTACAAGTAGAACAATGATTGGAACACGTAGACGGTTGAAATCTTTGTATATATTGCTTCCATATAGTCTAAGAAACATATATGCAAAGCATCCAAACAGTACAATTCGCCAATTTTTTGTTTTCCAAGTTTAAGTGAACAATGAGCCCCAATGGTTAATCCTTTATCGGAAATTATTTGTAACTTTCGACAAGTAGAACAATGAATGGAACAGGTAGACAGTTGAAATCTTTGTATATATTGCTTCTATATAGTCTAAGAAACATATATGCAAAGCATCCAAACAGTACAATTCGCCAATTTTTTGTTCTTCAAGTTTAAGTGAACAATGAGCCCCAATGGTTAATCCGTTATCGGAAATTATTTGTAACTTTCGACAAGTAGAACAATGAATGGAACAGGTAGACGGTTGAATTCTTTGTATATATTGCTTCTATATAGTCTAAGAAACATATATGCAAAGCATCCAAACAGTACAATTCGCCAATTTATTGTTCTTCAAGTTTAAGTGAACAACGAGCCCCATTGTTAATCCTTTAAAGGAAATTATTTCTAACTTTCGACAAGTAGAACAATGAATGGAACAGGTAGACGGTTGAATTCTTTGTATATATTGCTTCTATATAGTCTAAGAAACATATATGCAAAGCATCCAAACAGTACAATTCGCCAATTTATTGTTCTTCAAGTTTAAGTGAACAACGAGCCCCATTGTTAATCCTTTAAAGGAAATTATTTGTAAATTTCGACAAGTAGAACAATGATTGGAACACGTAGACTGTTGAAATCTTTGTATATATTGCGTCTATGTAGTCTAAGAAACATATATGCAAAGGATCCAAACAGTACAATTCGCCAATTTTTTGTTTTTCAAGTTGAAGTGAACAATGAGCCCCAATGGTTAATCCTTTATCGGAAATTATTTGTAACTTTCGACAAGTAGAACAATGAATGGAACAGGTAGACAGTTGAATTCTTTGTATATATTGCTTCCATATAGTCTAAGAAACATGTACGCAAAGCATCCAAACAATACCATTTGCCAATTTTTTGATCTTCAAGTTTAAGTGAACAGCGAGCCCCATTGATAATCATGAAATGGAAATTATTTGTAACTTTCTACAAGTAGAACAATGAATAGTACAGGTAGACGGGTGAAATCTTTCTATATATTGCTTCTAAATAGTCTAAGAAACATATATGCAAAGCATCCAAACAGTACCATTCGCCAATTTGTTGTTCTTCAAGTTTAAGTGAACAACGAGCCCCAATGTTTAATCATTTATCGGAAATTATTTGTAACTTTCGACAAGTAGAACAATGAATGGAACAGGTAGACGGTTGAAATCTTTGTATATATTGCTTCTATATAATCTAAGTAACATATATGCAAAGCATCCAAACAGTACCATTCGCCAATTTATTGTTCTTCAAGTTTAAGTGAACAACGAGCCCCAATGGTTAATCATTTATCGGAAATTATTTCTAACTTTCGACAAGTAGAACAATGAATGGAACAGGTAGACGGTTGAAATCTTTGTATATATTGCTTCTATATAGTCTAAGAAACATATATGCAAAGCATCCAAACAGTACCATTCGCCAATTTTTTGTTCTTCAAGTTTAAGTGAACAACGAGCCCCATTGTTAATCCTTTAAAGGAAATTATTTGTAAATTTCGGCAAGTAGAACAATGAATGGAATAGGTAGACGGTTGAAATCATTGTATATATTGCTTCTATATAGTCTAAGAAACATATATGCAAAGCATCCAAACAGTACAATTCGCCAATTCATTGTTCTTCAAGTTTAAGTGAACAACGAGCCCCATTGTTAATCCTTTAAAGGAAATTATTTGTAAATTTCGACAAGTAGAACAATGATTGGAACACGTAGACGGTTGAAATATTATTATATATTGCTTCTATATAGTCTACGAAACAAATATGCAAAGCATCCAAACAGTACTATTCGCCAATTTTTTGTTCTTCAAGTTTAAGTGAACTACGAGCCCCATTGTTAATCCTTTAACGGAAATTAATTGTAACTTTCTACAAGTAGAACAATGATTGGAACACGTAGACGGTTGAAATCTTTGTATATATTGCTTCCATATAGTCTAAGAAACATATATGCAATGCATCCAAACAGTACCATTCGCCAATTTTTTGTCCTTCAAGTTTAAGTGAGCAATGAGCCCCATTGTTAATCCTTTAAAGGAAATTATTTGTAAATTTCGAAAAGTAGAACAATGAATGGAATAGGTAGACGGTTGAAATCATTGTATGTATTGCTTCCATATAGTCTAAGAAACATATATGCAAAACATCCAAACAGTACAAATTGCCCGTTTTTGTTCTTCAAGTTTAAGTGAACAATGAGCCCCAATGGTTAATCCTTTATCGGTAATTATTTGTAACTTTCGACAAGTAGAACAATGAATGGAACAGGTAGACGGTTGAAATCCTTGTATATATTGAGTCTATATAGTCTAAGAAACATATATGCAAAGCATCCAAACAGTACAATTCGCCAATTTATTGTTCTTCAAGTTTAAGTGTACTACGAGCCCCATTGTTAATCCTTTAAAGGAAATTATTTGTAAATTTCAACAAGTAGAACAATGAATGGATCATGTAGACGGTTGTAATCATTGTATATATTGCTTCTATATAGTCTACGAAACAAATATGCAAAGCATCCAAACAGTACAATTCGCCAATTTTTTGTTCTTCAAGTTTAAGTGAACTACGAGCCCCATTGTTAATCCTTTAACGGAAATTAATTGTAACTTTCTACAAGTAGAACAATGATTGGAACACGTAGACGGTTGAAATCTTTGTATATATTGCTTCCATATAGTCTAAGAAACATATATGCAATGCATCCAAACAGTACGATTCGCCAATTTTTTGTCCTTCAAGTTTAAGTGAACAATGAGCCCCATTGTTAATCCTTTATCGGAAATTATTTGTAACTTTCGACAAGTAGAACAATGAATGGAAAAGGTAGACGGTTGAAATCTTTGTATATATTGCTTCTATATAGTCTAAGAAACATATATGCAAAGCATCCAAACAGTACAATTCGCCAATTTTTTGTTCTTCAAGTTTAAGTGAACAATGAGCCCCAATGGTTAATCCTTTATCGGTAATTATTTGTAACATTCGACAAGTAGAACAATGAATGGAACAGGTAGACGGTTGAAATCCTTGTATATATTGCGTCTATATAGTCTAAGAAACATATTTGCAAAGGATCCAAACAGTACAATTCGCCAATTTTTTGTTTTTCAAGTTTAAGTGAACAATGAGCCCCAATGGTTAATCCTTTATCGGCAATTATTTGTAACTTTCGACAAGTAGAACAATGAATGGAACAGGTAGACGGTTGAATTCTTTGTATATATTGCTTCTACATAGTCTAAGAAACATATATGCAAAGCATCCAAACAGTACAATTCGCCAATTCATTGTTCATCAAGTTTAAGTGTACAACGAGCCCCATTGTTAATCCTTTAAAGGAAATTATTTGTAAATTTCGACAAGTAGAACAATGAATGGAATAGGTAGACGGTTGAAATCATTGTATATATTGCTTCCATATAGTCTAAGAAACATATATGCAAAGCATCCAAACAGTACAATTCGCCAATTTTTTGTTTTCCAAGTTTATGTGAACAATGAGCCCCAATGGTTAATCCTTTATCGGAAATTATTTGTAACTTTCGACAAGTAGAACAATGAATGGAACAGGTAGACGGTTGAAATCTTTGTATATATTGCTTCTATATAATCTAAGAGACACATATGCAAAGCATCCAAACAGTACAATTCGCCAATTATTTCATCTTCATGATTAAGTGAACTACGAGCCCCATTGTTAATCCTTTAAAGGAAATTATTTGTAAATTTCGACAAGTAGAACAATGAATGGATCATGTAGACGGTTGAAATCATTGTATATATTGCTTCTATATAGTCTACGAAACAAATATGCAAAGCATCCAAACAGTACAATTCGCCAATTTTTTGTTCTTCAAGTTTAAGTGAACTACGAGCCCCATTGTTAATCCTTTAACGGAAATTAATTGTAACTTTCTACAAGTAGAACAATGATTGGAACACGTAGACGGTTGAAATCTTTGTATATATTGCTTCCATATAGTCTAAGAAACATATATGCAATGCATCCAAACAGTACCATTCGCCAATTTTTTGTCCTTCAAGTTTAAGTGAACAATGAGCCCCATTGTTAATCCTTTATCGGAAATTATTTGTAACTTTCGACAAGTAGAACAATGAATGGAACAGGTAGACGGTTGAAATCATTGTATGTATTGCTTCCATATAGTCTAAGAAACATATATGCAAAGCATCCAAACAGTACAATTCGCCAATTTATTGTTCTTCAAGTTTAAGTGAACAACGAGCCCCATTGTTAATCCTTTAAAGGAAATTATTTGTAACTTTCGACAAGTAGAACAATGAATGGAACAAGTAGACGGTTGAATTCTTTGTATATATTGCTTCTATATAGTCTAAGAAACATATATGCAAAGCATCCAAACAGTACAATTCGCCAATTTATTGTTCTTCAAGTTTAAGTGAACAACGAGCCCCATTGTTAATCCTTTAAAGGAAATTATTTGTAAATTTCGACAAGTAGAAGAATGAATGGAATAGGTAGACGGTTGAAATCATTGTATGTATTGCTTCCATATAGTCTAAGAAACATATATGCAAAACATCCAAACAGTACAAATTGCCCGTTTTTGTTCTTCAAGTTTAAGTGAACAATGAGCCCCAATGGTTAATCCTTTATCGGTAATTATTTGTAACTTTCGACAAGTAGAACAATGAATGGAACAGGTAGACGGTTGAAATCCTTGTATATATTGCGTCTATATAGTCTAAGAAACATATATGCAAAGCATCCAAACAGTACAATTCGCCAATTTATTGTTCTTCAAGTTTAAGTGAACAATGAGCCCCATTGTTAATCCTTTATCGGAAATTATTTGTAACTTTCGACAAGTAGAACAATGAATGGAACAGGTAGACGGTGAAATCTTTGTATATATTGCTTCTATATTATCTAAGAAACATATATGCAAAGCATCCAAACAGTACCATTCGCCAATTTTTTGTTCTTCAAGTTTAAGTGAACAACGAGCCCCATTGTTAATCCTTTAAAGGAAATTATTTGTAAATTTCGACAAGTAGAACAATGAATGGATCATGTAGACGGTTGAAATCATTGTATATATTGCTTCTATATAGTCTGCGAAACAAATATGCAAAGCATCCAAACAGTACAATTTGTCAATTTATTGTTCTTCAAGTTTAAGTGAACTACGAGCCACATTGTTAATCCTTTAAAGGAAATTATTTGTAAATTTCGACAAGTAGAACAATGAATGGAACAGGTAGACGGTTGAAATCTTTGTATATATTACTTCTATATAGTCTAAGAAACATATATGCAAAGCATCCAAACAGTACAATTCGCCAATTTTTTGTTCTTCAAGTTTAAGTAAACTACGATCCCCATTGTTAATCCCTTAACGGAAATTATTTGTAACTTTCGACAAGTAGAACAATGAATGGAACAGGTAGACGGTTGAAATCATTGTATATATTGCTTCTATATAATCTAAGTGACACATATGCAAAGCATCCAAACAGTACAATTCGCCAATTATTTCATCTTCATGATTAAGTGAATTACGAGCCCCATTGTTAATCCTTTAAAGGTAATTATTTGTAAATTTCGACAAGCAGAACAATGAATGGATCATGTAGACGGTTGAAATCATTGTATATATAGCTTCTATATAGTCTACGAAACAAATATGCAAAGCATCCAAACTGTACAATTCGCCAATTTTTTGTTCTTCAAGTTTAAGTGAACTACGAGCCCCATTGTTAATCCTTTAACGGAAATTAATTGTAACTTTCGACAAGTAGAACAATGAATGGAACAGGTAGACGGTTGAAATACTTGTATATATTGCGTCTATATAGTCTAAGAAACATATATGCAAAGCATCCAAACAGTACCATTTGCCAATTTTTTGGTCTTCAAGTTTAAGTGAACAATGAGCCCCATTGTTAATCCTTTATCGGAAATTATTTGTAACTTTCGACAAGTAGAACAATGAATGGAACAGGTAGACGGTGAAATCTTTGTATATATTGCTTCTATATTATCTAAGAAACATATATGCAAAGCATCCAAACAGTACCATTCGCCAATTTTTTGTTCTTCAAGTTTAAGTGAACAACGAGCCCCATTGATAATCATGAAACGGAAATTATTTGTAACTTTCTACAAAAAAGAACAATGAATAGAACAGGTAGACGGTTGAAATCTTTGTATATCTTGCTTCTATATAGTCTAAGAAACTTATATGCAAAGCATCTAAACAGTAACAAACGCCAATTTTTTGATCTTCAAGTTTAAGTAAACAGCGAGCCCCATTGATAATCATGAAATGGAAATTATTTGTAACTTTCTACAAGTAGAACAATGATTGGAACACGTAGACGGTTGAAATCTTTGTATATATTGCTTCCATATAGTCTAAGAAACATATATGCAATGCATCCAAACAGTACCATTCGCCAATTTTTTGTCCTTCAAGTTTAAGTGAACAATGAGCCCCATTGTTAATCCTTTATCGGAAATTATTTGTAACTTTCGACAAGTAGAACAATGAATGGAACAGGTAGACGGTTGAAATCTTTGTATATATTGCTTCTATATAGTCTAAGAAACATATATGCAAAGCATCCAAACAGTACAATTCGCCAATTTTTTGTTCTTCAAGTTTAAGTGAACAATGAGCCCCAATGGTTAATCCTTTATCGGTAATTATTTGTAACTTTCGACAAGTAGAACAATGAATGGAACAGGTAGACGGTTGAAATACTTGTATATATTGCGTCTATATAGTCTAAGAAACATATATGCAAAGCATCCAAACAGTACCATTTGCCAATTTTTTGGTCTTCAAGTTTAAGTAAACAATGAGCCCCATTGTTAATCCTTTATCGGAAATTATTTGTAACTTTCGACAAGTAGAACAATGAATGGAACAGGTAGACGGTGAAATCTTTGTATATATTGCTTCTATATTATCTAAGAAACATATATGCAAAGCATCCAAACAGTACCATTCGCCAATTTTTTGTTCTTCAAGTTTAAGTGAACAACGAGCCCCATTGATAATCATGAAACGGAAATTATTTGTAACTCTCTACAAAAAAGAACAATGAATAGAACAGGTAGACGGTTGAAATCTTTGTATATCTTGCTTCTATATAGTCTAAGAAACTTATATGCAAAGCATCTAAACAGTAACAAACGCCAATTTTTTGATCTTCAAGTTTAAGTAAACAGCGAGCCCCATTGATAATCATGAAATGGAAATTATTTATAACTTTCTACAAGTAGAACAATGAATAGTACAGGTAGACGGGTGAAATCTTTCTATATATTGATCTAAATAGTCTAAGAAACATATATGCATAGCATCCAAACAGTACACTTCGCCAATTTTTTGTTCTTCAAGATTAAGTGAACTACGAGCCACATTGTTAATCCTTTAAAGGAAATTATTTGTAAATTTCGACAAGTAGAACAATGAATGGATCAGGTAGACGGTTGAAATAATTGTATATATTGCTTCTATATAATCTACGAAACATATATGTAAAGCATCCAAACAGTACAATTCGCCAATTTTTTGTTCTTCAAGTTTAAGTGAACTACGAGCCCCATTGTTAATCCTTTAACGGAAATTAATTGTAACTTTCTACAAGTAGAACAATGATTGGAACACGTAGACGGTTGAAATCTTTGTATATATTGCTTCCATATAGTCTAAGAGACATATATGCAAAGCATCCAAACAGTACAATTCGCCAATTTTTTGTCCTTCAAGTTTAAGTGAACAATGAGCCCCATTGTTAATTCTTTCTCGGAAATTATTTGTAACTTTCGACAAGTAGAACAATGAATGGAACAGGTAGACGGTTGAAATCATTGTATATATTGCTTCTATATAATCTAAGAGACACATATGCAAAGCATCCAAACAGAACAATTCGCCAATTATTTCATCTTCATGATTAAGTGTACTACGAGCCCCATTGTTAATCCTTTAAAGGAAATTATTTGTAAATTTCGAAAAGTAGAACAATGAATGGAATAGGTAGACGGTTGAAATCATTGTATGTATTGCTTCCATATAGTCTAAGAAACATATATGCAAAACATCCAAACAGTACAAATTGCCCGTTTTTGTTCTTCAAGTTTAAGTGAACAATGAGCCCCAATGGTTAATCCTTTATCGGTAATTATTTGTAACTTTCGACAAGTAGAACAATGAATGGAACAGGTAGACGGTTGAAATCCTTGTATATATTGCGTCTATATAGTCTAAGAAACATATATGCAAAGCATCCAAACAGTACAATTCGCCAATTTATTGTTCTTCAAGTTTAAGTGTACTACGAGCCCCATTGTTAATCCTTTAAAGGAAATTATTTGTAAATTTCGACAAGTAGAACAATGAATGGATCATGTAGACGGTTGTAATCATTGTATATATTGCTTCTATATAGTCTACGAAACAAATATGCAAAGCATCCAAACAGTACAATTCGCCAATTTTTTGTTCTTCAAGTTTAAGTGAACTACGAGCCCCATTGTTAATCCTTTAACGGAAATTAATTGTAACTTTCTACAAGTAGAACAATGATTGGAACACGTAGACGGTTGAAATCTTTGTATATATTGCTTCCATATAGTCTAAGAAACATATATGCAATGCATCCAAACAGTACGATTCGCCAATTTTTTGTCCTTCAAGTTTAAGTGAACAATGAGCCCCATTGTTAATCCTTTATCGGAAATTATTTGTAACTTTCGACAAGTAGAACAATGAATGGAAAAGGTAGACGGTTGAAATCTTTGTATATATTGCTTCTATATAGTCTAAGAAACATATATGCAAAGCATCCAAACAGTACAATTCGCCAATTTTTTGTTCTTCAAGTTTAAGTGAACAATGAGCCCCAATGGTTAATCCTTTATCGGTAATTATTTGTAACATTCGACAAGTAGAACAATGAATGGAACAGGTAGACGGTTGAAATCCTTGTATATATTGCGTCTATATAGTCTAAGAAACATATTTGCAAAGGATCCAAACAGTACAATTCGCCAATTTTTTGTTTTTCAAGTTTAAGTGAACAATGAGCCCCAATGGTTAATCCTTTATCGGCAATTATTTGTAACTTTCGACAAGTAGAACAATGAATGGAACAGGTAGACGGTTGAATTCTTTGTATATATTGCTTCTACATAGTCTAAGAAACATATATGCAAAGCATCCAAACAGTACAATTCGCCAATTCATTGTTCATCAAGTTTAAGTGTACAACGAGCCCCATTGTTAATCCTTTAAAGGAAATTATTTGTAAATTTCGACAAGTAGAACAATGAATGGAATAGGTAGACGGTTGAAATCATTGTATATATTGCTTCCATATAGTCTAAGAAACATATATGCAAAGCATCCAAACAGTACAATTCGCCAATTTTTTGTTTTCCAAGTTTATGTGAACAATGAGCCCCAATGGTTAATCCTTTATCGGAAATTATTTGTAACTTTCGACAAGTAGAACAATGAATGGAACAGGTAGACGGTTGAAATCTTTGTATATATTGCTTCTATATAATCTAAGAGACACATATGCAAAGCATCCAAACAGTACAATTCGCCAATTATTTCATCTTCATGATTAAGTGAACTACGAGCCCCATTGTTAATCCTTTAAAGGAAATTATTTGTAAATTTCGACAAGTAGAACAATGAATGGATCATGTAGACGGTTGAAATCATTGTATATATTGCTTCTATATAGTCTACGAAACAAATATGCAAAGCATCCAAACAGTACAATTCGCCAATTTTTTGTTCTTCAAGTTTAAGTGAACTACGAGCCCCATTGTTAATCCTTTAACGGAAATTAATTGTAACTTTCTACAAGTAGAACAATGATTGGAACACGTAGACGGTTGAAATCTTTGTATATATTGCTTCCATATAGTCTAAGAAACATATATGCAATGCATCCAAACAGTACCATTCGCCAATTTTTTGTCCTTCAAGTTTAAGTGAACAATGAGCCCCATTGTTAATCCTTTATCGGAAATTATTTGTAACTTTCGACAAGTAGAACAATGAATGGAACAGGTAGACGGTTGAAATCATTGTATGTATTGCTTCCATATAGTCTAAGAAACATATATGCAAAGCATCCAAACAGTACAATTCGCCAATTTATTGTTCTTCAAGTTTAAGTGAACAACGAGCCCCATTGATAATCATGAAACGGAAATTATTTGTAACTTTCTACAAAAAAGAACAATGAATAGAACAGGTAGACGGTTGAAATCTTTGTATATCTTGCTTCTATATAGTCTAAGAAACTTATATGCAAAGCATCTAAACAGTAACAAACGCCAATTTTTTGATCTTCAAGTTTAAGTAAACAGCGAGCCCCATTGATAATCATGAAATGGAAATTATTTGTAACTTTCTACAAGTAGAACAATGATTGGAACACGTAGACGGTTGAAATCTTTGTATATATTGCTTCCATATAGTCTAAGAAACATATATGCAATGCATCCAAACAGTACCATTCGCCAATTTTTTGTCCTTCAAGTTTAAGTGAACAATGAGCCCCATTGTTAATCCTTTATCGGAAATTATTTGTAACTTTCGACAAGTAGAACAATGAATGGAACAGGTAGACGGTTGAAATCTTTGTATATATTGCTTCTATATAGTCTAAGAAACATATATGCAAAGCATCCAAACAGTACAATTCGCCAATTTTTTGTTCTTCAAGTTTAAGTGAACAATGAGCCCCAATGGTTAATCCTTTATCGGTAATTATTTGTAACTTTCGACAAGTAGAACAATGAATGGAACAGGTAGACGGTTGAAATACTTGTATATATTGCGTCTATATAGTCTAAGAAACATATATGCAAAGCATCCAAACAGTACCATTTGCCAATATTTTGGTCTTCAAGTTTAAGTAAACAATGAGCCCCATTGTTAATCCTTTATCGGAAATTATTTGTAACTTTCGACAAGTAGAACAATGAATGGAACAGGTAGACGGTGAAATCTTTGTATATATTGCTTCTATATTATCTAAGAAACATATATGCAAAGCATCCAAACAGTACCATTCGCCAATTTTTTGTTCTTCAAGTTTAAGTGAACAACGAGCCCCATTGATAATCATGAAACGGAAATTATTTGTAACTCTCTACAAAAAAGAACAATGAATAGAACAGGTAGACGGTTGAAATCTTTGTATATCTTGCTTCTATATAGTCTAAGAAACATATATGCAAAGCATCCAAACAGTACAATTCGCCAATTTTTTGTTCTTCAAGATTAAGTGAACTACGAGCCACATTGTTAATCCTTTAAAGGAAATTATTTGTAAATTTCGACAAGTAGAACAATGAATGGATCAGGTAGACGGTTGAAATAATTGTATATATTGCTTCTATATAATCTACGAAACATATATGTAAAGCATCCAAACAGTACAATTCGCCAATTTTTTGTTCTTCAAGTTTAAGTGAACTACGAGCCCCATTGTTAATCCTTTAACGGAAATTAATTGTAACTTTCTACAAGTAGAACAATGATTGGAACACGTAGACGGTTGAAATCTTTGTATATATTGCTTCCATATAGTCTAAGAGACATATATGCAAAGCATCCAAACAGTACAATTCGCCAATTTTTTGTCCTTCAAGTTTAAGTGAACAATGAGCCCCATTGTTAATCCTTTCTCGGAAATTATTTGTAACTTTCGACAAGTAGAACAATGAATGGAACAGGTAGACGGTTGAAATCATTGTATATATTGCTTCTATATAATCTAAGAGACACATATGCAAAGCATCCAAACAGAACAATTCGCCAATTATTTCATCTTCATGATTAAGTGTACTACGAGCCCCATTGTTAATCCTTTAAAGGAAATTATTTGTAAATTTCGACAAGTAGAACAATGAATGGATCATGTAGACGGTTGTAATCATTGTATATATTGCTTCTATATAGTCTACGAAACAAATATGCAAAGCATCCAAACAGTACAATTCGCCAATTTTTTGTTCTTCAAATTTAAGTGAACTACGAGCCCCATTGTTAATCCTTTAACGGAAATTAATTGTAACTTTCTACAAGTAGAACAATGATTGGAACACGTAGACGGTTGAAATCTTTGTATATATTGCTTCCATATAGTCTAAGAAACATATATGCAATGCATCCAAACAGTACCATTCGCCAATTTTTTGTCCTTCAAGTTTAAGTGAACAATGAGCCCCATTGTTAATCCTTTATCGGAAATTATTTGTAAATTTCGACAAGTAGAACAATGAATGGAACAGGTAGACGGTTGAAATCTTTGTATATATTGCTTCTATATAGTCTAAGAAACATATATGCAAAGCATCCAAACAGTACAATTCGCCAATTTTTTGTTCTTCAAGTTTAAGTGAACAATGAGCCCCAATGGTTAATCCTTTATCGGTAATTATTTGTAACTTTCGACAAGTAGAACAATGAATGGAACAGGTAGACGGTTGAAATCCTTGTATATATTGCGTCTATATAGTCTAAGAAACATATATGCAAAGCATCCAAACAGTACAATTCGCCAATTTATTGTTCTTCAAGTTTAAGTGAACAACGAGCCCCAATGGTTAATCCTTTATCGGAAATTATTTGTAACTTTCGACAAGTAGAACAATGAATGGAACAGGTAGACGGTTGAAATCTTTGTATATATTGCTTCCATATAGTCTAAGAGACATATATGCAAAGCATCCAAACAGTACAATTCGCCAATTTTTTGTCCTTCAAGTTTAAGTGAACAATGAGCCCCATTGTTAATCCTTTCTCGGAAATTATTTGTAACTTTCGACAAGTAGAACAATGAATGGAACAGGTAGACGGTTGAAATCATTGTATATATTGCTTCTATATAATCTAAGAGACACATATGCAAAGCATCCAAACAGAACAATTCGCCAATTATTTCATCTTCATGATTAAGTGTACTACGAGCCCCATTGTTAATCCTTTAAAGGAAATTATTTGTAAATTTCGACAAGTAGAACAATGAATGGATCATGTAGACGGTTGTAATCATTGTATATATTGCTTCTATATAGTCTACGAAACAAATATGCAAAGCATCCAAACAGTACAATTCGCCAATTTTTTGTTCTTCAAGTTTAAGTGAACTACGAGCCCCATTGTTAATCCTTTAACGGAAATTAATTATAACTTTCTACAAGTAGAACAATGATTGGAACACGTAGACGGTTGAAATCTTTGTATATATTGCTTCCATATAGTCTAAGAAACATATATGCAATGCATCCAAACAGTACCATTCGCCAATTTTTTGTCCTTCAAGTTTAAGTGAACAATGAGCCCCATTGTTAATCCTTTATCGGAAATTATTTGTAAATTTCGACAAGTAGAACAATGAATGGAACAGGTAGACGGTTGGAATCTTTGTATATATTGCTTCTATATAGTCTAAGAAACATATATGCAAAGCATCCAAAAAGTACAATTCGCCAATTTTTTGTTCTTCAAGTTTAAGTGAACAATGAGCCCCAATGGTTAATCCTTTATCGGTAATTATTTGTAACTTTCGACAAGTAGAACAATGAATGGAACAGGTAGACGGTTGAAATCCTTGTATATATTGCGTCTATATAGTCTAAGAAACATATATGCAAAGCATCCAAACAGTACAATTCGCCAATTTATTGTTCTTCAAGTTTAAGTGAACAACGAGCCCCAATGGTTAATCCTTTATCGGAAATTATTTGTAACTTTCGACAAGTAGAACAATGAATGGAACAGGTAGACGGTGGAATTCTTTGTATATATTGCTTCTATATAGTCTAAGAAACACATATGCAAAGCATCCAAACAGTACAATTTGTCAATTTATTGTTCTTCAAGTTTAAGTGTACAACGAGCCCCATTGTTAATCCTTTAAAGGAAATTATTTGTAAATTTCGACAAGTAGAACAATGAATGGAATAGGTAGACGGTTGAAATCATTGTATATATTGCTTCCATATAGTCTAAGAAACATATATGCAAAGCATCCAAACAGTACAATTCGCCAATTTTTTGTTTTTCAAGTTTAAGTGAACAATGAGCCCTAATGGTTAATCCTTTATCGGAAATTATTTGTAACTTTCGACAAGTAGAACAATGAATGGAACAGGTAGACAGTTGAAATCATTGTATATATTGCTTCTATATAATCTAAGAGACACATATGCAAAGCATCCAAACAGTACAATTCGCCAATTTATTGTTCTTCAAGTTTAAGTGAACAACGAGCCCCATTGTTAATCCTTTAAAGGAAATTATTTGTAAATTTCGACAAGTAGAACAATGATTGGAACACGTAGACGGTTGAAATCTTTGTATATATTGCTTCCATATAGTCTAAGAAACATATATGCAAAGCATCCAAACAGTACCATTTGCCAATTTTTTGTTCTTCAAGTTTAAGTGAACCATGAGCGCCAATGGTTAATCCTTTATCGGAAATTATTTGTAACTTTCGACAAGTAGAACAATGAATGGAACAGGTAGACGGTTGAAATCTTTGTATATATTGCTTCTATATAATCTACGAAACATATATGCAAACATCCAAACAGTACAGGTCGCGAATTTTTTGTTCTTCAAGTTTAAGTGAACTACGAGCCCCATTGTTAATCCTTTAACGGAAATTATTTGTAACTTTCGACAATTAGAACAATGAATGGAACAGGTAGACGGATGAAATCTTTCTATATATTGCTTCTACATAGTCTAAGAAACATATATGCAAAGCATCCAAACAGTACAATTCGCCAATTTTTTGTTCTTCAAGTTTAAGTGAACAATGAGCCCCAATGGTTAATCCGTTATCGGAAATTATTTGTAACTTTCGACAAGTAGAACAATGAATGGAACAGGTAGACGGTTGAAATCTTTGTATATATTGCTTCTATATAGTCTGAAAAACATATATGCAAAGCATCCAAACAGTACAATTCGCCAATTTTATGTTCTTCAAGTTTAAGTGAACAATGAGCCCCATTGTTAATCCTTTAAAGGAAATTATTTGTATATTTCGACGAGTAGAACAATGATTGGCACACGTAGACGGTTGAAATATTTGTATATATTGCTTCCATATAGTCTAAGAAACATATATGCAAAGCATCCAAACAGTACCATTCGCCAATTTTTTGTTCTTCAAGGTTAAGTGAACAATGAGCCCCATTGTTAATACTTTATCGGAAATTATTGGTAACTTTCGACAATTAGAACAATGAATGGAACAGGTATGCGGTTGAAATCTTTGTATATAGTGCTTCTATATAGTCTAAGAAACATGTACGCAAAGCATCCAAACAGTACAATTTGCCAATTTATTGTTCTTCAAGTTTAAGTAAACATCGAGCCCCATTGATAATCATGAAACGGAAATTATTTGTAAATTTCGACATGTAGAACAATGAATGGAACAGGTTGACGGTTGAAATCATTATATATATTGCTTCTACATAGTCTAAGAAACATATATGCAAAGCATCCAATCAGTACCATTCGCCAATTGTTTGTTCTTCAAGTTTATGTGAACTACGAGCCCCATTGTTAATACTTTAACGGAAATTAATTGTAACTTTCTACAAGTAGAACAATGATTGGAACACGTAGACGGTTGAAATCTTTGTATATATTGCTTCCATGTAGTCTAAGAAACATGTACGCAAAGCATCCAAACAGTACCATTCGCCAATTTTTTGTTCTTCAAGTTTAAGTGAACTACGAGCCCCATTGTTAATCCTTCAACGGAAATTAATTGTAACGTTCTACAATTAGAACAATGATTGGAACACGTAGACGGTTGAAATCTTTGTATATATTGCTTCCATATAGTCTAAGAAACATATATGCAAAGCATCCAAACAGTACCATTCGCCAATTTTTTGTTCTTCAAGTTTAAGTGAACTACGAGCCCCATTGTTACTCCTTTAAAGGAAATTATTTGTAAATTTCGACAAGTAGAACAATGAATGGAACAGGTAGACGGTTGAAATCAATGTATATTTTGCTTCTATATAGTCTAAGAAACATATATGCAAAGCATCTAAACAGTACCATTCGCCAATTCTTTGTTCTTCAAGTTTAAGTGAACAATGAGCCCCATTGTTAATCCTTTAACGGAAATTATTTCTAACTTTCGACAAGTAGAACAATGAATGGAACAGTTAGACGGTTGAAATCTTTCTATATATTGCTTCTATATAGTCTAAGAAACATATATGCAAAGCATCCAAACAGTACAATTCGCCAATTTATTGTTCTTCAAGTTTAAGTGAACAACGAGCCCCATTGTTAATCCTTTAAAGGAAATTATTTGTAAATTTCGACAAGTAGAACAATGAATGGAACAGGTAGACGGTTGAAAACATTGTTTATATTGCTTCTATATAGTCTAAGAAACATATCTGCATATCATCCAAACAGTACAATTCGACAATTATTTGATCTTCAAGTTTAAGTGAACTACGAGCCCCATTGTTAATACTTTAACGGAAATTATTTGTAACTTGCGACAAGTAGAACAATGAATGGAACAGGTAGACGGTTGAAATCAATGTATATATTGCTTCTATATAGTCTAAGAAACATATATGCAAAGCATCCAAACAGTACAATTCGCCAATTTTTTGTTCTTCAAGTTTAAGTGAACTACGAGCCCCATTGTTAATCCTTTAACGGAAATTAATTGTAACTTTCTACAAGTAGAACAATGATTGGAACACGTAGACGGTTGAAATCTTTGTATATATTGCTTCCATATAGTCTAAGAAGCATACATGCAAAGCATCCAAACAGTACCATTCGCCAATTTTTTGTTATTCAAGTTTAAGTGAACAATGAACCCCAATGGTTAATCCTTTATCGGAAATTATTTGTAACATTCGACAAGTAGAACAATGAATGGAACAGGTAGACGGTTGAATTCTTTGTATATATTGCTTCTATATAGTCTAAGAAACATATATGCAAAGCATCCAAACAGTACAATTCGCCAATTTATTGTTCTTCAAGTTTAAGTGAACAACGAGCCCCATTGTTAATCCATTAACGGAAATTATTTGTAACTTTCTACAAGTAGAACAATGAATAGTACAGGTAGACGGGTGAAATCTTTCTATATATTACTTATAAATAGTCTAAGAAACATATATGCAAAGCATCCAAACAGTACAATTCGACAATTTTTTGTTCTTCAAGTTTAAGTGAACTACGAGCCCCATTGTTAATCCTTTAAAGGAAATTATTTGTAAATTTCGACAAGTAGAACAATGAATGGATCATGTAGACGGTTGAAATCAATGTATATATTGCTTCTATATAGTCTAAGAAACATATATGCAAAGCATCCAAACAGTACAATTCGCCAATTTTTTGTTCTTCAAGTTTAAGTGTACTACGAGCCCCATTGTTAATCCTTTAACGGAAATTAATTGTAACTTTCTACAAGTAGAACAATGATTGGAACAGGTAGACGGTTGAAATCTTTGTATATATTGCTTCCATATAGTCTAAGAAACATATATGCAAAGCATCCAAACAGTACAATTCGCCAATTTTTTGTTCTTCAAGTTTAAGTGAACAATGAGCCCCAATGGTTAATCCTTTATCGGAAATTATTTGTAATTTTCGACAAGTAGAACAATGAATGGAACAGGTAGACGGTTGAAATCAATGTATATATTGCTTCTATATAGTCTAAGAAACATATATGCAAAGCATCCAAACAGTACAATTCGCCAATTTTTTGTTCTTCAAGTTTAAGTGTACTACGAGCCCCATTGTTAATCCTTTAACGGAAATTAATTGTAACTTTCTACAAGTAGAACAATGATTGGAACAGGTAGACGGTTGAAATCTTTGTATATATTGCTTCCATATAGTCTAAGAAACATATATGCAAAGCATCCAAACAGTACAATTCGCCAATTTTTTGTTCTTCAAGTTTAAGTGAACAATGAGCCCCAATCGTTAATCCTTTATCGGAAATTATTTGTAACTTTCGACAAGTAGAACAATGAATGGATGAGGTAGACGGTTGAAATCTTTGTATATATTGCTTCTATATAATCTAAGAAACATATATGCAAAGCATCCAAACAGTACCATTCGCCAATTTTTTGTTCTTCAAGTTTAAGTGAACAGCGAGCCCCATTGTTAATCCTTAATCGGAAATTATTTGTAACTTTCTACAAGTAGAACAATGATTGGAACAGGTAGACGGTTGAAATCTTTGTATATATTGCTTCCATATAGTCTAAGAAACATATATGCAAAGCATCCAAACAGTACCATTCGCCAATTTTTTGTTCTTCAAGTTTAAGTGAACAATGAGCCCCATTGTTAATCCTTAATCGGAAATTATTTGTAACTTTCGACAAGTAGAACAATGAATGGAACAGGTAGACGGTTTAAATCTTTGTATATGTTGCTTCTATATAGTCTAAGAAACCGATATGCAAAGCATCTAAACAGTAACAATCGCCAATTTTTTGATCTTCAAGTTTAAGTGAACAGCGAGCCCCATTGATAATCATGAAACGGGAATTATTTGTAACTTTCTACAAGTAGAACAATGAATAGAACAGGTAGACGGTTGAAATCTTTGTATATGCTGCTTCTATATAGTCTAAGAAACCTATATGCAAAGCATCCAAACAGTAACAATTGCCAATGTTTTGATCTTCAAGTTTAAGTGAACTACGAGCCCCATTGTTAATCCTTTAACGGAAATTAATTGTAACTTTCGACAAGTAGAACAATGAATGGAACAGGTAGACGGTTGAAATCAATGTATATATTGCTTCTATATAGTCTAAGAAACATATATGCAAAGCATCCAAACAGTACATTTCGCCAATTTTTTGTCCTTCAAGTTTAAGTGAACTGCGAGCCCCATTGTTAATCCTTTAACGGAAATTAATTGTAACTTTCTACAAGTAGAACAATGATTGGAACAGGTAGACGGTTGAAATCTTTGTATATATTGCTTCCATATAGTCTAAGAAACATATATGCAAAGCATCCAAACAGTACCATTCGCCAATTTTTTGTTCTTCAAGTTTAAGTGAACAATGAGCCCCATTGTTAATCCTTAATCGGAAATTATTTGTAACTTTCGACAAGTAGAACAATGAATGGAACAGGTAGACTGTTGAAATCTTTGTATATATTGCTTCTATATAGTCTAAGAAACATATATGCAAAGCATCCAAACAGTACCATTCGCCAATTTTTTGTTCTTCAAGTTTAAGTGAACAACGAGCCCCATTGATAATCATGAAACGGAAATTATTTGTAACTTTCTACAAGTAGAACAATGAATAGAACAGGTAGACGGTTGAAATCTTTGTATATGTTGCTTCTATATAGTCTAAGAAACCTATATGCAAAGCATCTAAACAGTAACAATCGCCAATGTTTTGATCTTCAAGTTTAAGTGAACAGCGAGCCCCATTGATAATCATGAAATGGAAATTATTTGTAACTTTCTACAAGTAGAACAATGAATAGTACAGGTAGACGGGTGAAATCTTTCTATATATTGCTTCTAAATAGTCTAAGAAACATATATGCAAAGCATCCAAACAGTACCATTCGCCAATTTACTGTTCTTCAAGTTTAAGTGAACAATGAGCCCCAATCGTTAATCCTTTATCGGAAATTATTTGTAACTTTCGCCAAGTAGAACAATGAATGGATGAGGTAGACGGTTGAAATCTTTGTATATATTGCTTCTATATAATCTAAGAAACATATATGCAAAGCATCCAAACAGTACCATTCGCCAATTTTTTGTTCTTCAAGTTTAAGTGAACAGCGAGCCCCATTGTTAATCCTTAATCGGAAATTATTTGTAACTTTCGACAAGTAGAACAATGAATGGAACAGGTAGACGGTTTAAATCTTTGTATATGTTGCTTCTATATAGTCTAAGAAACCGATATGCAAAGCATCTAAACAGTAACAATCGCCAATTTTTTGATCTTCAAGTTTAAGTGAACAGCGAGCCCCATTGATAATCATGAAACGGGAATTATTTGTAACTTTCTACAAGTAGAACAATGAATAGAACAGGTAGACGGTTGAAATCTTTGTATATGCTGCTTCTATATAGTCTAAGAAACCTATATGCAAAGCATCCAAACAGTAACAATTGCCAATGTTTTGATCTTCAAGTTTAAGTGAACTACGAGCCCCATTGTTAATCCTTTAACGGAAATTATTTCTAACTTTCGACAAGTAGAACAATGAATGGAACAGTTAGACGGTTGAAATCTTTCTATATATTGCTTCTATATAGTCTAAGAAACATATATGCAAAGCATCCAAACAGTACAATTCGCCAATTTATTGTTCTTCAAGTTTAAGTGAACAACGAGCCCCATTGTTAATCCTTTAAAGGAAATTATTTGTAACTTTCTACAAGTAGAACAATGAATAGTACAGGTAGACGGGTGAAATCTTTCTATATATTGCTTCTAAATAGTCTAAGAAACATATATGCAAAGCATCCAAACAGTACCATTCGCCAATTTACTGTTCTTCAAGTTTAAGTGAACAATGAGCCCCAATGGTTAATCCTTTATCGGAAATTATTTGTAAATTTCGACAAGTAGAACAATGAATGGAACAGGTAGCCGGTTGAAATCAATGTATATATTGCTCCTATATAGTCTAAGAAACATATATGCAAAGCATCCAAACAGTACAATTCGCCAATTTATTGTTCTTCAAGTTTAAGTGAACAACGAGCCCCATTGTTAATCCATTAACGGAAATTATTTGTAACTTTCTACAAGTAGAACAATGAATAGTACAGGTAGACGGGTGAAATCTTTCTATATATTACTTATAAATAGTCTAAGAAACATATATGCAAATCATCCAAACAGTACAATTCGACAATTTTTTGTTCTTCAAGTTTAAGTGAACTACGAGCCCCATTGTTAATCCTTTAAAGGAAATTATTTGTAAATTTCGACAAGTAGAACAATGAATGGATCATGTAGGCGGTTGAAATCATTGTATATATTGCTTCTATATAGTCTACGAAACATATATGCAAAGCATCCAAACAGTACCATTCGCCAATTTTTTGTTCTTCAAGTTTAAGTGAACAAAGAGCCCCATTGTTAATCCTTTAAATGAAATTATTTGTAAATTTCGAAAAGTAGAACAATGATTGGAACAGGTAGACGGTTGAAATCTTTGTATATATTGCTTCCATATAGTCTAAGAAACATGTACGCAAAGCATCCAAACAGTACCATTCGCCAATTTTATGTTCTTCAAGTTTAAGTGAACAATGAGCCCCAATGGTTAATCCTTTATCGGAAATTATTTGTAATTTTCGACAAGTAGAACAATGAATGGAACAGGTAGACGGTTGAAATCAATGTATATATTGCTTCTATATAGTCTAAGAAACATATATGCAAAGCATCCAAACAGTACAATTCGCCAATTTTTTGTTCTTCAAGTTTAAGTGTACTACGAGCCCCATTGTTAATCCTTTAACGGAAATTAATTGTAACTTTCTACAAGTAGAACAATGATTGGAACAGGTAGACGGTTGAAATCTTTGTATATATTGCTTCCATATAGTCTAAGAAACATATATGCAAAGCATCCAAACAGTACAATTCGCCAATTTTTTGTTCTTCAAGTTTAAGTGAACAATGAGCCCCAATCGTTAATCCTTTATCGGAAATTATTTGTAACTTTCGACAAGTAGAACAATGAATGGATGAGGTAGACGGTTGAAATCTTTGTATATATTGCTTCTATATAATCTAAGAAACATATATGCAAAGCATCCAAACAGTACCATTCGCCAATTTTTTGTTCTTCAAGTTTAAGTGAACAGCGAGCCCCATTGTTAATCCTTAATCGGAAATTATTTGTAACTTTCGACAAGTAGAACAATGAATGGAACAGGTAGACGGTTTAAATCTTTGTATATGTTGCTTCTATATAGTCTAAGAAACCTATATGCAAAGCATCCAAACAGTAACAATTGCCAATGTTTTGATCTTCAAGTTTAAGTGAACTGCGAGCCCCATTGTTAAACCTTTAACGGAAATTAATTGTAACTTTCTACAAGTAGAACAATGATTGGAACAGGTAGACGGTTGAAATCTTTGTATATATTGCTTCCATATAGTCTAAGAAACATATATGCAAAGCATCCAAACAGTACAATTCGCCAATTTTTTGTTCTTCAAGTTTAAGTGAACAATGAGCCCCAATCGTTAATCCTTTATCGGAAATTATTTGTAACTTTCGACAAGTAGAACAATGAATGGATGAGGTAGACGGTTGAAATCTTTGTATATATTGCTTCTATATAATCTAAGAAACATATATGCAAAGCATCCAAACAGTACCATTCGCCAATTTTTTGTTCTTCAAGTTTAAGTGAACAGCGAGCCCCATTGTTAATCCTTAATCGGAAATTATTTGTAACTTTCGACAAGTAGAACAATGAATGGAACAGGTAGACGGTTTAAATCTTTGTATATGTTGCTTCTATATAGTCTAAGAAACCGATATGCAAAGCATCTAAACAGTAACAATCGCCAATTTTTTGATCTTCAAGTTTAAGTGAACAGCGAGCCCCATTGATAATCATGAAACGGGAATTATTTGTAACTTTCTACAAGTAGAACAATGAATAGAACAGGTAGACGGTTGAAATCTTTGTATATGCTGCTTCTATATAGTCTAAGAAACCTATATGCAAAGCATCCAAACAGTAACAATTGCCAATGTTTTGATCTTCAAGTTTAAGTGAACTGCGAGCCCCATTGTTAATCCTTTAACGGAAATTAATTGTAACTTTCTACAAGTAGAACAATGATTGGAACAGGTAGACGGTTGAAATCTTTGTACATATTGCTTCCATATAGTCTAAGAAACATATATGCAAAGCATCCAGACAGTACCATTCGCCAATTTTTTGTTCTTCAAGTTTAAGTGAACAATGAGCCCCATTGATAATCATGAAATGGAAATTATTTGTAACTTTCTACAAGTAGAACAATGAATAGTACAGGTAGACGGGTGAAATCTTTCTATATATTGCTTCTAAATAGTCTAAGAAACATATATGCAAAGCATCCAAACAGTACCATTCGCCAATTTACTGTTCTTCAAGTTTAAGTGAACAATGAGCCCCAATGGTTAATCCTTTATCGGAAATTATTTGTAAATTTCGACAAGTAGAACAATGAATGGAACAGGTAGCCGGTTGAAATCAATGTATATATTCCTCCTATATAGTCTAAGAAACATATATGCAAAGCATCCAAACAGTACAATTCGCCAATTTATTGTTCTTCAAGTTTAAGTGAACAACGAGCCCCATTGTTAATCCATTAACGGAAATTATTTGTAACTTTCTACAAGTAGAACAATGAATAGTACAGGTAGACGGGTGAAATCTTTCTATATATTACTTATAAATAGTCTAAGAAACATATATGCAAAGCATCCAAACAGTACAATTCGACAATTTTTTGTTCTTCAAGTTTAAGTGAACTACGAGCCCCATTGTTAATCCTTTAAAGGAAATTATTTGTAAATTTCGACAAGTAGAACAATGAATGGATCATGTAGGCGGTTGAAATCATTGTACATATTGCTTCTATATAGTCTACGAAACATATATGCAAAGCATCCAAACAGTACCATTCGCCAATTTTTTGTTCTTCAAGTTTAAGTGAACAAAGAGCCCCATTGTTAATCCTTTAAATGAAATTATTTGTAAATTTCGAAAAGTAGAACAATGATTGGAACAGGTAGACGGTTGAAATCTTTGTATATATTGCTTCCATATAGTCTAAGAAACATGTACGCAAAGCATCCAAACAGTACCATTCGCCAATTTTATGTTCTTCAAGTTTAAGTGAACAATGAGCCCCAATGGTTAATCCTTTATCGGAAATTATTTGTAATTTTCGACAAGTAGAACAATGAATGGAACAGGTAGACGGTTGAAATCAATGTATATATTGCTTCTATATAGTCTAAGAAACATATATGCAAAGCATCCAAACAGTACAATTCGCCAATTTTTTGTTCTTCAAGTTTAAGTGTACTACGAGCCCCATTGTTAATCCTTTAACGGAAATTAATTGTAACTTTCTACAAGTAGAACAATGATTGGAACAGGTAGACGGTTGAAATCTTTGTATATATTGCTTCCATATAGTCTAAGAAACATATATGCAAAGCATCCAAACAGTACAATTCGCCAATTTTTTGTTCTTCAAGTTTAAGTGAACAATGAGCCCCAATCGTTAATCCTTTATCGGAAATTATTTGTAACTTTCGACAAGTAGAACAATGAATGGATGAGGTAGACGGTTGAAATCTTTGTATATATTGCTTCTATATAATCTAAGAAACCTATATGCAAAGCATCCAAACAGTAACAATTGCCAATGTTTTGATCTTCAAGTTTAAGTGAACTACGAGCCCCATTGTTAATCCTTTAACGGAAATTAATTGTAACTTTCGACAAGTAGAACAATGAATGGAACAGGTAGACGGTTGAAATCAATGTATATATTGCTTCTATATAGTCTAAGAAACATATATGCAAAGCATCCAAACAGTACATTTCGCCAATTTTTTGTCCTTCAAGTTTAAGTGAACTGCGAGCCCCATTGTTAATCCTTTAACGGAAATTAATTGTAACTTTCTACAAGTAGAACAATGATTGGAACACGCCGACGGTTGAAATCTTTGTATATATTGCTTCCATATAGTCTAAGAAACATGTACGCAAAGCATCCAAACAGTACCATTCGCCACTTTTTTGTTCTTCAAGTTTAAGTGAACAATGAGCCCCATTGTTAATCCTTTAACGGAAATTAATTATAACTTTCTACAAGTAGAACAATGATTGGAACACGTAGACGGTTGAAATCTTTGTATATATTGCTTCTATATAGTCTAAGAAACATATCTGCATAGCATCCAAACAGTACAATTCGCCAATTTATTGTTCTTCAAGTTTAAGTGAACAACGAGCCCCATTGTTAATCCTTGAAAGGAAATTATTTGTAAATTTCGACAGGTAGAACAATGATTGGCACACGTAGACGGTTGAAATATTTGTATATATTGCTTCCATATAGTCTCAGAAACATATATGCAAAGCATCCAAACAGTACCATTCGCCAATTTTTTGTTCTTCAAGTTTAAGTGAACAATGAGCCCCATTGTTAATCCTTTATCGGAAATTATTTGTAACTTTCGACAAGTAGAACAATGAATGGAACAGGTAGACGGTTGAAATCTTTGTATATATTGCTTCTATATAGTCTGAAAAACATATATGCAAAGCATCCAAACAGTACAATTCGCCAATTTTATGTTCTTCAAGTTTAAGTGAACAATGAGCCCCATTGTTAATCCTTTAAAGGAAATTATTTGTAAATTTCGACGAGTAGAACAATGATTGGCACACGTAGACGGTTGAAATATTTGTATATATTGCTTCCATATAGTCTAAGAAACATATATGCAAAGCATCCAAACAGTACCATTCGCCAATTTTTTGTTCTTCAAGGTTAAGTGACCAATGAGCCCCATTGTTAATCCTTTATCGGAAATTATTGGTAACTTTCGACAATTAGAACAATGAATGGAACAGGTATACGGTTGAAATCTTTGTATATAGTGCTTCTATATAGTCTAAGAAACATGTACGCAAAGCATCCAAACAGTACAATTTGCCAATTTACTGTTCTTCAAGTTTAAGTAAACATCGAGCCCCATTGATAATCATGAAACGGAAATTATTTGTAAATTTCGACATGTAGAACAATGAATGGAACAGGTTGATGGTTGAAATCATTATATATATTGCTTCTACATAGTCTAAGAAACATATATGCAAAGCATCCAATCAGTACCATTCGCCAATTGTTTGTTCTTCAAGTTTATGTGAACTACGAGCCCCATTGTTAATACTTTAACGGAAATTAATTGTAACTTTCTACAAGTAGAACAATGATTGGAACACGTAGACGGTTGAAATCTTTGTATATATTGCTTCCATATAGTCTAAGAAACATGTACGCAGAGCATCCAAACAGTACCATTCGCCAATTTTTTGTTCTTCAAGTTTAAGTGAACTACGAGCCCCATTGTTAATCCTTCAACGGAAATTAATTGTAACGTTCTACAAGTAGAACAATGATTGGAACACCTAGACGGTTGAAATCTTTGTATATATTGCTTCCATATAGTCTAAGAAACATATATGCAAAGCATCCAAACAGTACCATTCGCCAATTTTTTGTTCTTCAAGTTTAAGTGAACTACGAGCCCCATTGTTAATCCTTCAACGGAAATTAATTGTAACGTTCTACAAGTAGAACAATGATTGGAACACGTAGACGGTTGAAATCTTTGTATATATTGCTTCCATATAGTCTAAGAAACATGTACTCAAAGCATCCAAACAGTACCATTCGCCAATTTTTTGTTCTTCAAGTTTAAGTGAACTACGAGCCCCATTGTTAATCCTTCAACGGAAATTATTTGTAAATTTCGACATGTAGAACAATGAATGGAACAGGTTGACGGTTGAAATCATTATATATATTGCTTCTACATAGTCTAAGAAACATATATGCAAAGCATCCAATCAGTACCATTCGCCAATTTTTTGTTCTTCAAGTTTATGTGAACTGCGAGCCCCATTGTTAATCCTTTAACGGAAATTAATTGTAACTTTCTACAAGTAGAACAATGATTGGAACAGGTAGACGGTTGAAATCTTTGTATATATTGCTTCCATATAGTCTAAGAAACATATATGCAAAGCATCCAAACAGTACCATTCGCCAATTTTTTGTTCTTCAAGTTTAAGTGAACAATGAGCCCCATTGTTAATCCTTAATCGGAAATTATTTGTACCTTTCGACAAGTAGAACAATGAATGGAACAGGTAGACTGTTGAAATCTTTGTATATATTGCTTCTATATAGTCTAAGAAACATATATGCAAAGCATCCAAACAGTACCATTCGCCAATTTTTTGTTCTTCAAGTTTAAGTGAACAACGAGCCCCATTGATAATCATGAAACGGAAATTATTTGTAACTTTCTACAAGTAGAACAATGAATAGAACAGGTAGACGGTTGAAATCTTTGTATATGTTGCTTCTATATAGTCTAAGAAACCTATATGCAAAGCATCTAAACAGTAACAATCGCCAATGTTTTGATCTTCAAGTTTAAGTGAACAGCGAGCCCCATTGATAATCATGAAATGGAAATTATTTGTAACTTTCTACAAGTAGAACAATGAATAGTACAGGTAGACGGGTGAAATCTTTCTATATATTGCTTCTAAATAGTCTAAGAAACATATATGCAAAGCATCCAAACAGTACCATTCGCCAATTTATTGTTCTTCAAGTTTAAGTGAACAATGAGCCCCAATGGTTAATCCTTTATCGGAAATTATTTGTAAATTTCGACAAGTAGAACAATGAATGGAACAGGTAGCCGGTTGAAATCAATGTATATATTGCTTCTATATAGTCTAAGAAACATATATGCAAAGCATCCAAACAGTACAATTCGCCAATTTATTGTTCTTCAAGTTTAAGTGAACAACGAGCCCCATTGTTAATCCATTAACGGAAATTATTTGTAACTTTCTACAAGTAGAACAATGAATAGTACAGGTAGACGGGTGAAATCTTTCTATATATTACTTATAAATAGTCTAAGAAACATATATGCAAAGCATCCAAACAGTACAATTCGACAATTTTTTGTTCTTCAAGTTTAAGTGAACTACGAGCCCCATTGTTAATCCTTTAAAGGAAATTATTTGTAAATTTCGACAAGTAGAACAATGAATGGATCATGTAGACGGTTGAAATCATTGTATATATTGCTTCTATATAGTCTACGAAACATATATGCAAAGCATCCAAACAGTACCATTCGCCAATTTTTTGTTCTTCAAGTTTAAGTGAACAAAGAGCCCCATTGTTAATCCTTTAAATGAAATTATTTGTAAATTTCGAAAAGTAGAACAATGATTGGAACAGGTAGACGGTTGAAATCTTTGTATATATTGCTTCCATATAGTCTAAGAAACATGTACGCAAAGCATCCAAACAGTACCATTCGCCAATTTTATGTTCTTCAAGTTTAAGTGAACAATGAGCCCCAATGGTTAATCCTTTATCGGAAATTATTTGTAATTTTCGACAAGTAGAACAATGAATGGAACAGGTAGACGGTTGAAATCAATGTATATATTGCTTCCATATAGTCTAAGAAACATATATGCAAAGCATCCAAACAGTACAATTCGCCAATTTTTTGTTCTTCAAGTTTAAGTGTACTACGAGCCCCATTGTTAATCCTTTAACGGAAATTAATTGTAACTTTCTACAAGTAGAACAATGATTGGAACAGGTAGACGGTTGAAATCTTTGTATATATTGCTTCCATATAGTCTAAGAAACATATATGCAAAGCATCCAAACAGTACAATTCGCCAATTTTTTGTTCTTCAAGTTTAAGTGAACAATGAGCCCCAATCGTTAATCCTTTATCGGAAATTATTTGTAACTTTCGACAAGTAGAACAATGAATGGATGAGGTAGACGGTTGAAATCTTTGTATATATTGCTTCTATATAATCTAAGAAACATATATGCAAAGCATCCAAACAGTACCATTCGCCAATTTTTTGTTCTTCAAGTTTAAGTGAACAGCGAGCCCCATTGTTAATCCTTAATCGGAAATTATTTGTAACTTTCGACAAGTAGAACAATGAATGGAACAGGTAGACGGTTTAAATCTTTGTATATGTTGCTTCTATATAGTCTAAGAAACCGATATGCAAAGCATCTAAACAGTAACAATCGCCAATTTTTTGATCTTCAAGTTTAAGTGAACAGCGAGCCCCATTGATAATCATGAAACGGGAATTATTTGTAACTTTCTACAAGTAGAACAAGAATAGAACAGGTAGACGGTTGAAATCTTTGTATATGCTGCTTCTATATAGTCTAAGAAACCTATATGCAAAGCATCCAAACAGTAACAATTGCCAATGTTTTGATCTTCAAGTTTAAGTGAACTACGAGCCCCATTGTTAATCCTTTAACGGAAATTAATTGTAACTTTCGACAAGTAGAACAATGAATGGAACAGGTAGACGGTTGAAATCAATGTATATATTGCTTCTATATAGTCTAAGAAACATATATGCAAAGCATCCAAACAGTACATTTCGCCAATTTGTTGTCCTTCAAGTTTAAGTGAACTGCGAGCCCCATTGTTAATCCTTTAACGGAAATTAATTGTAACTTTCTACAAGTAGAACAATGATTGGAACAGGTAGACGGTTGAAATCTTTGTATATATTGCTTCCATATAGTCTAAGAAACATATATGCAAAGCATCCAAACAGTACCATTCGCCAATTTTTTGTTCTTCAAGTTTAAGTGAACAATGAGCCCCATTGTTAATCCTTAATCGGAAATTATTTGTAACTTTCGACAAGTAGAACAATGAATGGAACAGGTAGACTGTTGAAATCTTTGTATGTATTGCTTCTATATAGTCTAAGAAACATATATGCAAAGCATCCAAACAGTACCATTCGCCAATTTTTTGTTCTTCAAGTTTAAGTGAACAACGAGCCCCATTGATAATCATGAAACGGAAATTATTTGTAACTTTCTACAAGTAGAACAATGAATAGAACAGGTAGACGGTTGAAATCTTTGTATATGTTGCTTCTATATAGTCTAAGAAACCTATATGCAAAGCATCTAAACAGTAACAATCGTCAATGTTTTGATCTTCAAGTTTAAGTGAACAGCGAGCCCCATTGATAATCATGAAATGGAAATTATTTGTAACTTTCTACAAGTAGAACAATGAATAGTACAGGTAGACGGGTGAAATCTTTCTATATATTGCTTCTAAATAGTCTAAGAAACATATATGCAAAGCATCCAAACAGTACCATTCGCCAATTTATTGTTCTTCAAGTTTAAGTGAACAATGAGCCCCAATGGTTAATCCTTTATCGGAAATTATTTGTAAATTTCGACAAGTAGAACAATGAATGGAACAGGTAGCCGGTTGAAATCAATGTATATATTGCTTCTATATAGTCTAAGAAACATATATGCAAAGCATCCAAACAGTACCATTCGCCAATTTTTTGTTCTTCAAGTTTAAGTGAACTACGAGCCCCATTGTTAATCCCTTAACGGAAATTAATTGTAACTTTCTACAAGTAGAACAATGATTGGAACACGTAGATGGTTGAAATCTTTGTATATATTGCTTCCATATAGTCTAAGAAACATGTACGCAAAGCATCCAAACAGTACAATTCGCCAATTTTTTGTTCTTCTAGTTTAAGTGAACTACGATCCCCATTGTTAATCCCTTAACGGAAATTATTTGTAACTTTCGACAAGTAGAACAGTGAATGGAACAGGTAGACGGTTGAAATCTTTGTATATATTGCTTCTATATAGTCTAAGAAACATATATGCAAAGCATCCAAACAGTACCATTCGCCAATTTTTTGTTCTTCAAGTTTAAGTGAACTACGAGCCCCATTGTTAATCCTTTAAAGGAAATTATTTGTAACTTTCGACAAGTAGAACAATGAATGGAACAGGTAGACGGTTGAAATCTTTGTATATATTGCATCTATATAGGCTATGAAACATATATGCAAAGCATCCAAACCGTACAATTCGCCAATTTTTTGTTCTTCAAGTGTAAGTGAACAATGAGCCCCAATGGTTAATCCTTTATCGGTAATTATTTGTAACTTTCGACAAGTAGAACAATGAATGGAACAGGTAGACGGTTGAAATCATTGTATATATTGCTTCTATATAGTCTAAGAAACATATATGCAAAGCATCCAAACAGTACAATTCGCCAATTTTTTGTTCTTCAAGTTTAAGTAAACTACGATCCACATTGTTAATCCCTTAACGGAAACTATTTGTAACATTCGACAAGTAGAACAATGAATGGAACAGGTAGACGGTTGAAATCATTGTATATATTGCTTCTATATAGTCCAAGAAACATATATGCAAAGCATCCAAACAGTACAATTCGCCAATTTTTTGCTCTTCAAGTTTAAGTGATCTACGAGCCCCATTGTTAATACTTTAACGGAAATTAATTGTAACTTTCGACAAGTAGAACAATGAATGGAACACGTAGACGGTTGAAATCTTTGTATATATTGCTTCTATATAGTATAAGAAACATATATGCAAAGCATCCAAACAGTACAATTCGCCAATTTTTTGTTCTTCAAGTTTAAGTGAACAATGAGCCCCAATGGTTAATCCTTTAAAGGAAATTATTTGTAACTTTCGACAAGTAGAACAATGAATGGAACAGTTAGACGGTTGAAATCTTTGTATACATATTGCTTCTATATAGTCTAAGAAACATATATGCAAAGCATCCAAACAGTACAATTCCCCAATTTTTTGTTCTTCAAGTTTAAGTGAACAATGAGCCCCAATGGTTAATCCTTTATCGGTAATTATTTGTAACTTTCGACAAATAGAACAATGAATGGAACAGGTAGACGGTTGAAATCCTTGTATATATTGCTTCCATATAGTCTAAGAAACATGTACGCAAAGCATCCAAACAGTACCATTCGCCAATTTTTTGTCCTTCAAGTTTAAGTGAACAATGAGCCCCATTGTTAATCCTTTATAGGATATTATTTGTAACTTTCGACAAGTAGAACAATGAATGGAACAGGTAGCCGGTTGAAATCAATGTATATATTGCTTCTATATAGTCTAAGAAACATATATGCAAAGCATCCAAACAGTACCATTCGCCAATTTTTTGTTCTTCAAGTTTAAGTGAACAATGAGCCCCAATGATTAATCCTTTATCGGAAATTATTTGTAAATTTCGACAAGTAGAACAATGAATGGAACAGGTAGCCGGTTGAAATCTTTGTATATATTGCATCTATATAGTCTAAGAAACATATATGCAAAGCATCCAAACAGTACAATTCGCCAATTGTTTGTTCTTCAAGTTTAAGTGAACAATGAGCCCCAATGGTTAATCCTTTATCGGAAATTATTTGTAAATTTCGACAAGTAGAACAATGAATGGAACAGGTAGCCGGTTGAAATCAATGTATATATTGCTTCTATATAGTCTAAGAAACATATATGCAAAGCATCCTAACAGTACCATTCGCCAATTTTTTGTTCTTCAAGTTTAAGTGAACTACGAGCCCCATTGTTAATCCTTTAAAGGAAATTATTTGTAAATTTCGACAAGTAGAACAATGAATGGAACAGGTAGACTGTTGAAATCATTGTATATATTGCTTCTATATAGTCTAAGAAACATATATGCAAAGCATCCAAACAGTACAGTTCGCCAATTTTTTGTTCTTCAAGTTTAAGTGAACAATGAGCCCCATTGTTAATCCTTTAAAGGAAATTATTTGTAACTTTTGAAAGTAGAACAATGAATGGAACAGGTAGACGGTTGAAATCTTTGTATATATTGCATCTGTATAGTCTATGAAACATATATGCAAAGCATCCAAACAGTACAATTCGCCAATTTTTTGTTCTTGAAGTTTAAGTGAACAATGAGCCCCAATGGTTAATCCTTTATCGGTAATTATTTGTAACTTTCGACAAGTAGAACAATGAATGGAACAGGTAGACGGTTGAAATCCTTGTATATATTGCTTCTATATAGTCTAAGAAACATATAAGCAAAGCATCCAAACAGTACAATTCGCCAATTTTTTGTTCTTCAAGTTTAAGTAAACTACGATCCCCATTGTTAATCCTTTAAAGGAAATTATTTGTAAATTTCGACAAGTAGAACAATGATTGGAACACGCCGACGGTTGAAATCTTTGTATATATTGCTTCCATATAGTCTAAGAAACATGTACGCAAAGCATCCAAACAGTACCATTCGCCAATTTTTTGTTCTTCAAGTTTAAGTGAACAATGAGCCCCATTGTTAATCCTTTAACGGAAATTAATTGTAACTTTCTACAAGTAGAACAATGATTGGAACACGTAGACGGTTGAAATCTTTGTATATATTGCTTCTATATAGTCTAAGAAACATATATGCATAGCATCCAAACAGTACAATTCGCCAATTTATTGTTCTTCAAGTTTAAGTGAACAACGAGCCCCATTGTTAATCCTTGAAAGGAAATTATTTGTAAATTTCGACAGGTAGAACAATGATTGGCACACGTAGACGGTTGAAATATTTGTATATATTGCTTCCACATAGTCTAAGAAACATATATGCAAAGCATCCAAACAGTACCATTCGCCAATTTTTTGTTCTTCAAGTTTAAGTGAACAATGAGCCCCATTGTTAATCCTTTATCGGAAATTATTTGTAACTTTCGACAAGTAGAACAATGAATGGAACAGGTAGACGGTTGAAATCTTTGTATATATTGCTTCTATATAGTCTGAAAAACATATATGCAAAGCATCCAAACAGTACAATTCGCCAATTTTATGTTCTTCAAGTTTAAGTGAACAATGAGCCCCATTGTTAATCCTTTAAAGGAAATTATTTGTAAATTTCGACGAGTAGAACAATGATTGGCACACGCAGACGGTTGAAATATTTGTATATATTGCTTCCATATAGTATAAGAAACATATATGCAAAGCATCCAAACAGTACAATTCGCCAATTTTTTGTTCTTCAAGGTTAAGTGAACAATGAGCCCCATTGTTAATCCTTTATCGGAAATTATTGGTAACTTTCGACAATTAGAACAATGAATGGAACAGGTATACGGTTGAAATCTTTGTATATAGTGCTTCTATATAGTCTAAGAAACATGTACGCAAAGCATCCAAACAGTACAATTTACCAATTTATTGTTCTTCAAGTTTAAGTAAACATCGAGCCCCATTGATAATCATGAAACGGAAATTATTTGTAAATTTCGACATGTAGAACAATGAATGGAACAGGTTGACGGTTGAAATCATTATATATATTGCTTCTACATAGTCTAAGAAACATATATGCAAAGCATCCAATCAGTACCATTCGCCAATTTTTTGTTCTTCAAGTTTATGTGAACTGCGAGCCCCATTGTTAATCCTTTAACGGAAATTAATTGTAACTTTCTACAAGTAGAACAATGATTGGAACAGGTAGACGGTTGAAATCTTTGTATATATTGCTTCCATATAGTCTAAGAAACATATATGCAAAGCATCCAAACAGTACCATTCGCCAATTTTTTGTTCTTCAAGTTTAAGTGAACAACGAGCCCCATTGTTAATCCATTAACGGAAATTATTTGTAACTTTCTACAAGTAGAACAATGAATAGTACAGGTAGACGGGTGAAATCTTTCTATATATTACTTATAAATAGTCTAAGAAACATATATGCAAAGCATCCAAACAGTACAATTCGACAATTTTTTGTTCTTCAAGTTTAAGTGAACTACGAGCCCCATTGTTAATCCTTTAAAGGAAATTATTTGTAAATTTCGACAAGTAGAACAATGAATGGATCATGTAGACGGTTGAAATCATTGTATATATTGCTTCTATATAGTCTACGAAACATATATGCAAAGCATCCAAACAGTACCATTCGCCAATTTTTTGTTCTTCAAGTTTAAGTGAACAAAGAGCCCCATTGTTAATCCTTTAAATGAAATTATTTGTAAATTTCGAAAAGTAGAACAATGATTGGAACAGGTAGACGGTTGAAATCTTTGTATATATTGCTTCCATATAGTCTAAGAAACATGTACGCAAAGCATCCAAACAGTACCATTCGCCAATTTTATGTTCTTCAAGTTTAAGTGAACAATGAGCCCCAATGGTTAATCCTTTATCGGAAATTATTTGTAATTTTCGACAAGTAGAACAATGAATGGAACAGGTAGACGGTTGAAATCAATGTATATATTGCTTCCATATAGTCTAAGAAACATATATGCAAAGCATCCAAACAGTACAATTCGCCAATTTTTTGTTCTTCAAGTTTAAGTGTACTACGAGCCCCATTGTTAATCCTTTAACGGAAATTAATTGTAACTTTCTACAAGTAGAACAATGATTGGAACAGGTAGACGGTTGAAATCTTTGTATATATTGCTTCCATATAGTCTAAGAAACATATATGCAAAGCATCCAAACAGTACAATTCGCCAATTTTTTGTTCTTCAAGTTTAAGTGAACAATGAGCCCCAATCGTTAATCCTTTATCGGAAATTATTTGTAACTTTCGACAAGTAGAACAATGAATGGATGAGGTAGACGGTTGAAATCTTTGTATATATTGCTTCTATATAATCTAAGAAACATATATGCAAAGCATCCAAACAGTACCATTCGCCAATTTTTTGTTCTTCAAGTTTAAGTGAACAGCGAGCCCCATTGTTAATCCTTAATCGGAAATTATTTGTAACTTTCGACAAGTAGAACAATGAATGGAACAGGTAGACGGTTTAAATCTTTGTATATGTTGCTTCTATATAGTCTAAGAAACCGATATGCAAAGCATCTAAACAGTAACAATCGCCAATTTTTTGATCTTCAAGTTTAAGTGAACAGCGAGCCCCATTGATAATCATGAAACGGGAATTATTTCTAACTTTCTACAAGTAGAACAATGAATAGAACAGGTAGACGGTTGAAATCTTTGTATATGCTGCTTCTATATAGTCTAAGAAACCTATATGCAAAGCATCCAAACAGTAACAATTGCCAATGTTTTGATCTTCAAGTTTAAGTGAACTACGAGCCCCATTGTTAATCCTTTAACGGAAATTAATTGTAACTTTCGACAAGTAGAACAATGAATGGAACAGGTAGACGGTTGAAATCAATGTATATATTGCTTCTATATAGTCTAAGAAACATATATGCAAAGCATCCAAACAGTACATTTCGCCAATTTTTTGTCCTTCAAGTTTAAGTGAACTGCGAGCCCCATTGTTAATCCTTTAACGGAAATTAATTGTAACTTTCTACAAGTAGAACAATGATTGGAACAGGTAGACGGTTGAAATCTTTGTATATATTGCTTCGATATAGTCTAAGAAACATATATGCAAAGCATCCAAACAGTACCATTCGCCAATTTTTTGTTCTTCAAGTTTAAGTGAACAATGAGCCCCATTGTTAATCCTTAATCGGAAATTATTTGTAACTTTCGACAAGTAGAACAATGAATGGAACAGGTAGACTGTTGAAATCTTTGTATATATTGCTTCTATATAGTCTAAGAAACATATATGCAAAGCATCCAAACAGTACCATTCGCCAATTTTTTGTTCTTCAAGTTTAAGTGAACAACGAGCCCCATTGATAATCATGAAACGGAAATTATTTGTAACTTTCTACAAGTAGAACAATGAATAGAACAGGTAGACGGTTGAAATCTTTGTATATGTTGCTTCTATATAGTCTAAGAAACCTATATGCAAAGCATCTAAACAGTAACAATCGTCAATGTTTTGATCTTCAAGTTTAAGTGAACAGCGAGCCCCATTGATAATCATGAAATGGAAATTATTTGTAACTTTCTACAAGTAGAACAATGAATAGTACAGGTAGACGGGTGAAATCTTTCTATATATTGCTTCTAAATAGTCTAAGAAACATATATGCAAAGCATCCAAACAGTACCATTCGCCAATTTATTGTTCTTCAAGTTTAAGTGAACAATGAGCCCCAATGGTTAATCCTTTATCGGAAATTATTTGTAAATTTCGACAAGTAGAACAATGAATGGAACAGGTAGCCGGTTGAAATCAATGTATATATTGCTTCTATATAGTCTAAGAAACATATATGCAAAGCATCCAAACAGTACCATTCGCCAATTTTTTGTTCTTCAAGTTTAAGTGAACTACGAGCCCCATTGTTAATCCCTTAACGGAAATTAATTGTAACTTTCTACAAGTAGAACAATGATTGGAACACGTAGATGGTTGAAATCTTTGTATATATTGCTTCCATATAGTCTAAGAAACATGTACGCAAAGCATCCAAACAGTACAATTCGCCAATTTTTTGTTCTTCTAGTTTAAGTGAACTACGATCCCCATTGTTAATCCCTTAACGGAAATTATTTGTAACTTTCGACAAGTAGAACAGTGAATGGAACAGGTAGACGGTTGTAATCTTTGTATATATTGCTTCTATATAGTCTAAGAAACATATATGCAAAGCATCCAAACAGTACCATTCGCCAATTTTTTGTTCTTCAAGTTTAAGTGAACTACGAGCCCCATTGTTAATCCTTTAAAGGAAATTATTTGTAACTTTCGACAAGTAGAACAATGAATGGAACAGGTAGACGGTTGAAATCTTTGTATATATTGCATCTATATAGGCTATGAAACATATATGCAAAGCATCCAAACCGTACAATTCGCCAATTTTTTGTTCTTCAAGTGTAAGTGAACAATGAGCCCCAATGGTTAATCCTTTATCGGTAATTATTTGTAACTTTCGACAAGTAGAACTATGAATGGAACAGGTAGACGGTTGAAATCATTGTATATATTGCTTCTATATAGTCTAAGAAACATATATGCAAAGCATCCAAACAGTACAATTCGCCAATTTTTTGTTCTTCAAGTTTAAGTAAACTACGATCCACATTGTTAATCCCTTAACGGAAACTATTTGTAACATTCGACAAGTAGAACAATGAATGGAACAGGTAGACGGTTGAAATCATTGTATATATTGCTTCTATATAGTCCAAGAAACATATATGCAAAGCATCCAAACAGTACAATTCGCCAATTTTTTGCTCTTCAAGTTTAAGTGAACTACGAGCCCCATTGTTAATACTTTAACGGAAATTAATTGTAACTTTCGACAAGTAGAACAATGAATGGAACACGTAGACGGTTGAAATCTTTGTATATATTGCTTCTATATAGTATAAGAAACATATATGCAAAGCATCCAAACAGTACAATTCGCCAATTTTTTGTTCTTCAAGTTTAAGTGAACAATGAGCCCCAATGGTTAATCCTTTAAAGGAAATTATTTGTAACTTTCGACAAGTAGAACAATGAATGGAACAGTTAGACGGTTGAAATCTTTGTATATATTGCTTCTATATAGTCTAAGAAACATATATGCAAAGCATCCAAACAGTACAATTCCCCAATTTTTTGTTCTTCAAGTTTAAGTGAACAATGAGCCCCAATGGTTAATCCTTTATCGGTAATTATTTGTAACTTTCGACAAGTAGAACAATGAATGGAACAGGTAGACGGTTGAAATCCTTGTATATATTGCTTCCATATAGTCTAAGAAACATGTACGCAAAGCATCCAAACAGTACCATTCGCCAATTTTTTGTCCTTCAAGTTTAAGTGAACAATGAGCCCCATTGTTAATCCTTTATAGGATATTATTTGTAACTTTCGACAAGTAGAACAATGAATGGAACAGGTAGCCGGTTGAAATCAATGTATATATTGCTTCTATATAGTCTAAGAAACATATATGCAAAGCATCCAAACAGTACCATTCGCCAATTTTTTGTTCTTCAAGTTTAAGTGAACAATGAGCCCCAATGGTTAATCCTTTATCGGAAATTATTTGTAAATTTCGACAAGTAGAACAATGAATGGAACAGGTAGCCGGTTGAAATCTTTGTATATATTGCATCTATATAGTCTAAGAAACATATATGCAAAGCATCCAAACAGTACAATTCGCCAATTGTTTGTTCTTCAAGTTTAAGTGAACAATGAGCCCCAATGGTTAATCCTTTATCGGAAATTATTTGTAAATTTCGACAAGTAGAACAATGAATGGAACAGGTAGCCGGTTGAAATCAACGTATATATTGCTTCTATATAGTCTGAGAAACATATATGCAAAGCATCCTAACAGTACCATTCGCCAATTTTTTGTTCTTCAAGTTTAAGTGAACTACGAGCCCCATTGTTAATCCTTTAAAGGAAATTATTTGTAAATTTCGACAAGTAGAACAATGAATGGAACAGGTAGACTGTTGAAATCATTGTATATATTGCTTCTATATAGTCTAAGAAACATATATGCAAAGCATCCAAACAGTACAGTTCGCCAATTTTTTGTTCTTCAAGTTTAAGTGAACAATGAGCCCCATTGTTAATCCTTTAAAGGAAATTATTTGTAACTTTTGAAAGTAGAACAATGAATGGAACAGGTAGACGGTTGAAATCTTTGTATATATTGCATCTGTATAGTCTATGAAACATATATGCAAAGCATCCAAACAGTACAATTCGCCAATTTTTTGTTCTTGAAGTTTAAGTGAACAATGAGCCCCAATGGTTAATCCTTTATCGGTAATTATTTGTAACTTTCGACAAGTAGAACAATGAATGGAACAGGTAGACGGTTGAAATCCTTGTATATATTGCTTCTATATAGTCTAAGAAACATATAAGCAAAGCATCCAAACAGTACAATTCGCCAATTTTTTGTTCTTCAAGTTTAAGTAAACTACGATCCCCATTGTTAATTCCTTAACGGAAATTATTTGTAACTTTCGACAAGTAGAACAATGAATGGAACAGGTAGACGGTTGAAATCATTGTATATATTGCTTCTATATAGCCTAAGAAACATATATGCAAAGCATCCAAACAGCACAATTCGCCAATTTTTTGTTCTTCAAGTTTAAGTGAACAATGAGCCCCATTGTTAATCCTTTAAAGGAAATTATTTGTAACTTTTGACAAGTAGAACAATGAATGGAACAGGTAGACGGTTGAAATCTTTGTATATATTGCATCTATATAGTCTATGAAACATATATGCAAAGCATCCAAACAGTACAATTCGCCAATTTTTTGTTCTTGAAGTTTAAGTGAACAATGAGCCCCAATGGTTAATCCTTTATCGGTAATTATTTGTAACTTTCGACAAGTAGAACAATGAATGGAACAGGTAGACGGTTGAAATCCTTGTATATATTGCTTCTATATAGTCTAAGAAACATATAAGCAAAGCATCCAAACAGTACAATTCGCCAATTTTTTGTTCTTCAAGTTTAAGTAAACTACGATCCCCATTGTTAATTCCTTAACGGAAATTATTTGTAACTTTCGACAAGTAGAACAATGAATGGAACAGGTAGACGGTTGAAATCATTGTATATATTGCTTCTATATAGTCTAAGAAACATATATGCAAAGCATCCAAACAGTACAATTCGCCAATTTTTTGTTCTTCAAGTTTAAGTAAACTACGATCCACATTGTTAATCCCTTAACGGAAACTATTTGTAACATTCGACAAGTAGAACAATGAATGGAACAGGTAGACGGTTGAAATCATTGTATATATTGCTTCTATATAGTCCAAGAAACATATATGCAAAGCATCCAAACAGTACAATTCGCCAATTTTTTGCTCTTCAAGTTTAAGTGAACTACGAGCCCCATTGTTAATACTTTAACGGAAATTAATTGTAACTTTCGACAAGTAGAACAATGAATGGAACACGTAGACGGTTGAAATCTTTGTATATATTGCTTCTATATAGTATAAGAAACATATATGCAAAGCATCCAAACAGTACAATTCGCCAATTTTTTGTTCTTCAAGTTTAAGTGAACAATGAGCCCCAATGGTTAATCCTTTATCGGTAATTATTTGTAACTTTCGACAAGTAGAACAATGAATGGAACAGGTAGACGGTTGAAATCCTTGTATATATTGCTTCCATATAGTCTAAGAAACATGTACGCAAAGCATCCAAACAGTACCATTCGCCAATTTTTTGTCCTTCAAGTTTAAGTGAACAATGAGCCCCATTGTTAATCCTTTATAGGATATTATTTGTAACTTTCGACAAGTAGAACAATGAATGGAACAGGTAGCCGGTTGAAATCAATGTATATATTGCTTCTATATAGTCTAAGAAACATATATGCAAAGCATCCAAACAGTACCATTCGCCAATTTTTTGTTCTTCAAGTTTAAGTGAACAATGAGCCCCAATGGTTAATCCTTTATCGGAAATTATTTGTAAATTTCGACAAGTAGAACAATGAATGGAACAGGTAGCCGGTTGAAATCTTTGTATATATTGCATCTATATAGTCTAAGAAACATATATGCAAAGCATCCAAACAGTACAATTCGCCAATTGTTTGTTCTTCAAGTTTAAGTGAACAATGAGCCCCAATGGTTAATCCTTTATCGGAAATTATTTGTAAATTTCGACAAGTAGAACAATGAATGGAACAGGTAGCCGGTTGAAATCAATGTATATATTGCTTCTATATAGTCTAAGAAACATATATGCAAAGCATCCTAACAGTACCATTCGCCAATTTTTTGTTCTTCAAGTTTAAGTGAACAATGAGCCCCATTGTTAATCCTTTAAAGGAAATTATTTGTAACTTTTGAAAGTAGAACAATGAATGGAACAGGTAGACGGTTGAAATCTTTGTATATATTGCATCTGTATAGTCTATGAAACATATATGCAAAGCATCCAAACAGTACAATTCGCCAATTTTTTGTTCTTGAAGTTTAAGTGAACAATGAGCCCCAATGGTTAATCCTTTATCGGTAATTATTTGTAACTTTCGACAAGTAGAACAATGAATGGAACAGGTAGACGGTTGAAATCCTTGTATATATTGCTTCTATATAGTCTAAGAAACATATAAGCAAAGCATCCAAACAGTACAATTCGCCAATTTTTTGTTCTTCAAGTTTAAGTAAACTACGATCCCCATTGTTAATTCCTTAACGGAAATTATTTGTAACTTTCGACAAGTAGAACAATGAATGGAACAGGTAGACGGTTGAAATCATTGTATATATTGCTTCTATATAGCCTAAGAAACATATATGCAAAGCATCCAAACAGCACAATTCGCCAATTTTTTGTTCTTCAAGTTTAAGTGGACAATGAGCCCCATTGTTAATCCTTTAAAGGAAATTATTTGTAACTTTTGACAAGTAGAACAATGAATGGAACAGGTAGACGGTTGAAATCTTTGTATATATTGCATCTATATAGTCTATGAAACATATATGCAAAGCATCCAAACTGTACAATTCGCCAATTTTTTGTTCTTGAAGTTTAAGTGAACAATGAGCCCCAATGGTTAATCCTTTATCGGTAATTATTTGTAACTTTCGACAAGTAGAACAATGAATGGAACAGGTAGACGGTTGAAATCCTTGTATATATTGCTTCTATATAGTCTAAGAAACATATAAGCAAAGCATCCAAACAGTACAATTCGCCAATTTTTTGTTCTTCAAGTTTAAGTAAACTACGATCCCCATTGTTAATTCCTTAACAGAAATTATTTGTAACTTTCGACAAGTAGAACAATGAATGGAACAGGTAGACGGTTGAAATCATTGTATATATTGCTTCTATATAGTCTAAGAAACATATATGCAAAGCATCCAAACAGCACAATTCGCCAATTTTTTGTTCTTCAAGTTTAAGTGAACAATGAGCCCCAATGTTTAATCCGTTATCGAAAATTATTTGTAACTTTCGACAAGTAGAACAATGAATGGAAAAGGTAGACGGTTGAAATCATTGTATATATTGCTTCTATATAGTCTAAGAAACATATATGCAAAGCATCCAAACAGTACAATTCGCCAATTTTTTGTTCATCAAGTTTAAGTGAACAATGAGCCCCAATGTTTAATCCGTTATCGGAAATTATTTGTAACTTTCGACAAGTAGAACAATGAATGGAAAAGGTAGACGGTTGAAATCTTTGTATATATTGCTTCTATATAGTCTAAGAAACATATATGCAAAGCATCCAAACAGTACCCTTTGCCAATTTTTTGTTCTTCAAGTTTAAGTGAACTACGAGCCCCATTGTTAATCCTTTAAAGGAAATTATTTGTAAATTTCGACAAGTAGAACAATGAACGGAACAGGTAGACTGTTGAAATCATTGTATATATTGCTTCTATATAGTCTAAGAAACATATATGCAAAGCATCCAAACAGTACAATTCGCCAATTTTTTGTTCTTCAAGTTTAAGTAAACTACGATCCCCATTGTTAATCCTTTAAAGGAAATTATATGTAACTTTCGACAAGTAGAACAATGAATGGAACAGGTAGACGGTTGAAATCTTTGTATATATTGCATCTATATAGTCTATGAAACATATATGCAAAGCATCCAAACAGTACAATTCGCCAATTTTTTGTTCTTCAAGTGTAAGTGAACAATGAGCCCCAATGGTTAATCCTTTATCGGTAATTATTTGTAACTTTCGACAAGTAGAACAATGAATGGAACAGGTAGACGGTTGAAATCCTTGTATATATTGCTTCTATATAGTCTAAGAAACATATAAGCAAAGCATCCAAACAGTACAATTCGCCAATTTTTTGTTCTTCAAGTTTAAGTAAACTACGATCCCCATTGTTAATCACTTAACGGAAATTATTTGTAACTTTCGACAAGTAGAACAATGAATGGAACAGGTAGACGGTTGAAATCATTGTATATATTGCTTCTATATAGTCTAAGAAACATATATGCAAAGCATCCGAACAGTACAATTCGCCAATTTTTTGTTCTTCAAGTTTAAGTAAACTACGATCCCCATTGTTAATCCCTTAACGGAAATTATTTGTAACTTTCGACAAGTAGAACAATGAATGGAACAGGTAGACGGTTGAAATCATTGTATATATTGCTTCTATATAGTTTAAGAAACATATATGCAAAGCATCCAAACAGTACAATTCGACAATTTTTTGCTCTTCAAGTTTAAGTGAACTACGAGCCCCATTGTTAATCCTTTAAAGGAAATTATTTGTAAATTTCGGCAAGTAGAACAATGAATGGAATAGGTAGACGGTTGAAATCATTGTATATATTGCTTCTATATAGTCTAAGAAACATATATGCAAAGCATCCAAACAGTACAATTCGCCAATTTTTTGTTCTTCAAGTTTAAGTAAACTACGATCCCCATTGTTAATCCCTTAACGGAAATTATTTGTAACATTCGACAAGTAGAACAATGAATGGAACAGGTAGACGGTTGAAATCATTGTATATATTGCTTCTATATAGTCTAAGAAACATATATGCAAAGCATTCAAACAGTACAGTTCGCCAATTTTTTGTTCTTCAAGTTTAAGTGAACAATGAGCCCCAATGTTTAATCCGTTATCGGAAATTATTTGTAACTTTCGACAAGTAGAACAATGAATGGAAAAGGTAGACGGTTGAAATCTTTGTATATATTGCTTCTATATAGTCTAAGAAACATATATGCAAAGCATCCAAACAGTACCATTTGCCAATTTTTTGTTCTTCAAGTTTAAGTGAACTACGAGCCCCATTGTTAATCCTTTAAAGGAAATTATTTGTAAATTTCGACAAGTAGAACAATGAACGGAACAGGTAGACTGTTGAAATCATTGTATATATTGCTTCTATATAGTCTAAGAAACATATATGCAAAGCATTCAAAAAGTACAGTTCGCCAATTTTTTGTTCTTCAAGTTTAAGTGAACAATGAGCCCCATTGTTAATCCTTTAAAGGAAATTATTTGTAACTTTCGACAAGTAGAACAATGAATGGAACAGGTAGACGGTTGAAATCTTTGTATATATTGCATCTATATAGTCTATGAAACATATATGCAAAGCATCCAAACAGTACAATTCGCCAATTTTTTGTTCTTCAAGTGTAAGTGAACAATGAGCCCCAATGGTTAATCCTTTATCGGTAATTATTTGTAACTTTCGACAAGTAGAACAATGAATGGAACAGGTAGACGGTTGAAATCCTTGTATATATTGCTTCTATATAGTCTAAGAAACATATAAGCAAAGCATCCAAACAGTACAATTCGCCAATTTTTTGTTCTTCAAGTTTAAGTAAACTACGATCCCCATTGTTAATCACTTAACGGAAATTATTTGTAACTTTCGACAAGTAGAACAATGAAAGGAACAGGTAGACGGTTGAAATCATTGTATATATTGCTTCTATATAGTCTAAGAAACATATATGCAAAGCATCCAAACAGTACAATACGCCAATTTTTTGTTCTTCAAGTTTAAGTAAACTACGATCCCCATTGTTAATCCCTTAACGGAAATTATTTGTAACTTTCGACAAGTAGAACAATGAATGGAACAGGTAGACGGTTGAAATCATTGTATATATTGCTTCTATGTAGTTGAAGAAACATATATGCAAAGCATCCAAACAGTACAATTCGACAATTTTTTGCTCTTCAAGTTTAAGTGAACTACGAGCCCCATTGTTAATCCTTTAAAGGAAATTATTTGTAAATTTCGGCAAGTAGAACAATGAATGGAATAGGTAGACGGTTGAAATCATTGTATATATTGCTTCTATATAGTCTAAGAAACATATATGCAAAGCATCCAAACAGTACAATTCGCCAATTTTTTGTTCTTCAAGTTTAAGTAAACTACGATCCCCATTGTTAATCCCTTAACGGAAATTATTTGTAACATTCGACAAGTAGAACAATGAATGGAACAGGTAGACGGTTGAAATCATTCTATATATTGCTTCTATATAGTCTAAGAAACATATATGCAAAGCATTCAAACAGTACAGTTCGCCAATTTTTTGTTCTTCAAGTTTAAGTGAACAATGAGCCCCATTGTTAATCCTTTAAAGGAAATTATTTGTAACTTTCGACAAGTAGAACAATGAATGGAACAGGTAGACGGTTGAAATCTTTGTATATATTGCACCTATATAGTCTATGAAACATATATGCAAAGCATCCAAACAGTACAATTCGCCAATTTTTTGTTCTTCAAGTGTAAGTGAACAATGAGCCCCAATGGTTAATCCTTTATCGGTAATTATTTGTAACTTTCGACAAGTAGAACCATGAATGGAACAGGTAGACGGTTGAAATCCTTGTATATATTGCTTCTATATAGTCTAAGAAACATATAAGCAAAGCATCCAAACAGTACAATTCGCCAATTTTTTGTTCTTCAAGTTTAAGTAAACTACGATCCCCATTGTTAATCACTTAAAGGAAATTATTTGTAACTTTCGACAAGTAGAACAATGAATGGAACAGGTAGACGGTTGAAATCATTGTATATATTGCTTCTATATAGTCTAAGAAACATATATGCAAAGCATCCAAACAGTACAATTCGCCAATTTTTTGTTCTACAAGTTTAAGTAAACTACGATCCCCATTGTTAATCCCTTAACGGAAATTATTTGTAACTTTCGACAAGTAGAACAATGAATGGAACAGGTAGACGGTTGAAATCATTGTATATATTGCTTCTATATAGTTTAAGAAACATATATGCAAAGCATCCAAACAGTACAATTCGACAATTTTTTGCTCTTCAAGTTTAAGTGAACTACGAGCCCCATTGTTAATCCTTTAAAGGAAATTATTTGTAAATTTCGACAAGTAGAACAATGAATGGAATAGGTAGACGGTTGAAATCATTGTATATATTGCTTCTATATAGTCTAAGAAACATATATGCAAAGCATCCAAACAGTACAATTCGCAAATTTTTTGTTCTTCAAGTTTAAGTAAACTACGATCCCCATTGTTAATCCCTTAACGGAAATTATTTGTAACATTCGACAAGTAGAACAATGAATGGAACAGGTAGACGATTCAAATCATAGTATATATTGCTTCTATATAGTCCAAGAAACATATATGCAAAGCATCCAAACAGTACAATTCGCCAATTTTTTGCTCTTCAAGTTTAAGTGAACTACGAGCCCCATTGTTAATACTTTAACGGAAATTAATTGTAACTTTCGACAAGTAGAACAATGAATGGAACACGTAGACGGTTGAAATCTTTGTATATATTGCTTCTATATAGTATAAGAAACATATATGCAATGCATCCAAACAGTACAATTCGCCAATTTTTTGTTCTTCAAGTTTAAGTGAACAATGAGCCCCAATGGTTAATCCTTTAAAGAAAATTATTTGTAACTTTCGACAAGTAGAACAATGAATGGAACAGGTATACGGTTGAAATCTTTGTATATATTGCTTCTATATAGTCTAAGAAACATATATGCAAAGCATCCAAACAGTACAATTCGCCAATTTTTTGTTCTTCGAGTTTAAGTGAACAATGAGCCCCATTGTTAATCCTTTAAAGGAAATTATTTGTAACTTTCGACAAGTAGAACAATGAATGGAACAGGTAGACGGTTGAAATCTTTGTATATATTGCACCTATATAGTCTATGAAACATATATGCAAAGCATCCAAACAGTACAATTCGCCAATTTTTTGTTCTTCAAGTTTAAGTGAACAATGAGCCCCAATGGTTAATCCGTTATCGGAAATTATTTGTAACTTTCGACAAGTAGAACAATGAATGGAACAGGTAGACGGTTGAAATCTTTGTACATATTGCTTCTATATAGTCTAAGAAACATATATGCAAAGCATCCAAATAGGACCATTCGCCAATTTTTTGTTCTTCAAGTTTAAGTGAACTACGAGCCCCATTGTTACTCCTTTAAAGGAAATTATTTGTAAATTTCGACAAGTAGAACAATGAATGGAACAGGTAGACGGTTGAAATCAATGTATATTTTGCTTCTATATAGTCTAAGAAACATATATGCAAAGCATCTAAACAGTACCATTCGCCAATTCTTTGTTCTTCAAGTTTAAGTGAACAATGAGCCCCATTGTTAATCCTTTATCGGAAATTATTTGTAACTTTCGACAAGTAGAACAATGAATGGAACTGGTAGACGGTTGAAATCTTTGTATATGTTGCTTCTATATAGTCTAAGCAACCTATATGCAAAGCATCCGAATAGGACCATTCGCCAATTTTTTGTTCTTCAAGTTTAAGTGAACTACGAGCCCCATTGTTACTCCTTTAAAGGAAATTATTTGTAAATTTCGACAAGTAGAACAATGAATGGAACAGGTAGACGGTTGAAATCAATGTATATTTTGCTTCTATATAGTCTAAGAAACATATATGCAAAGCATCTAAACAGTACCATTCGCCAATTCTTTGTTCTTCAAGTTTAAGTGAACTACGAGTCCCATTGTTAATCCTTTAACGGAAATTATTTCTAACTTTCGACAAGTAGAACAATGAATGGAACAGTTAGACGGTTGAAATCTTTCTATATATTGCTTCTATATAGTCTAAGAAACATATATGCAAAGCATCCAAACAGTACAATTCGCCAATTTATTGTTCTTCAAGTTTAAGTGAACAACGAGCCCCATTGTTAATCCTTTAAAGGAAATTATTTGTAAATTTCGACAAGTAGAACAATGATTGGAACACGTAGACGGTTGAAATCTTTGTATATATTGCTTCCATATGGTCTAAGAAACATGTACGCAAAGCATCCAAACAGTACCATTCGCCAATTTTTTGTTCTTCAAGTTTAAGTAAACAATGAGCCCCGTTGTTAATCCTGTAAAGGAAATTATTTGTAAATTTCGACAAGTAGAACAATGATTGGAACACGTAGACGGTTGAAATCCTTGTATATATTGCTTCTATATAGTCTAAGAAACATATAAGCAAAGCATCCAAACAGTACAATTCGCCAATTTTTTGTTCTTCAAGTTTAAGTAAACTACGATCCCCATTGTTAATCACTTAAAGGAAATTATTTGTAACTTTCGACAAGTAGAACAATGAATGGAACAGGTAGACGGTTGAAATCATTGTATATATTGCTTCTATATAGTCTAAGAAACATATATGCAAAGCATCCAAACAGTACAATTCGCCAATTTTTTGTTCTACAAGTTTAAGTAAACTACGATCCCCATTGTTAATCCCTTAACGGAAATTATTTGTAACTTTCGACAAGTAGAACAATGAATGGAACAGGTAGACGGTTGAAATCATTGTATATATTGCTTCTATATAGTTTAAGAAACATATATGCAAAGCATCCAAACAGTACAATTCGACAATTTTTTGCTCTTCAAGTTTAAGTGAACTACGAGCCCCATTGTTAATCCTTTAAAGGAAATTATTTGTAAATTTCGACAAGTAGAACAATGAATGGAATAGGTAGACGGTTGAAATCATTGTATATATTGCTTCTATATAGTCTAAGAAACGTATATGCAAAGCATCCAAACAGTACAATTCGCAAATTTTTTGTTCTTCAAGTTTAAGTAAACTACGATCCCCATTGTTAATCCCTTAACGGAAATTATTTGTAACATTCGACAAGTAGAACAATGAATGGAACAGGTAGACGATTGAAATCATTGTATATATTGCTTCTATATAGTCCAAGAAACATATATGCAAAGCATCCAAACAGTACAATTCGCCAATTTTTAGCTCTTCAAGTTTAAGTGAACTACGAGCCCCATTGTTAATACTTTAACGGAAATTAATTGTAACTTTCGACAAGTAGAACAATGAATGGAACACGTAGACGGTTGAAATCTTTGTATATATTGCTTCTATATAGTATAAGAAACATATATGCAATGCATCCAAACAGTACAATTCGCCAATTTTTTGTTCTTCAAGTTTAAGTGAACAATGAGCCCCAATGGTTAATCCTTTAAAGGAAATTATTTGTAACTTTCGACAAGTAGAACAATGAATGGAACAGGTATACGGTTGAAATCTTTGTATATATTGCTTCTATATAGTCTAAGAAACATATATGCAAAGCATCCAAACAGTACAATTCGCCAATTTTTTGTTCTTCGAGTTTAAGTGAACAATGAGCCCCATTGTTAATCCTTTAAAGGAAATTATTTGTAACTTTCGACAAGTAGAACAATGAATGGAACAGGTAGACGGTTGAAATCTTTGTATATATTGCACCTATATAGTCTATGAAACATATATGCAAAGCATCCAAACAGTACAATTCGCCAATTTTTTGTTCTTCAAGTTTAAGTGAACAATGAGCCCCAATGGTTAATCCGTTATCGGAAATTATTTGTAACTTTCGACAAGTAGAACAATGAATGGAACAGGTAGACGGTTGAAATCTTTGTACATATTGCTTCTATATAGTCTAAGAAACATATATGCAAAGCATCCAAATAGGACCATTCGCCAATTTTTTGTTCTTCAAGTTTAAGTGAACTACGAGTCCCATTGTTAATCCTTTAACGGAAATTATTTCTAACTTTCGACAAGTAGAACAATGAATGGAACAGTTAGACGGTTGAAATCTTTCTATATATTGCTTCTATATAGTCTAAGAAACATATATGCAAAGCATCCAAACAGTACAATTCGCCAATTTATTGTTCTTCAAGTTTAAGTGAACAACGAGCCCCATTGTTAATCCTTTAAAGGAAATTATTTGTAACTTTCGACAAGTAGAACAATGAATGGAACAGGTAGACGGTTGAAATCTTTGTATATATTGCTTCTATATAGTATAAGAAACATATATGCAAAGCATCCAAACAGTACAATTCGCCAATTTTTTGTTCTTCAAGTTTAAGTGAACAATGAGCCCCAATGGTTAATCCTTTAAAGGAAATTATTTGTAACTTTCGACAAGTAGAACAATGAATGGAACAGGTATACGGTTGAAATCTTTGTATATATTGCTTCTATATAGTCTAAGAAACATATATGCAAAGCATCCAAACAGTACAATTCGCCAATTTTTTGTTCTTCGAGTTTAAGTGAACAATGAGCCCCATTGTTAATCCTTTAAAGGAAATTATTTGTAACTTTCGACAAGTAGAACAATGAATGGAACAGGTAGACGGTTGAAATCTTTGTATATATTGCACCTATATAGTCTATGAAACATATATGCAAAGCATCCAAACAGTACAATTCGCCAATTTTTTGTTCTTCAAGTTTAAGTGAACAATGAGCCCCAATGGTTAATCCGTTATCGGAAATTATTTGTAACTTTCGACAAGTAGAACAATGAATGGAACATGTAGACGGTTGAAATCTTTGTACATATTGCTTCTATATAGTCTAAGAAACATATATGCAAAGCATCCAAATAGGACCATTCGCCAATTTTTTGTTCTTCAAGTTTAAGTGAACTACGAGCCCCATTGTTACTCCTTTGAAGGAAATTATTTGTAAATTTCGACAAGTAGAACAATGAATGGAACAGGTAGACGGTTGAAATCAATGTATATTTTGCTTCTATATAGTCTAAGAAACATATATGCAAAGCATCTAAACAGTACCATTCGCCAATTCTTTGTTCTTCAAGTTTAAGTGAACAATGAGCCCCATTGTTAATCCTTTATCGGAAATTATTTGTAACTTTCGACAAGTAGAACAATGAATGGAACTGGTAGACGGTTGAAATCTTTGTATATGTTGCTTCTATATAGTCTAAGCAACCTATATGCAAAGCATCCAAATAGGACCATTCGCCAATTTTTTGTTCTTCAAGTTTAAGTGAACTACGAGCCCCATTGTTAATCCCTTAACGGAAATTATTTGTAACTTTCGACAAGTAGAACAATGAATGGAACAGGTAGACGGTTGAAATCATTGTATATATTGCTTCTATATAGTTTAAGAAACATATATGCAAAGCATCCAAACAGTACAATTCGACAATTTTTTGCTCTTCAAGTTTAAGTGAACTACGAGCCCCATTGTTAATCCTTTAAAGGAAATTATTTGTAAATTTCGACAAGTAGAACAATGAATGGAATAGGTAGACGGTTGAAATCATTGTATATATTGCTTCTATATAGTCTAAGAAACATATATGCAAAGCATCCAAACAGTACAATTCGCAAATTTTTTGTTCTTCAAGTTTAAGTAAACTACGATCCCCATTGTTAATCCCTTAACGGAAATTATTTGTAACATTCGACAAGTAGAACAATGAATGGAACAGGTAGACGATTGAAATCATTGTATATATTGCTTCTATATAGTCCAAGAAACATATATGCAAAGCATCCAAACAGTACAATTCGCCAATTTTTTGCTCTTCAAGTTTAAGTGAACTACGAGCCCCATTGTTAATACTTTAACGGAAATTAATTGTAACTTTCGACAAGTAGAACAATGAATGGAACACGTAGACGGTTGAAATCTTTGTATATATTGCTTCTATATAGTATAAGAAACATATATGCAATGCATCCAAACAGTACAATTCGCCAATTTTTTGTTCTTCAAGTTTAAGTGAACAATGAGCCCCAATGGTTAATCCTTTAAAGGAAATTATTTGTAACTTTCGACAAGTAGAACAATGAATGGAACAGGTATACGGTTGAAATCTTTGTATATATTGCTTCTATATAGTCTAAGAAACATATATGCAAAGCATCCAAACAGTACAATTCGCCAATTTTTTGTTCTTCGAGTTTAAGTGAACAATGAGCCCCATTGTTAATCCTTTAAAGGAAATTATTTGTAACTTTCGACAAGTAGAACAATGAATGGAACAGGTAGACGGTTGAAATCTTTGTATATATTGCACCTATATAGTCTATGAAACATATATGCAAAGCATCCAAACAGTACAATTCGCCAATTTTTTGTTCTTCAAGTTTAAGTGAACAATGAGCCCCAATGGTTAATCCGTTATCGGAAATTATTTGTAACTTTCGACAAGTAGAACAATGAATGGAACAGGTAGACGGTTGAAATCTTTGTACATATTGCTTCTATATAGTCTAAGAAACATATATGCAAAGCATCCAAATAGGACCATTCGCCAATTTTTTGTTCTTCAAGTTTAAGTGAACTACGAGCCCCATTGTTAATCCTTTAAAGGAAATTATTTGTAAATTTCGACAAGTAGAACAATGAATGGAACAGTTAGACGGTTGAAATCAATGTATATTTTGCTTCTATATAGTCTAAGAAACATATATGCAAAGCATCTAAACAGTACCATTCGCCAATTCTTTGTTCTTCAAGTTTAAGTGAACAATGAGCCCCATTGTTAATCCTTTATCGGAAATTATTTGTAACTTTCGACAAGTAGAACAATGAATGGAACTGGTAGACGGTTGAAATCTTTGTATATGTTGCTTCTATATAGTCTAAGCAACCTATATGCAAAGCATCCATACAGTACAATTCGCCAATTTTTTGTTCTTCAAGTTTAAGTGAACTACGAGTCCCATTGTTAATCCTTTAACGGAAATTATTTCTAACTTTCGACAAGTAGAACAATGAATGGAACAGTTAGACGGTTGAAATCTTTCTATATATTGCTTCTATATAGTCTAAGAAACATATATGCAAAGCATCCAAACAGTACAATTCGCCAATTTATAGTTCTTCAAGTTTAAGTGAACAACGAGCCCCATTGTTAATCCTTTAAAGGAAATTATTTGTAACTTTCGACAAGTAGAACAATGAATGGAACAGGTAGACGGTTGAAATCTTTGTATATATTGCTTCTATATAGTATAAGAAACATATATGCAAAGCATCCAAACAGTACAATTCGCCAATTTTTTGTTCTTCAAGTTTAAGTGAACAATGAGCCCCAATGGTTAATCCTTTAAAGGAAATTATTTGTAACTTTCGACAAGTAGAACAATGAATGGAACAGGTATACGGTTGAAATCTTTGTATATATTGCTTCTATATAGTCTAAGAAACATATATGCAAAGCATCCAAACAGTACAATTCGCCAATTTTTTGTTCTTCGAGTTTAAGTGAACAATGAGCCCCATTGTTAATCCTTTAAAGGAAATTATTTGTAACTTTCGACAAGTAGAACAATGAATGGAACAGGTAGACGGTTGAAATCTTTGTATATATTGCACCTATATAGTCTATGAAACATATATGCAAAGCATCCAAACAGTACAATTCGCCAATTTTTTGTTCTTCAAGTTTAAGTGAACAATGAGCCCCAATGGTTAATCCGTTATCGGAAATTATTTGTAACTTTCGACAAGTAGAACAATGAATGGAACAGGTAGACGGTTGAAATCTTTGTACATATTGCTTCTATATAGTCTAAGAAACATATATGCAAAGCATCCAAATAGGACCATTCGCCAATTTTTTGTTCATCAAGTTTAAGTGAACTACGAGCCCCATTGTTACTCCTTTAAAGGAAATTATTTGTAAATTTCGACAAGTAGAACAATGAATGGAACAGGTAGACGGTTGAAATCAATGTATATTTTGCTTCTATATAGTCTAAGAAACATATATGCAAAGCATCTAAACAGTACCATTCGCCAATTCTTTGTTCTTCAAGTTTAAGTGACCAATGAGCCCCATTGTTAATCCTTTATCGGAAATTATTTGTAACTTTCGACAAGTAGAACAATGAATGGAACTGGTAGACGGTTGAAATCTTTGTATATGTTGCTTCTATATAGTCTAAGCAACCTATATGCAAAGCATCCAAATAGGACCATTCGCCAATTTTTTGTTCTTCAAGTTTAAGTGAACTACGAGCCCCATTGTTACTCCTTTAAAGGAAATTATTTGTAAATTTCGACAAGTAGAACAATGAATGGAACAGGTAGACGGTTGAAATCAATGTATATTTTGCTTCTATATAGTCTAAGAAACATATATGCAAAGCATCTAAACAGTACCATTCGCCAATTCTTTGTTCTTCAAGTTTAAGTGAACTACGAGTCCCATTGTTAATCCTTTAACGGAAATTATTTCTAACTTTCGACAAGTAGAACAATGAATGGAACAGTTAGACGGTTGAAATCTTTCTATATATTGCTTCTATATAGTCTAAGAAACATATATGCAAAGCATCCAAACAGTACAATTCGCCAATTTATTGTTCTTCAAGTTTAAGTGAACAACGAGCCCCATTGTTAATCCTTTAAAGGAAATTATTTGTAAATTTCGACAAGTAGAACAATGATTGGAACACGTAGACGGTTGAAATCTTTGTATATATTGCTTCCATATGGTCTAAGAAACATGTACGCAAAGCATCCAAACAGTACCATTCGCCAATTTTTTGTTCTTCAAGTTTAAGTAAACAATGAGCCCCATTGTTAATCCTGTAAAGGAAATTATTTGTAAATTTCGACAAGTAGAACAATGATTGGAACACGCCGACGGTTGAAATCTTTGTATATATTGCTTCCATATAGTCTAAGAAACATGTACGCAAAGCATCCAAACAGTACCATTCGCCAATTTTTTGTTCTTCAAGTTTAAGTGAACTACGAGCGCCATTGTTAATCCTTTAAAGGAAATTATTTGTAAATTTCGACAAGTAGAACAATGATTGGAACACGCCGACGGTTGAAATCTTTGTATATATTGCTTCCATATAGTCTAAGAAACATGTACGCAAAGCATCCAAACAGTACCATTCGCCAATTTTTTGTTCTTCAAGTTTAAGTGAACAATGAGCCCCATTGTTAATCCTTTAACGGAAATTAATTGTAACTTTCTACAAGTAGAACAATGATTGGAACACGTAGACGGTTGAAATCGTTGTATATATTGCTTCTATATAGTCTAAGAAACATAAATGCATAGCATCCAAACAGTACAATTCGCCAATTTATTGTTCTTCAAGTTTAAGTGAACAACGAGCCCCATTGTTAATCCTTTAAAGGAAATTATTTGTAAATTTCGACAGGTAGAACAATGATTGGCACACGTAGACGGTTGAAATATTTGTATATATTACTTCCATATAGTCTAAGAAACATATATGCAAAGCATCCAAACAGTACCATTAGCCAATTTTTTGTTCTTCAAGGTTAAGTGAACAATGAGCCCCATTGTTAATCCTTTATCGGAAATTATTAGTAACTTTCGACAATTAGAACAATGAATGGAACAGGTATACGGTTGAAATCTTTGTATATAGTGCTTCTATATAGTCTAAGAAACATGTACGCAAAGCATCCAAACAGTACAATTTGCCAATTTATTGTTCTTCAAGTTTAAGTAAACAACGAGCCCCATTGATAATCATGAAAAGGAAATTATTTGTAAATTTCGACATGTAGAACAATGAATGGAACAGGTTGACGGTTGAAATCATTATATATATTGCTTCTACATAGTCTAAGAAACATATATGCAAAGTATCCAATCAGTACCATGCGCCAATTTTTTGTTCTTCAAGTTTATGTGAACTACGAGCCCCATTGTTAATACTTTAACGGAAATTAATTGTAATTTTCTACAAGTAGAACAATGAATGGAACAGGTAGACGGAGGAAATCCTTCTATATATTGCTTCTATATAGTCTAAGAAACATATCTGCATATCATCCAAACAGTACAATTCGCCAATTATTTGATCTTCAAGTTTAAGTGAACTACGAGCCCCATTGTTAATCCTTTAACGGAAATTAATTGTAACTTTCTACAAGTAGAACAATGATTGGAACACGTATACGGTTGAAATCTTTGTATATATTGCTTCCATATAGTCTAAGAAACATGTACGCAAAGCATCCAAACAGTACCATTCGCCAATTTTTTGTTCTTCAAGTTTAAGTGAACAATGAGCCCCATTGTTAATCCTTTAAAGGAAATTATTTGTAAATTTCGACGAGTAGAACAATGATTGGCACACGTAGACGGTTGAAATATTTGTATATATTGCTTCCATATAGTCTAAGAAACATATATGCAAAGCATCCAAACAGTACCATTCGCCAATTTTTTGTTCTTCAAGGTTAAGTGAACAATGAGCCCCATTGTTAATCCTTTATCGGAAATTATTTGTAATTTTCGACAAGTAGAACAATGAATGGAACAGGTAGACGGTTGAAATCTTTGTATATATAGCTTCTATATAGTCTAAGAAACATATATGCAAAGCATCCAAACAGTACCAGTCGCCAATTCATTGTTCTTCAAGTTTAAGTGAACAACGAGCCCCATTGTTAATCCTTTAAAGGAAATTATTTGTAACTTTCGACAAGTAGAACAAGGAATGGAACAGGTAGACGGTTGAAATCATTATATATATTGCTTCTATATAGTCTAAGAAACATATATGCAAAGCATCCAAACAGTACAATTCGCCAATTTTTTGTTCTTCAAGTTTAAGTGAACAATGAGCCCCATTGTTAATCCTTTAAAGGAAATTATTTGTAAATTTCGACGAGTAGAACAATGATTGGCACACGTAGACGGTTGAACTATTTGTATATATTGCTTCCATATAGTCTGAGAAACATATATGCAAAGCATCCAAACAGTACCATTCGCCAATTCATTGTTCTTCAAGTTTAAGTGAACAACGGGCCCCATTGTTAATCCTTTAAAGGAAATTATTTGTAACTTTCGACAAGTAGAACAAGGAATGGAACAGGTAGACGGTTGAAATCATTATATATATTGCTTCTATATAGTCTAAGAAACATATCTGCATATCATCCAAACAGTACAATTCGTCAATTATTTGATCTTCAAGTTTAAGTGAACTACGAGCCCCATTGTTAATACTTTAACGGAAATTAATTGTAACTTTCTACAAGTAGAACAATGATTGGAACACGTAGACGGTTGAAATCTTTGTATATATTGCTTCCATATAGTCTAAGTAACATATATGCAATGCATCCAAACAGTACCATTCGCCAATTTTTTGTTCTTCAAGTTTAAGTGAACAATGAGCCCCAATAGTTAATCATTTATCGGAAATTATTTGTAACTTTCGACAAGTAGAACAATGAATGGAACAGGTAGACGGTTGAAAACATTGTTTATATTGCTTCTATATAGTCTAAGAAACATATCTGCATATCATCCAAACAGTACAATTCGACAATTATTTGATCTTCAAGTTTAAGTGAACTACGAGCCCCATTGTTAATACTTTAACGGAAATTATTTGTAACTTGCGACAAGTAGAACAATGAATGGAACAGGTAGACGGTTGAAATCAATGTATATATTGCTTCTATATAGTCTAAGAAACATATATGCAAAGCATCCAAACAGTACAATTCGCCAATTTTTTGTTCTTCAAGTTTAAGTGAACTACGAGCCCCATTGTTAATCCTTTAACGGAAATTAATTGTAACTTTCTACAAGTAGAACAATGATTGGAACACGTAGACGGTTGAAATCTTTGTATATATTGCTTCCATATAGTCTAAGAAACATACATGCAAAGCATCCAAACAGTACCATTCGCCAATTTTTTGTTATTCAAGTTTAAGTGAACAACGAGCCCCATTGTTAATCATGAAACGGAAATTATTTGTAACATTCGACAAGTAGAACAATGAATGGAACAGGTAGACGGTTGAAATCAATGTATATATTGCTTCTATATAGTCGAAGAAACATTTATGCAAAGCATCCAAACAGTACCATTCGCCAATTTTTTGTTCTTCAAGATTAAGTGAACAACGAGCCCCATTGTTAATCCTTTAATGGAAATTATTTGTAAATTTCGAAAAGTAGAACAATGATTGGAACAGGTAGACGGTTTAAATCTTTGTATATGTTGCTTCTATATAGTCTAAGAAACCGATATGCAAAGCATCTAAACAGTAACAATCGCCAATTTTTTGATCTTCAAGTTTAAGTGAACTACGAGCCCCATTGTTAATCCTTTAACGGAAATTAATTGTAACGTTCTACAAGTAGAACAATGATTGGAACACGTAGACGGTTGAAATCTTTGTATATATTGCTTCCATATAGTCTAAGAAACATATATGCAAAGCATCCAAACAGTACCATTCGCCAATTTTTTGTTCTTCAAGTTTAAGTGAACAATGAGCCCCAATAGTTAATCATTTATCGGAAATTATTTGTAACTTTCGACAAGTAGAACAATGAATGGAACAGGTAGACGGTTGAAAACATTGTTTATATTGCTTCTATATAGTCTAAGAAACATATCTGCATATCATCCAAACAGTACAATTCGACAATTATTTGATCTTCAAGTTTAAGTGAACTACGAGCCCCATTGTTAATACTTTAACGGAAATTATTTGTAACTTGCGACAAGTAGAACAATGAATGGAACAGGTAGACGGTTGAAATCAATGTATATATTGCTTCTATATAGTCTAAGAAACATATATGCAAAGCATCCAAACAGTACAATTCGCCAATTTTTTGTTCTTCAAGTTTAAGTGAACTACGAGCCCCATTGTTAATCCTTTAACGGAAATTAATTGTAACTTTCTACAAGTAGAACAATGATTGGAACACGTAGACGGTTGAAATCTTTGTATATATTGCTTCCATATAGTCTAAGAAACATACATGCAAAGCATCCAAACAGTACCATTCGCCAATTTTTTGTTATTCAAGTTTAAGTGAACAATGAACCCCAATGGTTAATCCTTTATCGGAAATTATTTGTAACATTCGACAAGTAGAACAATGAATGGAACAGGTAGACGGTTGAATTCTTTGTATATATTGCTTCTATATAGTCTAAGAAACATATATGCAAAGCATCCAAACAGTACAATTCGCCAATTTATTGTTCTTCAAGTTTAAGTGAACAACGAGCCCCATTGTTAATCCATTAACGGAAATTATTTGTAACTTTCGACAAGTAGAACAATGAATGGAACAGTTAGACGGTTGAAATCTTTCTATATATTGCTTCTATATAGTCTAAGAAACATATATGCAAAGCATCTAAACAGTACCATTCGCCAATTCTTTGTTCTTCAAGTTTAAGTGAACTACGAGTCCCATTGTTAATCCTTTAACGGAAATTATTTCTAACTTTCGACAAGTAGAACAATGAATGGAACAGTTAGACGGTTGAAATCTTTCTATATATTGCTTCTATATAGTCTAAGAAACATATATGCAAAGCATCCAAACAGTACAATTCGCCAATTTATTGTTCTTCAAGTTTAAGTGAACAACGAGCCCCATTGTTAATCCTTTATCGGAAATTGTTTGTAACTTTCGACAAGTAGAACAATGAATGGAACTGGTAGACGGTTGAAATCTTTGTATATGTTGCTTCTATATAGTCTAAGCAACCTATATGCAAAGCATCCAAATAGGACCATTCGCCAATTTTTTGTTCTTCAAGTTTAAGTGAACTACGAGCCCCATTGTTACTCTTTTAAAGGAAATTATTTGTAAATTTCGACAAGTAGAACAATGAATGGAACAGGTAGACGGTTGAAATCAATGTATATTTTGCTTCTATATAGTCTAAGAAACATATATGCAAAGCATCTAAACAGTACCATTCGCCAATTATTTGTTCTTCAAGTTTAAGTGAACTACGAGTCCCATTGTTAATCCTTTAACGGAAATTATTTCTAACTTTCGACAAGTAGAACAATGAATGGAACAGTTAGACGGTTGAAATCTTTCTATATATTGCTTCTATATAGTCTAAGAAACATATATGCAAAGCATCCAAACAGTACAGTTCGCCAATTTATTGTTCTTCAAGTTTAAGTGAACAACGAGCCCCATTGTTAATCCTTTAAAGGAAATTATTTGTAAATTTCGACAAGTAGAACAATGATTGGAACACGTAGACGGTTGAAATCTTTGTACATATTGCTTCTATATAGTCTAAGAAACATATATGCAAAGCATCCAAATAGGACCATTCGCCAATTTTTTGTTCTTCAAGTTTAAGTGAACTACGAGCCCCATTGTTACTCCTTTAAAGGAAATTATTTGTAAATTTCGACAAGTAGAACAATGAATGGAACAGGTAGACGGTTGAAATCAATGTATATTTTGCTTCTATATAGTCTAAGAAACATATATGCAAAGCATCTAAACAGTACCATTCGCCAATTCTTTGTTCTTCAAGTTTAAGTGAACAATGAGCCCCATTGTTAATCCTTTATCGGAAATTATTTGTAACTTTCGACAAGTAGAACAATGAATGGAACTGGTAGACGGTTGAAATCTTTGTATATGTTGCTTCTATATAGTCTAGGCAACCTATATGCAAAGCATCCAAATAGGACCATTCGCCAATTTTTTGTTCTTCAAGTTTAAGTGAACTACGAGCCCCATTGTTAATCCTTTAACGGAAATTATTTCTAACTTTCGACAAGTAGAACAATGAATGGAACAGTTAGACGGTTGAAATCTTTCTATATATTGCTTCTATATAGTCTAAGAAACATATATGCAAAGCATCCAAACAGTACAATTCGCCAATTTATTGTTCTTCAAGTTTAAGTGAACAACGAGCCCCATTGTTAATCCTTTAAAGGAAATTATTTGTAAATTTCGACAAGTAGAACAATGATTGGAACACGTAGACGGTTGAAATCTTTGTATATATTGCTTCCATATGGTCTAAGAAACATGTACGCAAAGCATCCAAACAGTACCATTCGCCAATTTTTTGTTCTTCAAGTTTAAGTGAACAATGAGCCCCATTGTTAATCCTTTAAAGGAAATTATTTGTAAATTTCGACAAGTAGAACAATGATTGGAACACGCCGACGGTTGAAATCTTTGTATATATTGCTTCCATATAGTCTAAGAAACATGTACGCAAAGCATCCAAACAGTACCATTCGCCAATTTTTTGTTCTTCAAGTTTAAGTGAACTACGAGCCCCATTGTTAATCCTTTAAAGGAAATTATTTGTAAATTTCGACAAGTAGAACAATGATTGGAACACGCCGACGGTTGAAATCTTTGTATATATTGCTTCCATATAGTCTAAGAAACATGTACGCAAAGCATCCAAATATTACCATTCGCCAATTTTTTGTTCTTCAAGTTTAAGTGAACAATGAGCCCCATTGTTAATCCTTTAACGGAAATTAATTATAACTTTCTACAAGTAGAACAATGATTGGAACACGTAGACGGTTGAAATCTTTGTATATATTGCTTCTATATAGTCTAAGAAACATATATGCATAGCATCCAAACAGTACAATTCGCCAATTTATTGTTCTTCAAGTTTAAGTGAACAACGAGCCCCATTGTTAATCCTTTAAAGGAAATTATTTGTAAATTTCGACGAGTAGAACAATGATTGGCACACGTAGACGGTTGAAATATTTGTATATATTGCTTCCATATAGTCTAAGAAACATATATGCAAAGCATCCAAACAGTACCATTCGCCAATTTATTGTTCTTCAAGTTTAAGTGAACAACGAGCCCCATTGTTAATCCTTTAAAGGAAATTATTTGTAACTTTCGACAAGTAGAACAATGAATGGAACAGGTAGACGGTTGAAATCTTTGTATATATTGCTTCTATATAGTATAAGAAACATATATGCAAAGCATCCAAACAGTACAATTCGCCAATTTTTTGTTCTTCAAGTTTAAGTGAACAATGAGCCCCAATGGTTAATCCTTTAAAGGAAATTATTTGTAACTTTCGACAAGTAGAACAATGAATGGAACAGGTATACGGTTGCAATCTTTGTATATATTGCTTCTATATAGTCTAAGAAACATATATGCAAAGCATCCAAACAGTACAATTCGCCAATTTTTTGTTCTTCGAGTTTAAGTGAACAATGAGCCCCATTGTTAATCCTTTAAAGGAAATTATTTGTAACTTTCGACAAGTAGAACAATGAATGGAACAGGTAGACGGTTGAAATCTTTGTATATATTGCACCTATATAGTCTATGAAACATATATGCAAAGCATCCAAACAGTACAATTCGCCAATTTTTTGTTCTTCAAGTTTAAGTGAACAATGAGCCCCAATGGTTAATCCGTTATCGGAAATTATTTGTAACTTTCGACAAGTAGAACAATGAATGGAACAGGTAGACGGTTGAAATCTTTGTAAATATTGCTTCTATATAGTCTAAGAAACATATATGCAAAGCATCCAAATAGGACCATTCGCCAATTTTTTGTTCTTCAAGTTTAAGTGAACTACGAGCCCCATTGTTACTCCTTTAAAGGAAATTATTTGTAAATTTCGACAAGTAGAACAATGAATGGAACAGGTAGACGGTTGAAATCAATGTATATTTTGCTTCTATATAGTCTAAGAAACATATATGCAAAGCATCTAAACAGTACCATTCGCCAATTCTTTGTTCTTCAAGTTTAAGTGAACAATGAGCCCCATTGTTAATCCTTTATCGGAAATTATTTGTAACTTTCGACAAGTAGAACAATGAATGGAACTGGTAGACGGTTGAAATCTTTGTATATGTTGCTTCTATATAGTCTAAGCAACCTATATGCAAAGCATCCAAATAGGACCATTCGCCAATTTTTTGTTCTTCAAGTTTAAGTGAACTACGAGCCCCATTGTTACTCCTTTAAAGGAAATTATTTGTAAATTTCGACAAGTAGAACAATGAATGGAACAGGTAGACGGTTGAAATCAATGTATATTTTGCTTCTATATAGTCTAAGAAACATATATGCAAAGCATCTAAACAGTACCATTCGCCAATTCTTTGTTCTTCAAGTTTAAGTGAACTACGAGTCCCATTGTTAATCCTTTAACGGAAATTATTTCTAACTTTCGACAAGTAGAACAATGAATGGAACAGTTAGACGGTTGAAATCTTTCTATATATTGCTTCTATATAGTCTAAGAAACATATATGCAAAGCATCCAAACAGTACAATTCGCCAATTTATTGTTCTTCAAGTTTAAGTGAACAACGAGCCCCATTGTTAATCCTTTAAAGGAAATTATTTGTAAATTTCGACAAGTAGAACAATGATTGGAACACGCCGACGGTTGAAATCTTTGTATATATTGCTTCCATATAGTCTAAGAAACATGTACGCAAAGCATCCAAACAGTACCAATCGCCAATTTTTTGTTCTTCAAGTTTAAGTGAACAATGAGCCCCATTGTTAATCGTTTAAAGGAAATTATTTGTAAATTTCGACAAGTAGAACAATGATTGGAACACGCCGACGGTTGAAATCTTTGTATATATTGCTTCCATATAGTCTAAGAAACATATATGCAAAGCATCCAAACAGTACCATTAGCCAATTTTTTGTTCTTCAAGGTTAAGTGAACAATGAGCCCCATTGTTAATCCTTTATCGGAAATTATTAGTAACTTTCGACAATTAGAACAATGAATGGAACAGGTATACGGTTGAAATCTTTGTATATAGTGCTTCTATATAGTCTAAGAAACATGTACGCAAAGCATCCAAACAGTACAATTTGCCAATTTATTGTTCTTCAAGTTTAAGTAAACAACGAGCCCCATTGATAATCATGAAAAGGAAATTATTTGTAAATTTCGACATGTAGAACAATGAATGGAACAGGTTGACGGTTGAAATCATTATATATATTGCTTCTACATAGTCTAAGAAACATATATGCAAAGCATCCAATCAGTACCATGCGCCAATTTTTTGTTCTTCAAGTTTATGTGAACTACGAGCCCCATTGTTAATACTTTAACGGAAATTAATTGTAATTTTCTACAAGTAGAACAATGAATGGAACAGGTAGACGGAGGAAATCCTTCTATATATTGCTTCTATATAGTCTTAGAAACATATCTGCATATCATCCAAACAGTACAATTCGCCAATTATTTGATCTTCAAGTTTAAGTGAACTACGAGCCCCATTGTTAATCCTTTAACGGAAATTAATTGTAACTTTCTACAAGTAGAACAATGATTGGAACACGTATACGGTTGAAATCTTTGTATATATTGCTTCCATATAGTCTAAGAAACATGTACGCAAAGCATCCAAACAGTACCATTCGCCAATTTTTTGTTCTTCAAGTTTAAGTGAACAATGAGCCCCATTGTTAATCCTTTAAAGGAAATTATTTGTAAATTTCGACGAGTAGAACAATGATTGGCACACGTAGACGGTTGAAATATTTGTATATATTGCTTCCATATAGTCTAAGAAACATATATGCAAAGCATCCAAACAGTACCATTCGCCAATTTTTTGTTCTTCAAGGTTAAGTGAACAATGAGCCCCATTGTTAATCCTTTATCGGAAATTATTTGTAATTTTCGACAAGTAGAACAATGAATGGAACAGGTAGACGGTTGAAATCTTTGTATATATAGCTTCTATATAGTCTAAGAAACATATATGCAAAGCATCCAAACAGTACCAGTCGCCAATTCATTGTTCTTCAAGTTTAAGTGAACAACGAGCCCCATTGTTAATCCTTTAAAGGAAATTATTTGTAACTTTCGACAAGTAGAACAAGGAATGGAACAGGTAGACGGTTGAAATCATTATATATATTGCTTCTATATAGTCTAAGAAACATATCTGCATATCATCCAAACAGTACAATTCGCCAATTATTTGATCTTCAAGTTTAAGTGAACTACGAGCCCCATTGTTAATACTTTAACGGAAATTATTTGTAACTTGCGACAAGTAGAACAATGAATGGAACAGGTAGACGGTTGAAATCATTGTATATATTGCTTCCATATAGTCTAAGAAACATGTACGCAAAGCATCCAAACAGTACCATTCGCCAATTTTTTGTTCTTCAAGTTTAAGTGAACAATGAGCCCCATTGTTAATCCTTTAACGGAAATTAATTGTAACTTTCTACAAGTAGAACAATGATTGGAACACGTAGACGGTTGAAATCTTTGTATATATTGCTTCTATATAGTCTAAGAAACATATATGCAAAGCATCCAAACAGTACAATTCGCCAATTTTTTGTTCTTCAAGTTTAAGTGAACAATGAGCCCCATTGTTAATCCTTTAAAGGAAATTATTTGTAAATTTCGACGAGTAGAACAATGATTGGCACACGTAGACGGTTGAAATATTTGTATATATTGCTTCCATATAGTCTGAGAAACATATATGCAAAGCATCCAAACAGTACCATTCGCCAATTCATTGTTCTTCAAGTTTAAGTGAACAACGAGCCCCATTGTTAATCCTTTAAAGGAAATAATTTGTAACTTTCGACAAGTAGAACAAGGAATGGAACAGGTAGACGGTTGAAATCATTATATATATTGCTTCTATATAGTCTAAGAAACATATCTGCATATCATCCAAACAGTACAATTCGTCAATTATTTGATCTTCAAGTTTAAGTGAACTACGAGCCCCATTGTTAATACTTTAACGGAAATTATTTGTAACTTGCGACAAGTAGAACAATGAATGGAACAGGTAGACGGTTGAAATCATTGTATATATTGCTTCCATATAGTCTAAGAAACATGTACGCAAAGCATCCAAACAGTACCATTCGCCAATTTTTTGTTCTTCAAGTTTAAGTGAACAATGAGCCCCATTGTTAATCCTTTAACGGAAATTAATTGTAACTTTCTACAAGTAGAACAATGATTGGAACACGTAGACGGTTGAAATCTTTGTATATATTGCTTCTATATAGTCTAAGAAACATATATGCAAAGCATCCAAACAGTACAATTCGCCAATTTTTTGTTCTTCAAGTTTAAGTGAACTACGAGCCCCATTGTTAATCCTTTAAAGGAAATTATTTGTAACTTGCGACAAGTAGAACAATGAATGGAACAGGTAGACGGTTGAAATCAATGTATATATTGCTTCTATATAGTCTAAGAAACATATATGCAAAGCATCTAAACAGTACCATTCGCCAATTCTTTGTTCTTCAAGTTTAAGTGAACAATGAGCCCCATTGTTAATCCTTTATCGGAAATTATTTGTAACTTTCGACAAGTAGAACAATGAATGGAACTGTAAGACGGTTGAAATAATTGTATATATTGCTTCTATATAGTCTACGAAACATATATGCAAAGCATCCAAACAGTACAATTCGCCAATTTTTTGTCCTTCAAGTTTAAGTGAACTACGATCCCCATTGTTAATCCTTTAAAGGAAATTATTTATAAATTTCGGCAAGTAGAATAATGAATGGAATAGGTAGACGGTTGAAATCATTGTATATAATGCTTCAGTATAGCCTAAGAAACATATATGCAAAGCATCCAAACAGTACAAGTCGCCAATTCATTGTTCTTCAAGTTTAAGTGAACAACGAGCCCCATTGTTAATTCTTTAAAGGAAATTATTTGTAACTTTCGACAAGTAGAACAAGGAATGGAACAGGTAGACGGTTGAAATCATTGCATATATTGCTTCTATATAGTCTAAGTAACATATGTGCAAAGCATCCAAACAGTACAAGTCGCCAATTCATTGTTCTTCAAGTTTAAGTGAACAAAGAACCCCATTGTTAATCCTTTAAAGGAAATTATTTGTATATTTCGACAAGTAGAACAGTGACTGGAACAGGTAGACGGTTGAAATCATTGTATATATTGCTTCTGTATAGTCTAAGAAACATATATGCAAAGCATCCAAACAGTACCATTCGCCAATTTTTTGTTCTTCAAGTTTAAGTGAACAACGAGCCCCATTGTTAATCCTTTAAAGGAAATTATTTGTAAATTTCGGCAAGTAGAATAATGAATGGAATAGGTAGACGGTTGAAATCATTGTATATATTGCTTCAGTATAGCCTAAGAAACATATATGCAAAGCATCCAAACAGTACAAGTCGCCAATTCATTGTTCTTCAAGTTTAAGTGAACAACGAGCCCCATTGTTAATCCTTTAAAGGAAATTATTTGTAACTTTCGACAAGTAGAACAAGGAATGGAACTGGTAGACGGTTGAAATCATTGTATATATTGCTTCTATATAGTCTAAGAAACATATGTGCAAAGCATCCAAACAGTACAATTCGCCAATTCATTGTTCTTCAAGTTTAAGTGAACAAAGAACCCCATTGTTAATCCTTTAAAGGAAATTATTTCTAAATTTCGACAAGTAGAACAATGAATGGATCATGTAGACGGTTGAAATCATTGTATATATTGCTTCTATATAGTCTAAGAAACATATGTGCAAAGCATCCAACCAGTACAATTCGCCAATTTATTGTTCTTCAAGTTTAAGTAAACAACGAGCCCCATTGATAATCATGAAAAGGAAATTATTTGTAAATTTCGACATGTAGAACAATGAATGGAACAGGTTGACGGTTGAAATCATTATATATATTGCTTCTACATAGTCTAAGAAACATATATGCAAAGCATCCAATCAGTACCATGCGCCAATTTTTTGTTCTTCAAGTTTATGTGAACTACGAGCCCCATTGTTAATACTTTAACGGAAATTAATTGTAATTTTCTACAAGTAGAACAATGAATGGAACAGGTAGACGGAGGAAATCCTTCTATATATTGCTTCTATATAGTCTAAGAAACATATCTGCATATCATCCAAACAGTACAATTCGCCAATTATTTGATCTTCAAGTTTAAGTGAACTACGAGCCCCATTGTTAATCCTTTAACGGAAATTAATTGTAACTTTCTACAAGTAGAACAATGATTGGAACACGTATACGGTTGAAATCTTTGTATATATTGCTTCCATATAGTCTAAGAAACATGTACGCAAAGCATCCAAACAGTACCATTCGCCAATTTTTTGTTCTTCAAGTTTAAGTGAACAATGAGCCCCATTGTTAATCCTTTAAAGGAAATTATTTGTAAATTTCGACGAGTAGAACAATGATTGGCACACGTAGACGGTTGAAATATTTGTATATATTGCTTCCATATAGTCTAAGAAACATATATGCAAAGCATCCAAACAGTACCATTCGCCAATTTTTTGTTCTTCAAGGTTAAGTGAACAATGAGCCCCATTGTTAATCCTTTATCGGAAATTATTTGTAATTTTCGGCAAGTAGAATAATGAATGGAATAGGTAGACGGTTGAAATCATTGTATATATTGCTTCAGTATAGCCTAAGAAACATATATGCAAAGCATCCAAACAGTACAAGTCGCCAATTCATTGTTCTTCAAGTTTAAGTGAACAACGAGCCCCATTGTTAATCCTTTAAAGGAAATTATTTGTAACTTTCGACAAGTAGAACAAGGAATGGAACTGGTAGACGGTTGAAATCATTGTATATATTGCTTCTATATAGTCTAAGAAACATATGTGCAAAGCATCCAAACAGTACAATTCGCCAATTCATTGTTCTTCAAGTTTAAGTGAACAAAGAACCCCATTGTTAATCCTTTAAAGGAAATTATTTCTAAATTTCGACAAGTAGAACAATGAATGGATCATGTAGACGGTTGAAATCATTGTATATATTGCTTCTATATAGTCTAAGAAACATATGTGCAAAGCATCCAAACAGTACAATTCGCCAATTTATTGTTCTTCAAGTTTCAGTGAACTACGATCCCCATTGTTATTTCTTTAACGGTAATTATTTCTAACTTTCGACAAGTAGAACAAGGAATGGAACAGGTAGACGGTTGAAATCATTATATATATTGCTTCTATATAGTCTAAGAAACATATCTGCATATCATCCAAACAGTACAATTCGTCAATTATTTGATCTTCAAGTTTAAGTGAACTACGAGCCCCATTGTTAATACTTTAACGGAAATTATTTGTAACTTGCGACAAGTAGAACAATGAATGGAACAGGTAGACGGTTGAAATCATTGTATATATTGCTTCCATATAGTCTAAGAAACATGTACGCAAAGCATCCAAACAGTACCATTCGCCAATTTTTTGTTCTTCAAGTTTAAGTGAACAATGAGCCCCATTGTTAATCCTTTAACGGAAATTAATTGTAACTTTCTACAAGTAGAACAATGATTGGAACACGTAGACGGTTGAAATCTTTGTATATATTGCTTCTATGTAGTCTAAGAAACATATATGCAAAGCATCCAAACAGTACAATTCGCCAATTTTTTGTTCTTCAAGTTTAAGTGAACTACGAGCCCCATTGTTAATCCTTTAAAGGAAATTATTTGTAACTTGCGACAAGTAGAACAATGAATGGAACAGGTAGACGGTTGAAATCAATGTATATATTGCTTCTATATAGTCTAAGAAACATATATGCAAAGCATCTAAACAGTACCATTCGCCAATTCTTTGTTCTTCAAGTTTAAGTGAACAATGAGCCCCATTGTTAATCCTTTATCGGAAATTATTTGTAACTTTCGACAAGTAGAACAATGAATGGAACTGTAAGACGGTTGAAATCATTGTATATATTGCTTCTATATAGTCTACGAAACATATATGCAAAGCATCCAAACAGTACAATTCGCCAATTTTTTGTCCTTCAAGTTTAAGTGAACTACGATCCCCATTGTTAATCCTTTAAAGGAAATTATTTGTAAATTTCGGCAAGTAGAATAATGAATGTAATAGGTAGACGGTTGAAATCATTGTATATAATGCTTCAGTATAGCCTAAGAAACATATATGCAAAGCATCCAAACAGTACAAGTCGCCAATTCATTGTTCTTCAAGTTTAAGTGAACAACGAGCCCCATTGTTAATTCTTTAAAGGAAATTATTTGTAACTTTCGACAACTAGAACAAGGAATGGAACAGGCAGACGGTTGAAATCATTGTATATATTGCTTCTATATAGTCTAAGAAACATATGTGCAAAGCATCCAAACAGTACAAGTCGCCAATTCATTGTTCTTCAAGTTTAAGTGAACAAAGAACCCCATTGCTAATCCTTTAAAGGAAATTATTTGTATATTTCGACAAGTAGAACAGTGACTGGAACAGGTAGACGGTTGAAATCATTGTATATATTGCTTCCATATAGTCTAAGAAACATGTACGCAAAGCATCCAAACAGAACCATTCGCCAATTTTTTGTTCTTCAAGTTTAAGTGAACAATGAGCCCCATTGTTAATCCTTTAAAGGAAATTATTTGTAAATTTCGGCAAGTAGAATAATGAATGGAATAGGTAGACGGTTGAAATCATTGTATATATTGCTTCAGTATAGCCTAAGAAACATATATGCAAAGCATCCAAACAGTACAAGTCGCCAATTCATTGTTCTTCAAGTTTAAGTGAACAACGAGCCCCATTGTTAATCCTTTAAAGGAAATTATTTGTAATTTTCGACAAGTAGAACAATGAATGGAACAGGTAGACGGTTGAAATCTTTGTATATATTGCTTCTATATAGTCGAAGAAACATATATGCAAAGCATCCAAACAGTACCATTCGCCAATTTTTTGTTCTTCAAGATTAAGTGAACAACGAGCCCCATTGTTAATCCTTTAATGGAAATTATTTGTAAATTTCGAAAAGTAGAACAATGATTGGAACAGGTAGACGGTTTAAATCTTTGTATATGTTGCTTCTATATAGTCTAAGAAACCGATATGCAAAGCATCTAAACAGTAACAATCGCCAATTTTTTGATCTTCAAGTTTAAGTGAACTACGAGCCCCATTGTTAATCCTTTAACGGAAATTAATTGTAGCTTTCTACAAGTAGAACAATGATTGGAACACGTAGACGGTTGAAATCTTTGTATATATTGCTTCCATATAGTCTAAGAAACATGTACGCAAAGCATCCAAACAGTACCATTCGCCAATTTTTTGTTCTTCAAGTTTAAGTGAACAATGAGCTTCAATGATTAATCCTTTATCGGAAATTATTTGTAATTTTCGACAAGTAGAACAATGAATAGAACAGGTAGACGGTTGAAATCATTGTATATATTGCTTCTATATAGTCTAAGAAACATATGTGCAAAGCATCCAAACAGTACAATTCGCCAATTCATTGTTCTTCAAGTTTAAGTGAACAACGAACCCCATTGTTAATCCTTTAAAGGAAATTATTTGTAAATTTCGACAAGTAGAACAATGAATGGATCATGTAGACGGTTGAAATCATTGTATATATTGCTTCCATATAGTCTAAGAAACATGTACGCAAAGCATCCAAACAGAACCATTCGCCAATTTTTTGTTCTTCAAGTTTAAGTGAACAATGAGCCCCATTGTTAATCCTTTAAAGGAAATTATTTGTAAATTTCGACGAGTAGAACAATGATTGGCACACGTAGACGGTTGAAATATTTGTATATATTGCTTCCATATAGTCTAAGAAACATATATGCAAAGCATCCAAAGAGTACCATTCGCCAATTTTTTGTTCTTCAAGGTTAAGTGAACAATGAGCCCCATTGTTAATCCTTTATCGGAAATTATTTGTAATTTTCGACAAGTAGAACAATGAATGGAACAGGTAGACGGTTGAAATCTTTGTATATATTGCTTCTATATAGTCGAAGAAACATATATGCAAAGCATCCAAACAGTACCATTCGCCAATTTTTTGTTCTTCAAGATTAAGTGAACAACGAGCCCCATTGTTAATCCTTTAATGGAAATTATTTGTAAATTTCGAAAAGTAGAACAATGATTGGAACAGGTAGACGGTTTAAATCTTTGTATATGTTGCTTCTATATAGTCTAAGAAACCGATATGCAAAGCATCTAAACAGTAACAATCGCCAATTTTTTGATCTTCAAGTTTAAGTGAACTACGAGCCCCATTGTTAATCCTTTAACGGAAATTAATTGTAACTTTCGACAAGTAGAACAAGGAATGGAACTGGTAGACGGTTGAAATCATTGTATACATTGCTTCTATATAGTCTAAGAAACATATGTGCAAAGCATCCAAACAGTACAATTCGCCAATTCATTGTTCTTCAAGTATAAGTGAACAACGAACCCCATTGTTAATCCTTTAAAGGAAATTATTTGTAAATTTCGACAAGTAGAACAATGAATGGATCATGTAGACGGTTGAAATCATTGTATATATTGCTTCTATATAGTCTACGAAACATATATGCAAAGCATCCAAACAGTACAATTCGCCAATTTCTTGTCCTTCAAGTTTAAGTGAACTACGATCCCCATTGTTAATCCTTTAAAGGAAATTATTTGTAAATTTCGGCAAGTAGAATAATGAATGGAATAAGTAGACGGTTGAAATCATTGTATATATTGCTTCAGTATAGCCTAAGAAACATATATGCAAAGCATCCAAACAGTACAATTCGCCAATTCATTGTTCTTCAAGTTTAAGTGAACAACGAGCCCCATTGTTAATCCTTTAAAGGAAATTATTTGTAACTTTCGACAAGTAGAACAAGGAATGGAACAGGTAGACGGTTGAAATCATTGTATATATTGCTTCTATATAGTCTAAGAAACATATGTGCAAAGCATCCAAACAGTACAAGTCGCCAATTCATTGTTCTTCAAGTTTAAGTGAACAACGAACCCCATTGTTAATCCTTTAAAGGAAATTATTTGTAAATTTCGGCAAGTAGAATAATGAATGGAATAAGTAGACGGTTGAAATCATTGTATATATTGCTTCAGTATAGCCTAAGAAACATATATGCAAAGCATCCAAACAGTACAAGTCGCCAATTCATTGTTCTTCAAGTTTAAGTGAACAACGAGCCCCATTGTTAATCCTTTAAAGGAAATTATTTGTAACTTTCGACAAGTAGAACAAGGAATGGAACAGGTAGACGGTTGAAATCATTGTATATATTGCTTCTATATAGTCTAAGAAACATATGTGCAAAGCATCCAAACAGTACAAGTCGCCAATTCATTGTTCTTCAAGTTTAAGTGAACAACGAACCCCATTGTTAATCCTTTAAAGGAAATTATTTGTATATTTCGACAAGTAGAACAGTGACTGGAACAGGTAGACGGTTGAAATCATTGTATATATTGCTTCTGTATAGTCTAAGAAACATATATGCAAAGCATCCAAACAGTACCATTCGCCAATTTTTTGTTCTTCAAGTTTAAGTGAACAACGAGCCCCATTGTTAATCCTTTAAAGGAAATTATTTGTAAATTTCGGCAAGTAGAATAATGAATGGAATAGGTAGACGGTTGAAATCATTGTATATATTGCTTCAGTATAGCCTAAGAAACATATATGCAAAGCATCCAAACAGTACAAGTCGCCAATTCATTGTTCTTCAAGTTTAAGTGAACAACGAGCCCCATTGTTAATCCTTTAAAGGAAATTATTTGTAACTTTCGACAAGTAGAACAAGGAATGGAACTGGTAGACGGTTGAAATCATTGTATATATTGCTTCTATATAGTCTAAGAAACATATGTGCAAAGCATCCAAACAGTACAATTGGCAAATTCATTGTTCTTCAAGTTTAAGTGAACAAAGAACCCCATTGTTAATCCTTTAAAGGAAATTATTTCTAAATTTCGACAAGTAGAACAATGAATGGATCATGTAGACGGTTGAAATCATTGTATATATTGCTTCTATATAGTCTAAGAAACATATGTGCAAAGCATCCAAACAGTACAATTCGCCAATTTATTGTTCTTCAAGTTTCAGTGAACTACGATCCCCATTGTTATTTCTTTAACGGTAATTATTTCTAACTTTCGACAAGTAAAACAATGAATGGAACAGGTAGACGGTTGAAATCTTTGTATATATTGCTTCTATATAGTCTAAGAAACATATATGCAAAGCATCCAAACAGTACAATTCGCCAATTTTTTGTTCTTCAAGTTTAAGTGAACAATGAGCTTCAATGATTAATCCTTTATCGGAAATTATTTGTAATTTTCGACAAGTAGAACAATGAATAGAACAGGTAGACGGTTGAAATCATTGTATATATTGCTTCTATATAGTCTAAGAAACATATGTGCAAAGCATCCAAACAGTACAATTCGCCAATTCATTGTTCTTCAAGTTTAAGTGAACAACGAACCCCATTGTTAATCCTTTAAAGGAAATTATTTGTAAATTTCGACAAGTAGAACAATGAATGGAACAGGTAGACGGTTGAAATCATTGTATATAATGCTTCAGTATAGCCTAAGAAACATATATGCAAAGCATCCAAACAGTACAAGTCGCCAATTCATTGTTCTTCAAGTTTAAGTGAACAACGAGCCCCATTGTTAATCCTTTAAAGGAAATTATTTGTAACTTTCGACAAGTAGAACAATGAATGGAACAGGTAGACGATTGAAATCATTGTATATATTGCTTCTATATAGTCCAAGAAACATATATGCAAAGCATCCAAACAGTACAATTCGCCAATTTTTTGCTCTTCAAGTTTAAGTGAACCACGAGCCCCATTGTTAATACTTTAACGGAAATTAATTGTAACTTTCGACAAGTAGAACAATGAATGGAACACGTAGACGGTTGAAATCTTTGTATATATTGCTTCTATATAGTATAAGAAACATATATGCAAAGCATCCAAACAGTACATTTCGCCAATTTTTTGTTCTTCAAGTTTAAGTGAACAATGAGCCCCAATGGTTAATCCTTTAAAGGAAATTATTTGTAACTTTCGACAAGTAGAACAATGAATGGAACAGGTATACGGTTGAAATCTTTGTATATATTGCTTCTATATAGTCTAAGAAACATATATGCAAAGCATCCAAACAGTACAATTCGCCAATTTTTTGTTCTTCAAGTTTAAGTGAACAATGAGCCCCAATGGTTAATCCGTTATCGGAAATTATTTGTAACTTTCGACAAGTAGAACAATGAATGGAACAGGTAGACGGTTGAAATCTTTGTACATATTGCTTCTATATAGTCTAAGAAACATATATGCAAAGCATCCAAATAGGACCATTCGCCAATTTTTTGTTCTTCAAGTTTAAGTGAACTACGAGCCCCATTGTTACTCCTTTAAAGGAAATTATTTGTAAATTTCGACAAGTAGAACAATGAATGGAACAGGTAGACGGTTGAAATCAATGTATATTTTGCTTCTATATAGTCTAAGAAACATATATGCAAAGCATCTAAACAGTACCATTCGCCAATTCTTTGTTCTTCAAGTTTAAGTGAACAATGAGCCCCATTGTTAATCCTTTATCGGAAATTATTTGTAACTTTCGACAAGTAGAACAATGAATGGAACTGGTAGACGGTTGAAATCTTTGTATATGTTGCTTCTATATAGTCTAAGCAACCTATATGCAAAGCATCCAAACAGTACAATTCGCCAATTTTTTGTTCTTCAAGTTTAAGTGAACTACGAGTCCCATTGTTAATCCGTTATCGGAAATTATTTGTATCTTTCGACAAGTAGAACAATGAATGGAACAGGTAGACGGTTGAAATCTTTGTACATATTGCTTCTATATAGTCTAAGAAACATATATGCAAAGCATCCAAACAGTACAATTCGCCAATTTTTTGTTCTTCAAGTTTAAGTGAACAATGAGCCCCAATGGTTAATCCGTTATCGGAAATTATTTGTATCTTTCGACAAGTAGAACAATGAATGGAACAGGTAGACGGTTGAAATCTTTGTACATATTGCTTCTATATAGTCTAAGAAACATATATGCAAAGCATCCAAATAGGACCATTCGCCAATTTTTTGTTCTTCAAGTTTAAGTGAACTACGAGCCCCATTGTTACTCCTTTAAAGGAAATTATTTGTAAATTTCGACAAGTAGAACAATGAATGGAACAGGTAGACGGTTGAAATCAATGTATATTTTGCTTCTATATAGTCTAAGAAACATATATGCAAAGCATCTAAACAGTACCATTCGCCAATTCTTTGTTCTTCAAGTTTAAGTGAACAATGAGCCCCATTGTTAATCCTTTATCGGAAATTATTTGTAACTTTCGACAAGTAGAACAATGAATGGAACTGGTAGACGGTTGAAATCTTTGTATATGTTGCTTCTATATAGTCTAAGCAACCTATATGCAAAGCATCCAAATAGGACCATTCGCCAATTTTTTGTTCTTCAAGTTTAAGTGAACTACGAGCCCCATTGTTACTCTTTTAAAGGAAATTATTTGTAAATTTCGACAAGTAGAACAATGAATGGAACAGGTAGACGGTTGAAATCAATGTATATTTTGCTTCTATATAGTCTAAGAAACATATATGCAAAGCATCTAAACAGTACCATTCGCCAATTCTTTGTTCTTCAAGTTTAAGTGAACTACGAGTCCCATTGTTAATCCATTAACGGAAATTATTTCTAACTTTCGACAAGTAGAACAATGAATGGAACAGTTAGACGGTTGAAATCTTTCTATATATTGCTTCTATATAGTCTAAGAAACATATATGCAAAGCATCCAAACAGTACAATTCGCCAATTTATTGTTCTTCAAGTTTAAGTGAACAACGAGCCCCATTGTTAATCCTTTAAAGGAAATTATTTGTAAATTTCGACAAGTAGAACAATGATTGGAACACGTAGACGGTTGAAATCTTTGTATATATTGCTTCCATATGGTCTAAGAAACATGTACGCAAAGCATCCAAACAGTACCATTCGCCAATTTTTTGTTCTTCAAGTTTAAGTGAACAATGAGCCCCAATGTTTAATCCGTTATCGAAAATTATTTGTAACTTTCGACAAGTAGAACAATGAATGGAAAAGGTAGACGGTTGAAATCTTTGTATATATTGCTTCTATATAGTCTAAGAAACATATATGCAAAGCATCCAAACAGTACAATTCGCCAATTTTTTGTTCTTCAAGTTTAAGTGAACAATGAGCCCCAATGGTTAATCCTTTATCGGAAATTATTTGTAAATTTCGACAAGTAGAACAATGAATGGAACAGGTAGCCGGTTGAAATCAATGTATATATTGCTTCTATATAGGCTAAGAAACATATATGCAAAGCATCCAAACAGTACCATTATCCAATTTTTTGTTCTTCAAGTTTAAGTGAACTACGAGCCCCATTGTTAATCCCTTAACGGAAATTAATTGTAACTTTCTACAATTAGAACAATGATTGGAACACGTAGATGGTTGAAATCTTTGTATATATTGCTTCCATATAGTCTAAGAAACATGTACGCAAAGCATCCAAACAGTACAATTCGCCAATTTTTTGTTCTTCAAGTTTAAGTGAACTACGAGCCCCATTGTTAATCCTTTAACGGAAATTAATTGTAACTTTCGACAAGTAGAACAAGGAATGGAACTGGTAGACGGTTGAAATCATTGTATATATTGCTTCTATATAGTCTAAGAAACATATGTGCAAAGCATCCAAACAGTACAATTCGCCAATTCATTGTTCTTCAAGTTTAAGTGAACAACGAACCCCATTGTTAATCCTTTAAAGGAAATTATTTGTAAATTTCGACAAGTAGAACAATGAATGGATCATGTAGACGGTTGAAATCATTGTATATATTGCTTCTATATAGTCTAAGAAACATATGTGCAAAGCATCCAAACAGTACAAGTCGCCAATTCATTGTTCTTCAAGTTTAAGTGAACAACGAACCCCATTGTTAATCCTTTAAAGGAAATTATTTGTATATTTCGACAAGTAGAACAGTGACTGGAACAGGTAGACGGTTGAAATCATTGTATATATTGCTTCTGTATAGTCTAAGAAACATATATGCAAAGCATCCAAACAGTACAATTCGCCAATTCATTGTTCTTCAAGTTTAAGTGAACAAAGAACCCCATTGTTAATCCTTTAAAGGAAATTATTTCTAAATTTCGACAAGTAGAACAATGAATGGAACTGTAAGACGGTTGAAATCTTTGTATATGTTGCTTCTATATAGTCTAAGAAACCTATATGCAAAGCATCCAAACAGTACAATTCGCCAATTTTTTGTTCTTCAAGTTTAAGTGAACTACGAGTCCCATTGTTAATCCCTTAACGGAAATTATTTCTAACTTTCGACAAGTAGAACAATGAATGGAACAGTTAGACGGTTGAAATCTTTCTATATATTGCTTCTATATAGTCTAAGAAACATATATGCAAAGCATCCAAACAGTACAATTCGCCAATTTATTGTTCTTCAAGTTTAAGTGAACAACGAGCCCCATTGTTAATCCTTTAAAGGAAATTATTTGTAAATTTCGGCAAGTAGAATAATGAATGGAATAGGTAGACGGTTGAAATCATTGTATATAATGCTTCAGTATAGCCTAAGAAACATATATGCAAAGCATCCAAACAGTACAAGTCGCCAATTCATTGTTCTTCAAGTTTAAGTGAACAACGAGCCCCATTGTTAATCCTTTAAAGGAAATTATTTGTAACTTTCGACAAGTAGAACAAGGAATGGAACAGGTAGACGGTTGAAATCATTGTATATATTGCTTCTATACAGTCTAAGAAACATATGTGCAAAGCATCCAAACAGTACAAGTCGCCAATTCATTGTTCTTCAAGTTTAAGTGAACAACGAACCCCATTGTTAATCCTTTAAAGGAAATTATTTGTATATTTCGACAAGTAGAACAGTGACTGGAACAGGTAGACGGTTGAAATCATTGTATATATTGCTTCTGTATAGTCTAAGAAACATATATGCAAAGCATCCAAACAGTACCATTCGCTATTTTTTTGTTCTTCAAGTTTAAGTGAACAACGAGCCCCATTGTTAATCCTTTAAAGGAAATTATTTGTAAATTTCGGCAAGTAGAATGATGAATGGAATAGGTAGACGGTTGAAATCATTGTATATATTGCTTCAGTATAGCCTAAGAAACATATATGCAAAGCATCCAAACAGTACAAGTCGCCAATTCATTGTTCTTCAAGTTTAAGTGAACAACGAGCCCCATTGTTAATCCTTTAAAGGAAATTATTTGTAACTTTCGACAAGTAGAACAAGGAATGGAACTGGTAGACGGTTGAAATCATTGTATATATTGCTTCTATATAGTCTAAGAAACATATGTGCAAAGCATCCAAACAGTACAATTCGCCAATTCATTGTTCTTCAAGTTTAAGTGAACAAAGAACCCCATTGTTAATCCTTTAAAGGAAATTATTTGTAAATTTCGACAAGTAGAACAATGAATGGATCATGTAGACGGTTGAAATCATTGTATATATTGCTTCTATATAGTCTAAGAAACATATGTGCAAAGCATCCAAACAGTACAAGTCGCCAATTCATTGTTCTTCAAGTTTAAGTGAACAACGAACCCCATTGTTAATCCTTTAAAGGAAATTATTTGTATATTTCGACAAGTAGAACAGTGACTGGAACAGGTAGACGGTTGAAATCATTGTATATATTGCTTCTGTATAGTCTAAGAAACATATATGCAAAGCATCCAAACAGTACAATTCGCCAATTCATTGTTCTTCAAGTTTAAGTGAACAAAGAACCCCATTGTTAATCCTTTAAAGGAAATTATTTCTAAATTTCGACAAGTAGAACAATGAATGGAACTGTAAGACGGTTGAAATCTTTGTATATGTTGCTTCTATATAGTCTAAGAAACCTATATGCAAAGCATCCAAACAGTACAATTCGCCAATTTTTTGTTCTTCAAGTTTAAGTGAACTACGAGTCCCATTGTTAATCCCTTAACGGAAATTATTTCTAACTTTCGACAAGTAGAACAATGAATGGAACAGTTAGACGGTTGAAATCTTTCTATATATTGCTTCTATATAGTCTAAGAAACATATATGCAAAGCATCCAAACAGTACAATTCGCCAATTTATTGTTCTTCAAGTTTAAGTGAACAATGAGCCCCATTGTTAATCCTTTAAAGGAAATTATTTGTAAATTTCGGCAAGTAGAATAATGAATGGAATAGGTAGACGGTTGAAATCATTGTATATAATGCTTCAGTATAGCCTAAGAAACATATATGCAAAGCATCCAAACAGTACAAGTCGCCAATTCATTGTTCTTCAAGTTTAAGTGAACAACGAGCCCCATTGTTAATCCTTTAAAGGAAATTATTTGTAACTTTCGACAAGTAGAACAAGGAATGGAACAGGTAGACGGTTGAAATCATTGTATATATTGCTTCTATACAGTCTAAGAAACATATGTGCAAAGCATCCAAACAGTACAAGTCGCCAATTCATTGTTCTTCAAGTTTAAGTGAACAACGAACCCCATTGTTAATCCTTTAAAGGAAATTATTTGTATATTTCGACAAGTAGAACAGTGACTGGAACAGGTAGACGGTTGAAATCATTGTATATATTGCTTCTGTATAGTCTAAGAAACATATATGCAAAGCATCCAAACAGTACCATTCGCTATTTTTTTGTTCTTCAAGTTTAAGTGAACAACGAGCCCCATTGTTAATCCTTTAAAGGAAATTATTTGTAAATTTCGGCAAGTAGAATAATGAATGGAATAGGTAGACGGTTGAAATCATTGTATATATTGCTTCAGTATAGCCTAAGAAACATATATGCAAAGCATCCAAACAGTACAAGTCGCCAATTCATTGTTCTTCAAGTTTAAGTGAACAACGAGCCCCATTGTTAATCCTTTAAAGGAAATTATTTGTAACTTTCGACAAGTAGAACAAGGAATGGAACTGGTAGACGGTTGAAATCATTGTATATATTGCTTCTATATAGTCTAAGAAACATATGTGCAAAGCATCCAAACAGTACAATTCGCCAATTCATTGTTCTTCAAGTTTAAGTGAACAAAGAACCCCATTGTTAATCCTTTAAAGGAAATTATTTCTAAATTTCGACAAGTAGAACAATGAATGGATCATGTAGACGGTTGAAATCATTGTATATATTGCTTCTATATAGTCTAAGAAACATATGTGCAAAGCATCCAAACAGTACAATTCGCCAATTTATTGTTCTTCAAGTTTCAGTGAACTACGATCCCCATTGTTATTTCTTTAACGGTAATTATTTCTAACTTTCGACAAGTAAAACAATGAATGGAACAGGTAGACGGTTGAAATCTTTGTATATATTGCTTCTATATAGTCTAAGAAACATATATGCAAAGCATCCAAACAGTACAATTCGCCAATTTTTTGTTCTTCAAGTTTAAGTGAACTACGAGCCCCATTGTGAATCCTTTAAAGGAAATTATTTGTAAATTTCGACAAGTAAATCAATCTAATGGATCAGGTAGACGGTTGAAATCATTGTATATATTGCTTCTATATAATCTACGAAACATATATGCAAAGCATCCAAACTGTACAATTCACGAATTTTTTGTTCTTCAAGTTTAAGTGAACTACGAGCCCATTGTTAATCCTTTAACGGAAATTAATTGTAACTTTCTACAAGTAGAACAATGATTGGAACATGTAGACGGTTGAAATCTTTGTATATATTGCTTCCATATAGTCTAAGAAACATGTACGCAAAGCATCCAAACAGTACCATTCGCCAATTTTTTGTTCTTCAAGTTTAAGTGAACAATGAGCTTCAATGATTAATCCTTTATCGGAAATTATTTGTAATTTTCGACAAGTAGAACAATGAATAGAACAGGTAGACGGTTGAAATCATTGTTTATATTGCTTCTATATAGTCTAAGAAACATATCTGCATATCATCCAAACAGTACAATTCGCCAATTATTTGATCTTCAAGTTTAAGTGAACTACGAGCCCCATTGTTAATCATGAAACGGAAATTATTTATAACATTCGACAAGTAGAACAATGAATGGAACAGGTAGACGGTTGAAATCAATGTATATATTGCTTCTATATAGTCGAAGAAACATATATGCAAAGCATCCAAACAGTACCATTCGCCAATTTTTTGTTCTTCAAGTTTAAGTGAACTACGAGTCCCATTGTTAATCCCTTAACGGAAATTATTTCTAACTTTCGACAAGTAGAACAATGAATGGAACAGTTAGACGGTTGAAATCTTTCTATATATTGCTTCTATATAGTCTAAGAAACATATATGCAAAGCATCCAAACAGTACAATTCGCCAATTTATTGTTCTTCAAGTTTAAGTGAACAACGAGCCCCATTGTTAATCCTTTAAAGGAAATTATTTGTAAATTTCGGCAAGTAGAATAATGAATGGAATAGGTAGACGGTTGAAATCATTGTATATAATGCTTCAGTATAGCCTAAGAAACATATATGCAAAGCATCCAAACAGTACCATTCGCCAATTTTTTGTTCTTCAAGATTAAGTGAACAACGAGCCCCATTGTTAATCCTTTAATGGAAATTATTTGTAAATTTCGAAAAGTAGAACAATGATTGGAACAGGTAGACGGTTTAAATCTTTGTATATGTTGCTTCTATATAGTCTAAGAAACCGATATGCAAAGCATCTAAACAGTAACAATCGCCAATTTTTTGATCTTCAAGTTTAAGTGAACTACGAGCCCCATTGTTAATCCTTTAACGGAAATTAATTGTAACTTTCGACAAGTAGAACAAGGAATGGAACTGGTAGACGGTTGAAATCATTGTATATATTGCTTCTATATAGTCTAAGAAACATATGTGCAAAGCATCCAAACAGTACAATTCGCCAATTCATTGTTCTTCAAGTTTAAGTGAACAACGAACCCCATTGTTAATCCTTTAAAGGAAATTGTTTGTAAATTTCGACAAGTAGAACAATGAATGGATCATGTAGACGGTTGAAATCATTGTATATATTGCTTCTATATAGTCTACGAAACATATATGCAAAGCATCCAAACAGTACAATTCGCCAATTTTTTGTCCTTCAAGTTTAAGTGAACTACGATCCCCATTGTTAATCCTTTAAAGGAAATTATTTGTAAATTTCGGCAAGTAGAATAATGAATGGAATAGGTAGACGGTTGAAATCATTGTATATATTGCTTCAGTATAGCCTAAGAAACATATATGCAAAGCATCCAAACAGTACAAGTCGCCAATTCATTGTTCTTCAAGTTTAAGTGAACAACGAGCCCCATTGTTACTCCTTTAAAGGAAATTATTTGTAACTTTCGACAAGTAGAACAAGGAATGGAACAGGTAGACGGTTGAAATCATTGTATATATTGCTTCTATATAGTCTAAGAAACATATGTGCAAAGCATCCAAACAGTACAAGTCGCCAATTCATTGTTCTTCAAGTTTAAGTGAACAACGAACCCCATTGTTAATCCTTTAAAGGAAATTATTTGTATATTTCGACAAGTAGAACAGTGACTGGAACAGGTAGACGGTTGAAATCATTGTATATATTGCTTCTGTATAGTCTAAGAAACATATATGCAAAGCATCCAAACAGTACCATTCGCCAATTTTTTGTTCTTCAAGTTTAAGTGAACAACGAGCCCCATTGTTAATCCTTTAAAGGAAATTATTTGTAAATTTCGGCAAGTAGAATAATGAATGGAATAGGTAGACGGTTGAAATCATTGTATATATTGCTTCAGTATAGCCTAAGAAACATATATGCAAAGCATCCAAACAGTACAAGTCGCCAATTCATTGTTCTTCAAGTTTAAGTGAACAACGAGCCCCATTGTTAATCCTTTAAAGGAAATTATTTCTAAATTTCGACAAGTAGAACAATGAATGGATCATGTAGACGGTTGAAATCATTGTATATATTGCTTCTATATAGTCTAAGAAACATATGTGCAAAGCATCCAAACAGTACAATTCGCCAATTTATTGTTCTTCAAGTTTCAGTGAACTACTATCCCCATTGTTATTTCTTTAACGGTAATTATTTCTAACATTCGACAAGTAAAACAATGAATGGAACAGGTAGACGGTTGAAATCTTTGTATATATTGCTTCTATATAGTCTAAGAAACATATATGCAAAGCATCCAAACAGTACAATTCGCCAATTCTTTGTTCTTCAAGTTTAAGTGAACTACGAGCCCCATTGTGAATCCTTTAAAGGAAATTATTTGTAAATTTCGACAAGTAAATCAATGAATGGATCAGGTAGACGGTTGAAATCATTGTATATATTGCTTCTATATAATCTACGAAACATATATGCAAAGCATCCAAACTGTACAATTCGCCAATTATTTGATCTTCAAGTTTAAGTGAACTACGAGCCCCATTGTTAATCATGAAACGGAAATTATTTATAACATTCGACAAGTAGAACAATGAATGGAACAGGTAGACGGTTGAAATCAATGTATATATTGCTTCTATATAGTCGAAGAAACATATATGCAAAGCATCCAAACAGTACCATTCGCCAATTTTTTGTTCTTCAAGATTAAGTGAACAACGAGCCCCATTGTTAATCCTTTAATGGAAATTATTTGTAAATTTCGAAAAGTAGAACAATGATTGGAACAGGTAGACGGTTTAAATCTTTGTATATGTTGCTTCTATATAGTCTAAGAAACCGATATGCAAAGCATCTAAACAGTAACAATCGCCAATATTTTGATCTTCAAGTTTAAGTGAACTACGAGCCCCATTGTTAATCCTTTAACGGAAATTAATTGTAACTTTCGACAAGTAGAACAAGGAATGGAACTGGTAGACGGTTGAAATCATTGTATATATTGCTTCTATATAGTCTAAGAAACATATGTGCAAAGCATCCAAACAGTACAATTCGCCAATTCATTGTTCTTCAAGTTTAAGTGAACAACGAACCCCATTGTTAATCCTTTAAAGGAAATTGTTTGTAAATTTCGACAAGTAGAACAATGAATGGATCATGTAGACGGTTGAAATCATTGTATATATTGCTTCTATATAGTCTACGAAACATATATGCAAAGCATCCAAACAGTACAATTCGCCAATTTTTTGTCCTTCAAGTTTAAGTGAACTACGATCCCCATTGTTAATCCTTTAAAGGAAATTATTTGTAAATTTCGGCAAGTAGAATAATGAATGGAATAGGTAGACGGTTGAAATCATTGTATATATTGCTTCAGTATAGCCTAAGAAACATATATGCAAAGCATCCAAACAGTACAAGTCGCCAATTCATTGTTCTTCAAGTTTAAGTGAACAACGAGCCCCATTGTTACTCCTTTAAAGGAAATTATTTGTAACTTTCGACAAGTAGAACAAGGAATGGAACAGGTAGACGGTTGAAATCATTGTATATATTGCTTCTATATAGTCTAAGAAACATATGTGCAAAGCATCCAATCAGTACAAGTCGCCAATTCATTGTTCTTCAAGTTTAAGTGAACAACGAACCCCATTGTTAATCCTTTAAAGGAAATTATTTGTATATTTCGACAAGTAGAACAGTGACTGGAACAGGTAGACGGTTGAAATCATTGTATATATTGCTTCTGTATAGTCTAAGAAACATATATGCAAAGCATCCAAACCGTACCATTCGCCAATTTTTTGTTCTTCAAGTTTAAGTGAACAACGAGCCCCATTGTTAATCCTTTAAAGGAAATTATTTGTAAATTTCGGCAAGTAGAATAATGAATGGAATAGGTAGACGGTTGAAATCATTGTATATATTGCTTCAGTATAGCCTAAGAAACATATATGCAAAGCATCCAAACAGTACAAGTCGCCAATTCATTGTTCTTCAAGTTTAAGTGAACAACGAGCCCCATTGTTAATCCTTTAAAGGAAATTATTTCTAAATTTCGACAAGTAGAACAATGAATGGATCATGTAGACGGTTGAAATCATTGTATATATTGCTTCTATATAGTCTAAGAAACATATGTGCAAAGCATCCAAACAGTACAATTCGCCAATTTATTGTTCTTCAAGTTTCAGTGAACTACTATCCCCATTGTTATTTCTTTAACGGTAATTATTTCTAACATTCGACAAGTAAAACAATGAATGGAACAGGTAGACGGTTGAAATCTTTGTATATATTGCTTCTATATAGTCTAAGAAACATATATGCAAAGCATCCAAACAGTACAATTCGCCAATTTTTTGTTCTTCAAGTTTAAGTGAACTACGAGCCCCATTGTGAATCCTTTAAAGGAAATTATTTGTAAATTTCGACAAGTAAATCAATGAATGGATCAGGTAGACGGTTGAAATCATTGTATATATTGCTTCTATATAATCTACGAAACATATATGCAAAGCATCCAAACTGTACAATTCACGAATTTTTTGTTCTTCAAGTTTAAGTGAACTACGAGCCCATTGTTAATCCTTTAACGGAAATTAATTGTAACTTTCTACAAGTAGAACAATGATTGGAACACGTAGACGGTTGAAATCTTTGTATATATTGCTTCCATATAGTCTAAGAAACATGTACGCAAAGCATCCAAACAGTACCATTCGCCAATTTTTTGTTCTTCAAGTTTAAGTGAACAATGAGCTTCAATGATTAATCCTTTATCGGAAATTATTTGTAATTTTCGACAAGTAGAACAATGAATAGAACAGGTAGACGGTTGAAATCATTGTTTATATTGCTTCTATATAGTCTAAGAAACATATCTGCATATCATCCAAACAGTACAATTCGCCAATTATTTGATCTTCAAGTTTAAGTGAACTACGAGCCCCATTGTTAATCATGAAACGGAAATTATTTGTAACATTCGACAAGTAGAACAATGAATGGAACAGGTAGACGGTTGAAATCAATGTATATATTGCTTCTATATAGTCGAAGAAACATATATGCAAAGCATCCAAACAGTACCATTCGCCAATTTTTTGTTCTTCAAGATTAAGTGAACAACGAGCCCCATTGTTAATCCTTTAATGGAAATTATTTGTAAATTTCGAAAAGTAGAACAATGATTGGAACAGGTAGACGGTTTAAATCTTTGTATATGTTGCTTCTATATAGTCTAAGAAACCGATATGCAAAGCATCTAAACAGTAACAATCGCCAATTTTTTGATCTTCAAGTTTAAGTGAACTACGAGCCCCATTGTTAATCCTTTAACGGAAATTAATTGTAACGTTCTACAAGTAGAACAATGATTGGAACACGTAGACGGTTGAAATCTTTGTATATATTGCTTCCATATAGTCTAAGAAACATATATGCAATGCATCCAAACAGTACCATTCGCCAATTTTTTGTTCTTCAAGTTTAAGTGAACAATGAGCCCCAATAGTTAATCATTTATCGGAAATTATTTGTAACTTTCGACAAGTAGAACAATGAATGGAACAGGTAGACGGTTGAAAACATTGTTTATATTGCTTCTATATAGTCTAAGAAACATATCTGCATATCATCCAAACAGTACAATTCGACAATTATTTGATCTTCAAGTTTAAGTGAACTACGAGCCCCATTGTTAATACTTTAACGGAAATTATTTGTAACTTGCGACAAGTAGAACAATGAATGGAACAGGTAGACGGTTGAAATCAATGTATATATTGCTTCTATATAGTCTAAGAAACATATATGCAAAGCATCCAAACAGTACAATTCGCCAATTTTTTGTTCTTCAAGTTTAAGTGAACTACGAGCCCCATTGTTAATCCTTTAACGGAAATTAATTGTAACTTTCTACAAGTAGAACAATGATTGGAACACGTAGACGGTTGAAATCTTTGTATATATTGCTTCCATATAGTCTAAGAAACATACATGCAAAGCATCCAAACAGTACCATTCGCCAATTTTTTGTTATTCAAGTTTAAGTGAACAATGAACCCCAATGGTTAATCCTTTATCGGAAGTTATTTGTAACATTCGACAAGTAGAACAATGAATGGAACAGGTAGACGGTTGAATTCTTTGTATATATTGCTTCCATATAGTCTAAGAAACATGTACGCAAAGCATCCAAACAGTACCATTCGCCAATTTTTTGTTCTTCAAGTTTAAGTGAACAATGAGCTTCAATGATTAATCCTTTATCGGAAATTATTTGTAATTTTCGACAAGTAGAACAATGAATAGAACAGGTAGACGGTTGAAATCATTGTTTATATTGCTTCTATATAGTCTAAGAAACATATCTGCATATCATCCAAACAGTACAATTCGCCAATTATTTGATCTTCATGTTTAAGTGAACTACGAGCCCCATTGTTAATCATGAAACGGAAATTATTTGTAACATTCGACAAGTAGAACAATGAATGGAACAGGTAGACGGTTGAAATCAATGTATATATTGCTTCTATATAGTCGAAGAAACATATATGCAAAGCATCCAAACAGTACCATTCGCCAATTTTTTGTTCTTCAAGATTAAGTGAACAACGAGCCCCATTGTTAATCCTTTAATGGAAATTATTTGTAAATTTCGAAAAGTAGAACAATGATTGGAACTGGTAGACGGTTTAAATCTTTGTATATGTTGCTTCTATAAAGTCTAAGAAACCGATATGCAAAGCATCTAAACAGTAACAATCGCCAATTTTTTGATCTTCAAGTTTAAGTGAACTACGAGCCCCATTGTTAATCCTTTAACGGAAATTAATTGTAACGTTCTACAAGTAGAACAATGATTGGAACACGTAGACGGTTGAAATCTTTGTATATATTGCTTCCATATAGTCTAAGAAACATATATGCAATGCATCCAAACAGTACCATTCGCCAATTTTTTGTTCTTCAAGTTTAAGTGAACAATGAGCCCCAATAGTTAATCATTTATCGGAAATTATTTGTAACTTTCGACAAGTAGAACAATGAATGGAACAGGTAGACGGTTGAAAACATTGTTTATATTGCTTCTATATAGTCTAAGAAACATATCTGCATATCATCCAAACAGTACAATTCGACAATTATTTGATCTTCAAGTTTAAGTGAACTACGAGCCCCATTGTTAATACTTTAACGGAAATTATTTGTAACTTGCGACAAGTAGAACAATGAATGGAACAGGTAGACGGTTGAAATCAATGTATATATTGCTTCTATATAGTCTAAGAAACATATATGCAAAGCATCCAAACAGTACAATTCGCCAATTTTATGTTCTTCAAGTTTAAGTGAACTACGAGCCCCAATGGTTAATCCTTTATCGGAAATTATTTGTAACATTCGACAAGTAGAACAATGAATGGAACAGGTAGACGGTTGAATTCTTTGTATATATTGCTTCTATATAGTCTAAGAAACATATATGCAAAGCATCCAAACAGTACAATTCACCAATTTATTGTTCTTCAAGTTTAAGTGAACAACGAGCCCCATTGTTAATCCATTAACGGAAATTATTTTTAACTTTCGACAAGTAGAACAATGAATAGAACAGGTAGACGGTTGAATTCTTTGTATATATTGCTTCTATATAGTCTAAGAAACATATATGCAAAGCATCCAAACAGTACAATTCGCCAATTTATTGTTCTTCAAGTTTAAGTGAACTACGAGCCCCATTGTTAATACTTTAACGGAAATTATTTGTAACTTGCGACAAGTAGAACAATGAATGGAACAGGTAGACGGTTGAAATCAATGTATACATTGCTTCTATATAGTCTAAGAAACATATATGCAAAGCATCCAAACAGTACAATTCGCCAATTTTTTGTTCTTCAAGTTTAAGTGAACAATGAGCCCCAATGTTTAATCCGTTATCGAAAATTATTTGTAACTTTCGACAAGTAGAACAATGAATGGAAAAGGTAGACGGTTGAAATCTTTGTATATATTGCTTCTATATAGTCTAAGAAACATATATGCAAAGCATCCAAACAGTACAATTCGCCAATTTTTTGTTCTTCAAGTTTAAGTGAACAATGAGCCCCAATGGTTAATCCTTTATCGGAAATTATTTGTAAATTTCGACAAGTAGAACAATGAATGGAACAGGTAGCCGGTTGAAATCAATGTATATATTGCTTCTATATAGTCTAAGAAACATATATGCAAAGCATCCAAACAGTACCATTCGCCAATTTTTTGTTCTTCAAGTTTAAGTGAACTACGAGCCCCATTGTTAATCCCTTAACGGAAATTAATTGTAACTTTCTACAATTAGAACAATGATTGGAACACGTAGATGGTTGAAATCTTTGTATATATTGCTTCCATATAGTCTAAGAAACATGTACGCAAAGCATCCAAACAGTACAATTCGCCAATTTTTTGTTCTTCAAGTTTAAGTGAACTACGATCCCCATTGTTAATCCCTTAACGGAAATTATTTGTAACTTTCGACAAGTAGAACAGTGAATGGAACAGGTAGACGGTTGAAATCTTTGTATATATTGCTTCTATATAGTATAAGAAACATATATGCAAAGCATCCAAACAGTACAATTCGCCAATTTTTTGTTCTTCAAGTTTAAGTGAACAATGAGCCCCAATGTTTAATCCGTTATCGGAAATTATTTGTAACTTTCGACAAGTAGAACAATGAATGGAAAAGGTAGACGGTTGAAATCCTTGTATATATTGCTTCTATATAGTCTAAGAAACATATATGCAAAGCATCCAAACAGTACCATTCGCCAATTTTTTGTTCTTCAAGTTTAAGTGAACTACGAGCCCCATTGTTAATCCTTTAAAGGAAATTATTTGTAAATTTCGACAAGTAGAACAATGAACGGAACAGGTAGACTGTTGAAATCATTGTATATATTGCTTCTATATAGTCTAAGAAACATATATGCAAAGCATTCAAACAGTACAGTTCGCCAATTTTTTGTTCTTCAAGTTTAAGTGAACAATGAGCCCCATTGTTAATCCTTTAAAGGAAATTATTTGTAACTTTCGACAAGTAGAACACTGAATGGAACAGGTAGACGGTTGAAATCTTTGTATATATTGCATCTATATAGTCTATGAAACATATATGCAAAGCATCCAAACAGTACAATTCGCCAATTTTTTGTTCTTCAAGTGTAAGTGAACAATGAGCCCCAATGGTTAATCCTTTATCGGTAATTATTTGTAACTTTCGACAAGTGGAACAATGAATGGAACAGGTAGACGGTTGAAATCCTTGTATATATTGCTTCTATATAGTCTAAGAAACATATAAGCAAAGCATCCAAACAGTACAATTCGCCAATTTTTTGTTCTTCAAGTTTAAGTAAACTACGATCCCCATTGTTAATCACTTAACGGAAATTATTTGTAACTTTCGACAAGTAGAACAATGAATGGAACAGGTAGACGGTTGAAATCATTGTATATATTGCTTCTATATAGTCTAAGAAACATATATGCAAAGCATCCAAACAGTACAATTCGCCAATTTTTTGTTCTTCAAGTTTAAGTAAACTACGATCCCCATTGTTAATCCCTTAACGGAAATTATTTGTAACTTTCGACAAGTAGAACAATGAATGGAACAGGTAGACGGTTGAAATCATTGTATATATTGCTTCTATATAGTTTAAGAAACATATATGCAAAGCATCCAAACAGTACAATTCGACAATTTTTTGCTCTTCAAGTTTAAGTGAACTACGAGCCCCATTGTTAATCCTTTAAAGGAAATTATTTGTAAATTTCGACAAGTAGAACAATGAATGGAATAGGTAGACGGTTGAAATCATTGTATATATTGCTTCTATATAGTCTAAGAAACATATATGCAAAGCATCCAAACAGTACAATTCGCCAATTTTTTGTTCTTCAAGTTTAAGTAAACTACGATCCCCATTGTTAATCCCTTAACGGAAATTATTTGTAACATTCGACAAGTAGAACAATGAATGGAACAGGTAGACGGTTGAAATTATTGTATATATTGCTTCTATATAGTCCAAGAAACATATATGCAAAGCATCCAAACAGTACAATTCGCCAATTTTTTGCTCTTCAAGTTTAAGTGAAGTACGAGCCCCATTGTTAATACTTTAACGGAAATTAATTGTAACTTTCGACAAGTAGAACAATGAATGGAACACGTAGACGGTTGAAATCTTTGTATATATTGCTTCTATATAGTATAAGAAACATATATGCAAAGCATCCAAACAGTACAATTCGCCAATTTTTTGTTCTTCAAGTTTAAGTGAACAATGAGCCCCAATGGTTAATCCTTTAAAGGAAATTATTTGTAACTTTCGACAAGTAGAACAATGAATGGAACAGGTAGACGGTTGAAATCTTTGTATATATTGCTTCTATATAGTCTAAGAAACATATATGCAAAGCATCCAAACAGTACAATTCGCCAATTTTTTGTTCTTCAAGATTAAGTGAACAATGAGCCCCAATGGTTAATCCTTTATCGGTAATTATTTGTAACTTTCGACAAGTAGAACAATGAATGGAACAGGTAGACGGTTGAAATCCTTGTATATATTGCTTCCATATAGTCTAAGAAACATGTACGCAAAGCATCCAAACAGTACCATTCGCCAATTTTTTGTCCTTCAAGTTTAAGTGAACAATGAGCCCCATTGTTAATCCTTTATAGGATATTATTTGTAACTTTCGACAAGTAGAACAATGAATGGAACAGGTAGCCGGTTGAAATCAATGTATATATTGCTTCTATATAGTCTAAGAAACATATATGCAAAGCATCCAAACAGTACCATTCGCCAATTTTTTGTTCTTCAAGTTTAAGTGAACAATGAGCCCCAATGGTTAATCCTTTATCGGAAATTATTTGTAAATTTCGACAAGTAGAACAATGAATGGACCAGGTAGCCGGTTGAAATCTTTGTATATATTGCATCTATATAGTCTAAGAAACATATATGCAAAGCATCCAAACAGTACAATTCGCCAATTGTTTGTTCTTCAAGTTTAAGTGAACAATGAGCCCCAATGGTTAATCCTTTATCGGTAATTATTTGTAACTTTCGACAAGTAGAACAATGAATGGAACAGGTAGACGGTTGAAATCCTTGTATATATTGCTTCTATATAGTCTAAGAAACATATAAGCAAAGCATCCAAACAGTACAATTCGCCAATTTTTTGTTCTTCAAGTTTAAGTAAACTACGATCCCCATTGTTAATTCCTTAACGGAAATTATTTGTAACTTTCGACAAGTAGAACAATGAATGGAACAGGTAGACGGTTGAAATCATTGTATATATTGCTTCTATATAGTCTAAGAAACATATATGCAAAGCATCCAAACAGTACAATTCGCCAATTTTTTGTTCTTCAAGTTTAAGTGAACAATGAGCCCCAATGTTTAATCCGTTATCGAAAATTATTTGTAACTTTCGACAAGTAGAACAATGAATGGAAAAGGTAGACGGTTGAAATCTTTGTATATATTGCTTCTATATAGTCTAAGAAACATATATGCAAAGCATCCAAACAGTACAATTCGCCAATTTTTTGTTCATCAAGTTTAAGTGAACAATGAGCCCCAATGTTTAATCCTTTATCGGTAATTATTTGTAACTTTCGACAAGTCGAACAATGAATGGAACAGGTAGACGGTTGAAATCCTTGTATATATTGCTTCTATATAGTCTAAGAAACATATAAGCAAAGCATCCAAACAGTACAATTCGCCAATTTTTTGTTCTTCAAGTTTAAGTAAACTACGATCCCCATTGTTAATTCCTTAACGGAAATTATTTGTAACTTTCGACAAGTAGAACAATGAATGGAACAGGTAGACGGTTGAAATCTTTGTATATATTGCTTCTATATAGTCTAAGAAACATATATGCAAAGCATCCAAACAGTACAATTCGCCAATTGTTTGTTCTTCAAGTTTAAGTGAACAATGAGCCCCAATGGTTAATCCTTTATCGGAAATTATTTGTAAATTTGGACAAGTAGAACAATGAATGGAACAGGTAGCCGGTTGAAATCAATGTATATATTGCTTCTATATAGTCTAAGAAACATATATGCAAAGCATCCTAACAGTACCATTCGCCAATTTTTTGTTCTTCAAGTTTAAGTGAACAATGAGCCCCAATGGTTAATCCTTTATCGGAAATTATTTGTAAATTTCGACAAGTAGAACAATGAATGGAACAGGTAGACGGTTGAAATCTTTGTATATATTGCTTCTATATAGTCTAAGAAACATATATGCAAAGCATCCAAACAGTACAATTCGCCAATTTTTTGTTCTTCAAGTTTAAGTGAACAATGAGCCCCAATGTTTCATCCGTTATCGGAAATTATTTGTAACTTTCGACAAGTAGAACAATGAATGGAACAGGTAGACGGTTGAAATCATTGTATATATTGCACCTATATAGTCTATGAAACATATATGCAAAGCATCCAAACAGTACAATTCGCCAATTTTTTGTTCTTCAAGTGTAAGTGAACAATGAGCCCCAATGGTTAATCCTTTATCGGTAATTATTTGTAACTTTCGACAAGTCGAACAATGAATGGAACAGGTAGACGGTTGAAATCCTTGTATATATTGCTTCTATATAGTCTAAGAAACATATAAGCAAAGCATCCAAACAGTACAATTCGCCAATTTTTTGTTCTTCAAGTTTAAGTAAACTACGATCCCCATTGTTAATCACTTAAAGGAAATTATTTGTAACTTTCGACAAGTAGAACAATGAATGGAACAGGTAGACGGTTGAAATCATTGTATATATTGCTTCTATATAGTCTAAGAAACATATATGCAAAGCATCCAAACAGTACAATTCGCCAATTTTTTGTTCTACAAGTTTAAGTAAACTACGATCCCCATTGTTAATCCCTTAACGGAAATTATTTGTAACTTTCGACAAGTAGAACAATGAATGGAACAGGTAGACGGTTGAAATCATTGTATATATTGATTCTATATAGTTTAAGAAACATATATGCAAAGCATCCAAACAGTACAATTCGACAATTTTTTGCTCTTCAAGTTTAAGTGAACTACGAGCCCCATTGTTAATCCTTTAAAGGAAATTATTTGTAAATTTCGACAAGTAGAACAATGAATGGAATAGGTAGACGGTTGAAATCATTGTATATATTGCTTCTATATAGTCTAAGAAACATATATGCAAAGCATCCAAACAGTACAATTCGCAAATTTTTTATTCTTCAAGTTTAAGTAAACTACGATCCCCATTGTTAATCCCTTAAAGGAAATTATTTGTAACATTCGACAAGTAGAACAATGAATGGAACAGGTAGACGGTTGAAATCATTGTATATATTGCTTCTATATAGTCCAAGAAACATATATGCAAAGCATCCAAACAGTACAATTCGCCAATTTTTTGCTCTTCAAGTTTAAGTGAACTACGAGCCCCATTGTTAATACTTTAACGGAAATTAATTGTAACTTTCGACAAGTAGAACAATGAATGGAACACGTAGACGGTTGAAATCTTTGTATATGTTGCTTCTATATAGTATAAGAAACATATATGCAAAGCATCCAAACAGTACAATTCGCCAATTTTTTGTTCTTCAAGTTTAAGTGAACAATGAGCCCCAATGGTTAATCCTTTAAAGGAAATTATTTGTAACTTTCGACAAGTAGAACAATGAATGGAACAGGTAGACGGTTGAAATCTTTGTATATATTGCTTCTATATAGTCTAAGAAACATATATGCAAAGCATCCAAACAGTACAATTCGCCAATTTTTTGTTCTTCGAGTTTAAGTGAACAATGAGCCCCATTGTTAATCCTTTAGAGGAAATTATTTGTAACTTTCGACAAGTAGAACAATGAATGGAACAGGTAGACGGTTGAAATCTTTGTATATATTGCACCTATATAGTCTATGAAACATATATGCAAAGCATCCAAACAGTACAATTCGCCAATTTTTTGTTCTTCAAGTGTAAGTGAACAATGAGCCCCAATGGTTAATCCTTTATCGGTAATTATTTGTAACTTTCGACAAGTAGAACAATGAATGGAACAGGTAGACGGTTGAAATCATTGTATATATTGCTTCTATATAGTCTAAGAAACATATAACCAAAGCATCCAAACAGTACAATTCGCCAATTTTTTGTTCTTCAAGTTTAAGTAAACTACGATCCCCATTGTTAATCACTTAAAGGAAATTATTTGTAACTTTCGACAAGTAGAACAATGAATGGAACAGGTTGACGGTTGAAATCATTGTATATATTGCTTCTATATAGTCTAAGAAACATATATGCAAAGCATCCAAACAGTACAATTCGCCAATTTTTTGTTCTACAAGTTTAAGTAAACTACGATCCCCATTGTTAATCCCTTAACGGAAATTATTTGTAACTTTCGACAAGTAGAACAATGAATGGAACAGGTAGACGGTTGAAATCATTGTATATATTGCTTCTATATAGTTTAAGAAACATATATGCAAAGCATCCAAACAGTACAATTCGACAATTTTTTGCTCTTCAAGTTTAAGTGAACTACGAGCCCCATTGTTAATCCTTTAAAGGAAATTATTTGTAAATTTCGACAAGGTAACAATGAATGGAATAGGTAGACGGTTGAAATCATTGTATATATTGCTTCTATATAGTCTAAGAAACATATATGCAAAGCATCCAAACAGTACAATTCGCCAATTTTTTGTTCTTCAAGTTTAAGTAAACTACGATCCCCATTGTTAATCCCTTAACGGAAATTATTTGTAACATTCGACAAGTAGAACAATGAATGGAACAGGTAGACGGTTGAAATCATTGTATATATTGCTTCTATATAGTCCAAGAAACATATATGCAAAGCATCCAAACAGTACCATTCGCCAATTTTTTGTTCTTCAAGTTTAAGTGAACAATGAGCCCCAATGGTTAATCCTTTATCGGAAATTATTTGTAAATTTCGACAAGTAGAACAATGAATGGAACAGGTAGCCGGTTGAAATCTTTGTATATATTGCATCTATATAGTCTAAGAAACATATATGCAAAGCATCCAAACAGTACAATTCGCCAATTGTTTGTTCTTCAAGTTTAAGTGAACAATGAGCCCCAATGGTTAATCCTTTATCGGAAATTATTTGTAAATTTCGACAAGTAGAACAATGAATGGAACAGGTAGCCGGTTGAAATCAATGTATATATTGCTTCTATATAGTCTAAGAAACATATATGCAAAGCATTCTAACAGTACCATTCGCCAATTTTTTGTTCTTCAAGTTTAAGTGAACTACGAGCCCCATTGTTAATCCTTTATAGGAAATTATTTGTAAATTTCGACAAGTAGAACAATGAATGGAACAGGTAGACTGTTGAAATCATTGTATATATTGCTTCTATATAGTCTAAGAAACATATATGCAAAGCATCCAAACAGTACAGTTCGCCAATTTTTTGTTCTTCAAGTTTAAGTGAACAATGAGCCCCATTGTTAATCCTTTAAAGGAAATTATTTGTAACTTTCGACAAGTAGAACAATGAATGGAACAGGTAGACGGTTGAAATCTTTGTATATGTTGCATCTATATAGTCTATGAAACATATATGCAAAGCATCCAAACAGTACAATTCGCCAATTTTTTGTTCTTCAAGTTTAAGTAAACTACGATCCCCATTGTTAATCCCTTAACGGAAATTATTTGTAACTTTCGACAAGTAGAACAATGAATGGAACAGGTAGACGGTTGAAATCATTGTATATATTGCTTCTATATAGTCTAAGAAACATATATGCAAAGCATCCAAACAGTACAATTCGCCAATTTTTTGTTCTTCAAGTTTAAGTAAACTACGATCCCCATTGTTAATCCCTTAACGGAAATTATTTGTAACATTCGACAAGTAGAACAATGAATGGAACAGGTTGACGGTTGAAATCCTTGTATATATTGCTTCTATATAGTCTAAGAAACATATAAGCAAAGCATCCAAACAGTACAATTCGCCAATTTTTTGTTCTTCAAGTTTAAGTAAACTACGATCCCCATTGTTAATCACTTAAAGGAAATTATTTGTAACTTTCGACAAGTAGAACAATGAATGGAACAGGTAGACGGTTGAAATCATTGTATATATTGCTTCTATATAGTCTAAGAAACATATATGCAAAGCATCCAAACAGTACAATTCGCCAATTTTTTGTTCTACAAGTTTAAGTAAACTACGATCCCCATTGTTAATCCCTTAACGGAAATTATTTGTAACTTTCGACAAGTAGAACAATGAATGGAACAGGTAGACGGTTGAAATCATTGTATATATTGCTTCTATATAGTTTAAGAAACATATATGCAAAGCATCCAAACAGTACAGTTCGACAATTTTTTGCTCTTCAAGTTTAAGTGAACTACGAGCCCCATTGTTAATCCTTTAAAGGAAATTATTTGTAAATTTCGACAAGTAGAACAATGAATGGAATAGGTAGACGGTTGAAATCATTGTATATATTGCTTCTATATAGTCTAAGAAACATATATGCAAAGCATCCAAACAGTACAATTCGCCAATTTTTTGTTCTTCAAGTTTAAGTAAACTACGATCCCCATTGTTAATCCCTTAACGGAAATTATTTGTAACATTCGACTAGTAGAACAATGAATGGAACAGGTAGACGGTTGAAATCATTGTATATATTGCTTCTATATAGTCCAAGAAACATATATGCAAAGCATCCAAACAGTACAATTCGCCAATTTTTTGCTCTTCAAGTTTAAGTGAACTACGAGCCCCATTGTTAATACTTTAACGGAAATTAATTGTAACTTTCGACAAGTAGAACAATGAATGGAACACGTAGACGGTTGAAATCTTTGTATATATTGCTTCTATATAGTATAAGAAACATATATGCAAAGCATCCAAACAGTACAATTCGCCAATTTTTTGTTCTTCAAGTTTAAGTGAACAATGAGCCCCAATGGTTAATCCTTTAAAGGAAATTATTTGTAACTTTCGACAAGTAGAACAATGAATGGAACAGGTAGACGGTTGAAATCTTTGTATATATTGCTTCTATATAGTCTAAGAAACATATATGCAAAGCATCCAAACAGTACAATTCGCCAATTTTTTCTTCTTCAAGTTTAAGTGAACAATGAGCCCCAATGGTTAATCCTTTATCGGTAATTATTTGTAACTTTCGACAAGTAGAACAATGAATGGAACAGGTAGACGGTTGAAATCCTTGTATATATTGCTTCCATATAGTCTAAGAAACATGTACGCAAAGCATCCAAACAGTACCATTCGCCAATTTTTTGTCCTTCAAGTTTAAGTGAACAATGAGCCCCATTGTTAATCCTTTATAGGAAATTATTTGTAACTTTCGACAAGTAGAACAATGAATGGAACAGGTAGCCGGTTGAAATCAATGTATATATTGCTTCTATATAGTCTAAGAAACATATATGCAAAGCATCCAAACAGTACAATTCGCCAATTTTTTGTTCTTCAAATTTAAGTAAACTACGATCCCCATTGTTAATCCCTTAACGGAAATTATTTGTAACATTCGACAAGTAGAACAATGAATGGAACAGGTAGACGGTTGAAATCATTGTATATATTGCTTCTATATAGTCCAAGAAACATATATGCAAAGCATCCATACAGTACCATTCGCCAATTTTTTGTTCTTCAAGTTTAAGTGAACAATGAGCCCCAATGGTTAATCCTTTATCGGAAATTATTTGTAAATTTCGACAAGTAGAACAATGAATGGAACAGGTAGCCGTTTGAAATCTTTGTATATATTGCATCTATATAGTCTAAGAAACATATATGCAAAGCATCCAAACAGTACAATTCGCCAATTGTTTGTTCTTCAAGTTTAAGTGAACAATGAGCCCCAATGGTTAATCCTTTATCGGAAATTATTTGTAAATTTCGACAAGTAGAACAATGAATGGAACAGGTAGCCGGTTGAAATCAATGTATATATTGCTTCTATATAGTCTAAGAAACATATATGCAAAGCATCCTAACAGTACCATTCGCCAATTTTTTGTTCTTCAAGTTTAAGTGAACTACGAGCCCCATTGTTAATCCTTTATAGGAAATTATTTGTAAATTTCGACAAGTAGAACAATGAATGGAACAGGTAGACTGTTGAAATCATTGTATATATTGCTTCTATATAGTCTAAGAAACATATATGCAAAGCATCCAAACAGTACAGTTCGCCAATTTTTTGTTCTTCAAGTTTAAGTGAACAATGAGCCCCATTGTTAATCCTTTAAAGGAAATTATTTGCAACTTTCGACAAGTAGAACAATGAATGGAACAGGTAGACGGTTGAAATCTTTGTATATGTTGCATCTATATAGTCTATGAAACATATATGCAAAGCATCCAAACAGTACAATTCGCCAATTTTTTGTTCTTCAAGTTTAAGTAAACTACGATCCCCATTGTTAATCCCTTAACGGAAATTATTTGTAACTTTCGACAAGTAGAACAATGAATGGAACAGGTAGACGGTTGAAATCATTGTATATATTGCTTCTATATAGTCTAAGAAACATATATGCAAAGCATCCAAACAGTACAATTCGCCAATTTTTTGTTCTTCAAGTTTAAGTAAACTACGATCCCCATTGTTAATCCCTTAACGGAAATTATTTGTAACATTCGACAAGTAGAACAATGAATGGAACAGGTTGACGGTTGAAATCCTTGTATATATTGCTTCTATATAGTCTAAGAAACATATAAGCAAAGCATCCAAACAGTACAATTCGCCAATTTTTTGTTCTTCAAGTTTAAGTAAACTACGATCCCCATTGTTAATCCTTTAAAGGAAATTATTTGTAAATTTCGACAAGTAGAACAATGAATGGAACAGGTAGACTGTTGAAATCATGGTATATATTGCTTCTATATAGTCTAAGAAACATATATGCAAAGCATCCAAACAGTACAATTCGCCAATTTTTTGTTCTACAAGTTTAAGTAAACTACGATCCCCATTGTTAATCCCTTAACGGAAATTATTTGTAACTTTCGACAAGTAGAACAATGAATGGAACAGGTAGACGGTTGAAATCATTGTATATATTGCTTCTATATAGTTTAAGAAACATATATGCAAAGCATCCAAACAGTACAGTTCGACAATTTTTTGCTCTTCAAGTTTAAGTGAACTACGAGCCCCATTGTTAATCCTTTAAAGGAAATTATTTGTAAATTTCGACAAGTAGAACAATGAATGGAATAGGTAGACGGTTGAAATCATTGTATATATTGCTTCTATATAGTCTAAGAAACATATATGCAAAGCATCCAAACAGTACAATTCGCCAATTTTTTGTTCTTCAAGTTTAAGTAAACTACGATCCCCATTGTTAATCCCTTAACGGAAATTATTTGTAACATTCGACAAGTAGAACAATGAATGGAACAGGTAGACGGTTGAAATCATTGTATATATTGCTTCTATATAGTCCAAGAAACATATATGCAAAGCATCCAAACAGTACAATTCGCCAATTTTTTGCTCTTCAAGTTTAAGTGAACTACGAGCCCCATTGTTAATACTTTAACGGAAATTAATTGTAACTTTCGACAAGTAGAACAATGAATGGAACACGTAGACGGTTGAAATCTTTGTATATATTGCTTCTATATAGTATAAGAAACATATATGCAAAGCATCCAAACAGTACAATTCGCCAATTTTTTGTTCTTCAAGTTTAAGTGAACAATGAGCCCCAATGGTTAATCCTTTAAAGGAAATTATTTGTAACTTTCGACAAGTAGAACAATGAATGGAACAGGTAGACGGTTGAAATCTTTGTATATATTGCTTCTATATAGTCTAAGAAACATATATGCAAAGCATCCAAACAGTACAATTCGCCAATTTTTTCTTCTTCAAGTTTAAGTGAACAATGAGCCCCAATGGTTAATCCTTTATCGGTAATTATTTGTAACTTTCGACAAGTAGAACAATGAATGGAACAGGTAGACGGTTGAAATCCTTGTATATATTGCTTCCATATAGTCTAAGAAACATGTACGCAAAGCATCCAAACAGTACCATTTGCCAATTTTTTGTCCTTCAAGTTTAAGTGAACAATGAGCCCCATTGTTAATCCTTTATAGGAAATTATTTGTAACTTTCGACAAGTAGAACAATGAATGGAACAGGTAGCCGGTTGAAATCAATGTATATATTGCTTCTATATAGTCTAAGAAACATATATGCAAAGCATCCAAACAGTACAATTCGCCAATTTTTTGTTCTTCAAATTTAAGTAAACTACGATCCCCATTGTTAATCCCTTAACGGAAATTATTTGTAACATTCGACAAGTAGAACAATGAATGGAACAGGTAGACGGTTGAAATCTTTGTATATGTTGCATCTATATAGTCTATGAAACATATATGCAAAGCATCCTAACAGTACCATTCGCCAATTTTTTGTTCTTCAAGTTTAAGTGAACAATGAGCCCCATTGTTAATCCTTTAAAGGAAATTATTTGTAACTTTCGACAAGTAGAACAATGAATGGAACAGGTAGACTGTTGAAATCTTTGTATATATTGCTTCTATATAGTCTAAGAAACATATATGCAAAGCATCCAAACAGTACCATTCGCCAATTTTTTTTTCTCCAAGTTTAAGTGAACAATGAGCCCCATTGTTAATCCTTTATCGGAAATTATTTGTAACTTTCGACAAGTAGAACAATGAATGGAACAGGTAGACGGTTGAAATCTTTGTATATATTGCTTCTATATAGTCTAAGAAACATATATGCAAAGCACCCAAACAGTACCATTCGCCACTTTTTTGTTCTTCAAGTTTAAGTGAACAACGAGCCCCATTGTTAATCCTTTAAAGGAAATTATTTGTAAATTTCGACAAGTAGAACAATGATTGGAACACGTAGACGGTTGAAATCTTTGTATATATTGCTTCCATATAGTCTAAGAAACATATATGCAAAGCATCCAAACAGTACCATTCGCCAATTTTTTGTTCATCAAGTTTAAGTGAACAATGAGACCCATTGTTAATCCTTTATCGGAAATTATTTGTAACTTTCGACAAGTAGATCAATGAATGGAACACGTAGACGGTTGAAATCTTTGTATATATTGCTTCTATAAAGTCTAAGATACATATATGCAAATCATCCAAACAGTACAATTCGCCAATTATTTGACCTTCAAGTTTAAGTAAACTACGAGCCCCATTGTTAATACTTTAACGGAACTTATTTGTAACTTTCGACAAGTAGAACAATGAATGGAACAGGTAGACGGTTTAAATCAATGTATGTATTGCTTCTATATAGTCTAAGAAACATATATGCAAAGCATCCAAACAGTACCATTCGACACTTTTTTGTTCTTCAAGTTTAAGTGAACAACGAGCCCCATTGTTAATCCTTTATCGGAAATTATTTGTAACTTTCGACAAGTAGAACAATGAATGGAACAGGTAGAGGGTTGAAATCTTTGTATATATTGCTTCTATAAAGTCTAAGAAACATATATGCAAATCATCCAAACAGTACAATTCGCCAATTATTTGATCTTCAAGTATAAGTGAACTACGAGCCCCATTGTTAATACTTTAACGGAAATTATTTGTAACTTTCGACAAGTAGAACAATGAATGGAACAGGTAGACGGTTGAAATCATTGTATATATTGCTTCTATATAGTCTAAGAAACATATATGCAAAGCATCCAAACAGTATAATTCGCCAATTTTTTGTCCTCCAAGTTTAAGTGAACAATGAGCCCCATTGTTAATCCTTTAAAGGAAATTATTTGTAACTTTCAACAAGTAGAACAATGAATGGAACAGGTAGACGGTTGAAATCTTTGTATATATTGCTTCTATATAGTATAAGAAACATATATGCAAAGCATCCAAACAGTACAATTCGCCAATTTTTTGTTCTTCAAGTTTAAGTGAACAATGAGCCCCAATGGTTAATCCGTTATCGGAAATTATTTGTAACTTTCGACAAGTAGAACAATGAATGGAACAGGTAGACGGTTGAAATCTTTGTATATATTGCTTCTATATAGTCTAAGAAACATATATGCAAAGCATCCAAACAGTAAAATTCGACAATTTTTTGCTCTTCAAGTTTAAGTGAACTACGAGCCCCATTGTTAATCCTTTAAAGGAAATTATTTGTAAATTTCGGCAAGTAGAACAATGAATGGAACAGGTAGACGGTTGAAATCATTGTATATATTGCTTCTATATAGTCTAAGAAACATATATGCAAAGCATCCAAACAGTAAAATTCGACAATTTTTTGCTCTTCAAGTTTAAGTGAACTACGAGCCCCATTGTTAATCCTTTAAAGGAAATTATTTGTAAATTTCGGCAAGTAGAACAATGAATGGAATAGGTAGACAGTTGAAATCATTGTATATATTGCTTCTATATAGTCTAAGAAACATATATGCAAAGCATCCAAACAGTACAATTCGACAATTTTTTGTTCTTCAAGTTTAAGTGAACTACGAGCCCCATTGTTAATCCTTTATCGGAAATTATTTGTAACTTTCGACATGTAGAACAATGAATGGAACAGGTAGACGGTTGAAATCTTTGTATATATTGCTTCTATATAGTCTATGAAACATATATGCAAAGCATCCAAACAGTACGATGCGCCAATTTTTTGTTGTTCAAGTTTAAGTGAACAATGAGCCCCAATGGTTAATCCTTTATCGGTAATTATTTGTAATTTTCGACAAGTAGAACAATGAATGGGACAGGTAGACGGTTGAAATCTTTGTATATATTGCTTCTATATAGTATAAGAAACATATATGCAAAGCATCCAAACAGTACAATTCGCCAATTTTTTGTTCTTCAAGTTTAAGTGAACAATGAGCCCCAATGGTTAATCCGTTATCGGAAATTATTTGTAAATTTCGACAAGTAGAACAATGAATGGAACAGGTAGACGGTTGAAATCTTTGTATATATTGCTTCTATATAGTCTAAGAAACATATATGCAAAGCATCCAAACCGTAACATTCGCCAATTTTTTGTTCTTCAAGTTTAAGTGAACTACGAGCCCCATTGTTAATCCTTTAAAGGAAATTATTTGTAACTTTCGACAAGTAGAACAATGAATGGAACAGGTAGACGGTTGAAATCTTTGTATAGATTGCTTCTATATAGTCTAAGAAACATATATGCAAAGCATCCAAACAGTACAATTCGCCAATTTTTTGTTCTTCAAGTTTAAGTGAACAATGAGCCCCAATTGTTAATCCTTTATCGGTAATTATTTGTAACTTTCGACAAGTAGAACAATGAATGGAACAGGTAGACGGTTGAAATCTTTGTATATATTGCTTCTATATAGTATAAGAAACATATATGCAAAGCATCCAAACAGTACAATTCGCCAATTTTCTGTTCTTCAAGTTTAAGTGAACAATGAGCCCCAATGTTTAATCCGTTATCGGAAATTATTTGTAACTTTCGACAAGTAGAACAATGAATGGAAAAGGTAGACGGTTGAAATCTTTGTATATATTGCTTCTATATAGTTTAAGAAACATATATGCAAAGCATCCAAACAGTACAATTCGACAATTTTTTGCTCTTCAAGTTTAAGTGAACTACGAGCCCCATTGTTAATCCTTTAAAGGAAATTATTTGTAAATTTCGGCAAGTAGAACAATGAATGGAATAGGTAGACGGTTGAAATCATTGTATATATTGCTTCTATATAGTCTAAGAAACATATATGCAAAGCATCCAAACAGTACAATTCGCCAATTTTCTGTTCTTCAAGTTTAAGTAAACTACGATCCCCATTGTTAATCCCTTAACGGAAATTATTTGTAACATTCGACAAGTAGAACAATGAATGGAACAGGTAGACGGTTGAAATCATTGTATATATTGCTTCTATATAGTCCAAGAAACATATATGCAAAGTATCCAAACAGTACAATTCGCCAATTTTTTGCTCTTCAAGTTTAAGTGAACTACGAGCCCCATTGTTAATACTTTAACGGAAATTAATTGTAACTTTCGACAAGTAGAACAATGAATGGAACAGGTAGACGGTTGAAATCTTTCTATATATTGCTTCTATATAGTATAAGAAACATATATGCAAAGCATCCAAACAGTACAAGTCGCCAATTTTTTGTTCTTCAAGTTTAAGTGAACAATGAGCCCCAATGTTTAATCCGTTATCGGAAATTATTTGTAACTTTCGACAAGTAGAACAATGAATGGAAAAGGTAGACGGTTGAAATCTTTGTATATATTGCTTCTATATAGTCTAAGAAACATATATGCAAAGCATCCAAACAGTACCATTCGCCAATTTTTTGTTCTTCAAGTTTAAGTGAACTACGAGCCCCATTGTTAATCCTTTAAAGGAAATTATTTGTAAATTTCGACAAGTAGAACAATGAATGGAACAGGTAGACGGTTGAAATCATTGTATATATTGCTTCTATATAGTCTAAGAAACATATATGCAAAGCATCCAAACAGTACAATTCGCCAATTTTTTGTTCTTCAAGTTTAAGTGAACAATGAGCCCCATTGTTAATCCTTTAAAGGAAATTATTTGTAACTTTCGACAAGTAGAACAATGAATGGAACAGGTAGACGGTTGAAATCTTTGTATATATTGCTTCTATATAGTCTAAGAAACATATATGCAAAGCATCCAAACAGTACAATTCGCCAATTTTTTGTTCTTCAAGTTTAAGTAAACTACGATCCCCATTGTTAATCCCTTAACGGAAATTATTTGTAACATTCGACAAGTAGAACAATGAATGGAACAGGTAGACGGTTGAAATCATTGTATATATTGCTTCTATATAGTCCAAGAAACATATATGCAAAGCATCCAAACAGTACAATTCGCCAATTTTTTGCTCTTCAAGTTTAAGTGAACTACGAGCCCCATTGTTAATACTTTAACGGAAATTAATTGTAACTTTCGACAAGTAGAACAATGAATGGAACAGGTAGACGGTTGAAATCTTTGTATATATTGCTTCTATATAGTATAAGAAACATATATGCAAAGCATCCAAACAGTACAATTCGCCAATTTTTTGTTCTTCAAGTTTAAGTGAACAATGAGCCCCAATGTTTAATCCGTTATCGGAAATTATTTGTAACTTTCGACAAGTAGAACAATGAATGGAAAAGGTAGACGGTTGAAATCTTTGTATATATTGCTTCTATATAGTCTAAGAAACATATATGCAAAGCATCCAAACAGTACCATTCGCCAATTTTTTGTTCTTCAAGTTTAAGTGAACTACGAGCCCCATTGTTAATCCTTTAAAGGAAATTATTTGTAAATTTCGACAAGTAGAACAATGAATGGAACAGGTAGACGGTTGAAATCATTGTATATATTGCTTCTATATAGTCTAAGAAACATATATGCAAAGCATCCAAACAGTACAATTCGCCAATTTTTTGTTCTTCAAGTTTAAGTGAACAATGAGCCCCATTGTTAATCCTTTAAAGGAAATTATTTGTAACTTTCGACAAGTAGAACAATGAATGGAACAGGTAGACGGTTGAAATCTTTGTATATATTGCTTCTATATAGTCTAAGAAACATATATGCCATGCATCCAAACAGTACCATTCGCCAATTTTTTGTTCTCCAAGTTTAAGTGAACAATGAGCCCCATTGTTAATCCTTTATCGGAAATTATTTGTAACTTTCGACAAGTAGAACAATGAATGGAACAGGTAGACGGTTGAAATCTTTGTATATATTGCTTCTATATAGTCTAAGAAACATATATGCAAAGCACCCAAACAGTACCATTCGCCACTTTTTTGTTCTTCAAGTTTAAGTGAACAACGAGCCCCATTGTTAATCCTTTAAAGGAAATTATTTGTAAATTTCGACAAGTAGAACAATGAATGGAACAGGTAGCCGGTTGAAATCAATGTATATATTGCTTCTATATAGTCTAAGAAACATTTATGCAAAGCATCCAAACAGTACCATTCGCCAATTTTTTGTTCTTCAAGTTTAAGTGAACTACGAGCCCCATTGTTAATCCCTTAACGGAAATTAATTGTAACTTTCGACAAGTAGAACAATGAATGGAACAGGTAGACGGTTGAAATCTTTGTATATATTGCTTCTATATAGTCTAAGAAATATATATGCCATGCATCCAAACAGTACCATTCGCCAATTTTTTGTTCTCCAAGTTTAAGTGAACAATGAGCCCCATTGTTAATCCTTTATCGGAAATTATTTGTAACTTTCGACAAGTAGAACAATGAATGGAACAGGTAGACGGTTGAAATCATTGTATATATTGCTTCTATATAGTCCAAGAAACATATATGCAAAGCATCCAAACAGTACAATTCGCCAATTTTTTGCTCTTCAAGTTTAAGTGAACTACGAGCCCCATTGTTAATACTTTAACGGAAATTAATTGTAACTTTCGACAAGTAGGACAATGAATGGAACAGGTAGACGGTTGAAATCTTTGTATATATTGCTTCTATATAGTCTAAGAAACATATATGCAAAGCATCCAGACAGTACAATTCGCCAATTTTTTGTTTTTCATGTTTAAGTGAACAATGAGCCCCAATTGTTAATCCTTTATCGGAAATTATTTGTAACTTTCGACAAGTAGAACAATGAATGGAACAGGTAGACGGTTGAATTCTTTATATATATTGCTTCTATATAGTCTAAGAAACATATATGCAAAGCATCCAAACAGTACAAATCGCCAATTTATTGTTCTTCAAGTTTAAGTGAACAATGAGCCCCATTGTTAATCCTTTATCGGAAATTATTTGTAACTTTCGACAAGTAGAACAATGAATGGAACTGGTAGACGGTTGAAATCTTTTTATATATTGCTTCTATATAGTCTAAGAAACAAATATGCAAAGCATCCAAACAGTACAATTCGCCAATTTTTTGTTTTTCATGTTTAAGTGAACAATGAGCCCCAATGGTTAATCCTTTATCGGAAATTATTTGTAACTTTCGACAAGTAGAACAATGAATGGAACAGGTAGACGGTTGAAATCATTGTATATATTGCTTCTATATAGTCTAAGAAACATATATGCAAAGCATCCAAACAGTACAATTCGCCAATTTTTTGTTCTTCAAGTTTAAGTGAACAATGAGCCCCATTGTTAATCCTTTAAAGGAAATTATTTGTAACTTTCGACAAGTAGAACAATGAATGGAACAGGTAGACGGTTGAAATCTTTGTATATATTGCTTCTATATAGTCTAAGAAACATATATGCAAAGCATCCAAACAGTACAATTCGCCAATTTTTTGTTCTTCAAGTTTAAGTAAACTACGATCCCCATTGTTAATCCTTTAAAGGAAATTATTTGTAAATTTCGACAAGTAGAACAATGAATGGAACAGGTAGACGGTTGAAATCATTGTATATATTGCTTCTATATAGTCTAAGAAACATATATGCAAAGCATCCAAACAGTACAATTCGCCAATTTTTTGTTCTTCAAGTTTAAGTGAACAATGAGCCCCATTGTTAATCCTTTAAAGGAAATTATTTGTAACTTTCGACAAGTAGAACAATGAATGGAACAGGTAGACGGTTGAAATCATTGTATATATTGCTTCTATATAGTCCAAGAAACATATATGCAAAGCATCCAAACAGTACAATTCGCCAATTTTTTGCTCTTCAAGTTTAAGTGAACTACGAGCCCCATTGTTAATACTTTAACGGAAATTAATTGTAACTTTCGACAAGTAGAACAATGAATGGAACAGGTAGACGGTTGAAATCTTTGTATATATTGCTTCTATATAGTATAAGAAACATATATGCAAAGCATCCAAACAGTACAATTCGCCAATTTTTTGTTCTTCAAGTTTAAGTAAACTACGATCCCCATTGTTAATCCCTTAACGGAAATTATTTGTAACATTCGACAAGTAGAACAATGAATGGAACAGGTAGACGGTTGAAATCATTGTATATATTGCTTCTATATAGTCCAAGAAACATATATGCAAAGCATCCAAACAGTACAGTTCGCCAATTTTTTGTTCTTCAAGTTTAAGTGAACAATGAGCCCCAATGGTTAATCCTTTATCGGTAATTATTTGTAACTTTCGACAAGTAGAACAATGAATGGACCAGGTAGACGGTTGAAATCCTTGTATATATTGCTTCTATATAGTCTAAGAAACATATATGCAAAGCATCCAAACAGTACAATTCGCCAATTTTTTGTTCTTCAAGTTTAAGTGAACAATGAGCCCCAATGGTTAATCCTTTATCGGTAATTATTTGTAACTTTCGACAAGTAGAACAATGAATGGACCAGGTAGACGGTTGAAATCCTTGTATATATTGCTTCTATATAGTCTAAGAAACATATAAGCAAAGCATATAAACAGTACAATTCGCCAATTTTTTGTTCTTCAAGTTTAAGTAAACTACGATCCCCATTGTTAATCCCTTAACGGAAATTATTTGTAACTTTCGACAAGTAGAACAATGAATGGAACAGGTAGACGGTTGAAATCATTGTATATATTGCTTCTATATAATCTAAGAAACATATATGCAAAGCATCCAAACAGTACAATTCGCCAATTTTTTGTTCTTCAAGTTTAAGTAAACTACGATCCCCATTGTTAATCCCTTAACGGAAATTATTTGTAACTTTCGACAAGTAGAGCAATGAATGGAACAGGTAGACGGTTGAAATCATTGTATATATTGCTTCTATATAGTTTAAGAAACATATATGCAAAGCATCCAAACAGTACAATTCGACAATTTTTTTCTCTTCAAGTTTAAGTGAACTACGAGCCCCATTGTTAATCCTTTAAAGGAATTTATTTGTAACTTTCGACAAGTAGAACAATGAATGAAACAGGTAGCCGGTTGAAATCAATGTATATATTGCTTCTATATAGTCTAAGAAACATATATGCAAAGCATCCAAACAGTACAATTCGCCAATTTTTTGTTCTTCAAGTTTAAGTAAATTACGATCCCCATTGTTAATCCCTTAACGGAAATTATTTGTAACTTTCGACAAGTAGAACAATGAATGGAACAGGTAGACGGTTGAAATCATTGTATATATTGCTTCTATATAGTCTAAGAAACATTTATGCAAAGCATCCAAACAGTACCATTCGCCAATTTTTTGCTCTTCAAGTTTAAGTGACTACGAGCCCCATTGTTAATCCTTTAAAGGAAATTATTTGTAAATTTCGGCAAGTAGAACAATGAATGGAATAGGTAGACGGTTGAAATCATTGTATATATTGCTTCTATATAGTCTAAGAAACATATATGCAAAGCATCCAAACAGTACAATTCGCCAATTTTTTGTTCTTCAAGTTTAAGTAAACTACGATCCCCATTGTTAATCCCTTAACGGAAATTATTTGTAACATTCGACAAGTAGAACAATGAATGGAACAGGTAGACGGTTGAAATCATTGTATATATTGCTTCTATATAGTTTAAGAAACATATATGCAAAGCATCCAAACAGTACAATTCGACAATTTTTTTCTCTTCAAGTTTAAGTGAACTACGAGCCCCATTGTTAATCCTTTAAAGGAATTTATTTGTAACTTTCGACAAGTAGAACAATGAATGAAACAGGTAGCCGGTTGAAATCAATGTATATATTGCTTCTATATAGTCTAAGAAACATATATGCAAAGCATCCAAACAGTACAATTCGCCAATTTTTTGTTCTTCAAGTTTAAGTAAATTACGATCCCCATTGTTAATCCCTTAACGGAAATTATTTGTAACTTTCGACAAGTAGAACAATGAATGGAACAGGTAGACGGTTGAAATCATTGTATATATTGCTTCTATATAGTCTAAGAAACATTTATGCAAAGCATCCAAACAGTACCATTCGCCAATTTTTTGCTCTTCAAGTTTAAGTGACTACGAGCCCCATTGTTAATCCTTTAAAGGAAATTATTTGTAAATTTCGGCAAGTAGAACAATGAATGGAATAGGTAGACGGTTGAAATCATTGTATATATTGCTTCTATATAGTCTAAGAAACATATATGCAAAGCATCCAAACAGTACAATTCGCCAATTTTTTGTTCTTCAAGTTTAAGTAAACTACGATCCCCATTGTTAATCCCTTAACGGAAATTATTTGTAACATTCGACAAGTAGAACAATGAATGGAACAGGTAGACGGTTGAAATCATTGTATATATTGCTTCTATATAGTCTAAGAAACATATATGCAAAGCATTCAAACAGTACAGTCCGCCAATTTTTTGTTCTTCAAGTTTAAGTGAACAATGAGCCCCATTGTTAATCCTTTAAAGGAAATTATTTGTAACTTTCGACAAGTAGAACAATGAATGGAACAGGTAGACGGTTGAAATCTTTGTATATATTGCACCTATATAGTCTATGAAACATATATGCAAAGCATCCAAACAGTACAATTCGCCAATTTTTTGTTCTTCAAGTGTAAGTGAACAATGAGCCCCAATGGTTAATCCTTTATCGGTAATTATTTGTAAGTTTCGACAAGTAGAACAATGAATGGAACAGGTAGACGGTTGAAATCCTTGTATATATTGCTTCTATATAGTCTAAGAAACATATAAGCAAAGCATCCAAACAGTATAATTCGCCAATTTTTTGTTCTTCAAGTTTAAGTAAACTACGATCCCCATTGTTAATCACTTAAGGGAAATTATTTGTAACTTTCGACAAGTAGAACAATGAATGGAACAGTTAGACGGTTGAAATCTTTGTATATATTGCTTCCATATAGTCTAAGAAACATATATGCAAAGCGTCCAAACAGTACAATTCGCCAATTTTTTGCTCTTCAAGTTTAAGTGAACTACGAGCCCCATTGTTAATCCTTTATCGGAAATTATTTGTAACTTTCGACAAGTAGAACAATGAATAGTACAGGTAGACGGGTGAAATCTTTGTATATATTGCTTCTATATAGTCTAAGAAACATATATGCAAAGCATCCAAACAGTACAATTCGCCAATTTATTGTTCTTCAAGTTTAAGTGTACAACGAGCCCCATTGTTAATCCTTTAGAGGAAATTATTTGTAAATTTCGACAAGTAGAACAATGAATGGAATAGGTAGACGGTTGAAATCATTGTATATATATGCTTCCATATAGTCTAAGAAACATATATGCAAAGCATCCAAACAGTACAATTCGCCGATTTTTTGTTTTTCAAGTTTAAGTGAACAATGAACCCCAATGGTTAATCCTTTATCGGAAATTATTTCTAACTTTCGACAAGTAGAACAATGAATGGAACAGGTAGACGGTTGAATTCTTTGTATATATTGCTTCTATATAGTCTAAGAAACATATATGCAAAGCATCCAAACAGTACCATTCGCAAATTTATTGTTCTTCAAGTTTAAGGGAACAATGAGCCCCCATGGTTAATCCTTTATCGGAAATTATTTGTAACTTTCGACAAGTAGAACAATGAATGGACCAGGTAGACGGTTGAAATCCTTGTATATATTGCTTCTATATAGTCTAAGAAACATATAAGCAAAGCATCCAAACAGTACAATTCGCCAATTTTTTGTTCTTCAAGTTTAAGTAAACTACGATCCCCATTGTCAATCCCTTAACGGAAATTATTTGTAACTTTCGACAAGTAGAACAATGAATGGAACAGGTAGACGGTTGAAATCATTGTATATATTGCTTCTATATAGTCTAAGAAACATATATGCAAAGCATCCAAACAGTACAATTCGCCAATTTTTTGTTCTTCAAGTTTAAGTAAACTACGATCCCCATTGTTAATCCCTTAACGGAAATTATTTGTAACTTTCGACAAGTAGAACAATGAATGGAACACGTAGACGGTTGAAATCATTGTATATATTGCTTCTATATAGTTTAAGAAACATATATGCAAAGCATCCAAACAGTACAATTCGACAATTTTTTTCTCTTCAAGTTTAAGTGAACTACGAGCCCCATTGTTAATCCTTTAAAGGAAATTATTTGTAAATTTCGGCAAGTAGAACAATGAATGGAATAGGTAGACGGTTGAAATCATTGTATATATTGCTTCTATATAGTCTAAGAAACATATATGCAAAGCATCCAAACAGTACAATTCGCCAATTTATTGTTCTTCAAGTTTAAGTAAACTACGATCCCCATTGTTAATCCTTTAACGGAAATTATTTGTAACATTCGACAAGTAGAACAATGAATGGAACAGGTAGACGGTTGAAATCATTGTATATATTGCTTCTATATAGTCTAAGAAACATATATGCAAAGCATCCAAACAGTACAATTCGCCAATTTTTTGTTCTTCAAGTTTAAGTGAACTACGAGCCCCATTGTTAATACTTTAACGGAAATTAATTGTAACTTTCGACAAGTAGAACAATGAATGGAACACGTAGACGGTTGAAATCTTTGTATATATTGCTTCTATATAGTCTAAGAAACATATATGCAAAGCATCCAAACAGTACCATTCGCCAATTTTTTGTTCTTCAAGTTTAAGCGAACTACGAGCCCCATTGTTAATCCTTTAAAGGAATTTATTTGTAACTTTCGACAAGTAGAACAATGAATGAAACAGGTAGCCGGTTGAAATCAATGTATATATTGCTTCTATATAGTCTAGGAAACATATATGCAAAGTATCCAAACAGTACAATTCGCCAATTTTTTGTTCTTCAATTTTAAGTGAACAATGAGCCCCAATGGTTAATCCTTTAACGGAAATTAATTGTAACTTTCTACAAGTAGAACAATGATTGGAACACATAGACGGTTGAAATCTTTGTATATATTGCTTCCATATCGTCTAAGAAACATATAAGCAAAGCATCCAAACAGTACAATTCGCCAATTTTTTGTTCTTCAAGTTTAAGTAAACTACGATCCCCATTGTTAATCCCTTAACGGAAATTATTTCTAACTTTCGACAAGTAGAACAATGAATGGAACTGGTAGACGGTTGAAATCTTTTTATATGTTGCTTCTATATAGTCTAAGAAACATATATGCAAAGCATCCAAACAGTACAATTCGCCAATTTATTGTTCTTCAAGTTTAAGTGAACTACGAGCCCCATTGTTAATCCTTTAAAGGAAATTATTTGTAAATTTCGGCAAGTCGAACAATGATTGGAACAAGTAGACGGTTGAAATCTTTGCATATGTTGCTTCTATATAGTCTAAGAAACATATATGCAAAGCATCCAAACAGTACCAGTCGCCAATTTTTTGTTCTTCAAATTTAAGTTAACTATGAGCCCCCATGGTTAATCCTTTATCGGAAATTATTTGTAATTTTCGACAAGTAGAACAATGAATGGAACCGGTAGACGGTTGAAATCTTTGTATATATTGCTTCTATATAGTCTAAGAAACATATATGCAAAGCATCCAAACAGTACCATTCGCCAATTTATTGTTCTTCAAGTTTAAGAGAACAACGAGCCCCATTGTTAATACTTTAAAGGAAATTATTTGTAAATTTCGACAAGTAGAACAATGATTGGAACAAGTAGACGGTTGAAATCTTTGTATATGTTGCTTCCATATAGTCTAAGGAACATGTACGCAAAGCATCTAAACAGTACCATTCGCCAATTTTATGTTCTTCAAGTTTAAGTGAACAATGAGCCCCATTGTTAATCCTTTAACAGAAATTATTTGTAACTTTCGACAAGTAGAACAATGAATGGAACAGGTAGACGGTTGAATTCTTTGTATATATTGCTTCTATATAGTCTAAGAAACATATATGCAAAGCATCCAAACAGTACAATTCGCCAATTTATTTTTCTTCAAGTTTAAGTGTACAACGAGCCCCATTGTTAATGCTTTAAAGGAAATTATTTGTAAACTTCGACAAGTAGAACAATGATTGGAACACGTAGACGGTTGAAATCTTTGTATATGTTGCTTCTATATAGTCTAAGAAACATATATGCAAAGCATCCAAACAGTACAATTCGCCAATTTTTTGATCTTCAAGTTTAAGTGAACTACGAGCCCCATTGTTAATACTTTAAAGGAAATTATTTGTAAATTTCGACAAGTAGAACAATGAATGGAACAGGTAGACGGTTGAAATCTTTGTATATATTGTTTCTATATAGTCTAGGAAACATATATGCAAAGCATCCAAACAGTACAATTTGCCAATTTTTTGTTCTTCAATTTTAAGTGAACAATGAGCCCCAATGGTTAATCCCTTAACGGAAATTATTTGTAACATTCGACAAGTAGAACAATGAATGGAACAGGTAGACGGTTGAAATCATTGTATATATTGCTTCTATATAGTCTAAGAAACATATATGCAAAGCATCCAAACAGTACAATTCGCCAATTTTTTGTTCTTCAAGTTTAAGTGAACTACGAGCCCCATTGTTAATACTTTAACGGAAATTAATTGTAACTTTCGACAAGTAAAACAATGAATGGAACACGTAGACGGTTGAAATCTTTGTATATATTGCTTCCATATAGTCTAAGAAACATATATGCAAAGCATCCAAACAGTACAATTCGCCAATTTATTGTTCTTCAAGTTTAAGTGAACTACGAGCCCCATTGTTAATCCTTTAAAGGAAATTATTTGTAAATTTCGGCAAGTCGAACAATGATTGGAACAAGTAGACGGTTGAAATCTTTGTATATGTTGCTTCTATATAGTCTAAGAAACATATATGCAAAGCATCCAAACAGTACCAGTCGCCAATTTTTTGTTCTTCAAATTTAAGTTAACTATGAGCCCCCATGGTTAATCCTTTATCGGAAATTATTTGTAATTTTCGACAAGTAGAACAATGAATGGAACCGGTAGACGGTTGAAATCTTTGTATATATTGCTTCTATATAGTCTAAGAAACATATATGCAAAGCATCCAAACAGTACCATTCGCCAATTTATTGTTCTTCAAGTTTAAGAGAACAACGAGCCCCATTGTTAATACTTTAAAGGAAATTATTTGTAAATTTCGACAAGTAGAACAATGATTGGAACAAGTAGACGGTTGAAATCTTTGTATATGTTGCTTCCATATAGTCTAAGGAACATGTACGCAAAGCATCTAAACAGTACCATTCGCCAATTTTATGTTCTTCAAGTTTAAGTGAACAATGAGCCCCATTGTTAATCCTTTAACAGAAATTATTTGTAACTTTCGACAAGTAGAACAATGAATGGAACAGGTAGACGGTTGAATTCTTTGTATATATTGCTTCTATATAGTCTAAGAAACATATATGCAAAGCATCCAAACAGTACAATTCGCCAATTTATTTTTCTTCAAGTTTAAGTGTACAACGAGCCCCATTGTTAATGCTTTAAAGGAAATTATTTGTAAACTTCGACAAGTAGAACAATGATTGGAACACGTAGACGGTTGAAATCTTTGTATATGTTGCTTCTATATAGTCTAAGAAACATATATGCAAAGCATCCAAACAGTACAATTCGCCAATTTTTTGATCTTCAAGTTTAAGTGAACTACGAGCCCCATTGTTAATACTTTAAAGGAAATTATTTGTAAATTTCGACAAGTAGAACAATGAATGGAACAGGTAGACGGTTGAAATCTTTGTATATATTGTTTCTATATAGTCTAGGAAACATATATGCAAAGCATCCAAACAGTACAATTTGCCAATTTTTTGTTCTTCAATTTTAAGTGAACAATGAGCCCCAATGGTTAATCCCTTAACGGAAATTATTTGTAACATTCGACAAGTAGAACAATGAATGGAACAGGTAGACGGTTGAAATCATTGTATATATTGCTTCTATATAGTCTAAGAAACATATATGCAAAGCATCCAAACAGTACAATTCGCCAATTTTTTGTTCTTCAAGTTTAAGTGAACTACGAGCCCCATTGTTAATACTTTAACGGAAATTAATTGTAACTTTCGACAAGTAAAACAATGAATGGAACACGTAGACGGTTGAAATCTTTGTATATATTGCTTCCATATAGTCTAAGAAACATATATGCAAAGCATCCAAACAGTACAATTCGCCAATTTATTGTTCTTCAAGTTTAAGTGAACTACGAGCCCCATTGTTAATCCTTTAAAGGAAATTATTTGTAAATTTCGGCAAGTCGAACAATGATTGGAACAAGTAGACGGTTGAAATCTTTGTATATGTTGCTTCTATATAGTCTAAGAAACATATATGCAAAGCATCCAAACAGTACCAGTCGCCAATTTTTTGTTCTTCAAATTTAAGTTAACTATGAGCCCCCATGGTTAATCCTTTATCGGAAATTATTTGTAATTTTCGACAAGTAGAACAATGAATGGAACAGGTAGACGGTTGAAATCTTTGTATATATTGTTTCTATATAGTCTAGGAAACATATATGCAAAGCATCCAAACAGTACAATTTGCCAATTTTTTGTTCTTCAATTTTAAGTGAACAATGAGCCCCAATGGTTAATCCCTTAACGGAAATTATTTGTAACATTCGACAAGTAGAACAATGAATGGAACAGGTAGACGGTTGAAATCATTGTATATATTGCTTCTATATAGTCTAAGAAACATATATGCAAAGCATCCAAACAGTACAATTCGCCAATTTTTTGTTCTTCAAGTTTAAGTGAACTACGAGCCCCATTGTTAATACTTTAACGGAAATTAATTGTAACTTTCGACAAGTAAAACAATGAATGGAACACGTAGACGGTTGAAATCTTTGTATATATTGCTTCCATATAGTCTAAGAAACATATATGCAAAGCATCCAAACAGTACAATTCGCCAATTTATTGTTCTTCAAGTTTAAGTGAACTACGAGCCCCATTGTTAATCCTTTAAAGGAAATTATTTGTAAATTTCGGCAAGTCGAACAATGATTGGAACAAGTAGACGGTTGAAATCTTTGTATATGTTGCTTCTATATAGTCTAAGAAACATATATGCAAAGCATCCAAACAGTACCAGTCGCCAATTTTTTGTTCTTCAAATTTAAGTTAACTATGAGCCCCCATGGTTAATCCTTTATCGGAAATTATTTGTAATTTTCGACAAGTAGAACAATGAATGGAACAGGTAGACGGTTGAAATCTTTGTATATATTGCTTCTATATAGTCTAAGAAACATATATGCAAAGCATCCAAACAGTACCATTCGCCAATTTATTGTTCTTCAAGTTTAAGAGAACAACGAGCCCCATTGTTAATACTTTAAAGGAAATTATTTGTAAATTTCGACAAGTAGAACAATGATTGGAACAAGTAGACGGTTGAAATCTTTGTATATGTTGCTTCCATATAGTCTAAGGAACATGTACGCAAAGCATCCAAACAGTACCATTCGCCAATTTTATGTTCTTCAAGTTTAAGTGAACAATGAGCCCCATTGTTAATCCTTTAACAGAAATTATTTGTAACTTTCGACAAGTAGAACAATGAATGGAACAGGTAGACGGCTGAATTCTTTGTATATATTGCTTCTATATAGTCTAAGAAACATATATGCAAAGCATCCAAACAGTACAATTCGCCAATTTATTTTTCTTCAAGTTTAAGTGTACAACGAGCCCCATTGTTAATGCTTTAAAGGAAATTATTTGTAAACTTCGACAAGTAGAACAATGATTGGAACACGTAGACGGTTGAAATCTTTGTATATGTTGCTTCTATATAGTCTAAGAAACATATATGCAAAGCATCCAAACAGTACAATTCGCCAATTTTTTGATCTTCAAGTTTAAGTGAACTACGAGCCCCATTGTTAATACTTTAAAGGAAATTATTTGTAAATTTCGACAAGTAGAACAATGAATGGAACAGGTAGACGGTTGAAATCTTTGTATATATTGTTTCTATATAGTCTAGGAAACATATATGCAAAGCATCCAAACAGTACAATTTGCCAATTTTTTGTTCTTCAATTTTAAGTGAACAATGAGCCCCAATGGTTAATCCTTTAACGGAAATTAATTGTAACTTTCTACAAGTAGAACAATGATTGGAACACATAGACGGTTGAAATCTTTGTATATGTTGCTTCCATATCGTCTATGAAACATATATGCAAAGCATCCAAACAGTACCATTCGCCAATTTTTTGTTCTTCAAGTTTAAGTGAACTATGAGGCCCCATGGTTAATCCTTTATCGGAAATTATTTGTAACTTTCTACAAGTAGAACAATGAATAGTACAGGTAGACGGGAGAAGTCTTTATATATATTGCTTCTATATAGTCTAAGAAACATATATGCAAAGCATCCAAACAGTACAATTCGCCAATTTTTTGTTCTTCAAGTTTAAGTGAACAACGAGCCCCATTGTTAATCCTTTACAGGAAATTATTTGTAAATTTCGACAAGTAGAACAATTATTGGAACACGTAGACGGTTGAAATCTTTGTATATATTGCTTCCATATAGTCTAAGAAACATATATGCAAAGCGTCCAAACAGTACAATTCGCCAATTTTTTGCTCTTCAAGTTTAAGTGAACTACGAGCCCCATTGTTAATCCTTTATCGGAAATTATTTGTAACTTTCGACAAGTAGAACAATGAATAGTACAGGTAGACGGGTGAAATCTTTGGATATATTGCTTCTATATAGTCTAAGAAACATGTACGCAAAGCATCCAAACAGTACCATTCGCCAATTTTTTGTCCTTCAAGTTTAAGTGAACAATGAGCCCCATTGTTAATCCTTTATAGGAAATTATTTGTAACTTTCGACAAGTAGAACAATGAATGGAACAGGTAGCCGGTTGAAATCAATGTATATATTGCTTCTATATAGTCTAAGAAACATATATGCAAAGCATCCAAACAGTACCATTCGCCAATTTTTTGTTCTTCAAGTTTAAGTGAACAATGAGCCCCAATGGTTAATCCTTTATCGGTAATTATTTGTAACTTTCGACAAGTAGAACAATGAATGGAACAGGTAGACGGTTGAAATCCTTGTATATATTGCTTCTATATAGTCTAAGAAACATATAAGCAAAGCATCCAAACAGTACAATTCGCCAATTTTTTGTTCTTCAAGTTTAAGTAAACTACGATCCCCATTGTTAATCACTTAAAGGAAATTATTTGTAACTTTCGACAAGTAGAACAATGAATGGAATAGGTAGACGGTTGAAATCATTGTATATATTGCTTCTATATAGTCTAAGAAACATATATGCAAAGCATCCAAACAGTACAATTCGCCAATTTTTTGTTCTTCAAGTTTAAGTAAACTACGATCCCCATTGTTAATCCCTTAACGGAAATTATTTGTAACATTCGACCAGTAGAACAATGAATGGAACAGGTAGACGGTTGAAATCATTGTATATATTGCTTCTATATAGTCCAAGAAACATATATGCAAAGCATCCAAACAGTACAATTCGCCAATTTTTTGCTCTTCAAGTTTAAGTGAACTACGAGCCCCATTGTTAATACTTTAACGGAAATTAATTGTAACTTTCGACAAGTAGAACAATGAATGGAACACGTAGACGATTGAAATCTTTGTATATATTGCTTCTATATAGTATAAGAAACATATATGCAAAGCATCCAAACAGTACAATTCGCCAATTTTTTGTTCTTCAAGTTTAAGTGAACAATGAGCCCCAATGGTTAATCCTTTAAAGGAAATTATTTGTAACTTTCGACAAGTAGAACAATGAATGGAACAGGTAGACGGTTGAAATCTTTGTATATATTGCTTCTATATAGTCTAAGAAACATATATGCAAAGCATCCAAACAGTACAATTCGCCAATTTTTTGTTCTTCAAGTTTAAGTGAACAATGAGCCCCAATGGTTAATCCTTTATCGGTAATTATTTGTAACTTTCGACAAGTAGAACAATGAATGGAACAGGTAGACGGTTGAAATCTTTGTATATATTTCTTCTATATAGTTTAAGAAACATATATGCAAAGCATCCAAACAGTACAATTCGACAATTCTTTGCTCTTCAAGTTTAAGTGAACTACGAGCCCCATTGTTAATCCTTTAAAGGAAATTATTTGTAAATTTCGACAAGTAGAACAATGAATGGAATAGGTAGACGGTTGAAATCATTGTATATATTGCTTCTATAAAGTCTAAGAAACATATATGCAAAGCATCCAAACAGTACAATACGCAAATTTTTTGTTCTTCAAGTTTAAGTAAACTACGATCCCCATTGTTAATCCCTTAACGGAAATTATTTGTAACATTCGACAAGTAGAACAATGAATGGAACAGGTAGACGGTTGAAATCATTGTATATATTGCTTCTATATAGTCCAAGAAACATATATGCAAAGCATCCAAACAGTACAATTCGCCAATTTTTTGCTCTTCAAGTTTAAGTGAACTACGAGCCCCATTGTTAATACTTTAACGGAAATTAATAGTAACTTTCGACAAGTAGAACAATGAATGGAACACGTAGACGGTTGAAATCTTTGTATATGTTGCTTCTATATAGTATAAGAAACATATATGCAAAGCATCCAAACAGTACAATTCGCCAATTTTTTGTTCTTCGAGTTTAAGTGAACAATGAGCCCCAATGGTTAATCCTTTAAAGGAAATTATTTGTAACTTTCGACAAGTAGAACAATGAATGGAACAGGTAGACGGTTGAAATCTTTGTATATATTGCTTCTATATAGTCTAAGAAACATATATGCAAAGCATCCAAACAGTACAATTCGCCAATTTTTTGTTCTTCGAGTTTAAGTGAACAATGAGCCCCATTGTTAATCCTTTAAAGGAAATTATTTGTAACTTTCGACAAGTAGAACAATGAATGGAACAGGTAGACGGTTGAAATCTTTGTATATATTGCTCCTATATAGTCTATGAAACATATATGCAAAGCATCCAAACAGTACAATTCGCCAATTTTTTGTTCTTCAAGTGTAAGTGAACAATGAGCGCCAATGGTTAATCCTTTATCGGTAATTATTTGTAACTTTCGACAAGTAGAACAATGAATGGAACAGGTAGACGGTTGAAATCATTGTATATATTGCTTCTATATAGTCTAAGAAACATATAAGCAAAGCATCCAAACAGTACAATTCGCCAATTTTTTGTTCTTCAAGTTTAAGTAAACTACGATCCCCATTGTTAATCACTTAAAGGAAATTATTTGTAACTTTCGACAAGTAGAACAATGAATGGAACAGGTAGACGGTTGAAATCATTGTATATATTGCTTCTATATAGTCTAAGAAACATATATGCAAAGCATCCAAACAGTACAATTCGCCAATTTTTTGTTCTACAAGTTTAAGTAAACTACGATCCCCATTGTTAATCCCTTAACGGAAATTATTTGTAACTTTCGACAAGTAGAACAATGAATGGAACAGGTAGACGGTTGAAATCATTGTATATATTGCTTCTATATAGTTTAAGAAACATATATGCAAAGCATCCAAACAGTACAATTCGACAATTTTTTGCTCTTCAAGTTTAAGTGAACTACGAGCCCCATTGTTAATCCTTTAAAGGAAATTATTTGTAAATTTCGACAAGTAGAACAATGAATGGAATAGGTAGACGGTTGAAATCATTGTATATATTGCTTCTATATAGTCTAAGAAACATATATGCAAAGCATCCAAACAGTACAATTCGCCAATTTTTTGTTCTTCAAGTTTAAGTAAACTACGATCCCCATTGTTAATCCCTTAACGGAAATTATTTGTAACATTCGACAAGTAGAACAATGAATGGAACAGGTAGACGGTTGAAATCATTGTATATATTGCTTCTATATAGTCCAAGAAACATATATGCAAAGCATCCAAACAGTACAATTCGCCAATTTTTTGCTCTTCAAGTTTAAGTGAAGTACGAGCCCCATTGTTAATACTTTAACGGAAATTAATTGTAACTTTCGACAAGTAGAACAATGAATGGAACACGTAGACGGTTGAAATCTTTGTATATATTGCTTCTATATAGTATAAGAAACATATATGCAAAGCATCCAAACAGTACAATTCGCCAATTTTTTGTTCTTCAAGTTTAAGTGAACAATGAGCCCCAATGGTTAATCCTTTAAAGGAAATTATTTGTAACTTTCGACAAGTAGAACAATGAATGGAACAGGTAGACGGTTGAAATCTTTGTATATATTGCTTCTATATAGTCTAAGAAACATATATGCAAAGCATCCAAACAGTACAATTCGCCAATTTTTTGTTCTTCAAGTTTAAGTGAACAATGAGCCCCAATGGTTAATCCTTGATCGGTAATTATTTGTAACTTTCGACAAGTAGAACAATGAATGGAACAGGTAGACGGTTGAAATCCTTGTATATATTGCATCTATATAGTCTAAGAAACATATATGCAAAGCATCCAAACAGTACAATTCGCCAATTGTTTGTTCTTCAAGTTTAAGTGAACAATGAGCCCCAATGGTTAATCCTTTATCGGAAATTATTTGTAAATTTCGACAAGTAGAACAATGAATGGAACAGGTAGCCGGTTGAAATCAATGTATATATTGCTTCTATATAGTATAAGAAACATATATGCAAAGCATCCAAACAGTACAATTCGCCAATTTTTTGTTCTTCAAGTTTAAGTGAACAATGAGCCCCAATGGTTAATCCTTTAAAGGAAATTATTTGTAACTTTCGACAAGTAGAACAATGAATGGAACAGGTAGACGGTTGAAATCTTTGTATATATTGCTTCTATATAGTCTAAGAAACATATATGCAAAGCATCCAAACAGTACAATTCGCCAATTTTTTGTTCTTCAAGTTTAAGTGAACTACGAGCCCCATTATTAATACTTTAACGGAAATTATTTGTAAATTTCGACAAGTAGAACAATGAATGGAAGAGGTAGCCGGTTGAAATCAATGTATATATTGCTTCTATATAGTCTAAGAAACATATATGCAAAGCATCCAAACAGTACCATTCGCCAATTTTTTGTTCTTCAAGTTTAAGTGAACAATGAGCCCCAATGGTTAATCCTTTATCGGAAATTATTTGTAAATTTCGACAAGTAGAACAATGAATGGAACAGGTAGCCGGTTGAAATCTTTGTATATATTGCATCTATATAGTCTAAGAAACATATATGCAAAGCATCCAAACAGTACACTTCGCCAATTGTTTGTTCTTCAAGTTTAAGTGAACAATGAGCCCCAATGGTTAATCCTTTATCGGAAATTATTTGTAAATTTCGACAAGTAGAACAATGAATGGAACAGGTAGCCGGTTGAAATCAATGTATATATTGCTTCTATATAGTCTAAGAAACATATATGCAAAGCATCCTAACAGTACCATTCGCCAATTTTTTGTTCTTCAAGTTTAAGTGAACTACGAGCCCCATTGTTAATCCTTTATAGGAAATTATTTGTAAATTTCGACAAGTAGAACAATGAATGGAACAGGTAGACTGTTGAAATCATTGTATATATTGCTTCTATATAGTCTAAGAAACATATATGCAAAGCATCCAAACAGTACAGTTCGCCAATTTTTTGTTCTTCAAGTTTAAGTGAACAATGAGCCCCATTGTTAATCCTTTAAAGGAAATTATTTGTAACTTTCGACAAGTAGAACAATGAATGGAACAGGTAGACGGTTGAAATCTTTGTATATGTTGCATCTATATAGTCTATGAAACATATATGCAAAGCATCCAAACAGTACAATTCGCCAATTTTTTGTTCTTCAAGTTTAAGTGAACAATGAGCCCCAACGGTTAATCCTTTATCGGTAATTATTTGTAACTTTCGACAAGTAGAACAATGAATGGACCAGGTATACGGTTGAAATCCTTGTATATATTGCTTCTATATAGTCTAAGAAACATATAAGCAAAGCATCCAAACAGTACAATTCGCCAATTTTTTGTTCTTCAAGTTTAAGTAAACTACGATCCCCATTGTTAATCACTTAACGGAAATTATTTGTAACTTTCGACAAGTAGAACAATGAATGGAACAGGTAGACGGTTGAAATCATTGTATATATTGCTTCTATATAGTTTAAGATACATATATGCAAAGTATCCAAACAGTACAATTCGCCAATTTTTTGATCTTCAAGTTTAAGTGAACTACGAGCCCCATTGTTAATCCCTTAACGGAAATTATTTGTAACTTTCGACAAGTAGAACAATGAATGGAATAGGTAGACGGTTGAAATCATTGTATATATTGCTTCTATATAGTCTAAGAAACATATATGCAAAGCATCCAAACAGTACAATTCGCCAATTTTTTGTTCTTCAAGTTTAAGTAAACTACGATCCCCATTGTTAATCCCTTAACGGAAATTATTTGTAACATTCGACAAGTAGAACAATGAATGGAACAGGTAGACGGTTGAAATCATTGTATATATTGCTTCTATATAGTCCAAGAAACATATATGCAAAGCATCCAAACAGTACAATTCGCCAATTTTTTGCTCTTCAAGTTTAAGTGAACTACGAGACACATTGTTAATACTTTAACGGAAATTAATTGTAACTTTCGACAAGTAGAACAATGAATGGAACACGTAGACGGTTGAAATCTTTGTATATATTGCTTCTATATAGTATAAGAAACATATATGCAAAGCATCCAAACAGTACAATTCGCCAATTTTTTGTTCTTCAAGTTTAAGTGAACAATGAGCCCCAATGGTTAATCCTTTAAAGGAAATTATTTGTAACTTTCGACAAGTAGAACAATGAATGGAACAGGTAGACGGTTGAAATCTTTGTATATATTGCTTCTATATAGTCTAAGAAACATATATGCAAAGCATCCAAACAGTACAATTCGCCAATTTTTTGTTCTTCAAGTTTAAGTGAACAATGAGCCCCAATGGTTAATCCTTTATCGGTAATTATTTGTAACTTTCGACAAGTAGAACAATGAATGGAACAGGTAGACGGTTGAAATCCTTGTATATATTGCTTCCATATAGTCTAAGAAACATGTACGCGAAGCATCCAAACAGTACCATTCGCCAATTTTTTGTCCTTCAAGTTTAAGTGAACAATGAGCCCCATTGTTAATCCTTTATAGGAAATTATTTGTAACTTTCGACAAGTAGAACAATGAATGGAACAGGTAGCCGGTTGAAATCAATGTATATATTGCTTCTATATAGTCTAAGAAACATATATGCAAAGCATCCAAACAGTACCATTCGCCAATTTTTTGTTCTTCAAGTTTAAGTGAACAATGAGCCCCAATGGTTAATCCTTTATCGGAAATTATTTGTAAATTTCGACAAGTAGAACAATGAATGGAACAGGTAGCCGGTTGAAATCTTTGTATATATTGCATCTATATAGTCTAAGAAACATATATGCAAAGCATCCAAACAGTACAATTCGCCAATTGTTTGTTCTTCAAGTTTAAGTGAACAATGAGCCCCAATGGTTAATCCTTTATCGGAAATTATTTGTAAATTTCGACAAGTAGAACAATGAATGGAACAGGTAGCCGGTTGAAATCAATGTATATATTGCTTCTATATAGTCTAAGAAACATATATGCAAAGCATCCTAACAGTACCATTCGCCAATTTTTTGTTCTTCAAGTTTAAGTGAACTACGAGCCCCATTGTTAATCCTTTAAAGGAAATTATTTGTAAATTTCGACAAGTAGAACAATGAATGGAACAGGTAGACTGTTGAAATCATTGTATATATTGCTTCTATATAGTCTAAGAAACATATATGCAAAGCATCCAAACAGTACCATACGCCAATTTTTTGTTCTTCAAGTGTAAGTGATCAATGAGCCCCAATGGTTAATCCTTTATAGGAAATTATTTGTAATTTTCGACAAGTAGAACAATGAATGGAACAGGTAGACGGTTGAAATCTTTGTATATATTGCTTCTATATAGTCTAAGAAACCTATATGCAAAGCATCTAAACAGTAACAATCGCCAATTTTTTGATCTTCAAGTTTAAGTGAACTGCGAGCCCCATTGATAATCATGAAATGGAAATTATTTGCAACTTTCTTCAAGTAGAACAATGAATGGAACAGGTAGACGGTTGAAATCTTTGTATATATTGCTTCTATATAGTCTAAGAAACATATATGCAAAGCATCCAAACAGTACAATTCGCCAATTTTTTGATCTTCAAGTTTAAGTCAACTACGAGCCCCATTGTTAATACTTTAACGGAAATTATTTGTAACTTGCGACAAGTAGAACAATGAATGGAACAGGTAGACGGTTGAAATCTTTGTATACATTGCTTCTATATAGTCTAAGAAACATATATGCAAAGCATCCAAACAGTACCATTCGCCAATTTTTTGTTCTTCAAGTTTAAGTGAACTACGAGCCCCATTGTTAATCCTTTAAAGGAAATTATTTGTAAATTTCGACAAGTAGAACAATGAATGGACCAGGTAGACGGTTGAAATCCTTGTATATATTGCTTCTATATAGTCTAAGAAACATATAAGCAAAGCATCCAAACAGTACAATTCGCCAATTTTTTGTTCTTCAAGTTTAAGTAAACTACGATCCCCATTGTTAATCACTTAACGGAAATTATTTGTAACTTTCGACAAGTAGAACAATGAATGGAACAGGTAGACGGTTGAAATCATTGTATATATTGCTTCTATATAGTTTAAGATACATATATGCAAAGCATCCAAACAGTACAATTCGCCAATTTTTTGATCTTCAAGTTTAAGTGAACTACGAGCCCCATTGTTAATCCCTTAACGGAAATTATTTGTAACTTTCGACAAGTAGAACAATGAATGGAATAGGTAGACGGTTGAAATCATTGTATATATTGCTTCTATATAGTCTAAGAAACATATATGCAAAGCATCCAAACAGTACAATTCGCCAATTTTTTGTTCTTCAAGTTTAAGTAAACTACGATCCCCATTGTTAATCCCTTAACGGAAATTATTTGTAACATTCGACAAGTAGAACAATGAATGGAACAGGTAGACGGTTGAAATCATTGTATATATTGCTTCTATATAGTCTAAGAAACATATATGCAAAGCATTCAAACAGTGCAGTTCGCCAATTTTTTGTTCTTCAAGTTTAAGTGAACAATGAGCCCCATTGTTAATCCTTTAAAGGAAATTATTTGTAACTTTCGACAAGTAAAACAATGAATGGAACAGGTAGACGGTTGAAATCATTGTATATATTGCTTCTATATAGTCTAAGAAACATATATGCAAAGCATCCAAACAGTACAATTCGCCAATTTTTTGTTCTTCAAGTGTAAGTGAACAATGAGCCCCAATGGTTAATCCTTTGTCGGTAATTATTTGTAACTTTCGACAAGTAGAACAATGAATGGAACAGGCAGACGGTTGAAATCCTTGTATATATTGCTTCTATATAGTCTAAGAAACATATAAGCAAAGCATCCAAACAGTACAATTCGCCAATTTTTTGTTCTTCAAGTTTAAGTAAACTACGATCCCCATTGTTAATCACTTAAAGGAAATTATTTGTAACTTTCGACAAGTAGAACAATGAATGGAACAGGTAGACGGTTGAAATCATTGTATATATTGCTTCTATATAGTCTAAGAAACATATATGCAAAGCATCCAAACAGTACAATTCGCCAATTTTTTGTTCTACAAGTTTAAGTAAACTACGATCCCCATTGTTAATCCCTTAACGGAAATTATTTGTAACTTTCGACAAGTAGAACAATGAATGGAACAGGTAGACGGTTGAAATCATTGTATATATTGCTTCTATATAGTTTAAGAAACATATATGCAAAGCATCCAAACAGTACAATTCGACAATTTTTTGCTCTTCAAGTTTAAGTGAACTACGAGCCCCATTGTTAATCCTTTAAAGGAAATTATTTGTAAATTTCGACAAGTAGAACAATGAATGGAATAGGTGGACGGTTGAAATCATTGTATATATTGCTTCTATATAGTCTAAGAAACATATATGCAAAGCATCCAAACAGTACAATTCGCCAATTTTTTGTTCTTCAAGTTTAAGTAAACTACGATCCCCATTGTTAATCCCTTAACGGAAATTATTTGTAACATTCGACAAGTAGAACAATGAATGGAACAGGTAGACGGTTGAAATCATTGTATATATTGCTTCTATATAGTCCAAGAAACATATATGCAAAGCATCCAAACAGTACAATTCGCCAATTTTTTGCTCTTCAAGTTTAAGTGAACTACGAGCCCCATTGTTAATACTTTAACGGAAATTAATTGTAACTTTCGACAAGTAGAACAATGAATGGAACACGTAGACGGTTGAAATCTTTGTATATATTGCTTCTATATAGTATAAGAAACATATATGCAAAGCATCCAAACAGTACAATTCGTCAATTTTTTGTTCTTCAAATTTAAGTGAACAATGAGCCCCAATGGTTAATCCTTTAAAGGAAATTATTTGTAACTTTCGACAAGTAGAACAATGAATGGAACAGGTAGACGGTTGAAATCTTTGTATATATTGCTTCTATATAGTCTAAGAAACATATATGCAAAGCATCCGAACAGTATGATGCGCCAATTTTTTGTTCTTCAAGTTTAAGTGAACAATGAGCCCCAATGGTTAATCCTTTATCGGTAATTATTTGTAATTTTCGACAAGTAGAACAATGAATGGGACAGGTAGACGGTTGAAATCTTTGTATATATTGCTTCTATATAGTATAAGAAACATATATGCAAAGCATCCAAACAGTACAATTCGCCAATTTTTTGTTCTTCAAGTTTAAGTGAACAATGAGCCCCAATGGTTAATCCGTTATCGGAAATTATTTGTAAATTTCGACAAGTAGAACAATGAATGGAACAGGTAGACGGTTGAAATCTTTGTATATATTGCTTCTATATAGTCTAAGAAACATATATGCAAAGCATCCAAACAGTAACATTCGCCAATTTTTTGTTCTTCAAGTTTAAGTGAACTACGAGCCCCATTGTTAATCCTTTAAAGGAAATTATTTGTAAATTTCGACAAGTAGAACAATGAATGGAACAGGTAGACTGTTGAAATTATTGTACATATTGCTTCTATATAGTCTAAGAAATATATATGCAAAGCATCCAAACAGTACAATTCGCCGATTTTTTGATCTTCAAGTTTAAGTGAACAGCGAGCCCCATTGTTAATCCTTTAAAGGAAATTATTTGTAACTTTCGACAAGTAGAACAATGAATGGAACAGGTAGACGGTTGAAATCTTTGTATATATTGCTTCTATATAGTCTAAGAAACATATATGCAAAGCATCCAAACAGTACCATTCGCCAATTTTTTGTTCTTCAAGTTTAAGTAAACTACGATCCCCATTGTTAATCCCTTAACGGAAATTATTTGTAACATTCGACAAGTAGAACAATGAATGGAACAGGTAGACGGTTGAAATCATTGTATATATTGCTTCTATATAGTCTAAGAAACATATATGCAAGCATCCAAACAGTACAATTCGCCAATTTTTTGTTCTTCAAGTTTAAGTGAACAATGAGCCCCATTGTTAATCCTTTAAAGGAAATTATTTGTAACTTTCGACAAGTAGAACAATGAATGGAACAGGTAGACGGTTGAAACCTTTGTATATATTGCTTCTATATAGTCTAAGAAACATATATGCAAAGCATCCAAACAGTACCATTCGCCAATTTTTTGTTCTTCAAGTTTAAGTGAACAATGAGCCCCATTGTTAATCCTTTATCGGAAATTATTTGTAACTTTCGACAAGTAGAACAATGAATGGATCAGGTAGACGGTTGAAATCTTTGTATATATTGCTTCTATATAGTTTAAGAAACATATATGCAATGCACCCAAACAGTACCATTCGCCACTTTTTTGTTCTTCAAGTTTAAGTGAACAACGAGCCCCATTGTTAATCCTTTAAAGGAAATTATTTGTAAATTTCGACAAGTAGAACAATGATTGGAACACGTAGACGGTTGAAATCATTGTATATGTTGCTTCTATATAGTCTAAGAAACCTATATGCAAAGCATCTAAACAGTAACAATCGCCTATTTATTGATCTTCAAGTTTAAGTGAACAGCGAGCCCCATTGATAATCATGAAATGGAAATTATTTGTAACTTTCTACAAGTAGAACAATGAATAGTACAGGTAGACGGGTGAAATATTTCTATATATTGCTTCTAAATAGTCTAAGAAACATCTATGCAAAGCATCCAAACAGTACAATTCGCCAATTTTTTGCTCTTCAAGTTTAAGTGAACTACGAGCCCCATTGTTAATCCTTTAAAGGAAATTATTTGTAAATTTCGGCAAGTAGAACAATGAATGGAATAGGTAGACGGTTGAAATCATTGTATATATTGCTTCTATATAGTCTAAGAAACATATATGCAAAGCATCCAAACAGTACAATTCGCCAATTTTTTGTTCTTCAAGTTTAAGTGAACTACGAGCCCCATTGTTAATACTTTAACGGAAATTATTTGTAACTTGCGACAAGTAGAACAATGAATGGAAAAGGTAGACGGTTCAAATCAATGTATATATTGCTTCTTTATAGTCTAAGAAACATATATGCAAAGCATCCAAACAGTACAATTCGCCAATTTTTTGTTCTTCAAGTTTAAGTGAACAATGAGCCCCAATGGTTAATCCTTTATCGGTAATTATTTGTAACTTTCGACAAGTAGAACAATGAATGGAACAGGTAGACGGTTGAAATCCTTGTATATATTGCTTCCATATAGTCTAAGAAACATGTACGCATAGCACCCAAACAGTACCATTCGCCACTTTTTTGTTCTTCAAGTTTAAGTGAACAACGAGCCCCATTGTTAATCCTTTAAAGGAAATTATTTGTAAATTTCGCCAAGTAGAACAATGAATGGAACAGGTAGACGGTTGAAATCTTTGTATATATTGCTTCTATATAGTCTAAGAAACATATATGCAAAGCACCCAAACAGTACCATTCGCCACTTTTTTGTTCTTCAAGTTTAAGTGAACAACGAGCCCCATTGTTAATCCTTTAAAGGAAATTATTTGTAAATTTCGCCAAGTAGAACAATGATTGGAACACGTAGACGGTTGAAATCTTTGTATATATTGCTTCTATATAGTCTAAGAAACATATATGCAAAGCATCCAAACAGTACAATTCGCCAATTTTTTGTTCTTCAAGTTTAAGTAAACTACGATCCCCATTGTTAATCCCTTAACGGAAATTATTTGTAACATTCGACAAGTAGAACAATGAATGGAACAGGTAGACGGTTGAAATCATTGTATATATTGCTTCTATATAGTCTAAGAAACATATATGCAAAGCATCCAAACAGTACAATTCGCCAATTTTTTGTTCTTCAAGTTTAAGTGAACAATGAGCCCCATTGTTAATCCTTTAAAGGAAATTATTTGTAACTTTCGACAAGTAGAACAATGAATGGAACAGGTAGACGGTTGAAACCTTTGTATATATTGCTTCTATATAGTCTAAGAAACATATATGCAAAGCATCCAAACAGTACAATTCGCCAATTTTTTGTTCTTCAAGTTTAAGTGAACAATGAGCCCCAATGGTTAATCCTTTATCGGTAATTATTTGTAACTTTCGACAAGTAGAACAATGAATGGAACAGGTAGACGGTTGAAATCCTTGTATATATTGCTTCCATATAGTCTAAGAAACATGTACGCAAAGCATCCAAACAGTACCATTCGCCAATTTTTTGTCCTTCAAGTTTAAGTGAACAATGAGCCCCAATGGTTAATCCTTTATCGGTAATTATTTGTAATTTTCGACAAGTAGAACAATGAATGGGACAGGTAGACGGTTGAAATCTTTGTATATATTGCTTCTATATAGTATAAGAAACATATATGCAAAGCATCCAAACAGTACAATTCGCCAATTTTTTGTTCTTCAAGTTTAAGTGAACAATGAGCCCCAATGGTTAATCCGTTATCGGAAATTATTTGTAAATTTCGACAAGTAGAACAATGAATGGAACAGGTAGACGGTTGAAATCTTTGTATATATTGCTTCTATATAGTCTAAGAAACATATATGCAAAGCATCCAAACAGTAACATGCGCCAATTTTTTGTTCTTCAAGTTTAAGTGAACTACGAGCCCCATTGTTAATCCTTTAAAGGAAATTATTTGTAAATTTCGACAAGTAGAACAATGAATGGAACAGGTAGACTGTTGAAATTATTGTACATATTGCTTCTATATAGTCTAAGAAATATATATGCAAAGCATCCAAACAGTACAATTCGCCGATTTTTTGATCTTCAAGTTTAAGTGAACAGCGAGCCCCATTGTTAATCCTTTAAAGGAAATTATTTGTAACTTTCGACAAGTAGAACAATGAATGGAACAGGTAGACGGTTGAAATCTTTGTATAGATTGCTTCTATATAGTCTAAGAAACATATATGCAAAGCATCCAAACAGTACAATTCGCCAATTTTTTGTTCTTCAAGTTTAAGTGAACTACGAGCCCCATTGTTAATACTTTAACGGAAATTAATTGTAACTTTCGACAAGTAGAACAATGAATGGAACACGTAGACGGTTGAAATCTTTGTATATATTGCTTCTATATAGTATAAGAAACATATATGCAAAGCATCCAAACAGTACAATTCGCCAATTTTTTGCTCTTCAAGTTTAAGTGAACTACGAGCCCCGTTGTTAATACTTTAACGGAAATTAATTGTAACTTTCGACAAGTAGAACAATGAATGGAACACGTAGACGGTTGAAATCTTTGTATATATTGCTTCTATATAGTATAAGAAACATATATGCAAAGCATCCAAACAGTACAATTCGCCAATTTTTTGTTCTTCAAGTTTAAGTGAACAATGAGCCCCAATGGTTAATCCTTTAAAGGAAATTATTTGTAACTTTCGACAAGTAGAACAATGAATGGAACAGGTAGACGGTTGAAATCTTTGTATATATTGCTTCTATATAGTCTAAGAAACATATATGCAAAGCATCCCAACAGTACGATGCGCCAATTTTTTGTTCTTCAAGTTTAAGTGAACAATGAGCCCCAATGGTTAATCCTTTATCGGTAATTATTTGTAATTTTCGACAAGTAGAACAATGAATGGGACAGGTAGACGGTTGAAATCTTTGTATATATTGCTTCTATATAGTATAAGAAACATATATGCAAAGCATCCAAACAGTACAATTCGCCAATTTTTTGTTCTTCAAGTTTAAGTGAACAATGAGCCCCAATGGTTAATCCGTTATCGGAAATTATTTGTAAATTTCGACAAGTAGAACAATGAATGGAACAGGTAGACGGTTGAAATCTTTGTATATATTGCTTCTATATAGTCTAAGAAACATATATGCAAAGCATCCAAACAGTAACATTCGCCAATTTTTTGTTCTTCAAGTTTAAGTGAACTACGAGCCCCATTGTTAATCCTTTAAAGGAAATTATTTGTAAATTTCGACAAGTAGAACAATGAATGGAACAGGTAGACTGTTGAAATTATTGTACATATTGCTTCTATATAGTCTAAGAAATATATATGCAAAGCATCCAAACAGTAAAATTCGCCGATTTTTTGATCTTCAAGTTTAAGTGAACAGCGAGCCCCATTGTTAATCCTTTAAAGGAAATTATTTGTAACTTTCGACAAGTAGAACAATGAATGGAACAGGTAGACGGTTGAAACCTTTGTATATATTGCTTCTATATAGTCTAAGAAACATATATGCAAAGCATCCAAACAGTACCATTCGCCAATTTTTTGTTCTTCAAGTTTAAGTGAACAATGAGCCCCATTGTTAATCCTTTATCGGAAATTATTTGTAACTTTCGACAAGTAGAACAATGAATGGATCAGGTAGACGGTTGAAATCTTTGTATATATTGCTTCTATATAGTTTAAGAAACATATATGCAATGCACCCAAACAGTACCATTCGCCACTTTTTTGTTCTTCAAGTTTAAGTGAACAACGAGCCCCATTGTTAATCCTTTAAAGAAAATTATTTGTAAATTTCGACAAGTAGAACAATGATTGGAACACGTAGACGGTTGAAATCTTTGTATATGTTGCTTCTATATAGTCTAAGAAACCTATATGCAAAGCATCTAAACAGTAACAATCGCCTATTTATTGATCTTCAAGTTTAAGTGAACAGCGAGCCCCATTGATAATCATGAAATGGAAATTATTTGTAACTTTCTACAAGTAGAACAATGAATAGTACAGGTAGACGGGTGAAATATTTCTATATATTGCTTCTAAATAGTCTAAGAAACATCTATGCAAAGCATCCAAACAGTACAATTCGCCAATTTTTTGCTCTTCAAGTTTAAGTGAACTACGAGCCCCATTGTTAATCCTTTAAAGGAAATTATTTGTAAATTTCGGCAAGTAGAACAATGAATGGAATAGGTAGACGGTTCAAATCAATGTATATATTGCTTCTTTATAGTCTAAGAAACATATATGCAAAGCATCCAAACAGTACAATTCGCCAATTTTTTGTTCTTCAAGTTTAAGTGAACAATGAGCCCCAATGGTTAATCCTTTATCGGTAATTATTTGTAACTTTCGACAAGTAGAACAATGAATGGAACAGGTAGACGGTTGAAATCCTTGTATATATTGCTTCCATATAGTCTAAGAAACATGTACGCATAGCATCCAAACAGTACCATTCGCCAATTTTTTGTGCTTCAAGTTTAAGTGAACAATGAGCCCCATTGTTAATCCTTTATCGGAAATTATTTGTAACTTTCGACAAGTAGAACAATGAATGGAACAGGTAGACGGTTGAAATCTTTGTATATATTGCTTCTATATAATCTAAGAAACATTTATGCAAAGCATCCAAACAGTAACAATCGCCAATTTTTTGATCTTCAAGTTTAAGTGAACAGTAAGCCCCATTGATAATCATGAAATGGAAATTATTTGTAAATTTCTACAAGTAGAACAATGAATAGTACAGGTAGACGGGTGAAATATTTCTATATATTGCTTCTAAATAGTCTAAGAAACATCTATGCAAAGCATCCAAACAGTACAATTCGCCAATTTTTCGCTCTTCAAGTTTAAGTGAACTACGAGCCCCATTGTTAATCCTTTAAAGGAAATTATTTGTAAATTTCGGCAAGTAGAACAATGAATGGAATAGGTAGACGGTTGAAATCATTGTATATATTGCTTCTATATAGTCTAAGAAACATATATGCAAAGCATCCAAACAGTACCATTCGCCAATTTTTTGTTCTTCAAGTTTAAGTGAACAACGAGCCCCATTGATAATCATGAAACGGAAATTATTTGTAACATTCGACAAGTAGAACAATGAATGGAACAGGTAGACGGTTGAAATCATTGTATATATTGCTTCTATATAGTCTAAGAAACATATATGCAAAGCATCCAAACAGTACCATTCGCCAATTTTTTGTTCTTCAAGTTTAAGTGAACTACGAGCCCCATTGTTAATCCTTTAAAGGAAGTTAGTTGTAAATTTCGACAAGTAGAACAATGAATGGAACAGGTAGACTGTTGTAATCATTGTATATATTGCTTCTATATAGTCTAAGAAACATATGTGCAAAGCATCCAAACAGTACAATTCGCCAATTTTTTGTTCTTCAAGTTTAAGTGAACTACGAGCCCCATTGTTAATCCTTTAAAGGAAATTAATTCTAATTTTCTACAAGTAGAACAATGAATGGAACAGGTAGACGGAGGAAATCCTTCTATATATTGCTTCTATATAGTCTAAGAAACATATATGCAAAGCATCCAAACAGTACAATTCGCCAATTTTTTGATCTTCAAGTTTAAGTGAACTACGAGCCCCATTGTTAATACTTTAACGGAAATTATTTGTAACTTGCGACAAGTAGAACAATGAATGGAACAGGTAGACGGTTGAAATCTTTGTATACGTTGCTTCTATATAGTCTAAGAAACATATATGCAAAGCATCCAAACAGTACCATTCGCCAATTTTTTGTTCTTCAAGTTTAAGTGAACTACGAGCCCCATTGTTAATCCTTTAAAGGAAATTATTTGTAAATTTCGACAAGTAGAACAATGATTGGAACACGTAGACGGTTGAAATCTTTGTATATATTGCTTCTATATAGTCTAAGAAACATATATGCAAAGCATCCAAACAGTACAATTCGCCAATTTTTTGTTCTTCAAATTTAAGTAAACTACGATCCCCATTGTTAATCCCTTAACGGAAATTATTTGTAACATTCGACAAGTAGAACAATGAATGGAACAGGTAGACGGTTGAAATCATTGTATATATTGCTTCTATATAGTCTAAGAAACATATATGCAAAGCATCCAAACAGTACAATTCGCCAATTTTTTGTTCTTCAAGTTTAAGTGAACAATGAGCCCCATTGTTAATCCTTTAAAGGAAATTATTTGTAACTTTCGACAAGTAGAACAATGAATGGAACAGGTAGACGGTTGAAACCTTTGTATATATTGCTTCTATATAGTCTAAGAAACATATATGCAAAGCATCCAAACAGTACAATTCGCCAATTTTTTGTTCTTCAAATTTAAGTAAACTACGATCCCCATTGTTAATCCCTTAACGGAAATTATTTGTAACATTCGACAAGTAGAACAATGAATGGAACAGGTAGACGGTTGAAATCCTTGTATATATTGCTTCCATATAGTCTAAGAAACATATATGCAAAGCATCCAAACAGTACCATTCGCCAATTTTTTGTTCTTCAAGTTTAAGTGAACAATGAGCCCCATTGTTAATCCTTTATCGGAAATTATTTGTAAATTTCTACAAGTAGAACAATGAATAGTACAGGTAGACGGGTGAAATATTTCTATATATTGCTTCTAAATAGTCTAAGAAACATCTATGCAAAGCATCCAAACAGTACAATTCGCCAATTTTTCGCTCTTCAAGTTTAAGTGAACTACGAGCCCCATTGTTAATCCTTTAAAGGAAATTATTTGTAAATTTCGGCAAGTAGAACAATGAATGGAATAGGTAGACGGTTGAAATCATTGTATATATTGCTTCTATATAGTCTAAGAAACATATATGCAAAGCATCCAAACAGTACCATTCGCCAATTTTTTGTTCTTCAAGTTTAAGTGAACAACGAGCCCCATTGATAATCATGAAACGGAAATTATTTGTAACATTCGACAAGTAGAACAATGAATGGAACAGGTAGACGGTTGAAATCATTGTATATATTGCTTCTATATAGTCTAAGAAACATATATGCAAAGCATCCAAACAGTACCATTCGCCAATTTTTTGTTCTTCAAGTTTAAGTGAACTACGAGCCCCATTGTTAATCCTTTAAAGGAAGTTAGTTGTAAATTTCGACAAGTAGAACAATGAATGGAACAGGTAGACTGTTGTAATCATTGTATATATTGCTTCTATATAGTCTAAGAAACATATGTGCAAAGCATCCAAACAGTACAATTCGCCAATTTTTTGTTCTTCAAGTTTAAGTGAACTACGAGCCCCATTGTTAATCCTTTAAAGGAAATTAATTCTAATTTTCTACAAGTAGAACAATGAATGGAACAGGTAGACGGAGGAAATCCTTCTATATATTGCTTCTATATAGTCTAAGAAACATATATGCAAAGCATCCAAACAGTACAATTCGCCAATTTTTTGATCTTCAAGTTTAAGTGAACTACGAGCCCCATTGTTAATACTTTAACGGAAATTATTTGTAACTTGCGACAAGTAGAACAATGAATGGAACAGGTAGACGGTTGAAATCTTTGTATACGTTGCTTCTATATAGTCTAAGAAACATATATGCAAAGCATCCAAACAGTACCATTCGCCAATTTTTTGTTCTTCAAGTTTAAGTGAACTACGAGCCCCATTGTTAATCCTTTAAAGGAAATTATTTGTAAATTTCGACAAGTAGAACAATGATTGGAACACGTAGACGGTTGAAATCTTTGTATATATTGCTTCTATATAGTCTAAGAAACATATATGCAAAGCATCCAAACAGTACAATTCGCCAATTTTTTGTTCTTCAAATTTAAGTAAACTACGATCCCCATTGTTAATCCCTTAACGGAAATTATTTGTAACATTCGACAAGTAGAACAATGAATGGAACAGGTAGACGGTTGAAATCATTGTATATATTGCTTCTATATAGTCTAAGAAACATATATGCAAAGCATCCAAACAGTACAATTCGCCAATTTTTTGTTCTTCAAGTTTAAGTGAACAATGAGCCCCATTGTTAATCCTTTAAAGGAAATTATTTGTAACTTTCGACAAGTAGAACAATGAATGGAACAGGTAGACGGTTGAAACCTTTGTATATATTGCTTCTATATAGTCTAAGAAACATATATGCAAAGCATCCAAACAGTACAATTCGCCAATTTTTTGTTCTTCAAATTTAAGTAAACTACGATCCCCATTGTTAATCCCTTAACGGAAATTATTTGTAACATTCGACAAGTAGAACAATGAATGGAACAGGTAGACGGTTGAAATCCTTGTATATATTGCTTCCATATAGTCTAAGAAACATGTACGCAAAGCATCCAAACAGTACCATTCGCCAATTTTTTGTCCTTCAAGTTTAAGTGAACAATGAGCCCCATTGTTAATCCTTTATAGGAAATTATTTGTAACTTTCGACAAGTAGAACAATGAATGGAACAGGTAGCCGGTTGAAATCAATGTATATATTGCTTCTATATAGTCTAAGAAACATATGTGCAAAGCATCCAAACAGTACCATTCGCCAATTTTTTGTTCTTCAAGTTTAAGTGAACAATGAGCCCCAATGGTTAATCCTTTATCGGAAATTATTTGTAAATTTCGACAAGTAGAACAATGAATGGAACAGGTAGCCGGTTGAAATCTTTGTATATATTGCATCTATATAGTATAAGAAACATATATGCAAAGCATCCAAACAGTACAATTCGCCAATTTTTTGTTCTTCAAGTTTAAGTAAACTACGATCCCCATTGTTAATCCCTTAACGGAAATTATTTGTAACATTCGACAAGTAGAACAATGAATGGAACAGGTAGACGGTTGAAATCATTGTATATATTGCTTCTACATAGTCTAAGAAACATATATGCAAAGCATTCAAACAGTGCAGTCCGCCAATTTTTTGTTCTTCAAGTTTAAGTGAACAATGAGCCCCATTGTTAATCCTTTAAAGGAAATTATTTGTAACTTTCGACAAGTAAAACAATGAATGGAACAGGTAGACGGTTGAAATCTTTGTATATATTGCACCTATATAGTCTATGAAACATATATGCAAAGCATCCAAACAGTACAATTCGCCAATTTTCTGTTCTTCAAGTGTAAGTGAACAATGAGCCCCAATGGTTAATCCTTTATCGGTAATAATTTGTAACTTTCGACAAGTAGAACAATGAATGGAACAGGTAGACGGTTGAAATCCTTGTATATATTGCTTCTATATAGTCTAAGAAACATATAAGCAAAGCATCCAAACAGTACAATTCGCCAATTTTTTGTTCTTCAAGTTTAAGTAAACTACGATCCCCATTGTTAATCCCTTAACGGAAATTATTTGTAACTTTCGACAAGTAGAACAATGAATGGAACAGGTAGACGGTTGAAATCATTGTATATATTGCTTCTATATAGTTTAAGAAACATATATGCAAAGCATCCAAACAGTACAATTCGACAATTTTTTGCTCTTCAAGTTTAAGTGAACTACGAGCCCCATTGTTAATCCTTTAAAGGAAATTATTTGTAAATTTCGACAAGTAGAACAATGAATGGAATAGGTAGACGGTTGAAATCATTGTATATATTGCTTCTATATAGTCTAAGAAACATATATGCAAAGCATCCAAACAGTACAATTCGCCAATTTTTTGTTCTTCAAGTTTAAGTAAACTACGATCCCCATTGTTAATCCCTTAACGGAAATTATTTGTAACATTCGACAAGTAGAACAATGAATGGAACAGGTAGACGGTTGAAATCATTGTATATATTGCTTCTATATAGTCCAAGAAACATATATGCAAAGCATCCAAACAGTACAATTCGCCAATTTTTTGCTCTTCAAGTTTAAGTGAACTACGAGCCCCATTGTTAATACTTTAACGGAAATTAATTGTAACTTTCGACAAGTAGAACAATGAATGGAACACGTAGACGGTTGAAATCTTTGTATATATTGCTTCTATATAGTATAAGAAACATATATGCAAAGCATCCAAACAGTACAATTCGCCAATTTTTTGTTCTTCAAGTTTAAGTGAACAATGAGCCCCAATGGTTAATCCTTTAAAGGAAATTATTTGTAACTTTCGACAAGTAGAACAATGAATGGAACAGGTAGACGGTTGAAATCTTTGTATATATTGCTTCTATATAGTCTAAGAAACATATATGCAAAGCATCCAAACAGTACAATTCGCCAATTTTTTGTTCTTCAAGTTTAAGTGAACAATGAGCCCCAATGGTTAATCCTTTATCGGTAATTATTTGTAACTTTCGACAAGTAGAACAATGAATGGAACAGGTAGACGGTTGAAATCCTTGTATATATTGCTTCCATATAGTCTAAGAAACATGTACGCAAAGCATCCAAACAGTACCATTCGCCAATTTTTTGTCCTTCAAGTTTAAGTGAACAATGAGCCCCATTGTTAATCCTTTATAGGAAATTATTTGTAACTTTCGACAAGTAGAACAATGAATGGAACAGGTAGCCGGTTGAAATCAATGTATATATTGCTTCTATATAGTCTAAGAAACATATATGCAAAGCATCCAAACAGTACCATTCGCCAATTTTTTGTTCTTCAAGTTTAAGTGAACAATGAGCCCGAATGGTTAATCCTTTATCGGAAATTATTTGTAAATTTCGACAAGTAGAACAATGAATGGAACAGGTAGCCGGTTGAAATCTTTGTATATATTGCATCTATATAGTATAAGAAACATATATGCAAAGCATCCAGACAGTACAATTCGCCAATTTTTTGTTCTTCAAGTTTAAGTGAACAATGAGCCCCAATGGTTAATCCGTTATCGGAAATTATTTGTAACTTTCGACAAGTAGAACAATGAATGGAACAGGTAGACGGTTGAAATCTTTGTATATATTGCTTCTATATAGTCTAAGAAACATATATGCAAAGCATCCAAACAGTACCATTCGCCACTTTTTTGTTCTTCAAGTTTAAGTGAACAACGAGCCCCATTGTTAATCCTTTAAAGGAAATTATTTGTAAATTTCGACAAGTAGAACAATGACTGGAACAGGTAGACGGTTGAAATCATTGTATATATTGCTTCTATATAGTCTAAGAAACATATATGCAAAGCATCCAAACAGTACAATTCGCCAATTTTTTGTTCTTCAAGTTTAAGTAAACTACGATCCCCATTGTTAATCCGTTATCGGAAATTATTTGTAAATTTCGACAAGTAGAACAATGAATGGAACAGGTAGACGGTTGAAATCTTTGTATATAATGCTTCTATATAGTCTAAGAAACATATATGCAAAGCATCCAAACAGTACCATTCGCCAATTTTTTGTTCTTCAAGTTTAAGTGAACAACGAGCCCCATTGATAATCATGAAACGGAAATTATTTGTAACATTCGACAAGTAGAACAATGAATGGAACAGGTAGACGGCTGAAATCATTGTATATATTGCTTCTATATAGTCTAAGAAACATATATGCAAAGCATCCAAACAGTACAATTCGCCAATTTTTTGTTCTTCAAGTTTAAGTGAACAATGAGCCCCATTGTTAATCCTTAAAAGGAAATTATTTGTAACTTTCGACAAGTAGAACAATGAATGGAACAGGTAGACGGTTGAAATCTTTGTATATATTGCTTCTATATAGTCTAAGAAACATATATGCAAAGCATCCAAACAGTATAATTCGCCAATTTTTTGTCCTCCAAGTTTAAGTGAACAATGAGCCCCATTGTTAATCCTTTAAAGGAAATTATTTGTAACTTTCAACAAGTAGAACAATGAATGGAACAGGTAGACGGTTGAAATCTTTGTATATATTGCTTCTATATAGTATAAGAAACATATATGCAAAGCATCCAAACAGTACAATTCGCCAATTTTTTGTTCTTCAAGTTTAAGTGAACAATGAGCCCCAATGGTTAATCCGTTATCGGAAATTATTTGTAACTTTCGACAAGTAGAACAATGAATGGAACAGGTAGACGGTTGAAATCTTTGTATATATTGCTTCTATATAGTATAAGAAACATATATGCAAAGCATCCAAACAGTACCATTCGCCACTTTTTTGTTCTTCAAGTTTAAGTGAACAACGAGCCCCATTGTTAATCCTTTAAAGGAAATTATTTGTAAATTTCGACAAGTAGAACAATGATTGGAACACGTAGACGGTTGAAATCTTTGTATATATTGCTTCCACATAGTCTAAGAAACATATATGCAAAGCATCCAAACAGTACCATTCGCCAATTTTTTGTTCTTCAAGTTTAAGTGAACAATGAGGCCCATTGTTAATCCTTTATCGGAAATTATTTGTAACTTTCGACAAGTAGATCAATGAATGGAACAGGTAGACGGTTGAAATCTTTGTATATATTGCTTCTATATAGTCTAAGAAACATATATGCAAATCATCCAAACAGTACAATTCGCCAATTATTTGATCTTCAAGTTTAAGTGAACTACGAGCCCCATTGTTAATCCCTTAACGGAAATTATTTGTAACATTCGACAAGTAGAACAATGAATGGAACAGGTAGACGGTTGAAATCATTGTATATATTGCTTCTATATAGTCCAAGAAACATATATGCAAAGCATCCAAACAGTACAATTCGCCAATTTTTTGCTCTTCAAGTTTAAGTGAACTACGAGCCCCATTGTTAATACTTTAACGGAAATTAATTGTAACTTTCGACAAGTAGAACAATGAATGGAACACGTAGACGGTTGAAATCTTTGTATATATTGCTTCTATATAGTATAAGAAACATATATGCAAAGCATCCAAACAGTACAATTCGCCAATTTTTTGTTCTTCAAGTTTAAGTGAACAATGAGCCCCAATGGTTAATCCTTTAAAGGAAATTATTTGTAACTTTCGACAAGTAGAACAATGAATGGAACAGGTAGACGGTTGAAATCTTTGTATATATTGCTTCTATATAGTCTAAGAAACATATATGCAAAGCATCCAAACAGTACAATTCGCCAATTTTTTGTTCTTCAAGTTTAAGTGAACAATGAGCCCCAATGGTTAATCCTTTATCGGTAATTATTTGTAACTTTCGACAAGTAGAACAATGAATGGAACAGGTAGACGGTTGAAATCCTTGTATATATTGCTTCCATATAGTCTAAGAAACATGTACGCAAAGCATCCAAACAGTACCATTCGCCAATTTTTTGTCCTTCAAGTTTAAGTGAACAATGAGCCCCATTGTTAATCCTTTATAGGAAATTATTTGTAACTTTCGACAAGTAGAACAATGAATGGAACAGGTAGCCGGTTGAAATCAATGTATATATTGCTTCTATATAGTCTAAGAAACATATATGCAAAGCATCCAAACAGTACCATTCGCCAATTTTTTGTTCTTCAAGTTTAAGTGAACAATGAGCCCGAATGGTTAATCCTTTATCGGAAATTATTTGTAAATTTCGACAAGTAGAACAATGAATGGAACAGGTAGCCGGTTGAAATCTTTGTATATATTGCATCTATATAGTATAAGAAACATATATGCAAAGCATCCAGACAGTACAATTCGCCAATTTTTTGTTCTTCAAGTTTAAGTGAACAATGAGCCCCAATGGTTAATCCGTTATCGGAAATTATTTGTAACTTTCGACAAGTAGAACAATGAATGGAACAGGTAGACGGTTGAAATCTTTGTATATATTGCTTCTATATAGTCTAAGAAACATATATGCAAAGCATCCAAACAGTACCATTCGCCACTTTTTTGTTCTTCAAGTTTAAGTGAACAACGAGCCCCATTGTTAATCCTTTAAAGGAAATTATTTGTAAATTTCGACAAGTAGAACAATGACTGGAACAGGTAGACGGTTGAAATCATTGTATATATTGCTTCTATATAGTCTAAGAAACATATATGCAAAGCATCCAAACAGTACAATTCGCCAATTTTTTGTTCTTCAAGTTTAAGTAAACTACGATCCCCATTGTTAATCCGTTATCGGAAATTATTTGTAAATTTCGACAAGTAGAACAATGAATGGAACAGGTAGACGGTTGAAATCTTTGTATATAATGCTTCTATATAGTCTAAGAAACATATATGCAAAGCATCCAAACAGTACCATTCGCCAATTTTTTGTTCTTCAAGTTTAAGTGAACAACGAGCCCCATTGATAATCATGAAACGGAAATTATTTGTAACATTCGACAAGTAGAACAATGAATGGAACAGGTAGACGGCTGAAATCATTGTATATATTGCTTCTATATAGTCTAAGAAACATATATGCAAAGCATCCAAACAGTACAATTCGCCAATTTTTTGTTCTTCAAGTTTAAGTGAACAATGAGCCCCATTGTTAATCCTTAAAAGGAAATTATTTGTAACTTTCGACAAGTAGAACAATGAATGGAACAGGTAGACGGTTGAAATCTTTGTATATATTGCTTCTATATAGTCTAAGAAACATATATGCAAAGCATCCAAACAGTATAATTCGCCAATTTTTTGTCCTCCAAGTTTAAGTGAACAATGAGCCCCATTGTTAATCCTTTAAAGGAAATTATTTGTAACTTTCAACAAGTAGAACAATGAATGGAACAGGTAGACGGTTGAAATCTTTGTATATATTGCTTCTATATAGTATAAGAAACATATATGCAAAGCATCCAAACAGTACAATTCGCCAATTTTTTGTTCTTCAAGTTTAAGTGAACAATGAGCCCCAATGGTTAATCCGTTATCGGAAATTATTTGTAACTTTCGACAAGTAGAACAATGAATGGAACAGGTAGACGGTTGAAATCTTTGTATATATTGCTTCTATATAGTATAAGAAACATATATGCAAAGCATCCAAACAGTACCATTCGCCACTTTTTTGTTCTTCAAGTTTAAGTGAACAACGAGCCCCATTGTTAATCCTTTAAAGGAAATTATTTGTAAATTTCGACAAGTAGAACAATGATTGGAACACGTAGACGGTTGAAATCTTTGTATATATTGCTTCCACATAGTCTAAGAAACATATATGCAAAGCATCCAAACAGTACCATTCGCCAATTTTTTGTTCTTCAAGTTTAAGTGAACAATGAGGCCCATTGTTAATCCTTTATCGGAAATTATTTGTAACTTTCGACAAGTAGATCAATGAATGGAACAGGTAGACGGTTGAAATCTTTGTATATATTGCTTCTATATAGTCTAAGAAACATATATGCAAATCATCCAAACAGTACAATTCGCCAATTATTTGATCTTCAAGTTTAAGTGAACTACGAGCCCCATTATCAATACTTTAACGGAAATTATTTGTAAATTTCGACAAGTAGAACAATGAATGGAACAGGTAGACGGTTGAAATCTTTGTATATATTGCTTCTATATAGTCTAAGAAACATATATGCAGAGCATCCAAACAGTACCATTCGCCAATTTTTTGTTCTTCAAGTTTAAGTGAACAATGAGCCCCATTGTTAATCCTTAAAAGGAAATTATTTGTAACTTTCGACAAGTAGAACAATGAATGGAACAGGTAGACGGTTGAAATCTTTGTATATATTGCTTCTATATAGTCTAAGAAACATATATGCAAAGCATCCAAACAGTATAATTCGCCAATTTTTTGTCCTCCAAGTTTAAGTGAACAATGAGCCCCATTGTTAATCCTTTAAAGGAAATTATTTGTAACTTTCAACAAGTAGAACAATGAATGGAACAGGTAGACGGTTGAAATCTTTGTATATATTGCTTCTATATAGTATAAGAAACATATATGCAAAGCATCCAAACAGTACAATTCGCCAATTTTTTGTTCTTCAAGTTTAAGTGAACAATGAGCCCCAATGGTTAATCCGTTATCGGAAATTATTTGTAACTTTCGACAAGTAGAACAATGAATGGAACAGGTAGACGGTTGAAATCTTTGTATATATTGCTTCTATATAGTATAAGAAACATATATGCAAAGCATCCAAACAGTACCATTCGCCACTTTTTTGTTCTTCAAGTTTAAGTGAACAACGAGCCCCATTGTTAATCCTTTAAAGGAAATTATTTGTAAATTTCGACAAGTAGAACAATGATTGGAACACGTAGACGGTTGAAATCTTTGTATATATTGCTTCCACATAGTCTAAGAAACATATATGCAAAGCATCCAAACAGTACCATTCGCCAATTTTTTGTTCTTCAAGTTTAAGTGAACAATGAGGCCCATTGTTAATCCTTTATCGGAAATTATTTGTAACTTTCGACAAGTAGATCAATGAATGGAACAGGTAGACGGTTGAAATCTTTGTATATATTGCTTCTATATAGTCTAAGAAACATATATGCAAATCATCCAAACAGTACAATTCGCCAATTATTTGATCTTCAAGTTTAAGTGAACTACGAGCCCCATTATCAATACTTTAACGGAAATTATTTGTAAATTTCGACAAGTAGAACAATGAATGGAACAGGTAGACGGTTGAAATCTTTGTATATATTGCTTCTATATAGTCTAAGAAACATATATGCAGAGCATCCAAACAGTACCATTCGCCAATTTTTTGTTCTTCAAGTTTAAGTGAACAATGAGCCCCAATGGTTAATCCTTTATCGGAAATTATTTGTAAATTTCGACAAGTAGAACAATGAATGGAACAGGTAGCCGGTTGAAATCAATGTATATATTGCTTCTATATAGTCTAAGAAACATATATGCAAAGCATCCAAACAGTACAATTCGCCAATTTTTTGATCTTCAAGTTTAAGTGAACTACGAGCCCCATTGTTAATACTTTAACGGAAATTATTTGTAACTTGCGACAAGTAGAACAATGAATGGAACAGGTAGACGGTTGAAATCTTTGTATACATTGCTTCTATATAGTCTAAGAAACATATATGCAAAGCATCCAAACAGTACCATTCGACAATTTTTTGTTCTTCAAGTTTAAGTGAACTACGAGCCCCATTGTTAATCCTTTAAAGGAAATTATTTGTAAATTTCGACAAGTAGAACAATGAATGGAACAGGTAGACTGTTGAAATTATTGTATATATTGCTTCTATATAGTCTAAGAAATATATATGCAAAGCATCCAAACAGTACAATTCGCCGATTTTTTGTTCTTCAAGTTTAAGTGAACAATGAGCCCCATTGTTAATCCTTTAAAGGAAATTATTTGTAACTTTCGACAAGTAGAACAATGAATGGAACAGGTAGACGGTTGAAATCTTTGTATATATTGCTTCTATATAGTCTAAGAAACATATATGCAAAGCATCCAAACAGCACAATTCGCCAATTTCTTGTTCTTCAAGATTAAGTAAACTACGATCCCCATTGTTAATGCCTTAACGGAAATTATTTGTAACTGTCGACAAGTAGAACAATGAATGGAACAGGTAGACGGTTGAAATCTTTGTATATATTGCTTCTATAAAGTCTAAGAAACATATATGCAAATCATCCAAACAGTACAATTCGCCAATTATTTGATCTTCAAGTTTAAGTGAACAACGAGCCCCATTGTTAATCCTTTAAAGGAAATTATTTGTAACTTTCGACAAGTAGAACAAGGAATGGAACAGGTAGACGGTTGAAATCATTGTATATATTGCTTCTATATAGTCTATGAAACATATGTGCAAAGCATCCAAACAGTACAATTCGCCAATTTTTTGTTCTTCAAGTTTAAGTGAACTACGAGCCCCATTGTTAATCCTTTAAAGAAATTATTTGTAACTTTCGACAAGTAGAACAATGAATGGAACAGGTAGACGGTTGAAATCTTTGTATATATTGCTTCTATATAGTCTAAGAAACATATATGCAAAGCATCCAAACAGCACAATTCGCCAATTTCTTGTTCTTCAAGATTAAGTAAACTACGATCCCCATTGTTAATCCTTTATCGGAAATTATTTGTAACTTTCGACAAGTAGAACAATGAATGGAAAATGTAGACGGTTGAAATCCTTGTATATATTGCTTCTATAAAGTCTAAGAAACATATATGCAAATCATCCAAACAGTACAATTCGCCAATTATTTGATCTTCAAGTATAAGTGAACTACGAGCCCCATTGTTAATACTTTAACGGAAATTATTTGTAACTTGCTACAAGTAGAACAATGAATGGAACAGGTAGACGGTTGAAATCAATGTATATATTGCTTCTATATAGTCTAAGAAACATATATGCAAAGCATCCAAACAGTACCATTCGCCACTTTTTTGTTCTTCAAGTTTAAGTGAACAACGAGCCCCATTGTTAATCCTTTAAAGGAAATTATTTGTAAATTTCGACAAGTAGAACAATGATTGGAACACGTAGACGGTTGAAATCTTTGTATATATTGCTTCCATATAGTCTAAGAAACATATATGCAAAGCATCCAAACAGTACCATTCGCCAATTTTTTGTTCTTCAAGTTTAAGTGAACAATGAGACCCATTGGTAATCCTTTATCGGAAATTATTTGTAACTTGCGACAAGTAGAACAATAAATGGAACAGGTAGACGGTTGAAATCAATGTATATATTGCTTCTATATAGTCTAAGAAACATATATGCAAAGCATCCAAACAGTACCATTCGCCAATTTTTTGTTCTTCAAGTTTAAGTGAACTACGAGCCCCATTGTTAATCCCTCAACGGAAATTAATTGTAACTTTCTACAAGTAGAACAATGATTGGAACACGTAGATGGTTGAAATCTTTGTATATATTGCTTCCATATAGTCTAAGAAACATGTACGCAAAGCATCCAAACAGTACAATTCGCCAATTTTTTGTTCTTCAAGTTTAAGTGAACAATGAGCCCCATTGTTAATCCTTTAAAGGAAATTATTTGTAACTTTCGACAAGTAGAACAATGAATGGAACAGGAAGACGGTTGAAATCTTTGTATATATTGCTTCTATATAGTCTAAGAAACATATATGCCATGCATCCAATCAGTACCATTCGCCAATTTTTTGTTCTCCAAGTTTAAGTGAACAATGAGCCCCAATGGTTAATCCTTTATCGGAAATTATTTGTAAATTTCGACAAGTAGAACAATGAATGGAACAGGTAGCCGGTTGAAATCAATGTATATATTGCTTCTATATAGTCTAAGAAACATATATGCAAAGCATCCAAACAGTACCATTCGCCAATTTTTTGTTCTTCAAGTTTAAGTGAACTACGAGCCCCATTGTTAATCCCTTAACGGAAATTAATTGTAACTTTCTACAAGTAGAACAATGATTGGAACACGTAGATGGTTGAAATCTTTGTATATATTGCTTCCATATAGTCTAAGAAACATGTACGCAAAGCATCCAAACAGTACAATTCGCCAATTTTTTGTTCTTCAAGTTTAAGTGATCTACGATCCCCATTGTTAATCCCTTAACGGAAATTATTTGTAACATTCGACAAGTAGAACAATGAATGGAACGGTTAGCCGGTTGAAATCATTGTATATATTGCTTCTATATAGTCTATGAAACATATATGCAAAGCATCCAAACAGTACCATTCGCCAATTTTTTGTTCTTCAAGTTTAAGTGAACTACGAGCCCCATTGTTAATCCTTTAAAGGAAATTATTTGTAAATTTCGACAAGTAGAACAATGAATGGAACAGGTAGACGGTTGAAATCAATGTATATATTGCTTCTATATAGTCTAAGAAACATATATGCAAAGAATCCAAACAGTACCATTCGCCAATTTTTTGTTCTTCAAGTTCAAGTGAACTACGATCCCCATTGTTAATCCCTTAACGGAAATTATTTGCAAATTTCGACAAGTAGAACAATGAATGAAACAGGTAGACGGTTGAAATCTTTGTATATATTGCTTCTATATAGTCTAAGAAACATATATGCAAAGCATCCAAACAGTACCATTCGCCAATTTTTTGTTCTGCAAGTTCAAGTGAACTACGATCCCCATTGTTAATCCTTTAACGGAAATTAATCGTAACATTCTACAAGTAGAACAATGATTGGAACACGTAGACGGTTGAAATCTTTGTATATATTGCTTCCATATAGTCTAAGAAACATATATGCAAAGCATCCAAACAGTACCAGTCGCCAATTTTTTGTTCTTCAAATTTAAGTGAACTACGAGCCCCATTGTTAATCCTTTAACGGAAATTAATCGTAACATTCTACAAGTAGAACAATGAATGGAACAGGTAGACGGTTGAAATCTTTGTATATATTGCTTCTATATAATCTAAGAAACATATATGCAAAGCATCTAAACAGTAACAATCGCCAATTTTTTGATCTTCAACTTTAAGTGAACTACGAGCCCCATTGTTAATCCTTTAACGGAAATTAATCGTAACATTCTACAAGTAGAACAATGATTGGAACACGTAGACGGTTGAAATCTTTGTATATATTGCTTCCATATAGTCTAAGAAACATATATGCAAAGCGTCCAAACAGTACAATTCGCCAATTTTTTGCTCTTCAAGTTTAAGTGAACTACGAGCCCCATCGTTAATCCTTTAAAGGAAATTAATTGTAACTTTCTACTAGTAGAACAATGATTGGAACACGTAGACGGATGAAATCTTTGTATATATTGCTTCCATATAGTCTAAGAAACATGTACGCAAAGCATCCAAACAGTACCATGCGCCAATTTTTTGTTCTTCAAGTTTAAGTGAACAATGAGCCCCATTGTTAATCCTTTAAAAGAAATTATTTGTAACTTTCGACAAGATGAACAATGAATGGAACAGGTAGGCGGGTGAAATCTTTGTATATATTACTTCTATATAGTCTAAGAAACATATATGCAAAGCATCCAAACAGTACCATTCGCCAATTTATTGTTCTTCAAGTTTAAGAGAACAACGAGCCCCATTGTTAATACTTTAAAGGAAATTATTTGTAAATTTCGACAAGTAGAACAATGATTGGAACAAGTAGACGGTTGAAATCTTTGTATATGTTGCTTCCATATAGTCTAAGGAACATGTACGCAAAGCATCCAAACAGTACCATTCGCCAATTTTATGTTCTTCAAGTTTAAGTGAACAATGAGCCCCATTGTTAATCCTTTATCGGAAATTATTTGTAATGTTCGACAAGTAGAACAATGAATTGAACAGGTAGACGGTTGAAATCTTTGTATATATTGCTTCCATATAGTCTAAGAAACATGTACGCAAAGCATCCAAACAGTACCATGCGCCAATTTTTTGTTCTTCAAGTTTAAGTGAACAATGAGCCCCATTGTTAATCCTTTAACAGAAATTATTTGTAACTTTCGACAAGTAGAACCATGAATGGAACAGGTAGACGGTTGAATTCTTTGTATATATTGCTTCTATATAGTCTAAGAAACATATATGCAAAGCATCCAAACAGTACAATTCGCCAATTTATTGTTCTTCAAGTTTAAGTGTACAACGAGCCCCATTGTTAATGCTTTAAAGGAAATTATTTGTAAACTTCGACAAGTAGAACAATGATTGGAACACGTAGACGGTTGAAATCTTTGTATATGTTGCTTCTATATAGTCTAAGAAACATATATGCAAAGCATCCAAACAGTACAATTCGCCAATTTATTTTTCTTCAAGTTTAAGTGTACAACTAGCCCCATTGTTAATGCTTTAAAGGAAATTATTTGTAAACTTCGACAAGTAGAACAATGATTGGAACACGTAGACGGTTGAAATCTTTGTATATGTTGCTTCCATATAGTCTAAGAAACATATATGCAAAGAGTCCAAACAGTACAATTCGCCAATTTTTTGCTCTTCAAGTTTAAGTGAACTACGAGCCCCATTGTTAATCCTTTATCGGAAATTATTTGTAACTTTCAACAAGTAGAACAATGAATAGTACAGGTAGACGGGTGAAATCTTTGTATATATTGCTTCTATATAGTCTAAGAAACATATATGCAAAGCATCCAAACAGTACAATTCGCCAATTTATTGTTCTTCAAGTTTAAGTGTACAACGAGCCCCATTGTTAATCCTTTAGAGGAAATTATTTGTAAATTTCGACAAGTAGAACAATGAATGGAATAGGTAGACGGTTGAAATCATTGTATATATATGCTTCCATATAGTCTAAGAAACATATATGCAAAGCATCCAAACAGTACAATTCGCCGATTTTTTGTTTTTCAAGTTTAAGTGAACAATGAACCCCAATGGTTAATCCTTTATCGGAAATTATTTGTAACTTTCGACAAGTAGAACAATGAATGGACCAGGTAGACGGTTGAAATCCTTGTATATATTGCTTCTATATAGTCTAAGAAACATATAAGCAAAGCATCCAAACAGTACAATTCGCCAATTTTTTGTTCTTCAAGTTTAAGTAAACTACGATCCCCATTGTCAATCCCTTAACGGAAATTATTTGTAACTTTCGACAAGTAGAACAATGAATGGAACAGGTAGACGGTTGAAATCATTGTATATATTGCTTCTATATAGTCTAAGAAACATATATGCAAAGCATCCAAACAGTACAATTCGCCAATTTTTTGTTCTTCAAGTTTAAGTAAACTACGATCCCCATTGTTAATCCCTTAACGGAAATTATTTGTAACTTTCGACAAGTAGAACAATGAATGGAACAGGTAGACGGTTGAAATCATTGTATATATTGCTTCTATATAGTTTAACAAACATATATGCAAAGCATCCAAACAGTACAATTCGACAATTTTTTTCTCTTCAAGTTTAAGTGAACTACGAGCCCCATTGTTAATCCTTTAAAGGAAATTATTTGTAAATTTCGGCAAGTAGAACAATGAATGGAATAGGTAGACGGTTGAAATCATTGTATATATTGCTTCTATATAGTCTAAGAAACATATATGCAAAGCATCCAAACAGTACAATTCGCCAATTTATTGTTCTTCAAGTTTAAGTAAACTACGATCCCCATTGTTAATCCCTTAACGGAAATTATTTCTAACTTTCGACAAGTAGAACAATGAATGGAACTGGTAGACTGTTGAAATCTTTTTATATGTTGCTTCTATATAGTCTAAGAAACATATATGCAAAGCATCCAAACAGTACAATTCGCCAATTTATTGTTCTTCAAGTTTAAGTGAACTACGAGCCCCATTGTTAATCCTTTAAAGGAAATTATTTGTAAATTTCGGCAAGTCGAACAATGATTGGAACAAGTAGACGGTTGAAATCTTTGTATATGTTGCTTCTATATAGTCTAAGAAACATATATGCAAAGCATCCAAACAGTACCAGTCGCCAATTTTTTGTTCTTAAAATTTAAGTTAACTATGAGCCCCCATGGTTAATCCTTTATCGGAAATTATTTGTAATTTTCGACAAGTAGAACAATGAATGGAACAGGTAGACGGTTGAAATCTTTGTATATATTGCTTCTATATAGTCTAAGAAACATATATGCAAAGCATCCAAACAGTACCATTCGCCAATTTATTGTTCTTCAAGTTTAAGAGAACAACGAGCCCCATTGTTAATACTTTAAAGGAAATTATTTGTAAATTTCGACAAGTAGAACAATGATTGGAACAAGTAGACGGTTGAAATCTTTGTATATGTTGCTTCCATATAGTCTAAGGAACATGTACGCAAAGCATCCAAACAGTACAATTCGCCAATTTTTTGTTCTTCAAGTTCAAGTGAACTACGATCCCCATGGTTAATCCCTTAACGGAAATTATTTGCAAATTTCGACAAGTAGAACAATGAATGAAACAGGTAGACGGTTGAAATCTTTGTATATATTGCTTCTATATAGTCTAAGAAACATATATGCAAAGCATCCAAACAGTACCATTCGCCAATTTTTTGTTCTGCAAGTTCAAGTGAACTACGATCCCCATTGTTAATCCTTTAACGGAAATTAATCGTAACATTCTACAAGTAGAACAATGATTGGAACACGTAGACGGTTGAAATCTTTGTATATATTGCTTCCATATAGTCTAAGAAACATATATGCAAAGCGTCCAAACAGTACAATTCGCCAATTTTTTGCTCTTCAAGTTTAAGTGAACTACGAGCCCCATTGTTAATCCTTTATCGGAAATTATTTGTAATTTTCGACAAGTAGAACAATGAATGGAACAGGTAGACGGTTGAAATCATTGTATATATATGCTTCCATATAGTCTAAGAAACATATATGCAAAGCATCCAAACAGTACAATTCGCCGATTTTTTGTTTTTCAAGTTTAAGTGAACAATGAACCCCAATGGTTAATCCTTTATCGGAAATTATTTGTAACTTTCGACAAGTAGAACAATGAATGGACCAGGTAGACGGTTGAAATCCTTGTATGTATTGCTTCTATATAGTCTAAGAAACATATAAGCAAAGCATCCAAACAGTACAATTCGCCAATTTTTTGTTCTTCAAGTTTAAGTAAACTACGATCCCCATTGTCAATCCCTTAACGGAAATTATTTGTAACTTTCGACAAGTAGAACAATGAATGGAACAGGTAGACGGTTGAAATCATTGTATATATTGCTTCTATATAGTCTAAGAAACATATATGCAAAGCATCCAAACAGTACAATTCGCCAATTTTTTGTTCTTCAAGTTTAAGTAAACTACGATCCCCATTGTTAATCCCTTAACGGAAATTATTTGTAAATTTCGGCAAGTAGAACAATGAATGGAATAGGTAGACGGTTGAAATCATTGTATATATTGCTTCTATATAGTCTCAGAAACATATATGCAAAGCATCCAAACAGTACAATTCGCCAATTTATTGTTCTTCAAGTTTAAGTAAACTACGAGCCCCATTGTTAATCCTTTAAAGGAAATTATTTGTAAATTTCGGCAAGAAGAACAATGAATGGAATAGGTAGACGGTTGAAATCATTGTATATATTGCTTCTATATAGTCTAAGAAACATATATGCAAAGCATCCAAACAGTACAATTCGCCAATTTATTGTTCTTCAAGTTTAAGTAAACTACGATCCCCATTGTTAATCCCTTAACGGAAATTATTTGTAACATTCGACAAGTAGAACAATGAATGGAACAGGTAGACGGTTGAAATCATTGTATATATTGCTTCTATATAGTCTAAGAAACATATATGCAAAGCATCCAAACAGTACAATTCGCCAATTTATTGTTCTTCAAGTTTAAGTAAACTACGATCCCCATTGTTAATCCCTTAACGGAAATTATTTGTAACATTCGACAAGTAGAACAATGAATGGAACAGGTAGACGGTTGAAATCATTGTATATATTGCTTCTATATAGTCTAAGAAACATATATGCAAAGCATCCAAACAGTACAATTCGCCAATTTTTTGTTCTTCAAGTTTAAGTGAACTACGAGCCCCATTGTTAATACTTTAACGGAACTTAATTGTAACTTTCGACAAGTAGAACAATGAATGGAACAGGTAGACGGTTGAAATCATTGTATATATATGCTTCCATATAGTCTAAGAAACATATATGCAAAGCATCCAAACAGTACAATTCGCCAATTTTTTGTTTTTCAAGTTTAAGTGAACAATGAACCCCAATGGTTAATCCTTTATCGGAAATTATTTGTAACTTTCGACAAGTAGAACAATGAATGGAACAGGTAGACGGTTGAATTCTTTGTATATATTGCTTCTATATAGTCTAAGAAACATATATGCAAAGCATCCAAACAGTACCATTCGCAAATTTATTGTTCTTCAAGTTTAAGGGAACAATGAGCCCCAATGGTTAATCCTTTATCGGAAATTATTTGTAACTTTCGACAAGTAGAACAATGAATGGAACAGGTAGGCGGGTGAAATCTTTGTATATATTACTTCTATATAGTCTAAGAAACATATATGCAAAGCATCCAAACAGTACCATTCGCCAATTTATTGTTCTTCAAGTTTAAGTGAACAACGAGCCCCATTGTTAATCCATTAACGGAAATTATTTGTAACTTTCGACAAGTAGAACAATGAATTGAACAGGTAGACGGTTGAAATCTTTGTATATATTGCTTCTATATAGTCAAAGAAATATATAGGCAAAGCATCCAAACAGTACCATTCGCCAATTTTTTGTTCTCCAAGTTTAAGTGAAATACGAGCCCCATTGTTAATACTTTAAAGGAAATTATTTGTAACTTTCTACAAGTAGAACAATGAATGGAACAGGTAGACGGTTGAAATCTTTGTATATATTACTTCTATATAGTCTAAGAAACATATATGCAAAGCATACAAACAGTACCATTCGCCAATTTATTGTTCTTCAAGTTTAAGGGAACAATGAGCCCCAATGGTTAATCCTTTATCGGAAATTATTTGTAACTTTCGACAAGTAGAACAATGAATGGAACAGGTAGGCGGGTGAAATCTTTGTATATATAACTTCTATATAGTCTAAGAAACATATATGCAAAGCATCCAAACAGTACCATTCGCCAATTTATTGTTCTTCAAGTTTAAGTAAACAACGAGCCCCATTGTTAATCCTTTAAAGGAAATTATTTGTAAATTTCGACAAGTAGAACAATGATTGGAACAAGTAGACGGTTGAAATCTTTGTATATGTTGCTTCCATATAGTCTAAGGAACATGTACGCAAAGCATCCAAACAGTACCATGCGCCAATTTTTTGTTCTTCAAGTTTAAGTGAACAATGAGCCCCATTGTTAATCCTTTACCGGAAATTATTTGTAACTTTCGACAAGAAGAACAATGAATGGAATAGGTAGACGGTTGAAATCTTTGTATACATTGCTTCTATATGGTCTAAGAAACAAATATGCAAAGCTTCCAAACAGTACCATTCGCCAATTTTTTGTTCTTCACGTTTAAGTGAACTACGAGCCCCATTGTTAATGCTTTAAAGGAAATTAATTGTAAACTTCGACAAGTAGAACAATGATTGGAACACGTAGACGGTTGAAATCTTTGTATATGTTGCTTCTATATAGCCTAAGAAACATATATGCAAAGCATCCAAACAGTACAATTCGCCAATTTTTTGATCTTCAAGTTTAAGTGAACTACGAGCCCCATTGTTAATACTTTAAAGGAAATTATTTGTAACTTTCGACAAGTAGAACAATGAATAGTACAGGTAGACGAGTGAAATCTTTGTATATATTGCTTCAATATAGTCTAAGAAACATATATGCAAAGCATCCAAACAGTACAATTCGCCAATTTATTGTTCTTGAAGTTTAAGTAAACTACGATCCCCATTGTTAATCCCTTAACGGAAATTATTTGTAACATTCGACAAGTAGAACAATGAATGGAACAGGTAGACGGTTGAAATCATTGTATATATTGCTTCTATATAGTCTAAGAAACATATATGCAAAGCATCCAAACAGTACAATTCGCCAATTTATTGTTCTTCAAGTTTAAGTAAACTACGATCCCCATTGTTAATCCCTTAACGGAAATTATTTGTAACATTCGACAAGTAGAACAATGAATGGAACAGGTAGACGGTTGAAATCATTGTATATATTGCTTCTATATAGTCTAAGAAACATATATGCAAAGCATCCAAACAGTACAATTCGCCAATTTTTTGTTCTTCAAGTTTAAGTGAACTACGAGCCCCATTGTTAATACTTTAACGGAACTTAATTGTAACTTTCGACAAGTAGAACAATGAATGGAACAGGTAGACGGTTGAAATCATTGTATATATATGCTTCCATATAGTCTAAGAAACATATATGCAAAGCATCCAAACAGTACAATTCGCCAATTTTTTGTTTTTCAAGTTTAAGTGAACAATGAACCCCAATGGTTAATCCTTTATCGGAAATTATTTGTAACTTTCGACAAGTAGAACAATGAATGGAACAGGTAGACGGTTGAATTCTTTGTATATATTGCTTCTATATAGTCTAAGAAACATATATGCAAAGCATCCAAACAGTACCATTCGCAAATTTATTGTTCTTCAAGTTTAAGGGAACAATGAGCCCCAATGGTTAATCCTTTATCGGAAATTATTTGTAACTTTCGACAAGTAGAACAATGAATGGAACAGGTAGGCGGGTGAAATCTTTGTATATATTACTTCTATATAGTCTAAGAAACATATATGCAAAGCATCCAAACAGTACCATTCGCCAATTTATTGTTCTTCAAGTTTAAGTGAACAACGAGCCCCATTGTTAATCCATTAACGGAAATTATTTGTAACTTTCGACAAGTAGAACAATGAATTGAACAGGTAGACGGTTGAAATCTTTGTATATATTGCTTCTATATAGTCTAAGAAATATATAGGCAAAGCATCCAAACAGTACCATTCGCCAATTTTTTGTTCTCCAAGTTTAAGTGAAATACGAGCCCCATTGTTAATACTTTAAAGGAAATTATTTGTAACTTTCTACAAGTAGAACAATGAATGGAACAGGTAGACGGTTGAAATCTTTGTATATATTACTTCTATATAGTCTAAGAAACATATATGCAAAGCATACAAACAGTACCATTCGCCAATTTATTGTTCTTCAAGTTTAAGGGAACAATGAGCCCCAATGGTTAATCCTTTATCGGAAATTATTTGTAACTTTCGACAAGTAGAACAATGAATGGAACAGGTAGGCGGGTGAAATCTTTGTATATATAACTTCTATATAGTCTAAGAAACATATATGCAAAGCATCCAAACAGTACCATTCGCCAATTTATTGTTCTTCAAGTTTAAGTAAACAACGAGCCCCATTGTTAATCCTTTAAAGGAAATTATTTGTAAATTTCGACAAGTAGAACAATGATTGGAACAAGTAGACGGTTGAAATCTTTGTATATGTTGCTTCCATATAGTCTAAGGAACATGTACGCAAAGCATCCAAACAGTACCATGCGCCAATTTTTTGTTCTTCAAGTTTAAGTGAACAATGAGCCCCATTGTTAATCCTTTACCGGAAATTATTTGTAACTTTCGACAAGAAGAACAATGAATGGAATAGGTAGACGGTTGAAATCTTTGTATACATTGCTCCTATATGGTCTAAGAAACAAATATGCAAAGCTTCCAAACAGTACCATTCGCCAATTTTTTGTTCTTCACGTTTAAGTGAACTACGAGCCCCATTGTTAATGCTTTAAAGGAAATTAATTGTAAACTTCGACAAGTAGAACAATGATTGGAACACATAGACGGTTGAAATCTTTGTATATATTGCTTCCATACCGTCTAAGAAACATATATGCAAAGCATCCAAACAGTACCAGTCGCCAATTTTTTGTTCTTCAAATTTAAGTTAACTATGAGCCCCCATGGTTAATCCTTTATCGGAAATTATTTGTAATTTTCGACAAGTAGAACAATGAATGGAACAGGTAGACGGTTGAAATCTTTGTATATATTGCTTCTATATAATCTAAGAAACATATATGCAAAGCATCTAAACAGTAACAATCGCCAATTTTTTGATCTTCAACTTTAAGTGAACTACGAGCCCCATTGTTAATCCTTTAACGGAAATTAATTGTAAATTTCTACAAGTAGAACAATGATTGGAACACGTAGACGGTTGAAATCTTTGTATATATTGCTACCATATAGTCTAAGAAACATATATGCAAAGCGTCCAAACAGTACAATTCGCCAATTTTTTGCTCTTCAAGTTTAAGTGAACTACGAGCCCCATCGTTAATCCTTTAAAGGAAATTAATTGTAACTTTCTACTAGTAGAACAATGATTGGAACACGTAGACGGATGAAATCTTTGTATATATTGCTTCCATATAGTCTAAGAAACATGTTCGCAAAGCATCCAAACAGTACCATGCGCCAATTTTTTGTTCTTCAAGTTTAAGTGAACAATGAGCCCCATTGTTAATCCTTTAACAGAAATTATTTGTAACTTTCGACAAGAAGAACAATGAATGGAACAGGTAGGCGGGTGAAATCTTTGCATATATTACTTCTATATAGTCTAAGAAATATATATGCAAAGCATCCAAACAGTACCATTCGCCAATTTATTGTTCTTCAAGTTTAAGAGAACAACGAGCCCCATTGTTAATACTTTAAAGGAAATTAATTGTAACTTTCTACAAGTAGAACAATGATTGGAACGCGTAGACGGTTGAAATCTTTGTATATATTGCTACCATATAGTCTAAGAAACATATATGCAAAGCGTCCAAACAGTACAATTTGCCAATTTTTTGTTTTTCAAGTTTAAGTGAACAATGAACCCCAATGGTTAATCCTTTATCGGAAATTATTTGTAACATTCGACAAGTAGAACAATGAATGGAACAGGTAGACGGTTGAATTCTTTGTATATATTGCTTCTATATAGTCTAAGAAACATATATGCAAAGCATCCAAACAGTACAATTCGCCAATTTATTGTTCTTCAAGTTTAAGTGAACAACGAGCCCCATTGTTAATCCATTAACGGAAATTATTTGTAACTTTCGACAAGTAGAACAATGAATAGAACTGGTAGACGGTTGAAATCTTTGTATATGTTGCTTCTATATAGTCTAGGAAACATATATGCAAAGCATCCAAACAGTACAATTCGCCAATTTTTTGTTCTTCAAGTTTAAGTGAACAATGAGCCCCAATGGTTAATCCTTTAACGGAAATTAATTGTAACTTTCTACAAGTAGAACAATGATTGGAACACATAGACGGTTGAAATCTTTGTATATATTGCTTCCATATCGTCTAAGAAACATATATGCAAAGCATCCAAACAGTACCAGTCGCCAATTTTTTGTTCTTCAAATTTAAGTTAACTATGAGCCCCCATGGTTAATCCTTTATCGGAAATTATTTGTAACTTTCGACAAGTAGAACAATGAATGGAACAGGTAGACGGTTGAAATCTTTGTATATATTGCTTCTATATAATCTAAGAAACATATATGCAAAGCATCTAAACAGTAACAATCGCCAATTTTTTGATCTTCAACTTTAAGTGAACTACGAGCCCCATGGTTAATCCTTTATCGGAAATTATTTGTAACTTTCGACAAGTAGAACAATGAATGGAACAGGTAGACGGTTGAAATCTTTGTATATATTGCTTCTATATAATCTAAGAAACATATATGCAAAGCATCTAAACAGTAACAATCGCCAATTTTTTGATCTTCAACTTTAAGTGAACTACGAGCCCCATTGTTAATCCTTTAACGGAAATTAATTGTAACTTTCTACAAGTAGAACAATGATTGGAACACGTAGACGGTTGAAATCTTTGTATATATTGCTACCATATAGTCTAAGAAACATATATGCAAAGCGTCCAAACAGTACAATTCGCCAATTTTTTGCTCTTCAAGTTTAAGTGAACTACGAGCCCCATCGTTAATCCTTTAAAGGAAATTAATTGTAACTTTCTACTAGTAGAACAATGATTGGAACACGTAGACGGATGAAATCTTTGTATATATTCCTTCCATATAGTCTAAGAAACATGTACGCAAAGCATCCAAACAGTACCATGCGCCAATTTTTTGTTCTTCAAGTTTAAGTGAACAATGAGCCCCATTGTTAATCCTTTAACAGAAATTATTTGTAACTTTCGACAAGAAGAACAATGAATGGAACAGGTAGGCGGGTGAAATCTTTGCATATATTACTTCTATATAGTCTAAGAAACATATATGCAAAGCATCCAAACAGTACCATTCGCCAATTTATTGTTCTTCAAGTTTAAGAGAACAACGAGCCCCATTGTTAATACTTTAAAGGAAATTATTTGTAACTTTCGACAAGTAGAACAATGAATGGAACAGGTAGACGGTTGAAATCTTTGTATATATTGCTTCTATATAATCTAAGAAACATATATGCAAAGCATCTAAACAGTAACAATCGCCAATTTTTTGATCTTCAACTTTAAGTGAACTACGAGCCCCATTGTTAATCCTTTAACGGAAATTAATTGTAACTTTCTACAAGTAGAACAATGATTGGAACACATAGACGGTTGAAATCTTTGTATATATTGCTACCATATAGTCTAAGAAACATATATGCAAAGCGTCCAAACAGTACAATTCGCCAATTTTTTGCTCTTCAAGTTTAAGTGAACTACGAGCCCCATCGTTAATCCTTTAAAGGAAATTAATTGTAACTTTCTACTAGTAGAACAATGATTGGAACACGTAGACGGATGAAATCTTTGTATATATTGCTTCCATATAGTCTAAGAAACATGTACGCAAAGCATCCAAACAGTACCATGCGCCAATTTTTTGTTCTTCAAGTTTAAGTGAACAATGAGTCCCATTGTTAATCCTTTAACAGAAATTATTTGTAACTTTCGACAAGAAGAACAATGAATGGAACAGGTAGGCGGGTGAAATCTTTGCATATATTACTTCTATATAGTCTAAGAAATATATATGCAAAGCATCCAAACAGTACCATTCGCCAATTTATTGTTCTTCAAGTTTAAGAGAACAACGAGCCCCATTGTTAATACTTTAAAGGAAATTAATTGTAACTTTCTACAAGTAGAACAATGATTGGAACACGTAGACGGTTAAAATCTTCGTATATATTGCTTCCATATAGTCTAAGAAACATGTACGCAAAGCATCCAAACAGTACCATTCGCCAATTTTTTGTTTTTCAAGTTTAAGTGAACAATGAGCCCCAATGGTTAATCCTTTAACGGAAATTATTTGTAACTTTCGACAAGTAGAACAATGAATGGAACAGGTAGATGGTTGAGATCTTTGTATATATTGCTTCTATATAGTCTAAGAAACATATATGCAAATCATCCAAACAGTACAATTCGCCAATTTTTTGATCTTCAAGTTTAATTGAACTGCGAGCCCCATTGTTAATCCTTTAAAGGAAATTATTTGTAAATTTCGACAAGTATAACAATGATTGGAACAGGTAGACGGTTGAAATCTTTGTATATATTGCTTCTATATAGTCTAAGAAACATATATGCAAAGCATCCAAACAGTACCATTCGCCAATTTTTTGTTCTTCGATTTTTGAGTGAACTACGAGCCCCATTGTTAATCCTTTACCGGAATTTATTTGTAACTTTCGACAAGTAGAATAATGAATGGAAGAGGTAGACGGTTGAAATCTTTGTATATATTGCTTCTATATAGTCTAAGAAACATATATGCAAAGCATCCAAACAGTACCAGACGCCAATTTTTTGTTCTTCAACTTTAAGTGAACAACGAGCCCCATTGATAATCATGAAACGGAAATTATTTGTAACTTTCTAACAGTAGAAATATGAATAGAACAGGTAGACGGTTGAAATCATTGTATATATTGCTTCTACATAGTCTAAGAAACATATATGCAAAGCATCCAAACAGTACAATTCGCCAATTTTTTGTTCTTCAAGTTTAAGTGAACTACGAGCCCCATTGTTAATCCTTTAACGGAAATTAATTGTAACTTTCTACAAGTAGAACAATGAATGGAACTGGTAGACGGTTGAACTCTTTGTATATATTGCTTTTATATAGTCTAAGAAACATACCTGCAAAGCATCCAAACAGTACAATTCGCCAATTTTTTGCTCTTCAAGATTAAGTGAACTACGAGCCCCATTGTTAATCGTTTAAAGGAAATTATTTGTAAATTTCGGCAAGTAGAACAATGAATGGAACAGGTAGACGGTTGAAATCATTGTATATATTGCTGCTATATAGTCTAAGAAACATATATGCAAAGCATCCAAACAGTACAATTCGCCAATTTTTTGTTCTTCAAGTTTAAGAGAACAACGAGCCCCATTGTTAATCCTTTAAAGGAAATTATTTGTAAATTTCGTCAAGTATAACAATGATTGGAACACGTAGACGGTTGAAATCTTTGTATATATTGCTTCCATATAGTCTAAAAAACCGATGTGCAGAGCATCTAAACAGTACAATTCGCCAATTTATTGTTCTTCAAGTTTAAGTGAACAATGAGCCCCAATGGTTAATCCTTTATCGGAAATTATTTGTAACTTTCCACAAGAAGAACAATGAATGGAAGAGGTAGACGGTTGAAATCTTTGTATATATTGCTTCTATATAGTCTAAGAAACGTATATGCAAAGCATCCAAACAGTACAATTCGCCAATTTTTTGTTCTTCAAGTTTAAGTGAACAACGAGCCCCATTGTTAATCCTTTAAAGGAAATTATTTGTAAATTTCGTCAAGTATAACAATGATTGGAACACGTAGACGGTTGAAATCTTTGTATATATTGCTTCCATATAGTCTAAAAAACCTATGTGCAGAGCATCTAAACAGTACAATTCGCCAATTTATTGTTCTTCAAGTTTAAGTGAACAATGAGCCCCAATGGTTAATCCTTTATCGGAAATTATTTGTAACTTTCCACAAGAAGAACAATGAATGGAAGAGGTAGACGGTTGAAATCTTTGTATATATTGCTTCTATATAGTCTAAGAAACATATATGCAAAGCATCCAAACAGTACAATTCGCCAATTTTTTTTGTTCTTCAAGTTTACGTGAACTACGAGCCCCATTGTTAATCCTTTAAAGGAAATTATTTGTCAATTTCGACAAGTAGAACAATGAATGGAACAGGTAGACGGTTGAAATCAGTGTATATATTGCTTCTATATTGTCTAAGAAACATACATGCAAAGCATCCAAACTGTACAATTCGCCAATTTTTTGTTCTTCAAGTTTAAGCGAACAACGAGCCCCATTGTTAATCCGTTAAAGGAAATTATTTGTAAATTTCGACAAGTAGAACAATGATTGGAACACGTAGACGGTTGAAATCTTCGTATATGGTGCTTAAATATAGTCTAAGAAACATGTACGCAAAGCATCCAAATAGTACCATTCGCCAATTTTTTGTTTTTCAAGTTTAAGTGAACAATGAGCCCCAATGGTTAATCCTTTAACGGAAATTATTTGTAACTTTCGACAAGTAGAACAATGAATAGGACAGGTAGACGGTTGAGATCTTTGTATATATTGCTTCTATATAGTCTAAGAAACATATATGCAAAGCATCCAAACAGTACAATTCGCCAATTTATTGTTCTTCAAGTTTAAGTGAACAACGAGCCCTATTGTTAATGCTTTAAAGGAAATTATTTGTTAATTTCGACAAGTAGAACAATGAATGGAACAGGTAGGCGGTTGAAATCTTTCTATATAATGCTTCTATATAATCTAAGAAACATATATGCAAATCATCCAAACAGTACAATTCGCCAATTTTTTGATCTTCAAGTTTAATTGAACTGCGAGCCCCATTGTTAATCCTTTAAAGGAAATTATTTGTAAATTTCGACAAGTATAACAATGATTGGAACAGGTAGACGGTTGAAATCTTTGTATATATTGCTTCTATATAGTCTAAGAAACATATATGCAAAGCATCCAAACAGTACCAGACGCCAATTTTTTGTTCTTCAAGTTTAAGTGAACAACGAGCCCCATTGATAATCATGAAACGGAAATTATTTGTAACTTTCTAACAGTAGAAAAATGAATAGAACAGGTAGACGGTTGAAATCATTGTATATATTGCTTCTACATAGTCTAAGAAACATATATGCAAAGCATCCAAACAGTACAATTCGCCAATTTTTTGTTCTTCAAGTTTAAGTGAACTACGAGCCCCATTGTTAATCCTTTAACGGAAATTAATTGTAACTTTCTACAAGTAGAACAATGAATGGAACTGGTAGACGGTTGAACTCTTTGTATATATTGCTTTTATATAGTCTAAGAAACATACCTGCAAAGCATCCAAACAGTACAATTCGCCAATTTTTTGCTCTTCAAGATTAAGTGAACTACGAGCCCCATTGTTAATCGTTTAAAGGAAATTATTTGTAAATTTCGGCAAGTAGAACAATGAATGGAACAGGTAGACGGTTGAAATCATTGTATATATTGCTTCTATATAGTCTAAGAAACATATATGCAAAGCATCCAAACAGTACAATTCGCCAATTTTTTGTTCTTCAAGTTTAAGAGAACAACGAGCCCCATTGTTAATCCTTTAAAGGAAATTATTTGTAAATTTCGTCAAGTATAACAATGATTGGAACACGTAGACGGTTGAAATCTTTGTATATATTGCTTCCATATAGTCTAAAAAACCGATGTGCAGAGCATCTAAACAGTACAATTCGCCAATTTATTGTTCTTCAAGTTTAAGTGAACAATGAGCCCCAATGGTTAATCCTTTATCGGAAATTATTTGTAACTTTCCACAAGAAGAACAATGAATGGAAGAGGTAGACGGTTGAAATCTTTGTATATATTGCTTCTATATAGTCTAAGAAACGTATATGCAAAGCATCCAAACAGTACAATTCGCCAATTTTTTGTTCTTCAAGTTTAAGTGAACAACGAGCCCCATTGTTAATCCTTTAAAGGAAATTATTTGTAAATTTCGTCAAGTATAACAATGATTGGAACAGGTAGACGGTTGAAATCTTTGTATATATTGCTTCCATATAGTCTAAAAAACCTATGTGCAGAGCATCTAAACAGTACAATTCGCCAATTTATTGTTCTTCAAGTTTAAGTGAACAATGAGCCCCAATGGTTAATCCTTTATCGGAAATTATTTGTAACTTTCCACAAGAAGAACAATGAATGGAAGAGGTAGACGGTTGAAATCTTTGTATATATTGCTTCTATATAGTCTAAGAAACATATATGCAAAGCATCCAAACAGTACAATTCGCCAATTTTTTTTGTTCTTCAAGTTTACGTGAACTACGAGCCCCATTGTTAATCCTTTAAAGGAAATTATTTGTCAATTTCGACAAGTAGAACAATGAATGGAACAGGTAGACGGTTGAAATCAGTGTATATATCGCTTCTATATTGTCTAAGAAACATACATGCAAAGCATCCAAGCTGTACAATTCGCCAATTTTTTGTTCTTCAAGTTTAAGCGAACAACGAGCCCCATTGTTAATCCGTTAAAGGAAATTATTTGTAAATTTCGACAAGTAGAACAATGATTGGAACACGTAGACGGATGAAATCTTCGTATATGGTGCTTAAATATAGTCTAAGAAACATGTACGCAAAGCATCCAAATAGTACCATTCGCCAATTTTTTGTTTTTCAAGTTTAAGTGAACAATGAGCCCCAATGGTTAATCCTTTAACGGAAATTATTTGTAACTTTCGACAAGTAGAACAATGAATAGGACAGGTAGACGGTTGAGATCTTTGTATATATTGCTTCTATATAGTCTAAGAAACATATATGCAAAGCATCCAAACAGTACAATTCGCCAATTTATTGTTCTTCAAGTTTAAGTGAACAACGAGCCCTATTGTTAATGCTTTAAAGGAAATTATTTGTTAATTTCGACAAGTAGAACAATGAATGGAACAGGTAGGCGGTTGAAATCTTTCTATATAATGCTTCTATATAATCTAAGAAACATATATGCAAATCATCCAAACAGTACAATTCGCCAATTTTTTGATCTTCAAGTTTAATTGAACTGCGAGCCCCATTGTTAATCCTTTAAAGGAAATTATTTGTAAATTTCGACAAGTATAACAATGATTGGAACAGGTAGACGGTTGAAATCTTTGTATATATTGCTTCTATATAGTCTAAGAAACATATATGCAAAGCATCCAAACAGTACCATTCGCCAATTTTTTGTTCTTCGATTTTTGAGTGAACTACGAGCCCCATTGTTAATCCTTTACCGGAATTTATTTGTAACTTTCGACAAGTAGAATAATGAATGGAAGAGGTAGACGGTTGAAATCTTTGTATATATTGCTTCTATATAGTCTAAGAAACATATATGCAAAGCATCCAAACAGTACCAGACGCCAATTTTTTGTTCTTCAAGTTTAAGTGAACAACGAGCCCCATTGATAATCATGAAACGGAAATTATTTGTAACTTTCTAACAGTAGAAATATGAATAGAACAGGTAGACGGTTGAAATCATTGTATATATTGCTTCTACATAGTCTAAGAAACATATATGCAAAGCATCCAAACAGTACAATTCGCCAATTTTTTGTTCTTCAAGTTTAAGTGAACTACGAGCCCCATTGTTAATCCTTTAACGGAAATTAATTGTAACTTTCTACAAGTAGAACAATGAATGGAACAGGTAGACGGTTGAACTCTTTGTATATATTGCTTTTATATAGTCTAAGAAACATACCTGCAAAGCATCCAAACAGTACAATTCGCCAATTTTTTGCTCTTCAAGATTAAGTGAACTACGAGCCCCATTGTTAATCGTTTAAAGGAAATTATTTGTAAATTTCGGCAAGTAGAACAATGAATGGAACAGGTAGACGGTTGAAATCATTGTATATATTGCTTCTATATAGTCTAAGAAACATATATGCAAAGCATCCAAACAGTACAATTCGCCAATTTTTTGTTCTTCAAGTTTAAGAGAACTACGAGCCCCATTGTTAATACTTTAACGGAAATTATTTGTAACTTGTGACAAGTAGAACAATGAATGGTACAGGTAGACGGTTGAAATCTTTGTATATATTGCTTCTATATAGTCTAAGAAACATATATGCAAAGCATCCAAACAGTACAATTCGCCAATTTATTGTTCTTCAAGTTTAAGTGAACAACGAGCCCCATTGTTAATCCTTTACAGGAAATTATTTGTAAATTTCGACAAGTAGAACAATGATTGGAACACGTAGACGGTTGAAATCTTTGTATATATTGCTTCCATATAATCTAAGAAACATATATGCAAAGCGTCCAAACAGTACAATTCGCCAATTTTTTGCTCTTCAAGTTTAAGTGAACTACGAGCCCCATTGTTAATCCTTTATCGGAAATTATTTGTAACTTTCGACAAGTAGAACAATGAATAGTACAGGTAGACGGGTGAAATCTTTGTACATATTGCTTCTATATAGTCTAAGAAACATATATGCAAAGCATCCACACAGTACAATTCGCCAATTTATTGTTCTTCAAGTTTAAGTGTACAACGAGCCCCATTGTTAATCCTTTAGAGGAAATTATTTGTAAAATTCGACAAGTAGAACAATGAATGGAATAGGTAGACGGTTGAAATCATTGTATATATATGCTTCCATATAGTCTAAGAAACATATATGCAAAGCATCCAAACAGTACAATTCGCCAATTTTTTGTTTTTCAAGTTTAAGTGAACAATGAACCCCAATGGTTAATCCTTTATCGGAAATTATTTGTAACATTCGACAAGTAGAACAATGAATGGAACAGGTAGACGGTTGAATTCTTTGTATATATTGCTTCTATATAGTCTAAGAAACATATATGCAAAGCATCCAAACAGTACCATTCGCCAATTTATTGTTCTTCAAGTTTAAGGGAACAATGAGCCCCAATGGTTAATCCTTTATCGGAAATTATTTGTAACTTTCGACAAGTAGAACAATGAATGGAACAGGTAGGCGGGTGAAATCTTTGTATATATTACTTCTATATAGTCTAAGAAACATATATGCAAAGCATCCAAACAGTACCATTCGCCAATTTATTGTTCTTCAAGTTTAAGTGAACAACGAGCCCCATTGTTAATCCTTTAAAGGAAATTATTTGTAAATTTCGACAAGTAGAACAATGATTGGAACAAGTAGACGGTTGAAATCTTTGTATATGTTGCTTCCATATAGTCTAAGGAACATGTACACAAAGCATCCAAACAGTACCATTCGCCAATTTTATGTTCTTCAAGTTTAAGTGAACAATGAGCCCCATTGTTAATCCTTTATCGGAAATTATTTGTAACTTTCGACAAGTAGAACAATGAATGGTACAGGTAGACGGTTGAAATCTTTGTATATATTGCTTCTATATAGTCTAAGAAACATATATGCAAAGCATCCAAACAGTACAATTCGCCAATTTATTGTTCTTCAAGTTTAAGTGAACTACGAGCCCCATTGTTAATGCTTTAAAGGAAATTATTTGTAAACTTCGACAAGTAGAACAATGATTGGAACACGTAGACGGTTGAAATCTTTGTATATGTTGCTTCTATATAGTCTAAGAAACATATATGCAAAGCATCCAAACAGTACAATTCGCCAATTTTTTGATCTTCAAGTTAAAGTGAACTACGAGCCCCATTGTTAATCCGGTAAAGGAAATTATTTGTAAATTTCGACAAGTATAACAATGATTGGAACACGTAGACGGTTGAAATCTATGTATATATTGCTTCCATATAGTCTAAGAAACATATATGCAAAGCATCCAAACAGTACAGTTCGCCAATTTTTTGCTCTTCAAGTTTAAGTGAACTACGAGCCCCATTGTTAATCCTTTCACGGAAATTAATTGTAACTTTCTACAAGTAGGACAATGAGTGGAACAGGTAGACGGTTGAAATCATTGTATATATTGCTTCTATATAGTCTAAGAAACATATATGCAAAGCATCCAAACAGTACCATTCGCCAATTTCTTGTTCTTCAAGTTTAAGTGAACTACGAGCCCCATTGTTAATCCTTTATCGGAAATTATTTGTAACTTTCTACAAGTAGAACAATGAATAGAACAGGTAGACGGTTGAAATCTTTGTATATGTTGCTTCTATATAGTCTAAAAAACCTATGTGCAGAGCATCTAAACAGTACAATTCGCCAATTTATTGTTCTTCAAGTTTAAGTGAACAATGAGCCCCAATGGTTAATCCTTTATCGGAAATTATTTGTAACTTTCCACAAGAAGAACAATGAATGGAAGAGGTAGACGGTTGAAATCTTTGTATATATTGCTTCTATATAGTCTAAGAAACATATATGCAAAGCATCCAAACAGTACAATTCGCCAATTTTTTTTGTTCTTCAAGTTTACGTGAACTACGAGCCCCATTGTTAATCCTTTAAAGGAAATTATTTGTCAATTTCGACAAGTAGAACAATGAATGGAACATGTAGACGGTTGAAATCAGTGTATATATTGCTTCTATATTGTCTAAGAAACATATATGCAAAGCATCCAAACAGTACCATTCGCCAATTTTTTGTTCTTCAAGTTTAAGTGAACTACGAGCCCCATTGTTAATCCTTTAAAGGAAATTATTTGTAAATTTCGACAAGTATAACAATGATTGGAACAGGTAGACGGTTGAAATCTTTGTATATATTGCTTCTATATAGTCTAAGAAACATATATGCAAAGCATCAAAACAGTACAATTCGCCAATTTTTTGTTCTTCAAGTTTAAGTGAACAACGAGCCCCATTGTTAATCCTTTACAGGAAATTATTTGTAAATTTCGACAAGTACAACAATGATTGGAACACGTAGACGGTTGAAATCTTTGTATATATTGCTTCCATATAATCTAAGAAACATATATGCAAAGCGTCCAAACAGTACAATTCGCCAATTTTTTGCTCTTCAAGTTTAAGTGAACTACGAGCCCCATTGTTAATCCTTTATCGGAAATTATTTGTAACTTTCGACAAGTAGAACAATGAATAGTACAGGTAGACGGGTGAAATCTTTGTATATATTGCTTCTATATAGTCTAAGAAACATATATGCAAAGCATCCACACAGTACAATTCGCCAATTTATTGTTCTTCAAGTTTAAGTGTACAACGAGCCCCATTGTTAATCCTTTATCGGAAATTATTTGTAAATTTCGACAAGTAGAACAATGAATGGAACAGGTAGGCGGGTGAAATCTTTGTATATATTACTTCTATATAGTCTAAGAAACATATATGCAAAGCATCCAAACAGTACCATTCGCCAATTTATTGTTCTTCAAGTTTAAGTGAACAACGAGCCCCATTGTTAATCCTTTAAAGGAAATTATTTGTAAATTTCGACAAGTAGAACAATGATTGGAACAAGTAGACGGTTGAAATCTTTGTATATGTTGCTTCCATATAGTCTAAGGAACATGTACGCAAAGCATCCAAACAGTACCATTCGCCAATTTTATGTTCTTCAAGTTTAAGTGAACAATGAGCCCCATTGTTAATCCTTTATCGGAAATTATTTGTAACTTTCGTCAAGTAGAACAATGAATGGTACAGGTAGACGGTTGAAATCTTTGTATATATTGCTTCTATATAGTCTAAGAAACATATATGCAAAGCATCCAAACAGTACAATTCGCCAATTTATTGTTCTTCAAGTTTAAGTGAACTACGAGCCCCATTGTTAATGCTTTAAAGGAAATTATTTGTAAACTTCGACAAGTAGAACAATGATTGGAACACGTAGACGGTTGAAATCTTTGTATATGTTGCTTCTATATAGTCTGAGAAACATATATGCAAAGCATCCAAACAGTACAATTCGCCAATTTTTTGATCTTCAAGTTAAAGTTAACTACGAGCCCCATTGTTAATCCGTTAAAGGAAATTATTTGTAAATTTCGACAAGTATAACAATGATTGGAACACGTAGACGGTTGAAATCTATGTATATATTGCTTCCATATAGTCTAAGAAACATATATGCAAAGCATCCAAACAGTACAGTTCGCCAATTTTTTGCTCTTCAAGTTTAAGTGAACTACGAGCCCCATTGTTAATCCTTTCACGGAAATTAATTGTAACTTTCTACAAGTAGGACAATGAGTGGAACAGGTAGACGGTTGAAATCATTGTATATATTGCTTCTATATAGTCTAAGAAACATATATGCAAAGCATCCAAACAGTACCATTCGCCAATTTCTTGTTCTTCAAGTTTAAGTGAACTACGAGCCCCATTGTTAATCCTTTATCGGAAATTATTTGTAACTTTCTACAAGTAGAACAATGAATAGAACAGGTAGACGGTTGAAATCTTTGTATATGTTGCTTCTATATAGTCTAAAAAACCTATGTGCAGAGCATCTAAACAGTACAATTCGCCAATTTATTGTTCTTCAAGTTTAAGTGAACAATGAGCCCCAATGGTTAATCCTTTATCGGAAATTATTTGTAACTTTCCACAAGAAGAACAATGAATGGAAGAGGTAGACGGTTGAAATCTTTGTATATATTGCTTCTATATAGTCTAAGAAACATATATGCAAAGCATCCAAACAGTACAATTCGCCAATTTTTTTTGTTCTTCAAGTTTACGTGAACTACGAGCCCCATTGTTATTCCTTTAAAGGAAATTATTTGTCAATTTCGACAAGTAGAACAATGAATGGAACAGGTAGACGGTTGAAATCAGTGTATATATTGCTTCTATATTGTCTAAGAAACATATATGCAAAGCATCCAAACAGTACCATTCGCCAATTTTTTGTTCTTCAAGTTTAAGTGAACTACGAGCCCCATTGTTAATCCTTTAAAGGAAATTATTTGTAAATTTCGACAAGTATAACAATGATTGGAACAGGTAGACGGTTGAAATCTTTGTATATATTGCTTCTATATAGTCTAAGAAACATATATGCAAAGCATCAAAACAGTACAATTCGCCAATTTTTTGTTCTTCAAGTTTAAGTGAACAACGAGCCCCATTGTTAATCCTTTACAGGAAATTATTTGTAAATTTCGACAAGTAGAACAATGATTGGAACACGTAGACGGTTGAAATCTTTGTATATATTGCTTCCATATAATCTAAGAAACATATATGCAAAGCGTCCAAACAGTACAATTCGCCAATTTTTTGCTCTTCAAGTTTAAGTGAACTACGAGCCCCATTGTTAATCCTTTATCGGAAATTATTTGTAACTTTCGACAAGTAGAACAATGAATAGTACAGGTAGACGGGTGAAATCTTTGTATATATTGCTTCTATATAGTCTAAGAAACATATATGCAAAGCATCCACACAGTACAATTCGCCAATTTATTGTTCTTCAAGTTTAAGGGAACAACGAGCCGCATTGTTAATCCGTTAAAGGAAATTATTTGTAAATTTCGACAAGTAGAACAATGATTGGAACACGTAGACGGTTGAAATCTTTGTATATATTGCTTCCATATAGTCTAAGAAACTTGTACGCAAAGCATCCAAACAGTACCATTCGCCAATTTTTTGTTCTTCAAGTTTAAGTGAACAATGAGCCCCAATGGTTAATCCTTTATCGGAAATTATTTGTAACTTTCTACAAGTAGAACAATGAATAGAACAGGTAAACGGTTGAAATCTTTGTATATGTTGCTTCTATATAGCCTAAGAAACCTATGTGCAGAGCATCTAAACAGTAACATTCGCCAATTTTTTGATCTTCAAGTTTAAGTGAACAGCGAGCCCCATTGTTCATCCTTTAAAGGAAATTATTTGTAAATTTCGACAAGTAGAACAATCAATGGAACAGGTAGACTGTTGAAATCATTGTATATATTGCTTCTATATAGTCTAAGAAACATATATGCAAAGCATCCAAACAGTTCAATTCGCCAATTTTTTGATCTTCAAGTTTAAGTGAACAACGAGCCCCGTTGTTAATCCTTTAAAGGAAATTATTTGTAAATTTCGACAAGTGAACAACGATTGGAACACGTAGACGGTTGAAATCTTTGTATATATTGCTTCCATATAGTCTAAGAAACTTGTACGCAAAGCATCCAAACAGTACCATTCGCCAATTTTTTGTTCTTCAAGTTTAAGTGAACAATGAGCCCCAATGGTTAATCCTTTATCGGAAATTATTTGTAACTTTCTACAAGTAGAACAATGAATAGAACAGGTAGACGGTTGAAATCTTTGTATATGTTGCTTCTATATAGCCTAAGAAACCTATGTGCAGAGCATCTAAACAGTAACATTCGCCAATTTTTTGATCTTCAAGTTTAAGTGAACAGCGAGCCCCATCGATAATCATGAAATGGAAATTATTTGTAACTTTCGACAAGTAGAACAATGAATTGTACAGGTAGACGGGTGAAGTCTTTCTATATATTGCTTCCATATAGTCTAAGAAACATATATGCAAAGCATCCAAACAGTACAATTCGCCAATTTTATGTTCATCAAGTTTAAGTGAACAATGAGCCCCAATGGTTAATCCTTTATCGGAAATTATTTGTAATTTTCGACAAGTAGAACGATGAATGGAACAGGTAGACGTTTGTAATCTTTGTATATATTTCTTCTATATAGTCTAAGAAACATATATGCAAAGCATCCAAACAGTACCATTCGCCAATTTTTTGTTCTTCAAGTATAAGTGAACAACGAGCCCCATTGTTAATCCTTTAGCGGAAATTATTTCTAACTTTCGACAAGTAGAACAATGAATGGAACAGGTAGACGGTTGAAATCATTGTATATATTGCTTCTATATAGTCTAAGAAACATATATGCAAAGCATCCAAACAGTACAATTCGCCAATTTATTGTTCTTCAAGTTTAAGTGAACTACGATCCCAATTGTTAATCCTTTAACAGAAATTATTTGTAACTTTCGACAAGTAGAACAATGAATGGAACAGGTAGACGGTTAAAATCAATTTATATATTACTTCTATATAGTCTAAGAAACATATATGCAAAGCATCCAAACAGTACAATACCCCAATTTATTGTTCTTCAAGTTTAAGTGAACAACGAGCCCCATTGTTAATCCTTTAAAGGATATTATTTGTAAATTTCGACAAGTAGAACAATGATTGGAACACGTAGACGGTTGAAATCTTTGTAAATATTGCTTCCATATAGTCTAAAAACATATATCCAAAGCATCCAAACAGTACCATTCGCCAATTTTTTGTTCTTCAAGTTTAAGTGAACAATGAACCACATTGTTAATCCTTTATCGGTACCGTCTACCTGTTCCATTCATTGTTCTACTTGTCGAAAGTTAAAAATAATTACCGATAAAGGATTAACCATTGGGGCTCATTGTTCACTTAAACTTGAAGAACAAAAAATTGGCGAATTGTACTGTTTGGATGCTTTGCATATATGTTTCTTAGACTATATGGAAGCAATATATACAAAGATTTCAACCATCTACGTGTTCCAATCATTGTTCTACTTGTAGAAAGTTACAATTAATTTCCGATAAAGGATTAACCATTGGGGCTCATTGTTCACTTAAACTTGAAGAACATAAAATTGGCGAATTGTACTGTATGGATGCTTTGCATATATGTTTCTTAGACTATATGGAAGCAATATATACACAGATTTCAGCCGTCTACGTGTTCCAATCATTGTTCACTTGTCGAAATTTACAAATAATTTCCATTAAAGGATTAACAATGGGGCTCGTTGTTCTCTTAAACTTGAAGAACAATAAATTGGCGAATTGTACTGTTTGGATGCTTTGCATATATGTTTCTTAGACTATATAGAAGCAATATATACAAAGATTTCAACCGTATACGTGTTCCAATCATTGTTCACTTGTCGAAATTTACAAATAATTTCAATTAAAGGATTAACCATTGGGGCTCATTGTTCACTTAAACTTGAAGAACAAAAAATTGGCGAATTGTACTGTTTGGATGCTTTGCATATATGTTTCTTAGACTATATGGAAGCAATATATACAAAGATTTCAACCATCTACGTGTTCCATTCATTGTTCTACTTGTAGAAAGTTACAATTAATTTCCGATAAAGGATTAACCATTGGGGCTCATTGTTCACTTAAACTTGAAGAACATAAAATTGGCGAATTGTACTGTATGGATGCTTTGCATATATGTTTCTTAGACTATATGGAAGCAATATATACACAGATTTCAGCCGTCTACGTGTTCCAATCATTGTTCACTTGTCGAAATTTACAAATAATTTCCATTAAAGGATTAACAATGGGGCTCGTTGTTCTCTTAAACTTGAAGAACAATAAATTGGCGAATTGTACTGTTTGGATGCTTTGCATATATGTTTCTTAGACTATATAGAAGCAATATATACAAAGATTTCAACCGTATACGTGTTCCAATCATTGTTCACTTGTCGAAATTTACAAATAATTTCAATTAAAGGATTAACCATTGGGGCTCATTGTTCACTTAAACTTGAAGAACAAAAAATTGGCGAATTGTACTGTTTGGATGCTTTGCATATATGTTTCTTAGACTATATGGAAGCAATATATACAAAGATTTCAACCATCTACGTGTTCCATTCATTGTTCTACTTGTAGAAAGTTACAATTAATTTCCGATAAAGGATTAACCATTGGGGCTCATTGTTCACTTAAACTTGAAGAACATAAAATTGGCGAATTGTACTGTATGGATGCTTTGCATATATGTTTCTTAGACTATATGGAAGCAATATATACACAGATTTCAGCCGTCTACGTGTTCCAATCATTGTTCACTTGTCGAAAGTTACAAATAATTTCCTTTAAAGGATTAACAATGGGGCTCGTAGTTCACTTAAACTTGAAGAACAAAAGATTGGCGAATGGTACTGTTTGGATGCTTTGCACATATGTTTCTTAGACTATATAGAAGGAATATATACAAAGAATTCAACCGTCTACCTGTTCCATTCATTGTTCTGCTTGTCGCAAATTACAAATAATTTCCTTTAAAGGATTAACAATGGGGCTCGTAGTTCACTTAAACTTGAAGAACAAAAAATTGGCGAATTGTACTGTTTAGATGCTTTGCATATAGGTTTCTTAGACTATATAGAAGCAATATATACAAAGATTTCAACCGTCTCCCTGTTCTATTCATTGTTCTACTTGTATAAAGTTACAATTAATTTCCGTTTCATGATTATCAATGGGACTCGTTGTTCACTTAAACTTGAAGAACAATAAATTGACAAATGGTACTGTTTGGATGCTTTGCATATATGTTTCTTAGACTATATAGAAGCAATATATACAAATATTTCAACCGTCTACCTGTTCCATTCATTGTTCTACTTGTAGAAAGTTACAAATAATTTCCGTTTCATGATTATCAATGGGACTCGTTGTTCACTTAAACTTGAAGAACAATAAAGTAGCAAATGGTACTGTTTGGATGCTTTGCATATATGTTTCTTAGACTATATGGAAGCAATATATACAAAGATTTCAACCGTCTACATGATCCATTCATTGTTCTACTTGTTGAAATTTACAAATAATTTCCTTTAAAGGATTAACAATGGGGCTCGTAGTTCACTTAAACTTGAAGAACAAAAAATTGGCGACTGGTACTGTTTGGATGCTTTGCATATAGGTTTCTTAGACTATATAGAAGCAACATATACAAAGATTTCAACCGTCTACCTGTTCTATTCATTGTTCTTCTTGTCGAAAGTTACAAATAATTTCCGGTTCATGATTATCAATGGGCCTCGTTGTTCACTTAAACTTGAAGATCAAAAAATTGGCGATTGTTACTGTTTAGATGCTTTGCATATATGTTTCTTAGATTATATAGAAGCAATATATACAAAGATTTCAACAGCCTGCGTGTTCCAATCATTGTTCTACTTGTCGAAAGTTACAAATAATTTCCTTTAAATGATTAACAATGGGGCTCATTGTTCACTTAAACTTGAAGAACAAAAAATTGGCGAATGGTACTGTTTGGATGCTTTGCATATATGTTACTTAGACTATATAGAAGCAATATATACATTGATTTCAACCGTCTACCTGTTCCACTCATTGTTCTACTTGTCGCAAGTTACAAATAATTTCCTTTAAATGATTAACAATGGGGCTCATTGTTCACTTAAACTTGAAGAACAAAAAATTGGCGAATGGTACTGTTTGGATGCTTTGCATATATGTTACTTAGACTATATCGAAGCAATATATACATTGATTTCAACCGTCTACCTGTTCCACTCATTGTTCTACTTGTCGCAAGTTACAAATAATTTCCGATAAAGGATTTACCATTGGGGCTCATTGTTCACTAACCTTGAAGAACAAAAAATTGGCGATTGGTACTGTTTAGATGCTTTGCATATAGGTTTCTTAGACTATATAGAAGCAACATATACAAAGATTTCAACCGTCTACCTGTTCTATTCATTGTTCTACTTGTAGAAAGTTACAACTAATTTCCGTTTCATGATTATCAATGGGGCTCGCTGTTCACTTAAACTTGAAGATCAAAAAATTGGCGATTGCTACTGTTTAGATGCTTTGCATATAGGTTTCTTGGACTATATAGAAGCAATATATACAATGATTTCAACAGTCTACCCGTTCCATTCATTGTTCTACTTGTCGAAATTTACAAACAATTTCCGATAAAGGATTAACAAAGGGGCTCATTGTTCACTTAAACTTGAAGATCAAAAAATTGGCGAATGGTACTGTTTGGATGCTTTCCATATATGTATCTTAGACTATATGGAAGCAATATATACAAAGATTTCAACCGTCTACGTGTTCCAATCATTGTTCTACTTGTCGAAAATTACAATTAATTTCCGTTAAAGGATTAACAATGGGGCTCGTAGTTCACTTAATCTTGAAGAACAAAAAATTGGCGAATTGTACTGTTTGGATGCTTTGCATATATGTTTCGTAGACTATATAGAAGCAATATATTCAATGATTTCAACTGTCTACATGATCCATTCATTGTTCTACTTGTCGAAATTTACAAATAATTTCCTTTAAAGTATTAACAATGGGGCTCGCAGTTCACTTAAACTTGAAGAACAAAAAATTGGCGAATTGTACTGTTTGGATGCTTTGCATATATGTTTCTTAGACTATATCATGAAATATATACAAAGATTTCAACCGTCTACGTGTTCCAGTCATTGTTCTACTTGTCGAATGTTACAAATAATTTCCGTTAAGGGATTAACAATGGGGATCGTAGTTTACTTAAACTTGAAGATCAAAAAATTGGCGATTGTTACTGTTTAGATGCTTTGCATATAGGTTTCGTAGACTATATAGAAGCCACATATACAAAGATTTCAACCGTCTACCAGTTCCATTCATTGCTCTACTTGTCGAAAGTTACAAATAATTTCCTTTAAATGATTAACAATGGGGCTCATTGTTCACTTAAACTTGAAGAACAAAAAATTGGCGAATGGTACTGTTTGGATGCTTTGCATATATGTTACTTAGACTATATAGAAGCAATATATACATTGATTTCAACCGTCTACCTGTTCCACTCATTGTTCTACTTGTCGCAAGTTACAAATAATTTCCTTTAAATGATTAACAATGGGGCTCATTGTTCACTTAAACTTGAAGAACAAAAAATTGGCGAATGGTACTGTTTGGATGCTTTGCACATATGTTTCTTAGACTATATAGAAGGAATATATACAAAGAATTCAACCGTCTACCTGTTCCATTCATTGTTCTGCTTGTCGCAAATTACAAATAATTTCCTTTAAAGGATTAACAATGGGGCTCGTAGTTCACTTAATCTTGAAGAACAAAAAATTGGCGAATTGTACTGTTTGGATGCTTTGCATATATGTTTCTTAGACTATATCAAGAAATATATACAAAGATTTCAACCGTCTACGTGTTCCAATCATTGTTCTACTTGTCGAAAGTTACAAATAATTTCCGTTAAGGGATTAACAATGGGGATCGTAGTTTACTTAAACTTGAAGATCAAAAAATTGGCGATTGTTACAGTTTAGATGCTTTGCATATAGGTTTCGTAGACTATATAGAAGCCACATATACAAAGATTTCAACCGTATACCTGTTCTATTCATTGTTCTACTTGTAGAAAGTTACAAATAATTTCCGTTTCATGATTATCAATGGGGCTCGTTGTTCACTTAAACTTGAAGAACAAAAAATTGGCGAATGGTACTGTTTGGATGCTTTGCATATATGTTTCTTAGACTATATGGAAGAAATATATACAAAGATTTCAACCGTCTAAGTGTTCCAATCATTGTTCTACTTGTAGAAAGTTAGAATTAATTTCCGTTAAAGGATTAACAATGGGGCTCGTAGTTCACTTAAACATGAAGAACAAAAAATTGGCGAGTTGTACTGTTTGGATGCTTTGCATATATGTTTCGTAGACTATATAGAAGCAATATATACAATGATTTCAACCGTCTACCTGTTCCATTCATTGTTCTGCTTGTCGAAAGTTACAAATAATTTCCGTTAAGGGATTAACAATGGGGATCGTAGTTTACTTAAGCTTGGAGAAAAAAAATTGGCGAATGGTACTGTTTGGATGCTTTGCTTACATGTTTCTTAGACTATATGGAAGCAATATATACAAAGATTTCAACCGTGTACGTGTTCCAAACATTGTTCTACTTGTCGAAATTTACAAGTAATTTCCTTTAAAGGTTTAACAATGGGGCTCGTTGTTCACTTAAACTTGACGAACAATAAATTGGCGAATTGTACTGTTTGGATGCTTTGCATATATGTTTCTTAGACTATATAGAAGCAATATATACAAAGATCCCAACCGTCTACCTGTCCCATTCATTGTTCTACTTGTCGAAAATTACAAATAATTTCCGATAACGGATTAACAATTGGGGCTCATTGTCCACTAAACTTGAAGAACAAAAATAGTCGAATTGTACTGTTTGGATGCTTTGCATATATGTTTCTTAGACTATATAGAAGCAATATATACAATGATTTCAACCGTCTACCTGTTCCATTCATTGTTCTTCTTGTCGAAATTTACAAATAATTTCCTTTAAAGGGTTATCAATGGGGCTCGTTGTTCACTTAAACTTGAAGAACAAATAATTGGCGAATGGTACTGTTTGGATGCTTTGCATATATGTTTCTTAGACTATATAGAAGCAATATATACATTGATTTCAACCGTCTACCTGTTCCACTCATTGTTCTACTTGTCGCAAGTTACAAATAATTTCCTTTAAATGATTAACAATGGGGCTCATTGTTCACTTAAACTTGAAGAACAAAAAATTGGCGAATGGTACTGTTTGGATGCTTTGCATATATGTTACTTAGACTATATCGAAGCAATATATACATTGATTTCAACCGTCTACCTGTTCCACTCATTGTTCTACTTGTCGCAAGTTACAAATAATTTCCGATAAAGGATTTACCATTGGGGCTCATTGTTCACTAACCTTGAAGAACAAAAAATTGGCGAATGGTACTGTTTAGATGCTTTGCATATAGGTTTCTTAGACTATATAGAAGCAACATATACAAAGCTTTCAACCGTCTACCTGTTCTATTCATTGTTCTACTTGTAGAAAGTTACAACTAATTTCCGTTTCATGATTATCAAATGGGGCTCGCTGTTCACTTAAACTTGAAGATCAAAAAATTGGCGATTGCTACTGTTTAGATGCTTTGCATATAGGTTTCTTGGACTATATAGAAGCAATATATACAATGATTTCAACAGTCTACCTGTTCCATTCATTGTTCTACTTGTCGAAATTTACAAACAATTTCCGATAAAGGATTAACAAAGGGGCTCATTGTTCACTTAAACTTGAAGATCAAAAAATTGGCGAATGGTACTGTTTAGATGCTTTGCATATAGGTTTCTTAGACTATATCATGAAATATATACAAAGATTTCAACCGTCTACGTGTTCCAGTCATTGTTCTACTTGTCGAATGTTACAAATAATTTCCGTTAAGGGATTAACAATGGGGATCGTAGTTTACTTAAACTTGAAGATCAAAAAATTGGCGATTGTTACTGTTTAGATGCTTTGCATATAGGTTTCGTAGACTATATAGAAGCCACATATACAAAGATTTCAACCGTCTACCAGTTCCATTCATTGCTCTATTTGTCGAAAGTTACAAATAATTTCCTTTAAATGATTAACAATGGGGCTCATTGTTCACTTAAACTTGAAGAACAAAAAATTGGCGAATGGTACTGTTTGGATGCTTTGCATATATGTTACTTAGACTATATAGAAGCAATATATACATTGATTTCAACCGTCTACCTGTTCCACTCATTGTTCTACTTGTCGCAAGTTACAAATAATTTCCTTTAAATGATTAACAATGGGGCTCATTGTTCACTTAAACTTGAAGAACAAAAAATTGGCGAATGGTACTGTTTGGATGCTTTGCACATATGTTTCTTAGACTATATAGAAGGAATATATACAAAGAATTCAACCGTCTACCTGTTCCATTCATTGTTCTGCTTGTCGCAAATTACAAATAATTTCCTTTAAAGGATTAACAATGGGGCTCGTAGTTCACTTAATCTTGAAGAACAAAAAATTGGCGAATTGTACTGTTTAGATGCTTTGCATATAGGTTTCTTAGACTATATAGAAGGAATATATACAAAGAATTCAACCGTCTACCTGTTCCATTCATTGTTCTACTTGTCGAAAGTTACAAATAATTTCCGATAACGGATTGACCATTGGGGCTCATTGTTCACTTAAACTTGAAGAACAAAAAATTGGCGAATTGTACTTTTTGGATACTTTGCATATATGTTTCTTATACTATTTAGAAGCAATATAAAGAAAGATTTCACCCGTCTACCGTACTATTCATTGTTCTACTTGTAGAAAGTTACAAATAATTCCCATTTCATGATTATCAATGGGGCTCGCTGTTCACTTAAACTTGAAGATCAAAAAATTGGCGATTGTTACTGTTTAGATGCTTTGCATATATGATTCTTAGATTATATAGAAGCAATATATACAAAGATTTCAACCGTCTACCTGTTCCATTCATTGTTCTGCTTGTCGAAAGTTACAAATAATTTCCTTTAAAGGATTAACAATGGGGCTCGTAGTTCACTTAAACTTGAAGAACAAAAAATTGGCGAATGGTACTGTTTGGATGCTTTGCACATATGTTTCTTAGACTATATAGAAGGAATATATACAAAGAATTCAACCGTCTACCTGTTCCATTCATTGTTCTGCTTGTCGCAAATTACAAATAATTTCCTTTAAAGGATTAACAATGGGGCTCGTAGTTCACTTAAACTTGAAGAACAAAAAATTGGCGAATTGTACTGTTTAGATGCTTTGCATATAGGTTTCTTAGACTATATAGAAGCAACATATACAAAGATTTCAACCGTCTACCTGTTCTATTCATTGTTCTACTTGTAGAAAGTTACAATTAATTTCCGTTTCATGATTATCAATGGGACTCGTTGTTCACTTAAACTTGAAGAACAATAAATTGACAAATGGTACTGTTTGGATGCTTTGCATATATGTTTCTTAGACTATATAGAAGCAATATATACAAATATTTCAACCGTCTACCTGTTCCATTCATTGTTCTACTTGTAGAAAGTTACAAATAATTTCCGTTTCATGATTATCAATGGGGCTCGTTGTTCACTTAAACTTGAAGAACAAAAAATTGGCGAATGGTACTATTTGGATGCTTTGCATATATGTTTCTTAGACTATATGGAAGAAATATATACAAAGATTTCAACCGTCTACCTGTTCCATTCATTGTTCTGCTTGTCGAAAGTTACAAATAATTTCCGTTAAGGGATTAACAATGGGGATCGTAGTTTACTTAAACTTGAAGAACAAAAAATTGGCGAATTGTACTGTTTGGATGCTTTGCATATATGTTTCTTAGACTATATCAAGAAATATATACAAAGATTTCAACCGTCTACGTGTTCCAATCATTGTTCTACTTGTCGAAAGTTACAAATAATTTCCGTTAAGGGATTAACAATGGGGATCGTAGTTTACTTAAACTTGAAGATCAAAAAATTGGCGATTGTTACAGTTTAGATGCTTTGCATATAGGTTTCGTAGACTATATAGAAGCCACATATACAAAGATTTCAACCGTATACCTGTTCTATTCATTGTTCTACTTGTAGAAAGTTACAAATAATTTCCGTTTCATGATTATCAATGGTGCTCGTTGTTCACTTAAACTTGAAGAACAAAAAATTGGCGAATGGTACTGTTTGGATGCTTTGCATATATGTTTCTTAGACTATATGGAAGAAATATATACAAAGATTTCAACCGTCTAAGTGTTCCAATCATTGTTCTACTTGTAGAAAGTTAGAATTAATTTCCGTTAAAGGATTAACAATGGGGCTCGTAGTTCACTTAAACATGAAGAACAAAAAATTGGCGAATTGTACTGTTTGGATGCTTTGCATATATGTTTCGTAGACTATATAGAAGCAATATATACAATGATTTCAACCGTCTACCTGTTCCATTCATTGTTCTGCTTGTCGAAAGTTACAAATAATTTCCGTTAAGGGATTAACAATGGGGATCGTAGTTTACTTAAGCTTGGAGAACAAAAAAATTGCGAATGGTACTGTTTGGATGCTTTGCTTACATGTTTCTTAGACTATATGGAAGCAATATATACAAAGATTTCAACCGTGTACGTGTTCCAAACATTGTTCTACTTGTCGAAATTTACAAGTAATTTCCTTTAAAGGTTTAACAATGGGGCTCGTTGTTCACTTAAACTTGAAGAACAATAAATTGGCGAATTGTACTGTTTGGATGCTTTGCATATATGTTTCTTAGACTATATAGAAGCAATATATACAAAGATCCCAACCGTCTACCTGTCCCATTCATTGTTCTACTTGTCGAAAATTACAAATAATTTCCTTTAAAGGATTAACAATGGGGCTCGTAGTTCACTTAAACTTGAAGAACAAAAAATTGGCGAATTGTACTGTTTAGATGCTTTGCATATAGGTTTCTTAGACTATATAGAAGCAACATATACAAAGATTTCAACCGTCTACCTGTTCTATTCATTGTTCTACTTGTAGAAAGTTACAATTAATTTCCGTTTCATGATTATCAATGGGACTCGTTGTTCACTTAAACTTGAAGAACAATAAATTGACAAATGGTACTGTTTGGATGCTTTGCATATATGTTTCTTAGACTATATAGAAGCAATATATACAAATATTTCAACCGTCTACCTGTTCTATTCATTGTTCTACTTTTAGAAAGTTACAAATAATTTCCGTTTCATGATTATCAATGGGGCTCGTTGTTCACTTAAACTTGAAGATCAAATAATTGGCGAATTGTACTGTTTGGATGATTTGCATATATGTTTCTTAGATTATGTAGAAGCAATATATACAAATATTTCAACCGTCTACCTGTTCCATTCATTGTTCTACTTGTCGAAAATTACAAATAATTTCCGATAAAGGATTAACCATTGGTGCTCATTGTTCACTTAAACTTGAAGACCAAAAAATTGGCGAATGGTACTGTTTGGATGCTTTGCGTACATGTTTCTTAGACTATATGGAAGCAATATATACAAAGATTTCAACCGTCTACGTGTTCCAATCATTGTTCTACTTGTCGAAATTTACAAATAATTTCCTTTAAAGGATTAAAAATGGGGCTCGTTGTTCACTTAAACTTGAAGAACAATAAATTGGCGAATTGTACTGTTTGGATGCTTTGCATATATGTTTCTTAGACTATATAGAAGCAATATATACAAAGATCTCAACCGTCTACCTGTTCTATTCATTGTTCTACTTGTAGAAAGTTACAAATAATTTCCGTTTCATGATTATCAATGGGGCTCGTTGTTCACTTAAACTTGAAGATCAAATAATTGGCGAATTGTACTGTTTGGATGATTTGCATATATGTTTCTTAGACTATATAGAAGCAATATATACAATGATTTCAATCGTCTACCTGTTCCATTCATTGTTCTACTTGTCGAAAGTTACAAATAATTTCCGATAAAGGATTAACAATGAGGCTCATTGTTCACTTAAACTTGAAGATCAAAAAATTGGCGAATGTTACTGTTTAGATGCTTTGCGTATAAGGTTTCTTAGACTATATAGAAGCAACATATACAAAGATTTCAACCGTCTACCAGTTCCATTCATTGTTCTACTTGTCGAAAGTTACAAATAATTTCCGATAAAGGATTAACAATGGGGCTCATTGTTCACTTAAACTTGAAGAACAAAAAATTGGCGAATGGTACTGTTTGCATGCTTTGCATATATGTTTCTTAGACTATATAGAAGCATTATATACATTGATTTCAAACGTCTACCTGTTCCATTCATTGTTCTTGTTGTAATTAATAAGCTTATGAATCTAGACATAGTGCCGGATGGTACAAGTCACACCATCTATCGGCTCCGAATTCTTCTATTACGCGCCTGAATTTTGTTTCAGTTAGTCTTTATAGCATCTCGATAGTGAACGCACGCAGTATGTAAGCCTGGTTAGCGCCAACATTTTTGTTATATAAATATATATTATTAGATAAAAAAGGTCAATTAATTAAACCACCATTCCAACATGGTAGCAGAGCGTGTTTAGAAACTTTTATTATCTTTGTATCTACTCACGGAGAAATATAAAAATTATGTGCTCTAAAAAGTGAGGTTAATAAAAATGCCACGTGGAAAGTAGTCAAAGTTCTAAGTGAAACTTAAACTGTCAAGAAAACTTGAAGAAAAAAAAATACAGGCACAAAGATGAAGGGAAAGTCATCAGGTAATGAACAATAAAACAATTCTTCGAAAAATACCTGAAATATAAATGCGATGCTATCGGATTAAAGTCGGCAAGCGATACACGAGGTAAATTGATAGTAAAGAGCACGTGGCGAAATTCTTAAGTTAAGTACATGCTGTCGTTGCTAAAGAAAGAGGCAATTCTAGAACACGACACAGAAGTTAAAGATATTTAATCAAATAAGAAGACAAGAAATCGAATTCGAAAAATATTCTCAGAAGAATTGAAGAAAATTATTGTGCTGAAAAACCAAATATACGACAACATAACCGGAAAAGAAACAAGAATGGCCAAGCAAGCTAAAGTAGAAGACATCATGATACCCATCTTCAATGGGGAAAGCTATTCTAGCTGGAAAATTAGGTTAATGATCTTGCTAGAATATAAAGAATGCAAAGATCCAGCAGTCAGGCTAATGACTGAAGAAGACAAAAGGACAGAAACAGAGTGGAAGAAAATGGATCTAAAGGCAAGAACAATCATAATAAGTACCGTATCCGATAAACAACTAGAATATATCGGTGAATGTACAACAGCGTTCGCTATGATGTCAAGATTCGATAAGATGTATACGACTCAATCTACAGCCTTACAAATTATCTGTAGAGGTAAAATCGAAGAGACTAAATTAGACAACTATCAAAGCGTAGAAGAATTCTTTGTAGAGTTTGAAAAAACAATAAATGAATTTAAAACAGCTGGAGGCAAGATAGATGAACCAGAAAAAATGAGATACTTGCTAAGAGCTTTGCCACCCAGCTATAGCTACATTGGGGACTTTATAGATGTCATCCCTGAAGACCAAAGAACTGTCGACTACGTTAAGTCCAAAATTAAAGAAAAAAACATGTCTAAAAATGACACGGATAAAAAAGGCAATGTAAGCACGTTTGCCACAAAAGCAAAACCTAAATGCCTCATCTGCGGCAAGATTGGTCATTTGAAGAAGGACTGCTGGCATGGACAGCAAAGCAGCCACGGACAACCGAGCAACAGGGGCAGAGGTGCTCATTTCAACCAGAATCAACGAGGTCAACCGAGAGGCAACTTCAGAGGTGGATTCCTAAGAGGACGAGGTCGAGGACGAGGTTCAGGCCCACCCAGAAGGGAATACCTAAACGACCAAGAAAACAACTATTCATCTGAATTGTGGATAACACAGGTGTGCAATTCGAAGACAAAGCAGGTAAATTTTGTAACAGGATATAACGAAAATTGTACTGAAATTGACTGGCTATTAGATAGCGGGAGCACCGATCACATTATAAAAAATGATGAATTTTTTGATAAATATATAAAGATTTGAAAAATCCAGTCGACGTAAAATTACCAGATGGTAAAACATTAAATGCAACCAAAATAGGCTCTGTTAAAATTTATTTCAAAAACGATGTTAATAAAAAATATGTTGATTTAAGAAATGTTTATTATGTTAAGGGCATCAAACAAAATTTGTTGAGTTTTTCAAAAATAACTGAAAATTGTATAGTAGTAGCAAAAAAGGATAATGCGAAAATTTATAGTAAATCTAGAGAGCTAATAGCTGTAGCGAACAAAAAGGATAATTTGTACTACATGAAAAGTTTTGTATCAGAAAGAGATAGTAGAACCATGTATGTAAATTCAGTAAAACTAACTGACAAAGAAAAATGGCATAGGGCACTTGGCCATGTGAATTTTCAATATTTAAACAAATTAGTAAAAAATAAATTAGTCGAAGGTTTACCAGATAAAATAGAAAATGTTGAAATGAAATGTGCAAATTGCATCGAAAGTAAAATGGCAAATGTAACTTTTGCAAATAATAGATCCAAAACAACTGAAATTCTAGAATTAATTCATACTGATTTAAATGGTCCACATAGCACTACCGGCTATGGCGGTGAAAAATATTTTTTATCATTCATTGACGATTACAGTAAGTGCACTAAGATCTTTTGCATTAAAAACAAATCAGAGACAGCAAGTTGTTTGAAAGAATTCGTTAATTTAGTAGAAAATAAATTCAATAAAAAAATTAAAAAACTACGCTGCGATAATGGCAAAGAATATCTGAATCGAGAAATTTATGATTTTGTAAAATCTAAGGGAATTGAGCTATTACCATGTCCACCCTATGTTCATGAATTAAATAGAGTAGCAGAACGATATAATAGATCAGCTATGAATATAGGCAGATGCTTAATGAGAGAAGCAAAAATTCATAGGCGTTACTGGCCAGAAATCATGAAAACCGTAGCATACTTGAAAAACCGCACAATCGCGAATACAGCGGAGAATAAAACTCCCTACGAAATATTTTTCAAAAAAAAACCAAATGTAAACAATTTAAAAATCTATGGAAGCCGAGTTTTTGTTAGAGTTCCGGAAGCCTTGAGAAAAAGTAAATGGGACAATAAAGCGCAATTAGGAGTATTAGTAGGTTATGTTGAAAATGGCTATAGAGTTTTAGTTAACGGTAAAATAATTAATGTTAGACATGTACAAGTAATTGAAGAAAATACTAAATTAATTTGTTTAGAAAAAATTGATAGTGAAGCGGATCGAGAGTTGGAAAATAGCAAATCCACAAGTCATTGATGTTAAATGGGTTTACAAAAAGAAAACTAACAATGTACATAAAGCGAGATTAGTTGTAAGAGGATTTCAACAAAGAAAATATGTCGAAAATGTTTATTCGCCAGTAGGTAAGGTGCAAACTTTGAAAATTTTATTGTCGTTCTGTTGCAGAAATAATTTATTCATAGAACAAATGGATGTCGAGACAGCCTTCTTAAACGGTGATGTGAAAACCGAAGTTTATATAAATGAACCAAAAGGCTATGAAACAGGAGACAATAAAGTTTGCAAATTGCAGAAGGCACTTTATGGACTCAGAGAAAGCCCAAGAGCTTGGTATGATTGTTTTAACAAATTCATAGAAAATTTAAACTTTGTTAGAAGTAATCACGACTATTGTTTATATGTAAATAATGCAAGCAAAGATTCAATATATATACTAGTCTTTGTAGATGATCTCCTAATTTGTTGCAGAGACAAGAACAAAATAAACAAAGTAAAAGCTAGTCTAATGGAAAGATTTGCAATGAAAGACTTATGTAAGATAAACCAGTATATTGGAATCGATATAGAATATAATGAAGATAGAAATAAAATGACTTTAAGCCAAACAAAGTATATTGAATCTTTAGCTATAAAATATAATTTAGAAAGCGCAAAACTATACGATACTCCAATGGAAACACATTTAAAGTTAGAACAAGCTGATGAAATTGATGAAAACATCAAATACAGAAACTTAATTGGCGAATTATTATACGTAAGTACAGGCACAAGGCCAGACATAGCATATAGTGTTAACTATTTAAGCCGTTACCAAAGTTGCTACAACCAAACACATTATAAGTATGCAATGAGAATTCTAAAGTATTTATATAAGACCAAAGACTTAAAACTAACATATTGTGATAATGCAAATAGCAAATTATTAGATTGTATGGTAGATTCTGATTATGCAGGCGACAATGTAGATAGAAAATCCACAACAGGGTTTGTAATAAGACTTTATGGAAATATAATTTTTTGGAAAACGCATAAACAAAGCACTGTAACCAAATGCTCAACGTTCGCGGAATATATTGCTATGTCAGAAGCAGTAACAGAAGTACTGTTTGTCAAAAACCTGCTAAGCGAATCATTTGATGTACAATTCGATAAACCAATTAATATATACGAGGATAATTCAGGAGCAATTGCGATCGCAAAGTTCGGAAACTTCACAAAAAACTCTAAGCACATAGAAGTTCAATATCATTATATAAATGAAAACTATGAAAAAGGAGTAATCGACATTATAAAAATTGATTCAAATCTAAATTTAGCAGATATGTTGACCAAAAGCTTAGACAAAACAAAGCTTCAAAAAATTAGAAATGCGTTAAGACTAATTTGAAGCGCGAAAGAATAGATTATAAAATAGAAAGCTATTGTGTCAACAATGATAATTTATGTATAATTCAAGATTATAAGCTTAAGGAGGCGTGTTGTAATTAATAAGCTTATTAATCTAGACATAGTGCCGGATGGTACAAGTCACACCATCTATCGGCTCCGAATTCTTCTATTACGCGCCTGAATTTTGTTTCAGTTAGTCTTTATAGTATCTCGATAGTGAACGCACGCAGTATGTAAGCCTGGTTAGCGCCAACATAATTGTTATATAAATATATATTATTAGATAAAAAAGGTCAATTAATTAAACCACCATTCCAACAGTTCTACTTGTCGGAAGTTACAAATAATTTCCGTTAAGGGATTAACAATGGGGATCGTAGTTTACTTAAACTTGAAGAACAAAAAATTGGCGATTGGTACTGTTTGGATGCTATGCATATATGTTTCTTAGACTATATACAAGTAATATATACAAAGATTTCAACCGTCTACCTGTTCTATTCATTGTTCTACTTGTAGAAAGTTACAAATAATTTCCGTTTCATGATTATCAATGGGGCTCGTTGTTCACTTAAACTTGAAGAACAAAAAATTGGCGAATGGTACTGTTTGGATGCTTTGCTTACATGTTTCTTAGACTATATGGAAGCAATATATACAAAGATTTCAACCGTGTACGTGTTCCAAACATTGTTCTACTTGTCGAAATTTACAAGTAATTTCCTTTAAAGGATTAACAATGGGGCTCGTTGTTCACTTCAACTTGAAGAACAAAAAATTGATGAATGGTACTGTTTGGATGCTTTGCGTACATGTTTCTTAGACTATATGGAAGCAATATATACAAAGATTTCAACCGTCTACGTGTCCCAATCATTGTTCTACTTGTCGAAATTTACAAATAATTTCCTTTAAAGGATTAAAAATAGGGCTCGTTGTTCACTTAAACTTGAAGAACAATAAATTGGCGAATTGTACTGTTTGGATGCTTTGCATATATGTTTCTTATACTATATAGAAGCAATATATACAAAGATCTCAACCGTCTACCTGTCCCATTCATTGTTCTACTTGTCGAAAGTTACAAATAATTTCCGTTAAGGGATTAACCATTGGGGCTCATTGTTCACTTAAACTTGAAGAACAAAAAATTGGCGAACTGTACTGTTTGGATGCTTTGCATATATGTTTCTTATACTATATAGAAGCAATATATACAAAGATTTCAACCGTCTACCTGTTCCATTCACTGTTTTACTTGTCGAAATTTACAAATAATTTCCTTTAAAGGATTAAAAATGGGGCTCGTTGTTCACTTAAACTTGAAGAACAATAAATTGGCGAATTGTACTGTTTGGATGCTTTGCATATATGTTTCTTAGACTATATAGAAGCAATATATACAAAGATTTCAACCGTCTACCTGTTCCATTCATTGTTCTACTTGTCGAAAGTTACATATAATTTCCGATAAAGGATTAACAATGGGGCTCATTGTTCACTTAAACTTGAAGATCAAAAAATTGGCGAATGTTACTGTTTAGATGCTTTGCATATATGTTTCTTAGACTATATAGAAGCAATATATACAAAGATTTCAACCGTCTACCTGTTCCATTCATTGTTCTACTTGTCGAAAGTTACAAATAATTTCCGATAAAGGATTAACAATGGGGCTCATTGTTCACTTAAACTTGAAGAACAAAAAATAGGCGAATGGTACTGTTTGGATGATTTGCATATATGTTTTTTAGACTATATAGAAGCAATATATACAATGATTTCAACCGTCTACCTGTTCCATTCATTGTTCTCCTTGTCGAAAGTTACAAATAATTTCCGATAACGGAGTAACCATTGGGGCTCATTGTTCACTTAAACTTGAAGACCAAAAAATTGGCGATTGGTACTGTTTGGATGCTTTGCATATATGTTTCTTAGACTATATACAAGTAATATATACAAAGATTTCAACCGTCTACCTGTTACATTCATTGTTCTACTTGTCGAAATTTACAAATAATTTCCTTTAAAGGATTAAAAATGGGGCTCGTTGTTCACTTAAACTTGAAGAACAATAAATTGGCGAATTGTACTGTTTGGATGCTTTGCATATATGTTTCTTAGACTATATAGAAGCAATATATACAAAGATTTCAACCGTCTACCTGTTCCATTCATTGTTCTACTTGTCGAAAGTTACATATAATTTCCGATAAAGGATTAACAATGGGGCTCATTGTTCACTTAAACTTGAAGATCAAAAAATTGGCGAATGTTACTGTTTAGATGCTTTGCATATAGGTTTCTTAGACTATATAGAAGCAACATAAACAAAGATTTAAACCGTCTACCAGTTCCATTCATTGTTCTACTTGTCGAAAGTTACAAATAATTTCCGATAAAGGATTAACAATGGGGCTCATTGTTCACTTAAACCTGAAGAACAAAAAATTGGCGAATGGTACTGTTTGGATGCTTTGCATATATGTTTCTTAGACTATATAGAAGCAATATATACATAGATTTCAAACGTCTACCTGTTCCATTCATTGTTCTACTTGTCGAAAGTTACAAATAATTTCCGATAAAGGATTAACAATGGGGCTCATTGTTCACTTAAACATGAAGATGAAATAATTGGCGAATTGTACTGTTTGGATGCTTTGCATATATGTTTCTTAGATTATATAGAAGCAATATATACAAAGATTTCAACCGTCTACCTGTTCCATTCATTGTTCTACTTGTCGAAAATTACAAATAATTTCCGATAAAGGATTAACCATTGGGGCTCATTGTTCACTAAACTTGAAGAACAAAAAATTGTCGAATTGTACTGTTTGGATGCTTTGCATATATGTAAACGGGAAGCTTATCCCCGTTTAACGAGAACGTATGACTGGCGGAGAGGGGGCAGTCGTAGGTCGGTTGCTACGAACGGGGGTAGGGAAAAGATGAGCGCATGGAATGTGTGATCCGGGTGTGTGAGTGTTCCGAAAGTAATTGAGGACTTCAAAAACCAATTTCATAGGTATCCTACCGTAATATTTATTCTATCTATAAGTTATTGTATAATTCCTTTATCGAAGAAACCTAATATAAATAAAATTCATAGGAACATTGGTCTGGAGTCATTTATGAAGAACTAACCTACATATATGTTTCTTAGACTATATAGAAGCAATATATACAATGATTTCAACCGTCTACCTGTTCCATTCATTGTTCTGCTTGTCGAAAGTTACAAATAATTTCCGTTAAGGATTAACAATGGGGATCGTAGTTTACTTAATCTTGAAGAACAAAAAATTGGCGAATTGTACTGTTTGGATGCATTGCATATATATTTCTTATACTATATAGAAGCAACATATACAAAGATTTCAACCGTCTACCTGTTCTATTCATTGTTCTACTTGTAGAAAGTTACAAATAATTTCCGTTTCATGATAATCAATGGGGCTCGTTGTTCACTTAAACTTGAAGAACAAAAAATTGGCGAATGGTACTGTTTGGATGCTTTGAATATATGTTTCTTAGACTATATAGAAGCAATATATACAAAGATTTCAACCGTCTACCTGTTCCATTCATTGTTCTACTTGTCGAAAGTTACAAATAATTTCCGATAACAGATTAACCATTGGTGCTCATTGTTCACTTAAACTTGAATAACAAAAAATTGGCGAATGGTACTGTTTGGATGCATTGCATATATATTTCTTATACTATATAGAAGCAATATATACAAAGATTTCAACCGTCTACCTGTTCCTTTCAATGTTCTACTTGTCGAAAGGTACAAATAATTTCCGATAAAGGATTAACAATGGGGCTCGTTGTTTACTTAAACTTGAAGAACAAAAAATTGGCGAATGGTACTGTTTGGATGCTTTGCATATATGTTTCTTAGACTATATGGAAGCAATATATACAAAGATTTCAACCGTATACCTGTTCCATTCATTGTTCTACTTGTCGAAAGTTACAAATAATTTCCGATAAATGATTAACCATTGGGACTCATTGTTCACTTAAACTTGAATAACAAAAAATTGGCGAATGGTACTGTTTGGATGCTTTGCATATATGTTTCTTAGACTATATGGAAGCAATATATACAAAGATTTCAACCGTCTACGTGTTCCAATCATTGTTCTACTTGTAGAACGTTACAATTAATTTCCGTTAAAGGATTAACAATTGGGCTCGTAGTTCACTTAAACTTGAAGAACAAAAAATTGGCGAATGGTACTGTTTGGATGCTTTGCATATATGTTTCTTAGACTATTTAGAAGCAATATATCGAAAGATTTCACCCGTCTACCTGTACTATTCATTGTTCTGCTTGTCGAAAGTTACAAATAATTTCCGTTAAGGATTAACAATGGGGATCGTAGTTTACTTAAACTTGAAGAGCAAAAAATTGGCGAATTGTACTGGTTCTACTCGTGGTTGGCTTACGTCAATCGAGTTAACGAAACTTGGTCTATGTATTTATTAATCTATTGTTGCAATTACTGCTCGAAGGACCACCTCCCATAAGGGAGGAAATATTTAGAGATGTACTGACTCTATCGGTTACTATTTATTTAGTGTTTATGGCAATATTGTGTTTAAGTATATGAAACTATTGAGACGGACTATGAATGGCCCGAATGGCTCATTATGGCACGAATATCACATGATGGCAATATTATGGGCGAACGCTTGCCCTTTTATGTGTTGAGAGACGTCAGTGCACTCCCCACTCTTCCCTTCCTGACCAATCAGGAGGGCCTGATATTTCGTGGATGCACTGACGTCTCCGTTCAAGGGGTTGCGAGAACATCGGCAACATCGCAAATTTCCCGAATCCTACTCCTCCACCTTCGACCAAGTAACGGTTAAGAAGGGGAGGTCGGGATGCCCTGGGTCTGAGCGTCTTCTCGGTCTAAGGGTCGCGGTCCGCTCGAAACAATGACACCAGGGACGCTTTGCCGATGTCCCCGGGACCATTGTAAGGCAATCACTATTCAAGTCCATGAACAAAGACGCAAATTAATATACGCTTGCAAGCGAGGATGGTTCATGGATTAGGCCCACCGAAGGCCCGAAGGCAACCTTCAGTGTGCCCCGAAATTAATTAATATTTCGGAAATAGTGGCCTTTGGTGCATACAATGGAACCCGGCATATTGAGGGTGTAAGCCCCAACATGTACTGTTTGGATGCATTGCATATATGTTTCTTATACTATATAGAAGCAATATATACAAAGATTTCGACCGTCTACCTGTTCCTTTCAATGTTCTACTTGTCGAAAGGTACAAATAATTTCCGATAAAGGATTAACAATGGGGCTCATTGTTCACTTAAACTTGAAGAACAAAAAATTGGCGAATGGTACTGTTTGGATGCTTTGCATATATGTTTCTTAGACTATTTAGAAGCAATATATAGAAAGATTTCACCCGTCTACCTGTACTATTCATTGTTCTACTTGTAGAAAGGTACAAATAATTTCCGATAAAGGATTAACAATGGGGCTCGTAGTTCACTTAAACTTGATGAACAAAAAATTGGCGAATTGTACTGTTTGGATGCTTTGCATATATGTTTCTTAGACTATATGGAAGCAATATATACAAAGATTTCAACCGTCTACCTGTTCCATTCATTGTTCTACTTGTCGAAAGTTACAAATAATTTCCGATAAATGATTAACCATTGGGACTCATTGTTCACTTAAACTTGAATAACAAAAAATTGGCGAATGGTACTGTTTGGATGCTTTGCATATATGTTTCTTAGACTATATGGAAGCAATATATACAAAGAATTCAACCGTCTACGTGTTCCAATCATCGTTCTACTTGTCGAAATTTACAAATAATTTCCTTTAAAGGATTAACAATGGGGCTCGTTGTTTACTTAAACTTGAAGAACAAAAAATTGGCGAATGGTACTGTTTGGATGCTGTGCATATATGTTTCGTAGACTATATAGAAGCAATATATACAATTATTTCAACCGTCTACATGATCCATTCATTGTTCTACTTGTCGAAAATTACAAATAATTTCCGATAAAGGATTAACTATTGGGGCTCATTGTTCACTAAACTTGAAGAACAAAAAATTGTCGAATTGTACTGTTTGGATGCTTTGCATATATGTTTCTTAGACTATATAGAAGCAATATATACAATGATTTCAACAGTCTACCTGTTCCATTCATTGTTCTGCTTGTCGAAAGTTACAAATAATTTCCGTTAAGGATTAACAATGGGGATCGTAGTTTACTTACACTTGAAGAACAAAAAATTGGCGAATGGTACTGTTTGGATGCTTTGCATATATGTTTCTTAGATTATATAGAAACAATATATACAAAGATTTCAACCGTCTACCTGTTCCATTCATTGTTCTACTTGTCGAAAATTACAAATAATTTCCGATAAAGGATTAACCATTGGGGCTCATGGTTCACTTAAACTTGAAGACCAAAAAATTGGCGAATGTTACTGTTTGGATGCTTTGCGTACATGTTTCTTAGACTATATGGAAGCAATATATACAAAGATTTCAACCGTCTACGTGTTCCAATCATTGTTCTACTTGTCGAAATTTACAAATAATTTCCTTTAAAGGATTAACAATGGGGCTCGTTGTTCACTTAAACTTGAAGAACAATAAATTGGCGAAGGGTACTGTTTGGATGCTTTGCATATATGTTTCTTAGACTATATAGAAGCAATATATACAAAGATTTCAACCGTCTACCTGTTCCATTCATTGTTCTACATGTAGAAACTTACAATTAATTTCCGTTAAAGGATTAACCATTGGGGCTCATGGTTCACTTAAACTTGAAGAACAAAAAATTGGCGAATTGTACTGTTTGGATGCTTTGCATATATGTTTCATAGACTATATAGAAGCAATATATACAATGATTTCAACCGTCTACCTGTTCCATTCATTGTTTTACTTGTCGAAAGTTAGAAATAATTTCCGTTTCATGATTATTAATGTGCCTCGTTGTTCACTTAAACTTGAAGAACAAAAAATTGGCGACTGGTACTGTTTGGATGCTTTGCATATATGTTTCTTAGACTATTTAGAAGCAACATATACAAAGATTTCAACCGTCTACCTGTTCTGTTCCTTGTTCTTCTTGTCGAAAGTTAGAAATAATTTCCGTTTCATGATTATTAATGGGCCTCGTTGTTCACTTAAACTTGAAGAACAAAAAATTGGCGACTGGTACTGTTTGGATGCTTTGCATATATGTTTCTTAGATGATATAGAAGCAATATATACAAAGATATCAACCGTCTACCTGTTCTATTCATTGTTCTACTTGTAGAAAGTTACAAATAATTTCCGTTTCATGATAATCAATGGGGCTCGTTGTTCACTTAAACTTGAAGAACAAAAAATTGGCGAATGGTACTGTTTGGATGCTTTGCATATATGTTTCTTAGACTATTTAGAAGCAATATATAGAAAGATTTCACCCGTCTACCTGTACTATTCATTGTTCTACGTGTAGAAAGTTACAAATAATTTCCATTTCATTATTATCAATGGGGCTCGCTGTTCACTTAAACTTGAAGATCAAAAAATAGGCGATTGTTACTGTTTAGATGCTTTGCATATAGGTTTCTTAGACTATATAGAAGCAACATATACAAAGATTTCAAACGTCTACCTGTTCTATTCATTGTTCTACTTGTAGAAAGTTACAAATAATTTTCGTTTCATGATAATCAATGGGGCTCGTTGTTCACTTAAACTTGAAGAACAAAAAATTGGCGAATGGTACTGTTTGGATGGTTTGCGTACATGTTTCTTAGACTATATGGAAGCAATATATACAAAGATTTCAACCGTTTACGTGTTCCAATCATTGTTCTACTTGTCGAAATTTACAAATAATTTCCTTTAAAGGATTAACAATGGGGCTCGTTGTTCACTTAAACTTGAAGAACAATAAATTGGCGAATTGTACTGTTTGGATGCTTTGCATATATGTTTCTTAGACTATATAGAAGCAATATATACAAAGATTTCAGCCGTCTACCTGTTCCATTCATTGTTCTACTTGTCGAAAGTTACAAATAATTTCCAATAAAGGATTAACCATTGGGGCTCATTGTTCACTTAAACTTGAAGAACAAAAAATTGCCGAATTGTACTGTTTGGATGCTTTGCATATATGTTTCTTAGACTATATAGAAGCAATATATACAAAGATTTCAACCGTCTACCTGTTCCATTCATTGTTCTACTTGTCGAAAATTACAAATAATTTCCGATAAAGGATTAACCATTGGGGCTCATTGTTCACTTAAACTTGAAGACCAAAAAATTTGCGAATGGTAATGTTTGGATGCTTTGCGTACATGTCTCTTAGACTATATGGAAGCAATATATACAAAGATTTCAACCGTCTACGTGTTCCAATCATAGTTCTACTTGTCGAAATTTACAAATAATTTCCGATAAAGGATTAACCATTGGGGCTCATTGTTCACTTAAACTTGAAGAACAAAAAATTGGCGAATGGTACTGTTTGGATGGTTTGCGTACATGTTTCTTAGATTATATGGAAGCAATATATACAAAGATTTCAACCGTCTACGTGTTCCAATCATTGTTCTACTTGTCGAAATTTACAAATAATTTCCTTTAAAGGATTAACAATGGGGCTCGTTGTTCACTTAAACTTGAAGAACAAGAAATTGGCGAATTGTACTGTTTGGATGCTTTGCATATATGTTTCTTAGACTATATAGAAGCAATATATACAATGATTTCAACCGTCTACCTATTCCAATCATTGTTCTACTTGTCGAAATTTACAAATAATTTCCTTTAAAGGATTAACAATGGGGCTCGTTGTTCACTTAAACTTGAAGAACAAAAAATTGGCGAATGGTACTGTTTGGATGCTTTGCATATATGTTTCTTAGACTATTTAGAAGCAATATATAGAAAGATTTCACCCGTCTACCTGTACTATTCATTGTTCTACGTGTAGAAAGTTACAAATAATTTCCATTTCATTATTATCAATGGGGCTCGCTGTTCACTTAAACTTGAAGATCAAAAAATAGGCGATTGTTACTGTTTAGATGCTTTGCATATAGGTTTCTTAGACTATATAGAAGCACCATATACAAAGATTTCAAACGTCTACCTGTTCCATTCATTGTTCTACTTGTCGAAAGTTACAAATAATTTCCGATAACAGATTAACCATTGGGGCTCATTGTTCACTTAAACTTGAAGAACAAAAAATTGGCGAATTGTACTGTTTGGATGCATTGCATATATATTTCTTATACTATATAGAAGCAATATATACAAAGATTTCAACCGTCTACCTGTTCCTTTCAATGTTCTACTTGTCGAAAGGTACAAATAATTTCCGATAAAGGATTAACAATGGGGCTCGTTGTTTACTTAAACTTGAAGAACAAAAAATTGGCGAATGGTACTGTTTGGATGCTTTGCATATATGTTTCTTAGACTATATGGAAGCAATATATACAAAGATTTCAACCGTCTACCTGTTCCATTCATTGTTCTACTTGTCGAAAGTTACAAATAATTTCCGATAAATGATTAACCATTGGGACTCATTGTTCACTTAAACTTGAATAACAAAAAATTGGCGAATGGTACTGTTTGGATGCTTTGCATATATGTTTCTTAGACTATATGGAAGCAATATATACAAAGATTTCAACCGTCTACGTGTTCCAATCATTGTTCTACTTGTAGAACGTTACAATTAATTTCCGTTAAAGGATTAACAATGGGGCTCGTAGTTCACTTAAACTTGAAGAACAAAAAATTGGCGAATGCTACTGTTTGGATGCTTTGCATATATGTTTCTTAGACTATTTAGAAGCAATATATCGAAAGATTTCACCCGTCTACCTGTACTATTCATTGTTCTGCTTGTCGAAAGTTACAAATAATTTCAGTTAAGGATTAACAATGGGGATCGTAGTTTACTTAAACTTGAAGAACAAAAAATTGGCGAATTGTACTGGTTCTACTCGTGGTTGGCTTACGTCAATCGAGTTAACGAAACTTGGTCTATGTATTTATTAATCTATTGTTGCAATTACTGCTCGAAGGACCACCTCCCATAAGGGAGGAAATATTTAGAGATGTACTGACTCTATCGGTTACTATTTATTTAGTGGTTATGGCAATATTGTGTTTAAGTATATGAAACTATTGAGACGGACTATGAATGGCCCGAATGGCTCATTATGGCACGAATATCACATGATGGCAATATTATGGGCGAACGCTTGCCCTTTTATGTGTTGAGAGACGTCAGTGCACTCCCCACTCTTCCCTTCCTGACCAATCAGGAGGGCCTGATATTTCGTGGATGCACTGACGTCTCCGTTCAAGGGGTTGCGAGAACATCGGCAACATCGCAAATTTCCCGAATCCTACTCCTCCACCTTCGACCAAGTAACGGTTAAGAAGGGGAGGTCGGGATGCCCTGGGTCTGAGCGTCTTCTCGGTCTAAGGGTCGCGGTCCGCTCGAAACAATGACACCAGGGACGCTTTGCCGATGTCCCCGGGACCATTGTAAGGCAATCACTATTCAAGTCCATGAACAAAGACGCAAATTAATATACGCTTGCAAGCGAGGATGGTTCATGGATTAGGCCCACCGAAGGCCCGAAGGCAACCTTCAGTGTGCCCCGAAATTAATTAATATTTCGGAAATAGTGGCCTTTGGTGCATACAATGGAACCCGGCATATTGAGGGTGTAAGCCCCAACATGTACTGTTTGGATGCATTGCATATATGTTTCTTATACTATATAGAAGCAATATATACAAAGATTTCGACCGTCTACCTGTTCCTTTCAATGTTCTACTTGTCGAAAGGTACAAATAATTTCCGATAAAGGATTAACAATGGGGCTCATTGTTCACTTAAACTTGAAGAACAAAAAATTGGCGAATGGTACTGTTTGGATGCTTTGCATATATGTTTCTTAGACTATTTAGAAGCAATATATAGAAAGATTTCACCCGTCTACCTGTACTATTCATTGTTCTACTTGTAGAAAGGTACAAATAATTTCCGATAAAGGATTAACAATGGGGCTCGTAGATCACTTAAACTTGATGAACAAAAAATTGGCGAATTGTACTGTTTGGATGCTTTGCATATATGTTTCTTAGACTATATGGAAGCAATATATACAAAGATTTCAACCGTCTACCTGTTCCATTCATTGTTCTACTTGTCGAAAGTTACAAATAATTTCCGATAAATGATTAACCATTGGGACTCATTGTTCACTTAAACTTGAAGAACAAAAAATTGGCGAATGGTACTGTTTGGATGCTTTGCATATATGTTTCTTAGACTATATGGAAGCAATATATACAAAGAATTCAACCGTCTACGTGTTCCAATCATCGTTCTTCTTGTCGAAATTTACAAATAATTTCCTTTAAAGGATTAACAATGGGGCTCGTTGTTCACTTAAACTTGAAGAACAAAATATTGGCGAATGGTACTGTTTGGATGCTTTGCATATATGTTTCTTAGATTATATAGAAGCAATATACACAAAGATTTCAACCGTCTACCTGTTCCATTCATTGTTCTACTTGTCGAAAGTTACAAATAATTTCCGATAAATGATTAACCATTGGGACTCATTGTTCACTTAAACTTGAAGAACAAAAAATTGGCGAATGGTACTGTTTGGATGCATTGCATATATGTTTCTTATACTATATAGAAGCAATATATACAAAGATTTCGACCGTCTACCTGTTCCTTTCAATGTTCTACTTGTCGAAAGGTACAAATAATTTCCGATAAAGGATTAACAATGGGGCTCATTGTTCACTTAAACTTGAAGAACAAAAAATTGGCGAATGGTACTGTTTGGATGCTTTGCATATATGTTTCTTAGACTATTTAGAAGCAATATATAGAAAGATTTCACCCGTCTACCTGTACTATTCATTGTTCTACTTGTAGAAAGGTACAAATAATTTCCGATAAAGGATTAACAATGGGGCTCGTAGATCACTTAAACTTGATGAACAAAAAATTGGCGAATTGTACTGTTTGGATGCTTTGCATATATGTTTCTTAGACTATATGGAAGCAATATATACAAAGATTTCAACCGTCTACCTGTTCCATTCATTGTTCTACTTGTCGAAAGTTACAAATAATTTCCGATAAATGATTAACCATTGGGACTCATTGTTCACTTAAACTTGAAGAACAAAAAATTGGCGAATGGTACTGTTTGGATGCTTTGCATATATGTTTCTTAGACTATATGGAAGCAATATATACAAAGAATTCAACCGTCTACGTGTTCCAATCATCGTTCTTCTTGTCGAAATTTACAAATAATTTCCTTTAAAGGATTAACAATGGGGCTCGTTGTTCACTTAAACTTGAAGAACAAAATATTGGCGAATGGTACTGTTTGGATGCTTTGCATATATGTTTCTTAGATTATATAGAAGCAATATACACAAAGATTTCAACCGTCTACCTGTTCCATTCATTGTTCTACTTGTCGAAAATTACAAATAATTTCCGATAAAGGATTAACCATTGGGGCTCATTGTTCACTTAAACTTGAAGAACAAAAAATTAGCGAATGGTAATGTTTGGATGCTTTGCGTACAAGTTTCTTAGACTATTTAGAAGCAATATATAGAAAGATTTCACCCGTCTACCTGTACTATTCATTGTTCAACTTGTAGAAAGTTACAAATAATTTCCATTTCATGATTATCAATGGGGCCCGCTGTTCACTTAAACTTGAAGACCAAAAATTGGCGATTGTTACTTTTTAGATGCTTTGCATATAGGTTTCTTAGACTATATAGAAGCAACATATACAAAGATTTCAACCGTTTACCTGTTCTATTCATTGTTCTACTTGTAGAAAGTTACAAATAATTTCCGATAAAGGATTAACAATCGGGCTCATTTTTCACTTAAACTTGAAGAACAAAAAATTGGCGAATGGTACTGTTTGGATGGTTTGCGTACATGTTTCTTAGACTATATGGAAGCAATATATACAAAGATTTCAACCGTTTACGTGTTCCAATAATTGTTCTACTTGTCGAAATTTACAAATAATTTCCTTTAAAGGATTAACAATGGGGCTCGTTGTTCACTTAAACTTGAAGAAGAAAAAAGTGGCGAATGGTACTGTTTGGATGCTTTGCATATATGTTTCCTAGACTATATAGAAGCAATATATACAATGATTTCAACCGTCTACCTGTTCCATTCATTGTTCTACTTGTCGAAAATTACAAATAATTTCCGATAAAGGATTAACCATTGGGGCTCATTGTTCACTTAAACTTGAAGACCAAAAAATTTGCGAATGGTAATGTTTGGATGCTTTGCGTACATGTCTCTTAGACTATATGGAAGCAATATATACAAAGATTTCAACCGTCTACGTGTTCCAATCATAGTTCTACTTGTCGAAATTTACAAATAATTTCCGATAAAGGATTAACCATTGGGGCTCATTGTTCACTTAAACTTGAAGAACAAAAAATTGGCGAATGGTACTGTTTGGATGGTTTGCGTACATGTTTCTTAGATTATATGGAAGCAATATATACAAAGATTTCAACCGTCTACGTGTTCCAATCATTGTTCTACTTGTCGAAATTTACAAATAATTTCCTTTAAAGGATTAACAATGGGGCTCGTTGTTCACTTAAACTTGAAGAACAAGAAATTGGCGAATTGTACTGTTTGGATGCTTTGCATATATGTTTCTTAGACTATATAGAAGCAATATATACAATGATTTCAACCGTCTACCTATTCCATTCATTGTTCTACTTGCCGAAAATTACAAATAATTTCCGATAAAGTATTAACCATTGGGGCTGATTGTTCACTTAAACTTGAAGAACAAAAAATTGGCGAATTGTACTGTTCGGATGCTTTGCATATATGTTTCTTAGACTATATAGAAGCAATATATACATTGATTTCAACAGTCTACCTGTTCCTTTAATTGTTCTACTTGTCGAAATTTACAAATAATTTCCTTTAAAGGATTAACAATGGGGCTCGAAGTTCACTTAAACTTGAAGAACAAAAAATTGGCGAATGGTACTGTTTGGATGCTTTGCATATATGTTTCTTAGACTATATGGAAGCAATATATACAAAGATTTCAACCGTCTGAGTGTTCCAATCATTGTTCTACTTGTAGAAAGTTACAATTAATTTCCGTTAAAGGATTAACAATGGGGCTCGTAGTTCACATAAACTTGAAGAACAAAAAATTGTCGAATTGTACTGTTTGGATGCTTTGCATATATGTTTCGTAGGCTATATAGAAGCAATATATACAATGATTTCAACCGTCTACCTGTTCTATTCATTGTTCTTCTTGTCGAAAGTTAGAAATAATTTCCGTTTCATGATTATCAATGGGCCTCGTTGTTCACTTAAACTTGAAGAACAAAAAATTGGCGACTGGTACTGTTTGGATGATTTGCATATATGTTACTTAGACTATATAGAAGCAATATATACATTGATTTCAAGCGTCTACCTGTTCCATTCATTGTTCTACTTGTCGGAAGTTACAAATAATTTCCGATAAAGTATTAACAATGGGGCTCGTAGTTCACTTAAACATGAAGATGAAATAATTGGCGAATTGTCCTGTTTGGATGCTTTGCATATATGTTTCTTAGATTATATAGAAGCAATATATACTTAGATTTCAACCGTCTACCTGTTCCATTCATTGTTCTACTTGTCGAAAGTTACAAATAATTTCCGTTAAGGGATTAACAATGGGGATCGTAGTTTACTTAAACTTGAAGAACAAGAAATTGGCGAATTGTACTGTTTGGATGCTTTGCATATATGTTTCTTAGACTATATAGAAGCAATATATACAATGATTTCAACCGTCTACCTATTCCATTCATTGTTCTACTTGCCGAAAATTACAAATAATTTCCGATAAAGTATTAACCATTGGGGCTGATTGTTCACTTAAACTTGAAGAACAAAAAATTGGCGAATTGTACTGTTCGGATGCTTTGCATATATGTTTCTTAGACTATATAGAAGCAATATATACAATGATTTCAACAGTCTACCTGTTCCATTCATTGTTCTACTTGTCGAAATTTACAAATAATTTCCTTTAAAGGATTAACAATGGGGCTCGTAGTTCACTTAAACTTGAAGAACAAAAAATTGACGAATGGTACTGTTTGGATGCTTTGCATATATGTTTCTTAGACTATATAGAAGCAATATATACATTGATTTCATCCGTCTACCTGTTCCATTCATTGTTCTACTTGTCGCAAGTTACAAATAATTTCCTTTAAAGGATTAACAATGGGGCTCGTAGTTCACTTAAACTTGAAGAACAAAAATTTGGCGAATTGTACTGTTTGGATGCTTTTGCATATTTGTTTCGTAGACTATATAGAAGCAATATATACAATGATTTCAACCGTCTACATGATCCATTCATTGTTCTACTTGTCGAAATTTACAAATAATTTCCTTTAAAGGATTAACAATGGGGCTCGTAGTTCACTTAAACATGAAGATGAAATAATTGGCGAATTGTACTGTTTGGATGCTTTGCATATATGTTTCTTAGATTATATAGAAGCAATATAAACAAAGATTTCAACCGTCTACCTGTTCCATTCATTGTTCTACTTGTCGAGAATTACAAAAAATTTCCGATAAAGGATTAACCATTGGGGCTCATTGTTCACTTAAACTTGAAGATCAAAAAATTGGCGATTGTTACTGTTTAGATGCTTTGCATAAAGGTTTCTTAGACTATATAGAAGCAATATATACAATGATTTCAACCGTCTACCTGTTCCATTCATTGTTCTACCTGTCGAAAGTTACAAATAATTTCCTTTAAGGGATTAACAATGGGGATCGTAGTTTACTTAAACTTGAAGAACAAGAAATTGGCGAATTGTACTGTTTGGATGCTTTGCATATATGTTTCTTAGACTATATAGAAGCAATATATACAAAGATTTCAACCGTCTACCTGTACCATTCATTGTTTTACTTGTCGAAAATTACAAATAATTTCCGATAAAGGATTAACCATTGGGGCTCATTGTTCACTTAAACTTGAAGAACAAAAAATTGGCGAATGGTACTGTTTGGATGCTTTGCGTACAAGTTTCTTAGACTATATGGAAGCAATATATACAAAGATTTCAACCGTCTACCTGTTCCATTCATTGTTCTACTTGTCGAAATTTACAAATAATTTCCTTTAAAGGATTAACAATGGGGCTCGTAGTTCACTTAAACTTGAAGAACAAAAAATTGGCGAATGTTACTGTTTGGATGCTTTGCATATATGTTTCTTAGACTATATAGAAGCAATATATACAAAGATTTCAACCGTCTACCTGTTCCATTCATTGTTCTACTTGTCGAAAGTTACAAATAATTTCCGATAACGGATTAACCATTGGGGCTCATTGTTCACTTAAACTTGAAGAACAAAAAATTGGCGAATGGTACTGTTTGGATGCTTTGCATATATGTTTCTTAGATTATATAGAAGCAATATATACAATGATTTTAACCGTCTACCTGTTCCATTCATTGTTCTACTTGTCGAAAGTTACAAATAATTTCCGTCAAGGGATTAACAATGTGGATCGTACTTTACTTAAACTTGAAGAACAAAAAATTGGCGAATGGTACTGTTTGGATGCTTTGCGTACAAGTTTCTTAGACTATATGGAAGCAATATATACAAAGATTTCAACCGTCTACCTGTTCCATTCATTGTTCTACTTGTCGAAATTTACAAATAATTTCCTTTAAAGGATTAACAATGGGGCTCGTTGTTCACTAAAACTTGAAGAACAAAAAATTGATGAATGGTACTTTTTGGATGCTTTGCATATATGTTTCTTAGACTATATAGAAGCAATATATACATTGATTTCAACCGTCTACCTGTTCCATTCATTGTTCTACTTGTCGCAAGTTACAAATAATTTCCTTTAAAGGATTAACAATGGGGCTCGTAGTTCACTTAAACTTGAAGAACAAAAATTTGGCGAATTGTACTGTTTGGATGCTTTGCATATTTGTTTCGTAGACTATATAGAAGCAATATATACAATGATTTCAACCGTCTACATGATCCATTCATTGTTCTACTTGTCGAAATTTACAAATAATTTCCTTTAAAGGATTAACAATGGGGCTCGTAGTTCACTTAAACATGAAGATGAAATAATTGGCGAATTGTACTGTTTGGATGCTTTGCATATATGTTTCTTAGATTATATAGAAGCAATATAAACAAAGATTTCAACCGTCTACCTGTTCCATTCATTGTTCTACTTGTCGAGAATTACAAAAAATTTCCGATAAAGGATTAACCATTGGGGCTCATTGTTCACTTAAACTTGAAGATCAAAAAATTGGCGATTGTTACTGTTTAGATGCTTTGCATAAAGGTTTCTTAGACTATATAGAAGCAATATATACAATGATTTCAACCGTCTACCTGTTCCATTCATTGTTCTACCTGTCGAAAGTTACAAATAATTTCCTTTAAGGGATTAACAATGGGGATCGTAGTTTACTTAAACTTGAAGAACAAGAAATTGGCGAATTGTACTGTTTGGATGCTTTGCATATATGTTTCTTAGACTATATAGAAGCAATATATACAAAGATTTCAACCGTCTACCTGTACCATTCATTGTTTTACTTGTCGAAAATTACAAATAATTTCCGATAAAGGATTAACCATTGGGGCTCATTGTTCACTTAAACTTGAAGAACAAAAAATTGGCGAATGGTACTGTTTGGATGCTTTGCGTACAAGTTTCTTAGACTATATGGAAGCAATATATACAAAGATTTCAACCGTCTACCTGTTCCATTCATTGTTCTACTTGTCGAAATTTACAAATAATTTCCTTTAAAGGATTAACAATGGGGCTCGTAGTTCACTTAAACTTGAAGAACAAAAAATTGGCGAATGTTACTGTTTGGATGCTTTGCATATATGTTTCTTAGACTATATAGAAGCAATATATACAAAGATTTCAACCGTCTACCTGTTCCATTCATTGTTCTACTTGTCGAAAGTTACAAATAATTTCCGATAACGGATTAACCATTGGGGCTCATTGTTCACTTAAACTTGAAGAACAAAAAATTGGCGAATGGTACTGTTTGGATGCTTTGCATATATGTTTCTTAGATTATATAGAAGCAATATATACAATGATTTTAACCGTCTACCTGTTCCATTCATTGTTCTACTTGTCGAAAGTTACAAATAATTTCCGTCAAGGGATTAACAATGTGGATCGTACTTTACTTAAACTTGAAGAACAAAAAATTGGCGAATGGTACTGTTTGGATGCTTTGCGTACAAGTTTCTTAGACTATATGGAAGCAATATATACAAAGATTTCAACCGTCTACCTGTTCCATTCATTGTTCTACTTGTCGAAATTTACAAATAATTTCCTTTAAAGGATTAACAATGGGGCTCGTTGTTCACTAAAACTTGAAGAACAAAAAATTGATGAATGGTACTTTTTGGATGCTTTGCATATATGTTTCTTAGACTATATAGAAGCAATATATACATTGATTTCAACCGTCTACCTGTTCCATTCATTGTTCTACTTGTCGCAAGTTACAAATAATTTCCTTTAAAGGATTAACAATGGGGCTCGTAGTTCACTTAAACTTGAAGAACAAAAATTTGGCGAATTGTACTGTTTGGATGCTTTGCATATTTGTTTCGTAGACTATATAGAAGCAATATATACAATGATTTCAACCGTCTACATGATCCATTCATTGTTCTACTTGTCGAAATTTACAAATAATTTCCTTTAAAGGATTAACAATGGGGCTCGTAGTTCACTTAAACATGAAGATGAAATAATTGGCGAATTGTACTGTTTGGATGCTTTGCATATATGTTTCTTAGATTATATAGAAGCATTATAAACAAAGATTTCAACCGTCTACCTGTTCCATTCATTGTTCTACTTGTCGAGAATTACAAAAAATTTCCGATAAAGGATTAACCATTGGGGCTCATTGTTCACTTAAACTTGAAGATCAAAAAATTGGCGATTGTTACTGTTTAGATGCTTTGCATATAGGTTTCTTAGACTATATAGAAGCAAGATATACAATGATTTCAACCGTCTACCTGTTCCATTCATTGTTCTACTTGTCGAAAGTTACAAATAATTTCCGTCAAGGGATTAACAATGTGGATCGTACTTTACTTAAACTTGAAGAACAAAAAATTGGCGACTGGTACTGTTTGGATGCTTTGCATATATGTTTCTTAGACTATATAGAAGCAATATATAAACAGATTTCAACCGTCTACCAGTTCGTTTCATTGTTCTACTTGTCGAAAGTTACAAATAATTTCCGATAAAGGATTAACAATGGGGCTCATTGTTCACTTAAACTTGAAGAACAAAAAATTGGCGAATGGTACTGTTTGGATGCTTTGCATATATGTTTCTTAGACTATTTAGAAGCAATATATAGAAAGATTTCACCCGTCTACCTGTACTATTCATTGTTCTACGTGTAGAAAGTTACAAATAATTTCCATTTCATTATTATCAATGGGGCTCGCTGTTCACTTAAACTTGAAGATCAAAAAATAGGCGATTGTTACTGTTTAGATGCTTTGCATATAGGTTTCTTAGACTATATAGAAGCAACATATACAAAGATTTCAAACGTCTACCTGTTCTATTCATTGTTCTACTTGTAGAAAGTTACAAATAATTTTCGTTTCATGATAATCAATGGGGCTCGTTGTTCACTTAAACTTGAAGAACAAAAAATTGGCGAATGGTACTGTTTGGATGGTTTGCGTACATGTTTCTTAGACTATATGGAAGCAATATATACAAAGATTTCAACCGTTTACGTGTTCCAATCATTGTTCTACTTGTCGAAATTTACAAATAATTTCCTTTAAAGGATTAACAATGGGGCTCGTTGTTCACTTAAACTTGAAGAACAATAAATTGGCGAATTGTACTGTTTGGATGCTTTGCATATATGTTTCTTAGACTATATAGAAGCAATATATACAAAGATTTCAGCCGTCTACCTGTTCCATTCATTGTTCTACTTGTCGAAAGTTACAAATAATTTCCAATAAAGGATTAACCATTGGGGCTCATTGTTCACTTAAACTTGAAGAACAAAAAATTGCCGAATTGTACTGTTTGGATGCTTTGCATATATGTTTCTTAGACTATATAGAAGCAATATATACAAAGATTTCAACCGTCTACCTGTTCCATTCATTGTTCTACTTGTCGAAAATTACAAATAATTTCCGATAAAGGATTAACCATTGGGGCTCATTGTTCACTTAAACTTGAAGACCAAAAAATTTGCGAATGGTAATGTTTGGATGCTTTGCGTACATGTCTCTTAGACTATATGGAAGCAATATATACAAAGATTTCAACCGTCTACGTGTTCCAATCATAGTTCTACTTGTCGAAATTTACAAATAATTTCCGATAAAGGATTAACCATTGGGGCTCATTGTTCACTTAAACTTGAAGAACAAAAAATTGGCGAATGGTACTGTTTGGATGGTTTGCGTACATGTTTCTTAGATTATATGGAAGCAATATATACAAAGATTTCAACCGTCTACGTGTTCCAATCATTGTTCTACTTGTCGAAATTTACAAATAATTTCCTTTAAAGGATTAACAATGGGGCTCGTTGTTCACTTAAACTTGAAGAACAAGAAATTGGCGAATTGTACTGTTTGGATGCTTTGCATATATGTTTCTTAGACTATATAGAAGCAATATATACAATGATTTCAACCGTCTACCTATTCCAATCATTGTTCTACTTGTCGAAATTTACAAATAATTTCCTTTAAAGGATTAACAATGGGGCTCGTTGTTCACTTAAACTTGAAGAACAAAAAATTGGCGAATGGTACTGTTTGGATGCTTTGCATATATGTTTCTTAGACTATTTAGAAGCAATATATAGAAAGATTTCACCCGTCTACCTGTACTATTCATTGTTCTACGTGTAGAAAGTTACAAATAATTTCCATTTCATTATTATCAATGGGGCTCGCTGTTCACTTAAACTTGAAGATCAAAAAATAGGCGATTGTTACTGTTTAGATGCTTTGCATATAGGTTTCTTAGACTATATAGAAGCACCATATACAAAGATTTCAAACGTCTACCTGTTCCATTCATTGTTCTACTTGTCGAAAGTTACAAATAATTTCCGATAACAGATTAACCATTGGGGCTCATTGTTCACTTAAACTTGAAGAACAAAAAATTGGCGAATTGTACTGTTTGGATGCATTGCATATATATTTCTTATACTATATAGAAGCAATATATACAAAGATTTCAACCGTCTACCTGTTCCTTTCAATGTTCTACTTGTCGAAAGGTACAAATAATTTCCGATAAAGGATTAACAATGGGGCTCGTTGTTTACTTAAACTTGAAGAACAAAAAATTGGCGAATGGTACTGTTTGGATGCTTTGCATATATGTTTCTTAGACTATATGGAAGCAATATATACAAAGATTTCAACCGTCTACCTGTTCCATTCATTGTTCTACTTGTCGAAAGTTACAAATAATTTCCGATAAATGATTAACCATTGGGACTCATTGTTCACTTAAACTTGAATAACAAAAAATTGGCGAATGGTACTGTTTGGATGCTTTGCATATATGTTTCTTAGACTATATGGAAGCAATATATACAAAGATTTCAACCGTCTACGTGTTCCAATCATTGTTCTACTTGTAGAACGTTACAATTAATTTCCGTTAAAGGATTAACAATGGGGCTCGTAGTTCACTTAAACTTGAAGAACAAAAAATTGGCGAATGCTACTGTTTGGATGCTTTGCATATATGTTTCTTAGACTATTTAGAAGCAATATATCGAAAGATTTCACCCGTCTACCTGTACTATTCATTGTTCTGCTTGTCGAAAGTTACAAATAATTTCAGTTAAGGATTAACAATGGGGATCGTAGTTTACTTAAACTTGAAGAACAAAAAATTGGCGAATTGTACTGGTTCTACTCGTGGTTGGCTTACGTCAATCGAGTTAACGAAACTTGGTCTATGTATTTATTAATCTATTGTTGCAATTACTGCTCGAAGGACCACCTCCCATAAGGGAGGAAATATTTAGAGATGTACTGACTCTATCGGTTACTATTTATTTAGTGGTTATGGCAATATTGTGTTTAAGTATATGAAACTATTGAGACGGACTATGAATGGCCCGAATGGCTCATTATGGCACGAATATCACATGATGGCAATATTATGGGCGAACGCTTGCCCTTTTATGTGTTGAGAGACGTCAGTGCACTCCCCACTCTTCCCTTCCTGACCAATCAGGAGGGCCTGATATTTCGTGGATGCACTGACGTCTCCGTTCAAGGGGTTGCGAGAACATCGGCAACATCGCAAATTTCCCGAATCCTACTCCTCCACCTTCGACCAAGTAACGGTTAAGAAGGGGAGGTCGGGATGCCCTGGGTCTGAGCGTCTTCTCGGTCTAAGGGTCGCGGTCCGCTCGAAACAATGACACCAGGGACGCTTTGCCGATGTCCCCGGGACCATTGTAAGGCAATCACTATTCAAGTCCATGAACAAAGACGCAAATTAATATACGCTTGCAAGCGAGGATGGTTCATGGATTAGGCCCACCGAAGGCCCGAAGGCAACCTTCAGTGTGCCCCGAAATTAATTAATATTTCGGAAATAGTGGCCTTTGGTGCATACAATGGAACCCGGCATATTGAGGGTGTAAGCCCCAACATGTACTGTTTGGATGCATTGCATATATGTTTCTTATACTATATAGAAGCAATATATACAAAGATTTCGACCGTCTACCTGTTCCTTTCAATGTTCTACTTGTCGAAAGGTACAAATAATTTCCGATAAAGGATTAACAATGGGGCTCATTGTTCACTTAAACTTGAAGAACAAAAAATTGGCGAATGGTACTGTTTGGATGCTTTGCATATATGTTTCTTAGACTATTTAGAAGCAATATATAGAAAGATTTCACCCGTCTACCTGTACTATTCATTGTTCTACTTGTAGAAAGGTACAAATAATTTCCGATAAAGGATTAACAATGGGGCTCGTAGATCACTTAAACTTGATGAACAAAAAATTGGCGAATTGTACTGTTTGGATGCTTTGCATATATGTTTCTTAGACTATATGGAAGCAATATATACAAAGATTTCAACCGTCTACCTGTTCCATTCATTGTTCTACTTGTCGAAAGTTACAAATAATTTCCGATAAATGATTAACCATTGGGACTCATTGTTCACTTAAACTTGAAGAACAAAAAATTGGCGAATGGTACTGTTTGGATGCTTTGCATATATGTTTCTTAGACTATATGGAAGCAATATATACAAAGAATTCAACCGTCTACGTGTTCCAATCATCGTTCTTCTTGTCGAAATTTACAAATAATTTCCTTTAAAGGATTAACAATGGGGCTCGTTGTTCACTTAAACTTGAAGAACAAAATATTGGCGAATGGTACTGTTTGGATGCTTTGCATATATGTTTCTTAGATTATATAGAAGCAATATACACAAAGATTTCAACCGTCTACCTGTTCCATTCATTGTTCTACTTGTCGAAAGTTACAAATAATTTCCGATAAATGATTAACCATTGGGACTCATTGTTCACTTAAACTTGAAGAACAAAAAATTGGCGAATGGTACTGTTTGGATGCATTGCATATATGTTTCTTATACTATATAGAAGCAATATATACAAAGATTTCGACCGTCTACCTGTTCCTTTCAATGTTCTACTTGTCGAAAGGTACAAATAATTTCCGATAAAGGATTAACAATGGGGCTCATTGTTCACTTAAACTTGAAGAACAAAAAATTGGCGAATGGTACTGTTTGGATGCTTTGCATATATGTTTCTTAGACTATTTAGAAGCAATATATAGAAAGATTTCACCCGTCTACCTGTACTATTCATTGTTCTACTTGTAGAAAGGTACAAATAATTTCCGATAAAGGATTAACAATGGGGCTCGTAGATCACTTAAACTTGATGAACAAAAAATTGGCGAATTGTACTGTTTGGATGCTTTGCATATATGTTTCTTAGACTATATGGAAGCAATATATACAAAGATTTCAACCGTCTACCTGTTCCATTCATTGTTCTACTTGTCGAAAGTTACAAATAATTTCCGATAAATGATTAACCATTGGGACTCATTGTTCACTTAAACTTGAAGAACAAAAAATTGGCGAATGGTACTGTTTGGATGCTTTGCATATATGTTTCTTAGACTATATGGAAGCAATATATACAAAGAATTCAACCGTCTACGTGTTCCAATCATCGTTCTTCTTGTCGAAATTTACAAATAATTTCCTTTAAAGGATTAACAATGGGGCTCGTTGTTCACTTAAACTTGAAGAACAAAATATTGGCGAATGGTACTGTTTGGATGCTTTGCATATATGTTTCTTAGATTATATAGAAGCAATATACACAAAGATTTCAACCGTCTACCTGTTCCATTCATTGTTCTACTTGTCGAAAATTACAAATAATTTCCGATAAAGGATTAACCATTGGGGCTCATTGTTCACTTAAACTTGAAGAACAAAAAATTAGCGAATGGTAATGTTTGGATGCTTTGCGTACAAGTTTCTTAGACTATTTAGAAGCAATATATAGAAAGATTTCACCCGTCTACCTGTACTATTCATTGTTCAACTTGTAGAAAGTTACAAATAATTTCCATTTCATGATTATCAATGGGGCCCGCTGTTCACTTAAACTTGAAGACCAAAAATTGGCGATTGTTACTTTTTAGATGCTTTGCATATAGGTTTCTTAGACTATATAGAAGCAACATATACAAAGATTTCAACCGTTTACCTGTTCTATTCATTGTTCTACTTGTAGAAAGTTACAAATAATTTCCGATAAAGGATTAACAATCGGGCTCATTTTTCACTTAAACTTGAAGAACAAAAAATTGGCGAATGGTACTGTTTGGATGGTTTGCGTACATGTTTCTTAGACTATATGGAAGCAATATATACAAAGATTTCAACCGTTTACGTGTTCCAATAATTGTTCTACTTGTCGAAATTTACAAATAATTTCCTTTAAAGGATTAACAATGGGGCTCGTTGTTCACTTAAACTTGAAGAAGAAAAAAGTGGCGAATGGTACTGTTTGGATGCTTTGCATATATGTTTCCTAGACTATATAGAAGCAATATATACAATGATTTCAACCGTCTACCTGTTCCATTCATTGTTCTACTTGTCGAAAATTACAAATAATTTCCGATAAAGGATTAACCATTGGGGCTCATTGTTCACTTAAACTTGAAGACCAAAAAATTTGCGAATGGTAATGTTTGGATGCTTTGCGTACATGTCTCTTAGACTATATGGAAGCAATATATACAAAGATTTCAACCGTCTACGTGTTCCAATCATAGTTCTACTTGTCGAAATTTACAAATAATTTCCGATAAAGGATTAACCATTGGGGCTCATTGTTCACTTAAACTTGAAGAACAAAAAATTGGCGAATGGTACTGTTTGGATGGTTTGCGTACATGTTTCTTAGATTATATGGAAGCAATATATACAAAGATTTCAACCGTCTACGTGTTCCAATCATTGTTCTACTTGTCGAAATTTACAAATAATTTCCTTTAAAGGATTAACAATGGGGCTCGTTGTTCACTTAAACTTGAAGAACAAGAAATTGGCGAATTGTACTGTTTGGATGCTTTGCATATATGTTTCTTAGACTATATAGAAGCAATATATACAATGATTTCAACCGTCTACCTATTCCATTCATTGTTCTACTTGCCGAAAATTACAAATAATTTCCGATAAAGTATTAACCATTGGGGCTGATTGTTCACTTAAACTTGAAGAACAAAAAATTGGCGAATTGTACTGTTCGGATGCTTTGCATATATGTTTCTTAGACTATATAGAAGCAATATATACATTGATTTCAACAGTCTACCTGTTCCTTTAATTGTTCTACTTGTCGAAATTTACAAATAATTTCCTTTAAAGGATTAACAATGGGGCTCGAAGTTCACTTAAACTTGAAGAACAAAAAATTGGCGAATGGTACTGTTTGGATGCTTTGCATATATGTTTCTTAGACTATATGGAAGCAATATATACAAAGATTTCAACCGTCTGAGTGTTCCAATCATTGTTCTACTTGTAGAAAGTTACAATTAATTTCCGTTAAAGGATTAACAATGGGGCTCGTAGTTCACATAAACTTGAAGAACAAAAAATTGTCGAATTGTACTGTTTGGATGCTTTGCATATATGTTTCGTAGGCTATATAGAAGCAATATATACAATGATTTCAACCGTCTACCTGTTCTATTCATTGTTCTTCTTGTCGAAAGTTAGAAATAATTTCCGTTTCATGATTATCAATGGGCCTCGTTGTTCACTTAAACTTGAAGAACAAAAAATTGGCGACTGGTACTGTTTGGATGATTTGCATATATGTTACTTAGACTATATAGAAGCAATATATACATTGATTTCAAGCGTCTACCTGTTCCATTCATTGTTCTACTTGTCGGAAGTTATAAATAATTTCCGATAAAGTATTAACAATGGGGCTCGTAGTTCACTTAAACATGAAGATGAAATAATTGGCGAATTGTCCTGTTTGGATGCTTTGCATATATGTTTCTTAGATTATATAGAAGCAATATATACTTAGATTTCAACCGTCTACCTGTTCCATTCATTGTTCTACTTGTCGAAAGTTACAAATAATTTCCGTTAAGGGATTAACAATGGGGATCGTAGTTTACTTAAACTTGAAGAACAAGAAATTGGCGAATTGTACTGTTTGGATGCTTTGCATATATGTTTCTTAGACTATATAGAAGCAATATATACAATGATTTCAACCGTCTACCTATTCCATTCATTGTTCTACTTGCCGAAAATTACAAATAATTTCCGATAAAGTATTAACCATTGGGGCTGATTGTTCACTTAAACTTGAAGAACAAAAAATTGGCGAATTGTACTGTTCGGATGCTTTGCATATATGTTTCTTAGACTATATAGAAGCAATATATACAATGATTTCAACAGTCTACCTGTTCCATTCATTGTTCTACTTGTCGAAATTTACAAATAATTTCCTTTAAAGGATTAACAATGGGGCTCGTAGTTCACTTAAACTTGAAGAACAAAAAATTGACGAATGGTACTGTTTGGATGCTTTGCATATATGTTTCTTAGACTATATAGAAGCAATATATACATTGATTTCATCCGTCTACCTGTTCCATTCATTGTTCTACTTGTCGCAAGTTACAAATAATTTCCTTTAAAGGATTAACAATGGGGCTCGTAGTTCACTTAAACTTGAAGAACAAAAATTTGGCGAATTGTACTGTTTGGATGCTTTTGCATATTTGTTTCGTAGACTATATAGAAGCAATATATACAATGATTTCAACCGTCTACATGATCCATTCATTGTTCTACTTGTCGAAATTTACAAATAATTTCCTTTAAAGGATTAACAATGGGGCTCGTAGTTCACTTAAACATGAAGATGAAATAATTGGCGAATTGTACTGTTTGGATGCTTTGCATATATGTTTCTTAGATTATATAGAAGCAATATAAACAAAGATTTCAACCGTCTACCTGTTCCATTCATTGTTCTACTTGTCGAGAATTACAAAAAATTTCCGATAAAGGATTAACCATTGGGGCTCATTGTTCACTTAAACTTGAAGATCAAAAAATTGGCGATTGTTACTGTTTAGATGCTTTGCATAAAGGTTTCTTAGACTATATAGAAGCAATATATACAATGATTTCAACCGTCTACCTGTTCCATTCATTGTTCTACCTGTCGAAAGTTACAAATAATTTCCTTTAAGGGATTAACAATGGGGATCGTAGTTTACTTAAACTTGAAGAACAAGAAATTGGCGAATTGTACTGTTTGGATGCTTTGCATATATGTTTCTTAGACTATATAGAAGCAATATATACAAAGATTTCAACCGTCTACCTGTACCATTCATTGTTTTACTTGTCGAAAATTACAAATAATTTCCGATAAAGGATTAACCATTGGGGCTCATTGTTCACTTAAACTTGAAGAACAAAAAATTGGCGAATGGTACTGTTTGGATGCTTTGCGTACAAGTTTCTTAGACTATATGGAAGCAATATATACAAAGATTTCAACCGTCTACCTGTTCCATTCATTGTTCTACTTGTCGAAATTTACAAATAATTTCCTTTAAAGGATTAACAATGGGGCTCGTAGTTCACTTAAACTTGAAGAACAAAAAATTGGCGAATGTTACTGTTTGGATGCTTTGCATATATGTTTCTTAGACTATATAGAAGCAATATATACAAAGATTTCAACCGTCTACCTGTTCCATTCATTGTTCTACTTGTCGAAAGTTACAAATAATTTCCGATAACGGATTAACCATTGGGGCTCATTGTTCACTTAAACTTGAAGAACAAAAAATTGGCGAATGGTACTGTTTGGATGCTTTGCATATATGTTTCTTAGATTATATAGAAGCAATATATACAATGATTTTAACCGTCTACCTGTTCCATTCATTGTTCTACTTGTCGAAAGTTACAAATAATTTCCGTCAAGGGATTAACAATGTGGATCGTACTTTACTTAAACTTGAAGAACAAAAAATTGGCGAATGGTACTGTTTGGATGCTTTGCGTACAAGTTTCTTAGACTATATGGAAGCAATATATACAAAGATTTCAACCGTCTACCTGTTCCATTCATTGTTCTACTTGTCGAAATTTACAAATAATTTCCTTTAAAGGATTAACAATGGGGCTCGTTGTTCACTAAAACTTGAAGAACAAAAAATTGATGAATGGTACTTTTTGGATGCTTTGCATATATGTTTCTTAGACTATATAGAAGCAATATATACATTGATTTCAACCGTCTACCTGTTCCATTCATTGTTCTACTTGTCGCAAGTTACAAATAATTTCCTTTAAAGGATTAACAATGGGGCTCGTAGTTCACTTAAACTTGAAGAACAAAAATTTGGCGAATTGTACTGTTTGGATGCTTTGCATATTTGTTTCGTAGACTATATAGAAGCAATATATACAATGATTTCAACCGTCTACATGATCCATTCATTGTTCTACTTGTCGAAATTTACAAATAATTTCCTTTAAAGGATTAACAATGGGGCTCGTAGTTCACTTAAACATGAAGATGAAATAATTGGCGAATTGTACTGTTTGGATGCTTTGCATATATGTTTCTTAGATTATATAGAAGCAATATAAACAAAGATTTCAACCGTCTACCTGTTCCATTCATTGTTCTACTTGTCGAGAATTACAAAAAATTTCCGATAAAGGATTAACCATTGGGGCTCATTGTTCACTTAAACTTGAAGATCAAAAAATTGGCGATTGTTACTGTTTAGATGCTTTGCATAAAGGTTTCTTAGACTATATAGAAGCAATATATACAATGATTTCAACCGTCTACCTGTTCCATTCATTGTTCTACCTGTCGAAAGTTACAAATAATTTCCTTTAAGGGATTAACAATGGGGATCGTAGTTTACTTAAACTTGAAGAACAAGAAATTGGCGAATTGTACTGTTTGGATGCTTTGCATATATGTTTCTTAGACTATATAGAAGCAATATATACAAAGATTTCAACCGTCTACCTGTACCATTCATTGTTTTACTTGTCGAAAATTACAAATAATTTCCGATAAAGGATTAACCATTGGGGCTCATTGTTCACTTAAACTTGAAGAACAAAAAATTGGCGAATGGTACTGTTTGGATGCTTTGCGTACAAGTTTCTTAGACTATATGGAAGCAATATATACAAAGATTTCAACCGTCTACCTGTTCCATTCATTGTTCTACTTGTCGAAATTTACAAATAATTTCCTTTAAAGGATTAACAATGGGGCTCGTAGTTCACTTAAACTTGAAGAACAAAAAATTGGCGAATGTTACTGTTTGGATGCTTTGCATATATGTTTCTTAGACTATATAGAAGCAATATATACAAAGATTTCAACCGTCTACCTGTTCCATTCATTGTTCTACTTGTCGAAAGTTACAAATAATTTCCGATAACGGATTAACCATTGGGGCTCATTGTTCACTTAAACTTGAAGAACAAAAAATTGGCGAATGGTACTGTTTGGATGCTTTGCATATATGTTTCTTAGATTATATAGAAGCAATATATACAATGATTTTAACCGTCTACCTGTTCCATTCATTGTTCTACTTGTCGAAAGTTACAAATAATTTCCGTCAAGGGATTAACAATGTGGATCGTACTTTACTTAAACTTGAAGAACAAAAAATTGGCGAATGGTACTGTTTGGATGCTTTGCGTACAAGTTTCTTAGACTATATGGAAGCAATATATACAAAGATTTCAACCGTCTACCTGTTCCATTCATTGTTCTACTTGTCGAAATTTACAAATAATTTCCTTTAAAGGATTAACAATGGGGCTCGTTGTTCACTAAAACTTGAAGAACAAAAAATTGATGAATGGTACTTTTTGGATGCTTTGCATATATGTTTCTTAGACTATATAGAAGCAATATATACATTGATTTCAACCGTCTACCTGTTCCATTCATTGTTCTACTTGTCGCAAGTTACAAATAATTTCCTTTAAAGGATTAACAATGGGGCTCGTAGTTCACTTAAACTTGAAGAACAAAAATTTGGCGAATTGTACTGTTTGGATGCTTTGCATATTTGTTTCGTAGACTATATAGAAGCAATATATACAATGATTTCAACCGTCTACATGATCCATTCATTGTTCTACTTGTCGAAATTTACAAATAATTTCCTTTAAAGGATTAACAATGGGGCTCGTAGTTCACTTAAACATGAAGATGAAATAATTGGCGAATTGTACTGTTTGGATGCTTTGCATATATGTTTCTTAGATTATATAGAAGCATTATAAACAAAGATTTCAACCGTCTACCTGTTCCATTCATTGTTCTACTTGTCGAGAATTACAAAAAATTTCCGATAAAGGATTAACCATTGGGGCTCATTGTTCACTTAAACTTGAAGATCAAAAAATTGGCGATTGTTACTGTTTAGATGCTTTGCATATAGGTTTCTTAGACTATATAGAAGCAAGATATACAATGATTTCAACCGTCTACCTGTTCCATTCATTGTTCTACTTGTCGAAAGTTACAAATAATTTCCGTCAAGGGATTAACAATGTGGATCGTACTTTACTTAAACTTGAAGAACAAAAAATTGGCGACTGGTACTGTTCGGATGCTTTGCATATATGTTTCTTAGACTATATAGAAGCAATATATAAACAGATTTCAACCGTCTACCAGTTCGTTTCATTGTTCTACTTGTCGAAAGTTACAAATAATTTCCGATAAAGGATTAACAATGGGGCTCATTGTTCACTTAAACTTGAAGAACAAAAAATTGGCGAATGGTACTGTTTGGATGCTTTGCGTACAAGTTTCTTAGACTATATGGAAGCAATATATACAAAGATTTCAACCGTCTACCTGTTCCATTCATTGTTCTACTTGTCGCAAGTTACAAATAATTTCCTTTAAAGGATTAACAATGGGGCTCGTAGTTCACTTAAACTTGAAGAACAAAAATTTGGCGAATTGTACTGTTTGGATGCTTTGCATATTTGTTTCGTAGACTATATAGAAGCAATATATACAATGATTTCAACCGTCTACATGATCCATTCATTGTTCTACTTGTCGAAATTTACAAATAATTTCCTTTAAAGGATTAACAATGGGGCTCGTAGTTCACTTAAACTTGAAGAACAAAAAATTGGCGAATGGTACTGTTTGGATGGTTTGCGTACATGTTTCTTAGATTATATGGAAGCAATATATACAAAGATTTCAACCGTCTACGTGTTCCAATCATTGTTCTACTTGTCGAAATTTACAAATAATTTCCTTTAAAGGATTAACAATGGGGCTCGTTGTTCACTTAAACTTGAAGAAGAAAAAAGTGGCGAATGGTACTGTTTGGATGCTTTGCATATATGTTTCCTAGACTATATAGAAGCAATATATACAATGATTTCAACAGTCTACCTGTTCCATTAATTGTTCTACTTGTCGAAATTTACAAATAATTTCCTTTAAAGGATTAACAATGGGGCTCGAAGTTCACTTAAACTTGAAGAACAAAAAATTGGCGAATGGTACTGTTTGGATGCTTTGCATATATGTTTCTTAGACTATATGGAAGCAATATATACAAAGATTTCAACCGTCTGAGTGTTCCAATCATTGTTCTACTTGTAGAAAGTTACAATTAATTTCCTTTAAAGGATTAACAATGGGGCTCGTAGTTCACATAAACTTGAAGAACAAAAAATTGTCGAATTGTACTGTTTGGATGCTTTGCATATATGTTTCGTAGGCTATATAGAAGCAATATATACAATGATTTCAACCGTCTACCTGTTCTATTCATTGTTCTTCTTGTCGAAAGTTAGAAATAATTTCCGTTTCATGATTATCAATGGGCCTCGTTGTTCACTTAAACTTGAAGAACAAAAAATTGGCGACTGGTACTGTTTGGATGATTTGCATATATGTTTCTTAGACTATATAGAAGCAATATATACATTGATTTCAAGCGTCTACCTGTTCCATTCATTGTTCTACTTGTCGAAAGTTACAAATAATTTCCGTTAAAGTATTAACAATGGGGATCGTAGTTTACTTAAACTTGAAGAACAAGAAATTGGCGAATTGTACTGTTTGGATGCTTTGCATATATGTTTCTTAGACTATATAGAAGCAATATATACAATGATTTCAACCGTCTACCTATTCCATTCATTGTTCTACTTGCCGAAAATTACAAATAATTTCCGATAAAGTATTAACCATTGGGGCTGATTGTTCACTTAAACTTGAAGAACAAAAAATTGGCGAATTGTACTGTTCGGATGCTTTGCATATATGTTTCTTAGACTATATAGAAGCAATATATACAATGATTTCAACAGTCTACCTGTTCCATTAATTGTTCTACTTGTCGAAATTTACAAATAATTTCCTTTAAAGGATTAACAATGGGGCTCGAAGTTCACTTAAACTTGAAGAACAAAAAATTGGCGAATGGTACTGTTTGGATGCTTTGCATATATGTTTCTTAGACTATATGGAAGCAATATATACAAAGATTTCAACCGTCTGAGTGTTCCAATCATTGTTCTACTTGTAGAAAGTTACAATTAATTTCCGTTAAAGGATTAACAATGGGGCTCGTAGTTCACATAAACTTGAAGAACAAAAAATTGTCGAATTGTACTGTTTGGATGCTTTGCATATATGTTTCGTAGGCTATATAGAAGCAATATATACAATGATTTCAACCGTCTACCTGTTCTATTCATTGTTCTTCTTGTCGAAAGTTAGAAATAATTTCCGTTTCATGATTATCAATGGGCCTCGTTGTTCACTTAAACTTGAAGAACAAAAAATTGGCGACTGGTACTGTTTGGATGATTTGCATATATGTTTCTTAGACTATATAGAAGCAATATATACATTGATTTCAAGCGTCTACCTGTTCCATTCATTGTTCTACTTGTCGAAAGTTACAAATAATTTCCGTTAAAGTATTAACAATGGGGATCGTAGTTTACTTAAACTTGAAGAACAAGAAATTGGCGAATTGTACTGTTTGGATGCTTTGCATATATGTTTCTTAGACTATATAGAAGCAATATATACAATGATTTCAACCGTCTACCTATTCCATTCATTGTTCTACTTGCCGAAAATTACAAATAATTTCCGATAAAGTATTAACCATTGGGGCTGATTGTTCACTTAAACTTGAAGAACAAAAAATTGGCGAATTGTACTGTTCGGATGCTTTGCATATATGTTTCTTAGACTATATAGAAGCAATATATACAATGATTTCAACAGTCTACCTGTTCCATTAATTGTTCTACTTGTCGAAATTTACAAATAATTTCCTTTAAAGGATTAACAATGGGGCTCGAAGTTCACTTAAACTTGAAGAACAAAAAATTGGCGAATGGTACTGTTTGGATGCTTTGCATATATGTTTCTTAGACTATATGGAAGCAATATATACAAAGATTTCAACCGTCTGAGTGTTCCAATCATTGTTCTACTTGTAGAAAGTTACAATTAATTTCCGTTAAAGGATTAACAATGGGGCTCGTAGTTCACATAAACTTGAAGAACAAAAAATTGTCGAATTGTACTGTTTGGATGCTTTGCATATATGTTTCGTAGGCTATATAGAAGCAATATATACAATGATTTCAACCGTCTACCTGTTCTATTCATTGTTCTTCTTGTCGAAAGTTAGAAATAATTTCCGTTTCATGATTATCAATGGGCCTCGTTGTTCACTTAAACTTGAAGAACAAAAAATTGGCGACTGGTACTGTTTGGATGATTTGCATATATGTTTCTTAGACTATATAGAAGCAATATATACATTGATTTCAAGCGTCTACCTGTTCCATTCATTGTTCTACTTGTCGGAAGTTACAAATAATTTCCGATAAAGTATTAACAATGGGGCTCGTAGTTCACTTAAACATGAAGATGAAATAATTGGCGAATTGTTCTGTTTGGATGCTTTGCATATATGTTTCTTAGATTATATAGAAGCAATATATACCTAGATTTCAACCGTCTACCTGTTCCATTCATTGTTCTGCTTGTCGAAAATTACAAATAATTTCTGATAAAGGATTAACCATTGGGGCTCATTGTTCACTTAAACTTGAAGAACAAAAAATTGTCGAATTGTACCATTTGGATGCTTTGCATATATGTTTCTTAGACTATATAGAAGCAATATATACATTGACTTCAACCGTCTAACTGTTCCATTCATTGTTCTACTTGTCGCAAGTTACAATTAATTTCCGTTAAAGTATTAACAATGGGGCTCGTAGTTCACTTAAACTTGAAGATCAAATAATTGGCGAATTGTACTGTTTGGATGATTTGCATATATGTTTCTTAGACTATATAGAAGCAATATATACAATAATTTCAACCGTCTACCTGTTCCATTCATTGTTCTACTTGTCGAAAGTTACAAATAATTTCCGTTAAGGGATTAACAATGGGGATCGTAGTTTACTTAAACTTGAAGAACAAGAAATTGGCGAATTGTACTGTTTGGATGCTTTGCATATATGTTTCTTAGACTATATAGAAGCAATATATACAATGATTTCAACCGTCTACCTATTCCATTCATTGTTCTACTTGCCGAAAATTACAAATAATTTCCGATAAAGTATTAACCATTGGGGCTGATTGTTCACTTAAACTTGAAGAACAAAAAATTGGCGAATTGTACTGCTCGGATGCTTTGCATATATGTTTCTTAGACTATATAGAAGCAATATATACAATGATTTCAACAGTCTACCTGTTCCATTCATTGTTCTACTTGTCGAAATTTACAAATAATTTCCTTTAAAGGATTAACAATGGGGCTCGTAGTTCACTTAAACTTGAAGAACAAAAAATTGACGAATGGTACTGTTTGGATGCTTTGCATATATGTTTCTTAGACTATATAGAAGCAATATATACATTGATTTCAACCGTCTACCTGTTCCATTCATTGTTCAACTTGTCGCAAGTTACAAATAATTTCCTTTAAAGGATTAACAATGGGGCTCGTAGTTCACTTAAACTTGAAGAACAAAAATTTGGCGAATTGTACTGTTTGGATGCTTTTGCATATTTGTTTCGTAGACTATATAGAAGCAATATATACAATGATTTCAACCGTCTACATGATCCATTCATTGTTCTACTTGTCGAAATTTACAAATAATTTCCTTTAAAGGATTAACAATGGGGCTCGTAGTTCACTTAAACATGAAGATGAAATAATTGGCAAATTGTACTGTTTGGATGCTTTGCATATATGTTTCTTAGATTATATAGAAGCAATATAAACAAAGATTTCAACCGTCTACCTGTTCCATTCATTGTTCTATTTGTCGAGAATTACAAAAAATTTCCGATAAAGGATTAACCATTGGGGCTCATTGTTCACTTAAACTTGAAGATCAAAAAATTGGCGATTGTTACTGTTTAGATGCTTTGCATAAAGGTTTCTTAGACTATATAGAAGCAATATATACAATGATTTCAACCGTCTACCTGTTCCATTCATTGTTCTACCTGTCGAAAGTTACAAATAATTTCCTTTAAGGGATTAACAATGGGGATCGTAGTTTACTTAAACTTGAAGAACAAGAAATTGGCGAATTGTACTGTTTGGATGCTTTGCATATATGTTTCTTAGACTATATAGAAGCAATATATACAAAGATTTCAACCGTCTACCTGTACCATTCATTGTTTTACTTGTCGAAAATTACAAATAATTTCCGATAAAGGATTAACCATTGGGGCTCATTGTTCACTTAAACTTGAAGAACAAAAAATTGGCGAATGGTACTGTTTGGATGCTTTGCGTACAAGTTTCTTAGACTATATGGAAGCAATATATACAAAGATTTCAACCGTCTACCTGTTCCATTCATTGTTCTACTTGTCGAAATTTACAAATAATTTCCTTTAAAGGATTAACGATGGGGCTCGTAGTTCACTTAAACTTGAAGAACAAAAAATTGGCGAATGGTACTGTTTGGATGCTTTGCATATATGTTTCTTAGACTATATAGAAGCAATATATACAAAGATTTCAACCGTCTACCTGTTCCATTCATTGTTCTACTTGTCGAAAGTTACAAATAATTTCCGATAACGGATTAACCATTGGGGCTCATTGTTCACTTAAACTTGAAGAACAAAAAATTGGCGAATGGTACTTTTTGGATGCTTTGCATATATGTTTCTTAGACTATATAGAAGCAATATATACATTGATTTCAACCGTCTACCTGTTCCATTCATTGTTCTACTTGTCGAGAATTACAAAAAATTTCCGATAAAGGATTAACCATTGGGGCTCATTGTTCACTTAAACTTGAAGATCAAAAAATTGGCGATTGTTACTGTTTAGATGCTTTGCATATAGGTTTCTTAGACTATATAGAAGCAAGATATACAATGATTTCAACCGTCTACCTGTTCCATTCATTGTTCTACTTGTCGAAAGTTACAAATAATTTCCGTCAAGGGATTAACAATGTGGATCGTACTTTACTTAAACTTGAAGAACAAAAAATTGGCGACTGGTACTGTTTGGATGCTTTGCATATATGTTTCTTAGACTATATAGAAGCAATATATAAACAGATTTCAACCGTCTACCAGTTCGTTTCATTGTTCTACTTGTCGAAAGTTACAAATAATTTCCGATAAAGGATTAACAATGGGGCTCATTGTTCACTTAAACTTGAAGAACAAAAAATTGGCGAATGGTACTGTTTGGATGCTTTGCGTACAAGTTTCTTAGACTATATGGAAGCAATATATACAAAGATTTCAACCGTCTACCTGTTCCATTCATTGTTCTACTTGTCGCAAGTTACAAATAATTTCCTTTAAAGGATTAACAATGGGGCTCGTAGTTCACTTAAACTTGAAGAACAAAAATTTGGCGAATTGTACTGTTTGGATGCTTTGCATATTTGTTTCGTAGACTATATAGAAGCAATATATACAATGATTTCAACCGTCTACATGATCCACTCATTGTTCTACTTGTCGAAATTTACAAATAATTTCCTTTAAAGGATTAACAATGGGGCTCGTAGTTCACTTAAACTTGAAGAACAAAAAATTGGCGAATGGTACTGTTTGGATGGTTTGCGTACATGTTTCTTAGATTATATGGAAGCAATATATACAAAGATTTCAACCGTCTACGTGTTCCAATCATTGTTCTACTTGTCGAAATTTACAAATAATTTCCTTTAAAGGATTAACAATGGGGCTCGTTGTTCACTTAAACTTGAAGAAGAAAAAAGTGGCGAATGGTACTGTTTGGATGCTTTGCATATATGTTTCCTAGACTATATAGAAGCAATATATACAATGATTTCAACAGTCTACCTGTTCCATTAATTGTTCTACTTGTCGAAATTTACAAATAATTTCCTTTAAAGGATTAACAATGGGGCTCGAAGTTCACTTAAACTTGAAGAACAAAAAATTGGCGAATGGTACTGTTTGGATGCTTTGCATATATGTTTCTTAGACTATATGGAAGCAATATATACAAAGATTTCAACCGTCTGAGTGTTCCAATCATTGTTCTACTTGTAGAAAGTTACAATTAATTTCCGTTAAAGGATTAACAATGGGGCTCGTAGTTCACATAAACTTGAAGAACAAAAAATTGTCGAATTGTACTGTTTGGATGCTTTGCATATATGTTTCGTAGGCTATATAGAAGCAATATATACAATGATTTCAACCGTCTACCTGTTCTATTCATTGTTCTTCTTGTCGAAAGTTAGAAATAATTTCCGTTTCATGATTATCAATGGGCCTCGTTGTTCACTTAAACTTGAAGAACAAAAAATTGGCGACTGGTACTGTTTGGATGATTTGCATATATGTTTCTTAGACTATATAGAAGCAATATATACATTGATTTCAAGCGTCTACCTGTTCCATTCATTGTTCTACTTGTCGGAAGTTACAAATAATTTCCGATAAAGTATTAACAATGGGGCTCGTAGTTCACTTAAACATGAAGATGAAATAATTGGCGAATTGTTCTGTTTGGATGCTTTGCATATATGTTTCTTAGATTATATAGAAGCAATATATACCTAGATTTCAACCGTCTACCTGTTCCATTCATTGTTCTGCTTGTCGAAAATTACAAATAATTTCTGATAAAGGATTAACCATTGGGGCTCATTGTTCACTTAAACTTGAAGAACAAAAAATTGTCGAATTGTACCATTTGGATGCTTTGCATATATGTTTCTTAGACTATATAGAAGCAATATATACATTGACTTCAACCGTCTAACTGTTCCATTCATTGTTCTACTTGTCGCAAGTTACAATTAATTTCCGTTAAAGTATTAACAATGGGGCTCGTAGTTCACTTAAACTTGAAGATCAAATAATTGGCGAATTGTACTGTTTGGATGATTTGCATATATGTTTCTTAGACTATATAGAAGCAATATATACAATAATTTCAACCGTCTACCTGTTCCATTCATTGTTCTACTTGTCGAAAGTTACAAATAATTTCCGTTAAGGGATTAACAATGGGGATCGTAGTTTACTTAAACTTGAAGAACAAGAAATTGGCGAATTGTACTGTTTGGATGCTTTGCATATATGTTTCTTAGACTATATAGAAGCAATATATACAATGATTTCAACCGTCTACCTATTCCATTCATTGTTCTACTTGCCGAAAATTACAAATAATTTCCGATAAAGTATTAACCATTGGGGCTGATTGTTCACTTAAACTTGAAGAACAAAAAATTGGCGAATTGTACTGCTCGGATGCTTTGCATATATGTTTCTTAGACTATATAGAAGCAATATATACAATGATTTCAACAGTCTACCTGTTCCATTCATTGTTCTACTTGTCGAAATTTACAAATAATTTCCTTTAAAGGATTAACAATGGGGCTCGTAGTTCACTTAAACTTGAAGAACAAAAAATTGACGAATGGTACTGTTTGGATGCTTTGCATATATGTTTCTTAGACTATATAGAAGCAATATATACATTGATTTCAACCGTCTACCTGTTCCATTCATTGTTCTACTTGTCGCAAGTTACAAATAATTTCCTTTAAAGGATTAACAATGGGGCTCGTAGTTCACTTAAACTTGAAGAACAAAAATTTGGCGAATTGTACTGTTTGGATGCTTTTGCATATTTGTTTCGTAGACTATATAGAAGCAATATATACAATGATTTCAACCGTCTACATGATCCATTCATTGTTCTACTTGTCGAAATTTACAAATAATTTCCTTTAAAGGATTAACAATGGGGCTCGTAGTTCACTTAAACATGAAGATGAAATAATTGGCAAATTGTACTGTTTGGATGCTTTGCATATATGTTTCTTAGATTATATAGAAGCAATATAAACAAAGATTTCAACCGTCTACCTGTTCCATTCATTGTTCTATTTGTCGAGAATTACAAAAAATTTCCGATAAAGGATTAACCATTGGGGCTCATTGTTCACTTAAACTTGAAGATCAAAAAATTGGCGATTGTTACTGTTTAGATGCTTTGCATAAAGGTTTCTTAGACTATATAGAAGCAATATATACAATGATTTCAACCGTCTACCTGTTCCATTCATTGTTCTACCTGTCGAAAGTTACAAATAATTTCCTTTAAGGGATTAACAATGGGGATCGTAGTTTACTTAAACTTGAAGAACAAGAAATTGGCGAATTGTACTGTTTGGATGCTTTGCATATATGTTTCTTAGACTATATAGAAGCAATATATACAAAGATTTCAACCGTCTACCTGTACCATTCATTGTTTTACTTGTCGAAAATTACAAATAATTTCCGATAAAGGATTAACCATTGGGGCTCATTGTTCACTTAAACTTGAAGAACAAAAAATTGGCGAATGGTACTGTTTGGATGCTTTGCGTACAAGTTTCTTAGACTATATGGAAGCAATATATACAAAGATTTCAACCGTCTACCTGTTCCATTCATTGTTCTACTTGTCGAAATTTACAAATAATTTCCTTTAAAGGATTAACGATGGGGCTCGTAGTTCACTTAAACTTGAAGAACAAAAAATTGGCGAATGGTACTGTTTGGATGCTTTGCATATATGTTTCTTAGACTATATAGAAGCAATATATACAAAGATTTCAACCGTCTACCTGTTCCATTCATTGTTCTACTTGTCGAAAGTTACAAATAATTTCCGATAACGGATTAACCATTGGGGCTCATTGTTCACTTAAACTTGAAGAACAAAAAATTGGCGAATGGTACTTTTTGGATGCTTTGCATATATGTTTCTTAGACTATATAGAAGCAATATATACATTGATTTCAACCGTCTACCTGTTCCATTCATTGTTCTACTTGTCGAGAATTACAAAAAATTTCCGATAAAGGATTAACCATTGGGGCTCATTGTTCACTTAAACTTGAAGATCAAAAAATTGGCGATTGTTACTGTTTAGATGCTTTGCATATAGGTTTCTTAGACTATATAGAAGCAAGATATACAATGATTTCAACCGTCTACCTGTTCCATTCATTGTTCTACTTGTCGAAAGTTACAAATAATTTCCGTCAAGGGATTAACAATGTGGATCGTACTTTACTTAAACTTGAAGAACAAAAAATTGGCGACTGGTACTGTTTGGATGCTTTGCATATATGTTTCTTAGACTATATAGAAGCAATATATAAACAGATTTCAACCGTCTACCAGTTCGTTTCATTGTTCTACTTGTCGAAAGTTACAAATAATTTCCGATAAAGGATTAACAATGGGGCTCATTGTTCACTTAAACTTGAAGAACAAAAAATTGGCGAATGGTACTGTTTGGATGCTTTGCGTACAAGTTTCTTAGACTATATGGAAGCAATATATACAAAGATTTCAACCGTCTACCTGTTCCATTCATTGTTCTACTTGTCGCAAGTTACAAATAATTTCCTTTAAAGGATTAACAATGGGGCTCGTAGTTCACTTAAACTTGAAGAACAAAAATTTGGCGAATTGTACTGTTTGGATGCTTTGCATATTTGTTTCGTAGACTATATAGAAGCAATATATACAATGATTTCAACCGTCTACATGATCCACTCATTGTTCTACTTGTCGAAATTTACAAATAATTTCCTTTAAAGGATTAACAATGGGGCTCGTAGTTCACTTAAACTTGAAGAACAAAAAATTGGCGAATGGTACTGTTTGGATGGTTTGCGTACATGTTTCTTAGATTATATGGAAGCAATATATACAAAGATTTCAACCGTCTACGTGTTCCAATCATTGTTCTACTTGTCGAAATTTACAAATAATTTCCTTTAAAGGATTAACAATGGGGCTCGTTGTTCACTTAAACTTGAAGAAGAAAAAAGTGGCGAATGGTACTGTTTGGATGCTTTGCATATATGTTTCCTAGACTATATAGAAGCAATATATACAATGATTTCAACAGTCTACCTGTTCCATTAATTGTTCTACTTGTCGAAATTTACAAATAATTTCCTTTAAAGGATTAACAATGGGGCTCGAAGTTCACTTAAACTTGAAGAACAAAAAATTGGCGAATGGTACTGTTTGGATGCTTTGCATATATGTTTCTTAGACTATATGGAAGCAATATATACAAAGATTTCAACCGTCTGAGTGTTCCAATCATTGTTCTACTTGTAGAAAGTTACAATTAATTTCCGTTAAAGGATTAACAATGGGGCTCGTAGTTCACATAAACTTGAAGAACAAAAAATTGTCGAATTGTACTGTTTGGATGCTTTGCATATATGTTTCGTAGGCTATATAGAAGCAATATATACAATGATTTCAACCGTCTACCTGTTCTATTCATTGTTCTTCTTGTCGAAAGTTAGAAATAATTTCCGTTTCATGATTATCAATGGGCCTCGTTGTTCACTTAAACTTGAAGAACAAAAAATTGGCGACTGGTACTGTTTGGATGATTTGCATATATGTTTCTTAGACTATATAGAAGCAATATATACATTGATTTCAAGCGTCTACCTGTTCCATTCATTGTTCTACTTGTCGAAAGTTACAAATAATTTCCGTTAAAGTATTAACAATGGGGATCGTAGTTTACTTAAACTTGAAGAACAAGAAATTGGCGAATTGTACTGTTTGGATGCTTTGCATATATGTTTCTTAGACTATATAGAAGCAATATATACAATGATTTCAACCGTCTACCTATTCCATTCATTGTTCTACTTGCCGAAAATTACAAATAATTTCCGATAAAGTATTAACCATTGGGGCTGATTGTTCACTTAAACTTGAAGAACAAAAAATTGGCGAATTGTACTGTTCGGATGCTTTGCATATATGTTTCTTAGACTATATAGAAGCAATATATACAATGATTTCAACAGTCTACCTGTTCCATTAATTGTTCTACTTGTCGAAATTTACAAATAATTTCCTTTAAAGGATTAACAATGGGGCTCGAAGTTCACTTAAACTTGAAGAACAAAAAATTGGCGAATGGTACTGTTTGGATGCTTTGCATATATGTTTCTTAGACTATATGGAAGCAATATATACAAAGATTTCAACCGTCTGAGTGTTCCAATCATTGTTCTACTTGTAGAAAGTTACAATTAATTTCCGTTAAAGGATTAACAATGGGGCTCGTAGTTCACATAAACTTGAAGAACAAAAAATTGTCGAATTGTACTGTTTGGATGCTTTGCATATATGTTTCGTAGGCTATATAGAAGCAATATATACAATGATTTCAACCGTCTACCTGTTCTATTCATTGTTCTTCTTGTCGAAAGTTAGAAATAATTTCCGTTTCATGATTATCAATGGGCCTCGTTGTTCACTTAAACTTGAAGAACAAAAAATTGGCGACTGGTACTGTTTGGATGATTTGCATATATGTTTCTTAGACTATATAGAAGCAATATATACATTGATTTCAAGCGTCTACCTGTTCCATTCATTGTTCTACTTGTCGAAAGTTACAAATAATTTCCGTTAAAGTATTAACAATGGGGATCGTAGTTTACTTAAACTTGAAGAACAAGAAATTGGCGAATTGTACTGTTTGGATGCTTTGCATATATGTTTCTTAGACTATATAGAAGCAATATATACAATGATTTCAACCGTCTACCTATTCCATTCATTGTTCTACTTGCCGAAAATTACAAATAATTTCCGATAAAGTATTAACCATTGGGGCTGATTGTTCACTTAAACTTGAAGAACAAAAAATTGGCGAATTGTACTGTTCGGATGCTTTGCATATATGTTTCTTAGACTATATAGAAGCAATATATACAATGATTTCAACAGTCTACCTGTTCCATTAATTGTTCTACTTGTCGAAATTTACAAATAATTTCCTTTAAAGGATTAACAATGGGGCTCGAAGTTCACTTAAACTTGAAGAACAAAAAATTGGCGAATGGTACTGTTTGGATGCTTTGCATATATGTTTCTTAGACTATATGGAAGCAATATATACAAAGATTTCAACCGTCTGAGTGTTCCAATCATTGTTCTACTTGTAGAAAGTTACAATTAATTTCCGTTAAAGGATTAACAATGGGGCTCGTAGTTCACATAAACTTGAAGAACAAAAAATTGTCGAATTGTACTGTTTGGATGCTTTGCATATATGTTTCGTAGGCTATATAGAAGCAATATATACAATGATTTCAACCGTCTACCTGTTCTATTCATTGTTCTTCTTGTCGAAAGTTAGAAATAATTTCCGTTTCATGATTATCAATGGGCCTCGTTGTTCACTTAAACTTGAAGAACAAAAAATTGGCGACTGGTACTGTTTGGATGATTTGCATATATGTTTCTTAGACTATATAGAAGCAATATATACATTGATTTCAAGCGTCTACCTGTTCCATTCATTGTTCTACTTGTCGGAAGTTACAAATAATTTCCGATAAAGTATTAACAATGGGGCTCGTAGTTCACTTAAACATGAAGATGAAATAATTGGCGAATTGTTCTGTTTGGATGCTTTGCATATATGTTTCTTAGATTATATAGAAGCAATATATACCTAGATTTCAACCGTCTACCTGTTCCATTCATTGTTCTGCTTGTCGAAAATTACAAATAATTTCTGATAAAGGATTAACCATTGGGGCTCATTGTTCACTTAAACTTGAAGAACAAAAAATTGTCGAATTGTACCATTTGGATGCTTTGCATATATGTTTCTTAGACTATATAGAAGCAATATATACATTGACTTCAACCGTCTAACTGTTCCATTCATTGTTCTACTTGTCGCAAGTTACAATTAATTTCCGTTAAAGTATTAACAATGGGGCTCGTAGTTCACTTAAACTTGAAGATCAAATAATTGGCGAATTGTACTGTTTGGATGATTTGCATATATGTTTCTTAGACTATATAGAAGCAATATATACAATAATTTCAACCGTCTACCTGTTCCATTCATTGTTCTACTTGTCGAAAGTTACAAATAATTTCCGTTAAGGGATTAACAATGGGGATCGTAGTTTACTTAAACTTGAAGAACAAGAAATTGGCGAATTGTACTGTTTGGATGCTTTGCATATATGTTTCTTAGACTATATAGAAGCAATATATACAATGATTTCAACCGTCTACCTATTCCATTCATTGTTCTACTTGCCGAAAATTACAAATAATTTCCGATAAAGTATTAACCATTGGGGCTGATTGTTCACTTAAACTTGAAGAACAAAAAATTGGCGAATTGTACTGCTCGGATGCTTTGCATATATGTTTCTTAGACTATATAGAAGCAATATATACAATGATTTCAACAGTCTACCTGTTCCATTCATTGTTCTACTTGTCGAAATTTACAAATAATTTCCTTTAAAGGATTAACAATGGGGCTCGTAGTTCACTTAAACTTGAAGAACAAAAAATTGACGAATGGTACTGTTTGGATGCTTTGCATATATGTTTCTTAGACTATATAGAAGCAATATATACATTGATTTCAACCGTCTACCTGTTCCATTCATTGTTCTACTTGTCGCAAGTTACAAATAATTTCCTTTAAAGGATTAACAATGGGGCTCGTAGTTCACTTAAACTTGAAGAACAAAAATTTGGCGAATTGTACTGTTTGGATGCTTTTGCATATTTGTTTCGTAGACTATATAGAAGCAATATATACAATGATTTCAACCGTCTACATGATCCATTCATTGTTCTACTTGTCGAAATTTACAAATAATTTCCTTTAAAGGATTAACAATGGGGCTCGTAGTTCACTTAAACATGAAGATGAAATAATTGGCAAATTGTACTGTTTGGATGCTTTGCATATATGTTTCTTAGATTATATAGAAGCAATATAAACAAAGATTTCAACCGTCTACCTGTTCCATTCATTGTTCTATTTGTCGAGAATTACAAAAAATTTCCGATAAAGGATTAACCATTGGGGCTCATTGTTCACTTAAACTTGAAGATCAAAAAATTGGCGATTGTTACTGTTTAGATGCTTTGCATAAAGGTTTCTTAGACTATATAGAAGCAATATATACAATGATTTCAACCGTCTACCTGTTCCATTCATTGTTCTACCTGTCGAAAGTTACAAATAATTTCCTTTAAGGGATTAACAATGGGGATCGTAGTTTACTTAAACTTGAAGAACAAGAAATTGGCGAATTGTACTGTTTGGATGCTTTGCATATATGTTTCTTAGACTATATAGAAGCAATATATACAAAGATTTCAACCGTCTACCTGTACCATTCATTGTTTTACTTGTCGAAAATTACAAATAATTTCCGATAAAGGATTAACCATTGGGGCTCATTGTTCACTTAAACTTGAAGAACAAAAAATTGGCGAATGGTACTGTTTGGATGCTTTGCGTACAAGTTTCTTAGACTATATGGAAGCAATATATACAAAGATTTCAACCGTCTACCTGTTCCATTCATTGTTCTACTTGTCGAAATTTACAAATAATTTCCTTTAAAGGATTAACGATGGGGCTCGTAGTTCACTTAAACTTGAAGAACAAAAAATTGGCGAATGGTACTGTTTGGATGCTTTGCATATATGTTTCTTAGACTATATAGAAGCAATATATACAAAGATTTCAACCGTCTACCTGTTCCATTCATTGTTCTACTTGTCGAAAGTTACAAATAATTTCCGATAACGGATTAACCATTGGGGCTCATTGTTCACTTAAACTTGAAGAACAAAAAATTGGCGAATGGTACTTTTTGGATGCTTTGCATATATGTTTCTTAGACTATATAGAAGCAATATATACAAAGATTTCAACCGTCTACCTGTACCATTCATTGTTCTACTTGTCGAGAATTACAAAAAATTTCCGATAAAGGATTAACCATTGGGGCTCATTGTTCACTTAAACTTGAAGATCAAAAAATTGGCGATTGTTACTGTTTAGATGCTTTGCATAAAGGTTTCTTAGACTATATAGAAGCAATATATACAATGATTTCAACCGTCTACCTGTTCCATTCATTGTTCTACCTGTCGAAAGTTACAAATAATTTCCTTTAAGGGATTAACAATGGGGCTCGTAGTTCACTTAAACTTGAAGAACAAAAATTTGGCGAATTGTACTGTTTGGATGCTTTGCATATTTGTTTCGTAGACTATATAGAAGCAATATATACAATGATTTCAACCGTCTACATGATCCATTCATTGTTCTACTTGTCGAAATTTACAAATAATTTCCTTTAAAGGATTAACAATGGGGCTCGTAGTTCACTTAAACATGAAGATGAAATAATTGGCGAATTGTACTGTTTGGATGCTTTGCATATATGTTTCTTAGATTATATAGAAGCAATATAAACAAAGATTTCAACCGTCTACCTGTTCCATTCATTGTTCTACTAGTCGAGAATTACAAAAAATTTCCGATAAAGGATTAACCATTGGGGCTCATTGTTCACTTAAACTTGAAGATCAAAAAATTGGCGATTGTTACTGTTTAGATGCTTTGCATATAGGTTTCTTAGACTATATAGAAGCAATATATACAATGATTTCAACCGTCTACCTGTTCCATTCATTGTTCTACTTGTCGAAAGTTACAAATAATTTCCTTTAAGGTATTAACAATGGGGCTCGTAGTTTACTTAAACTTGAAGAACAAGAAATTGGCGAATTGTACTGTTTGGATGCTTTTGCATATTTGTTTCGTAGACTATATAGAAGCAATATATACAATGATTTCAACCGTCTACATGATCCATTCATTGTTCTACTTGTCGAAATTTACAAATAATTTCCTTTAAAGGATTAACAATGGGGCTCGTAGTTCACTTAAACATGAAGATGAAATAATTGGCGAATTGTACTGTTTGGATGCTTTGCATATATGTTTCATAGATTATATAGAAGCAATATAAACAAAGATTTCAACCGTCTACCTGTTCCATTCATTGTTCTACTTGTCGAGAATTACAAAAAATTTCCGATAAAGGATTAACCATTGGGGCTCATTGTTCACTTAAACTTGAAGATCAAAAAATTGGCGATTGTTACTGTTTAGATGCTTTGCATAAAGGTTTCTTAGACTATATAGAAGCAATATATACAATGATTTCAACCGTCTACCTGTTCCATTCATTGTTCTACCTGTCGAAAGTTACAAATAATTTCCTTTAAGGGATTAACAATGGGGATCGTAGTTTACTTAAACTTGAAGAACAAGAAATTGGCGAATTGTACTGTTTGGATGCTTTGCATATATGTTTCTTAGACTATATAGAAGCAATATATACAAAGATTTCAACCGTCTACCTGTACCATTCATTGTTTTACTTGTCGAAAATTACAAATAATTTCCGATAAAGGATTAACCATTGGGGCTCATTGTTCACTTAAACATGAAGATGAAATAATTGGCGAATTGTACTGTTTGGATGCTTTGCATATATGTTTCTTAGATTATATAGAAGCAATATAAACAAAGATTTCAACCGTCTACCTGTTCCATTCATTGTTCTACTTGTCGAGAATTACAAAAAATTTCCGATAAAGGATTAACCATTGGGGCTCATTGTTCACTTAAACTTGAAGATCAAAAAATTGGCGATTGTTACTGTTTAGATGCTTTGCATATAGGTTTCTTAGACTATATAGAAGCAATATATACAATGATTTCAACCGTCTACCTGTTCCATTCATTGTTCTACTTGTCGAAAGTTACAAATAATTTCCTTTAAGGGATTAACAATGGGGATCGTAGTTTACTTAAACTTGAAGAACAAGAAATTGGCGAATTGTACTGTTTGGATGCTTTGCATATATGTTTCTTAGACTATATAGAAGCAATATATACAAAGATTTCAACCGTCTACCTGTACCATTCATTGTTCTACTTGTCGAGAATTACAAAAAATTTCCGATAAAGGATTAACCATTGGGGCTCATTGTTCACTTAAACTTGAAGATCAAAAAATTGGCGATTGTTACTGTTTAGATGCTTTGCATAAAGGTTTCTTAGACTATATAGAAGCAATATATACAATGATTTCAACCGTCTACCTGTTCCATTCATTGTTCTACCTGTCGAAAGTTACAAATAATTTCCTTTAAGGGATTAACAATGGGGCTCGTTGTTCACTAAAACTTGAAGAACAAAAAATTGATGAATGGTACGGTTTGGATGCTTTGCATATATGTTTCTTAGACTATATAGGAGCAATATATACATTGATTTCAACCGTCTACCTGTTCCATTCATTGTTCTACTTGTCGCAAGTTACAAATAATTTCCTTTAAAGGATTAACAATGGGGCTCGTAGTTCACTTAAACTTGAAGAACAAAAATTTGGCGAATTGTACTGTTTGGATGCTTTGCATATTTGTTTCGTAGACTATATAGAAGCAATATATACAAAGATTTCAACCGTCTACCTGTTCCATTCATTGTTCTACTTGTCGAAAGTTACAAATAATTTCCGATAACGGATTAACCATTGGGGCTCATTGTTCACTTAAACTTGAAGAACAAAAAATTGGCGAATGGTACTGTTTGGATGCTTTGCATATATGTTTCTTAGATTATATAGAAGCAATATATACAATGATTTCAACCGTCTACCTGTTCCATTCATTGTTCTACTTGTCGAAAGTTACAAATAATTTCCGTCAAGGGATTAACAATGGGGATCGTACTTTACTTAAACTTGAAGAACAAAAAATTGGCGACTGGTACTGTTTGGATGCTTTGCATATATGTTTCTTAGACTATATAGAAGCAATATATAAACAGATTTCAACCGTCTACCAGTTCGTTTCATTGTTCTACTTGTCGAAAGTTACAAATAATTGCTTTTAAAGTATTAACAATGGGGCTCATTGTTCACTTAAACTTGAAGAACAAAAAATTGGCGAATGGTACTGTTTGGATGCTTTGCATATATGTTTCTTAGACTATATAGAAGCAATATATACAATGATTTCAACCGTCTACCTGTTCCATTCATTGTTCTACTTGTCGAAAGTTACAAATAATTTCCTTTAAGGGATTAACAATGGGGATCGTAGTTTACTTAAACTTGAAGAACAAGAAATTGGCGAATTGTACTGTTTGGATGCTTTGCATATATGTTTCTTAGACTATATAGAAGCAATATATACAAAGATTTCAACCGTCTACCTGTACCATTCATTGTTCTACTTGTCGAGAATTACAAAAAATTTCCGATAAAGGATTAACCATTGGGGCTCATTGTTCACTTAAACTTGAAGATCAAAAAATTGGCGATTGTTACTGTTTAGATGCTTTGCATAAAGGTTTCTTAGACTATATAGAAGCAATATATACAATGATTTCAACCGTCTACCTGTTCCATTCATTGTTCTACCTGTCGAAAGTTACAAATAATTTCCTTTAAGGGATTAACAATGGGGCTCGTTGTTCACTAAAACTTGAAGAACAAAAAATTGATGAATGGTACGGTTTGGATGCTTTGCATATATGTTTCTTAGACTATATAGGAGCAATATATACATTGATTTCAACCGTCTACCTGTTCCATTCATTGTTCTACTTGTCGCAAGTTACAAATAATTTCCTTTAAAGGATTAACAATGGGGCTCGTAGTTCACTTAAACTTGAAGAACAAAAATTTGGCGAATTGTACTGTTTGGATGCTTTGCATATTTGTTTCGTAGACTATATAGAAGCAATATATACAAAGATTTCAACCGTCTACCTGTTCCATTCATTGTTCTACTTGTCGAAAGTTACAAATAATTTCCGATAACGGATTAACCATTGGGGCTCATTGTTCACTTAAACTTGAAGAACAAAAAATTGGCGAATGGTACTGTTTGGATGCTTTGCATATATGTTTCTTAGATTATATAGAAGCAATATATACAATGATTTCAACCGTCTACCTGTTCCATTCATTGTTCTACTTGTCGAAAGTTACAAATAATTTCCGTCAAGGGATTAACAATGGGGATCGTACTTTACTTAAACTTGAAGAACAAAAAATTGGCGACTGGTACTGTTTGGATGCTTTGCATATATGTTTCTTAGACTATATAGAAGCAATATATAAACAGATTTCAACCGTCTACCAGTTCGTTTCATTGTTCTACTTGTCGAAAGTTACAAATAATTGCTTTTAAAGGATTAACAATGGGGCTCATTGTTCACTTAAACTTGAAGAACAAAAAATTGGCGAATGGTACTGTTTGGATGCTTTGCATATATGTTTCTTAGACTATATAGAAGCAATATATACAAAGATTTCAACCGTCTACCTGTTCCATTCATTATTCTACTTGTCGTAAGTTACAAATAATTTCCGATAAAGGATTAACCATTGGGGCTCATTGTTCACTTACACTTGAAGAACAAAAAATTGGCGAATGGTACTGTTTGGATGCTTTGCATATATGTTTCTTAGACTATATAGAAGCAACATATACAAAGATTTCAACCGTCTACCTGTTCTATTCATTGTTCAACTTGTAGAAAGTTACAAATAAATTCCGTTTCATGATTATCAATGGGGCTCGTTGTTCACTTAAACTTGAAGAACAAAAAATTGGCGAATGGTACTGTTTGGATGCTTTGCATATATGTTTCTTAGATTATATAGAAGCAATATATACAAAGATTTCAACCGTCTACCTGTTCCATTCATTGTTCTACTTGTCGAAAGTTACAAATAATTTCCGTTAAGGGATTAACCATTGGGGCTCATTGTTCACTTAAACTTGAAGAACAAAAAATTGGCGAATTGTACTGTTTGGATGCTTTGCATATATGTTTCTTAGACTATTTAGAAGCAATATATAGAAAGATTTCACCCGTCTACCTGTACTATTTATTGTTCTACTTGTAGAAAGTTAGAAATAATTTCCATTTCATGATTATCAATGGGGCTCGCTGTTCACTTAAACTTGAAGATCAAAAAATTGGCGATTGTTACTGTTTGGATGCTTTGCATATATGTTTCGTAGGCTATATAGACGTAATATATGCAATGATTTCAACCGTCTACCTGATCCATTTATTGTTCTACTTGTCGAAATTTACAAATAATTTCCTTTAAAGGATTAACAATGGGGCTCGTAGTTCACTTAAACTTGAAGAACAAAAAATTGGCGAATTGTACTGTTTGGATGCTTTGCATATGTGTTTCTTAGACTATTTAGAAGCAATATATAGAAAGATTTCACCCGTCTACCTGTACTATTCATTGTTCTACTTGTAGAAAGTTACAAATAATTTCCATTTCATGATTATTAATTGGGCACGTTGTTCACTTAAACTTGAAGAACAAAAAATTGGCGAATGGTACTGTTTGAATGCTTTGCATATATGTTTCTTAGATTATATAAAAGCAATATATACAAAGATTTCAACCGTCTACCTGTTCCATTCATTGTTCTGCTTGTCGAAAATTACAAATAATTTCCTTTAAAGGATTAACAATGGGGCTCGTAGTTCACTTAAACTTGAAGAACAAAAAATTGGCGAATGGTACTGTTTGGATGCTTTGCATATATGTTTCTTAGACTATATAGAAGCAATATATACAAAGATTTCAACCGTCTACCTGTTCCATTCATTATTCTACTTGTCGAAATTTACAAATAATTTCCTTTAAAGGATTAACAATGGGGCTCGTAGTTCACTTAATCTTGAAGAACAAAAAATTGATGAATGGTACTGTTTGGATGCTTTGCATATATGTTTCTTAGACTATATAGAAGCAATATATACAAAGATTCCAACCGTCTACCTGTTCCATTCATTGTTCTACTTGTCGCAATTTACAAATAATTTCCTTTAAAGGTTTAACAATGGGGCTCGTTGTTCTCTTAAACTTGAAGAACAATAAATTGGCGAATTGTACTGTTTGGATGCTTTTCATATATGTTTCTTAGACTATATAGAAGCAATATATACAATGATTGCAACCGTCTACCTGTTCCATTCATTGTTCTACTTGTCGAAATTTACAAATAATTTCCTTTAAAGGATTAACAATGGGGCTCGTAGTTCACTTATACTTGAAGAACAATAAATTGGCGAATTGTACTGTTTGGATGCTTTGCATATATGTTTCTTAGACTATATGGAAGCAATATATACAAAGATTTCAACAGACTACCTGTTCTATTCATTGTTCTACTTGTAGAAACTTATAAATAATTTCCCTTTCATGATTATCAATGGGGCTCGTAGTTCACTTAAACTTGAAGAACAAAAAATTGGCGAATTGTACTGTTTGGATGCTTTGCATATATGTTTCTTAGACTATATAGAACCATTATATAGAAAGATTTCAACCGCCTACCTGTTCCATTCATTGTTCTACTTGTCGAAATTTACAAATAATTTCCTTTAAAGCATTAACAATGGGGCTCGTTGTTCACTTAAACTTGAAGAACAATAAATTGGCGAATTGTACTGTTTGGATGCTTTTCATATATGTTTCTTAGACTATATAGCAGCAATATATACAAAGATTTCAGCCGTCTACCTGTTCCATTCATTGTTCTACTTGTCGAAAATTACAAATAATTTCCGTTTCATGATTATCAATGGGGCTCGTAGTTCACTTAAACTTGAAGAACAAAAAATTGGCGAATTCTACTGTTTGGATGCTTTGCATATATGTTTCTTAGACTATATGGAAGCATTATATAGAAAGATTTCAACCGCCTACCTGTTCCATTCATTGTTCTACTTGTCGAAAGTTACAAATAATTTCCATTTCATGATTATCAATGGGGCTCGCTGTTCACTTAAATTTGAAGAACAAAAAATTGGCGAATGGTACTGTTTGGATGCTTTGCGTACATGTTTCTTAGACTATATGGAAGCAATATATACAAAGATTTCAACCGTCTACGTGTTCCAATCATTGTTCTACTTGTCGAAATTTACAAATAATTTCCGTCAAAGGATTAACAATGGGGATCGTAGTTCACTTAAACTTGAAGAACAATAAATTGGCGAATTGTACTGTTTGGATGCTTTGCATATATGTTTCTTAGACTATATAGAAGCAATATATACAATGATTTCAACCGTCTACCTGTTCCATTCATTGTTCTACTTGTCGAAAGTTACAAATAATTTCCGATAAAGGATTAACAATGGGGCTCGTTTTTCACTTAAACTTGAAGAACAATAAATTGGCGAATTGTACTGTTTGGATGCTTTGCACAAATGATTCTTAGACTATATAGAAGCAATATATACAAAGATTTCAACCGTCTAGCTGTTCCATTCATTGTTCTACTTGTCGAAAGTTACAAATAATTTCCGATAAAGGATGTACCATTGGGGCTCATTGTTCACTTAAACTTGAAGAACAAAAAATTGGCGAATGGTACTGTTTGGATGCTTTGCGTACATGTTTCTTAGACTATATGGAAGCAATATATACAAAGATTTCAACCGTCTACGTGTTCCAATCATTGTTCTACTTGTCGAAAGTTAGAAATAATTTCCGTTAAAGAATTAACAATGGGGCTCGTAGTTCACTTAAACTTGAAGAACAAAAAATTGGCGAATTGTACTGTTTGGATGCTTTGCACATATGTTTCTTAGACTATATAGAAGCATTATATGGAAAGATTTCAACCGCCTACCTGTTCCATTCATTGTTCTACTTGTCGAAATTTACAAATAATTTCCTTTAAAGGATTAACGATGGGGCTCGTAGTTCACTTAAACTTGAAGAACAATAAATTGGCGAATTGTACTGTTTGGATGCTTTGTATATATGTTTCTTAGACTATATAGAAGCAATATATACAATGATTTCAACCGTCTAACTGTTCCATTCATTGTTCTACTTGTCGAAAGTTACAAATAATTTCCGATAAAGGATTAACAATGGGGCTCGTTTTTCACTTAAACTTGAAGAACAATAAATTGGCGAATTGTACTGTTTGGATGCTTTGCATATATGTTTCTTAGACTATATAGAAGCAATATATACAAAGATTTCAACCGTCTACCTGTTCCATTCATTGTTCTACTTGTCGAAATGTACAAATAATTTCCTTTAAAGGATTAACAATGGGGCTCGTAGTTCACTTAAACTTGAAGACCAAAAAATTGGCGAATTGTACTGTTTGGATGCTTTGCACATATGATTCTTAGACTATATAGAAGCAATATATTCAAAGATTTCAACCGTCTACCTGTTCCATTCATTGTTCTACTTGTCGAAAGTTACAAATAATTTCCGATAAAGGATTTACCATTGGGGCTCGTTGTTCACTTAAACTTGAAGAACAATAAATTCTCGAATGGTACTGTTTGGATGCTTTGCGTACATGTTTCTTAGACTATATGGAAGCAATATATACAAAGATTTCAACCGTCTACCTGTTCCATTCATTGTTCTACTTGTCGAAAGTTACAAATAATTTCCGATAATGGATTAACCATTTGGGCTCATTGTTCACTTAAACTTGAAGAACAAAAAATTGGCGAATTGTACTGTTTGGATGCTTTGCATATATGTTTCTTAGACTATATAGAAGCAACATATACAAAGATTTCAACCGTCTACCTGTTCCATTCATTGTTCTACTTGTCGAAAGTTACAAATAATTTCCGATAAAGGATTAACAATGGGTCTCATTGTTCACTTAAACTTGAAGAACAAAAAATTGGCGAATGGTACTGTTTGGATGCTTTGGATATATGTTTCTTAGACTATATGGATCAATATATACAAAGATTTCAACCGCCTACGTGTTCCAATCATTGTTCTACTTGTAGAAAGTTACAATTAATTTCCGTTAAAGGATTAACAATGGGGCTCGTAGTTCACTTAAACTTGAAGAACAAAAAATTGTCGTATTGTACTGTTTGGATGCTTTGCATATATGTTTCTTAGACTATATAGAAGCAATATATAGAAAGACTTCACCCGTCTACCTGTACCATTCATTGTTCTACTTGTCGAAATTTACAAATAATTTCCTTTAAAGGATTAACAATGGGGCTCGTTGTTCACTTAAATTTGAAGAACAATAAATTGGCGAATTGTACTGTTTGGATGCTTTGCATATATGTTTCTTAGACTATATAGAAGCAATATATACAAAGATTTCAGTCGTCTACCTGTTCCATTCATTGTTCTACTTGTCGAAATTTACAAATAATTTCCTTTAAAGGATTAACAATGGGGCTCGTAGTTCACTTAAACTTGAAGACCAAAAAATTGGCGAATTGTACTGTTTGGATGCTTTGCATATATGTTTCTTAGACTATATAGAAGCAATATATACAAAGATATCAACCGTCTACCTGTTCCATTCATTGTTCTACTTGTCGAAATTTACAAATAATTTCCTTTAAAGCATTAACAATGGGGCTCGTTGTTCACTTAAACTTGAAGAACAATAAATTCTCGAATTGTACTGTTTGGATGCTTTGCATATATGTTTCTTAGACTATATGGAAGCAATATATACAAAGATTTCAACAGACTACCTGTTCTATTCATTGTTCTACTTGTAGAAATTTACAAATAATTTCCTTTAAAGGATTAACAATGGGGCTCGTTGTTCACTTAAATTTGAAGAACAATTAATTGGCGAATTGTACTGTTTGGATGCTTTGCATATATGTTTCTTAGACTATATAGAAGCAATATATACAAAGATTTCAGCCGTCTACCTGTTCCATTCATTGTTCTACTTGTCGAAATTTACAAATAATTTCCTTTAAAGGATTAACAATGGGGCTCGTAGTTCACTTAAACTTGAAGACCAAAAAATTGGCGAATTGTACTGTTTGGATGCTTTGCATATATGTTTCTTAGACTATATAGAAGCAATATATAGAAAGACTTCACCCGTCTACCTGTACTATTCATTGTTCTACTTGTAGAAAGTTACAAATAATTTCCATTTCATGATTATCAATGGAGCTCGCTGTTCACTTAAACTTGAAGATCAAAAAATTGGCGAATTGTACTGTTTGGATGCTTTGCATATATGTTTCTTAGACTATATAGAAGCAATATATACAATGATTTCAACAGTCTACCTTTTCCATTCATTGTTCTACTTGTCGAAATTTACAAACAATTTCCGTTAAAGGATTAACAATGGGGATCGTAGTTTACTTAAACTTGAAGACCAAAAAATTGGCGAATTTTACTGTTTGGATGCTTTGCATAACTGTACCTTAGACTATATAGAAGCAATATATACAAAGATTTCAACCGTCTGCCTGTTCCATTCATTGTTTTACTTGTCGAAAGTTACAAATAATTTCCGTTAAAGGATTAACAATGGGGATCGTAGTTCACTTAAACTTGAAGAACAAAAAATTGGCGAATTGTACTGTTTGGATGCTTTGCATATATGTTTCTTAGACTATATGGAAGCAATATATACAAAGATTTCAACAGACTACCTGTTCTATTCATTGTTCTACTTGTAGAAACTTATAAATAATTTCCTTTCATGATTATCAATGGGGCTCGTAGTTCACTTAAACTTGAAGAACAAAAAATTGGCGAATTTTACTGTTTGGATGCTTTGCATATATGTTTCTTAGACTATATAGAAGCATTATATAGAAAGATTTCAACCGCCCACCTGTTCCATTCATTGTTCTACTTGTCGGAATTTACAAATAATTTCCTTTAAAGCGTTAACAATGGGGCTCGTTGTTCACTTAAACTTGAAGAACAATAAATTCTCGAATTGTACTGTTTGGATGCTTTGCATATATGTTTCTTAGACTATATGGAAGCAATATATACAAAGATTTCAACAGACTACTTGTTCTATTCATTGTTCTACTTGTAGAAATTTACAAATAATTTCCTTTAAAGGATTAACAATGGGGCTCGTTGTTCACTTAAATTTGAAGAACAATAAATTGGCGAATTGTACTGTTTGGATGCTTTGCATATATGTTTCTTAGACTATATAGAAGCAATATATACAATGATTGCAACCGTCTACCTGTTCCATTCATTGTTCTACTTGTCGAAAATTACAAATAATTTCCCTTTCATGATTATCAATGGGGCTCGTAGTTCACTTAAACTTGAAGAACAAAAAATTGGCGAATTGTACTGTTTGGATGCTTTGCATATATGTTTCTTAGACTGTATGGAAGCAATATATACAAAGATTTCAACAGACTATCTGTTCTATTCATTGTTTTACTTGTAGAAACTTATAAATAATTTCCTTTCATGATTATCAATGGGGCTCGTAGTTCACTTAAACTTGAAGAACAAAAAATTGGCGAATTGTACTGTTTGGATGCTTTGCATATATGTTTCTTAGACTATATAGAAGCATTATATAGAAAGATTTCAACCGCCTACCTGTTCCATTCATTGTTCTACTTGTCGAAATTTACAAATAATTTCCTTTAAAGCATTAACAATGGGGCTCGTTGTTCACTTAAACTTGAAGAACAATAAATTCTCGAATTGTACTGTTTGGATGCTTTGCATAGATGTTTCTTAGACTATATGGAAGCAATATATACAAAGATTGCAACCGTCTACGTGTTCCAATCATTGTTCTACTTGTAGAAAGTTACAATTAATTTCCGTTAAAGGATTAACAATGGGGCTCGTAGTTCACTTAAACTTGAAGAACAAAAAATTGGCGAATTGTACTGTTTGGATGCTTTGAATATATGTTTCTTATATTATATAGAAGCAATATATACAAATATTTCAACCGTCTACCTGTTCCATTCATTGTGCTACTTGTCGAAAATTACAAATAATTTCCGATAAAGGATTAACTATTGGGGCTCAATGTTCACTTAAACTTGAAGACCAAAAAATTGGCAAATGGTACTGTTTGGTTGCTTTGCGTACATGTTTCTTAGACTATATGGAAGCAATATATACAAAGATTTTAACCGTCTACCAGTTCCATTCATTGTTCTACTTGTCGAAAATTACAAATAATTTCCGATAAAGGATTAACAATGGGGCTCATTGTTCACTTAAACTTGAAGAACAAAAAATTGGCGAATGGTACTGTTTGGATGCTTTACATATATGTTTCTTAGACTATATAGAAGCAATATATACATTGATTTCAACCGTCTACTTGTTCCATTCATTGTTCTACTTGTCGGAAGTTACAAATAATTTCCGTTAAAGTATTAACAATGGGGCTCGTAGTTTACTTAAACATGTTATTCGAAGTACTTTATAGTCATACGAAAAAACCAGGATAAGATATTTCACAAACGTTTATTAAAATATCGCGTAAAACAAATAACGTAAACTTAACAATAATATAATTTAACAATAATATTCTCACGGAAGTGCCGTGGTTAGATCAAATAACGTAATCGAAGTGCGATTAAATCGAAGTGCGATTTAATGGTGTTTGTAAGATATGTATGTAAAGAGCGACTCAGGAGTTACTAAGGGCGAGGAATGGGAGGCAAGGACTTTTATTGTACGAGGATAAAGGGAAGTAGGTGGGGATTAGGGCAACGGATTGGATAATTCGGAAAGGAACGTTTAGTTTTAAAGATGGGTTGATGAACGCTGACAAGGTAAGGAGTAGGAGAGACAGAGAAAGGAACTTATGGAATAAGGATAGCAGGCAAAGAGCAATGTACGAGAGGTAAACATAGGAGCGCGATAGATGTAGAAGGAAAGACAAGGATGGTGATATGACAACAACGTCGGGAGAGGAACAGCTGATCGACGGGAAAATCGAGGTTTAGGAAAGACAAAGGTATTAAATGGATTTTAAAATGGAATTCAGGAAAGGATTTCGAACATTCCGCCCGCCTTCGTCAAGATTGACGAAACGACTAAGATGCAGTAGGTGTAGGCGTTTAGGTAGCGGGGTTACGGCAGGGGAGTGAAATTAGCTTCGTTATCGGTCGCTTGATTATGGAACGTTGCGTCTGCAGGAACCGTGGAGGTCGATAATACAGGTCTCTGCAGAGATACCAATCCACCTCGGAATTTGAATGCGTCGTAGTTGTTCGCATTCGTCGAAGAGGCGTTTCCACGTCGCTTTCGAGGCAGCAGGGAGGTCTTCATCCCATCCAACAGCTAGCAGCCATAAAGACTGGAGGAAGATCTTGGCTGCAGAGGTGAACGGAGCCAGCCATCCCAGTGGATCGAAAATTTGCGAGATTTTCCCTAAAACAGTGCGTTTAGTGAGATTAGAGCCGAACGCATTGATTTTGACGTCGATGGAAAGGCTATCGGTACGAGTGTTCCATCGTAGGCTTAGGACTCCGAAATCGTAAGTAGTTTGCAGAGTGTCGTCCAGACTCGTAAGGTTTTCTGCAGCAAGAAAGTTTGGAGCGTTACTGGAACATTTTGCGAGGTTAAAGCCGCCCGCCGTGCAGATCCCGGCTAGCTCCGTTTGTACGTTCGCCAGCTCTTCCAGATTACTGGCTCCAGTGAGGATATCGTCCACGTAGGTGCTGGTCGATAAAATTCGGGCTCCGATTGGGAATCGCGATGATTCTTCTTGTGCCAGCTGCTTAAGCGTGCGTAGAGCGAGGTACGGGGCGCAAGAAAGGCCGTAGGTGACCGTATTAAGGCGATATTCGTGAACAGGCGACTCCGCGTGATTGCGCCATAGAATTCTCTGGTAGATTCGGTCGTCCTCATGGATCAAGATTTGCCTGTACATTTTCTCTATATCCGCACAGAGACCATACTTATGACGTCGCCACCGCGCCACAATAGTGCTCAGATCCGATTGTAATCTGGGCCCGGTGTAGAGAAGGTCATTAAGTGTGGTTTGGTTGGAACTCCGAGACGACCCATTGAAAACGACCCGCAGTTTTGAGGACGCTCCTACAGTTTTGAAAACTCCGTGGTGCGGGAGAAATGCGTGAGCCTGGTTCAGGTTGACCGTGTTAGCCAATTCCATATGGCCGAGAGATAAGTATTCGTCCATGAAGCGGCAATAGGCGTCATGGAACGACGAGTCGCGACGGAACTTTGCTTCCATTGAGAGAAGTGCTCTCATGGCGTTCGGGCGAGTGTTGCCTAAGGTACTAGGTGATACCTTGAATGGTAACCGAACGAGAAATCGTCCGGAAGGTAAGCGTCTGTAGGTTTGGTCGAAGTGATTTTCACACCGCTGGTCTTCTTCGGACAAGGGAGGACTGTCGTGCGGCTCCTCTTCCTGCTCCCAGAACCGCTGCAGCAGTGACAAAAGCTGCGTGTCAATGGAACACTGCATCGTGGAGCGTGGCGCGCCGTCTTCCGAGTCCGTAGAGGTGCTACCGGTCAAAATCCATCCGAGCGTAGTCCGTTGAGCAATAGGTGTCAGGGGGCCACCCTTTCGCACACCCTCGCGAATGATGGTTCCGTAGACGTCGGCGCCGAGAAGGACTTCGATAGTGTCACTCGAATCGTAGCGTGGACCGGCTAGCGGTAATCCCTCCAAGTGGGGCCAATTCGACCGAACGGCGTGACAGCGAGGTCGGTACGTCGAAAGTTTCGATAGTACGTACGCAGCCACCTGATGCGTGCACTCAGATTGAATATTGGATGTCAAGTCAAACTGCACTTTACCTCGACACATTACGGTGCTGTTCTCTCCGACGCCGGTGATCGGTATCTGTGCCGATTTCCGAGGGAGGCGAAGTCGTTGGACCAGAGACTCAGCAATAAACGACATCTCCGAGCATGGGTCAATCAGCGCCCGTACGATCTCATAAACTCCGTGAGAACGAGTAATTCTGACGCGAGCCGTTGCCAAAAGTGTGACCGTGCGATCGTCGGGTGCAGTTGACGTAGCGTGAGTAGCCCGTGGAGCAGAAGTGGAGGCGGAGGATTGCGTTTTCACCGCTCCGGTGCCATGGAGAGAGGTGTGATGCTTGCCAGTGCATTGTTGACAGCGTTTCGGCGATCTGCAATCAGCTAAGGAATGACGGCCTAAACAATTCAAACAAAGATTCCTTGATGCAATAGTATTATATTTCTCCGCCGGTGTCATAGCCACGAAGGTTTTGCAGTATAAAACGAAGTGGTCGCCATGACAAATGTCACCCTGCCCCTTGGAAGTTGGCTTCTGATTGGAGGCGAGATGGTGACTGCGGAGATTTTTCGGAGGTGAAGATTTTGGGAATCTGACCGTGTTCGTACATGTGCCCGATTCTTGAGCTTCTATCACGTCTTGGACATGTATCTTCGTTTCCAAAAACGATTGCAGTAGTTCGAAGGACGGTGGTTCTTTGGATGCGCCGATTAGCGTCTCCCATTCCCGCAGATAAACCGGGTCGAGTCGGTGGGCCGTAAGATATACCAGAAGATCGTCCTTCCCGGAAGCATTCTCCCCGAGTAAGGGCCGATTTAACGACTGCATGGCCGAAACTACGTTGTTCGTAGTGTTTTGCAATCGTTTCAGCTCATCGGACGAAATTTTCTCCATGGGAGCGATCGACGTTAAAATTCGCAGTTGAGCGTTCACTAATAGCCGTGTGTTTTGATAGCGATCGCGGAGTCGGGCCCATGCCCCTTCGAGATTAGCGCCAATTAAGGGAGTATCTCGGAGGAAGTCCGCGGCCTCGCCAGATAAATGTTGCAGAAGGTAGTGGAGACGCTCAGCCGCCGTTAGGGACACGTTATCCAGGACCAGAGAAGTGAACAGCGCGGAGAACCGAGTCCATTCGTGATATTGTCCCGAGAATGTCGGCAAGTCGATTTTCGGCAGAACAATTTGACGTATATTTGTACCGGTTTGTTGAGGTTGCAGGTTACTAACCTCTGGTTTAACGTCGTTTGTTTGTAAAGTCTCCAGATCGGTTGCCAGTAACGACCTTACATGGATGTATTCTTCTTCGGTGGAGAGGTAAACATCATGCACGAAATACTCAGGTCGCGGGTCCTTGAGAGCTAGCGGAAGGAGAGATTTGTGGTTGATTTGGAAAGTGTTCCAATTTGAATCCAGGACCGATAATCGAGTCTTCACCACCTCTTTGGTAATCTTAGCTGCACCCAGCTTCTTCATGTTCACGTAGGCCCCGCTATTCTCTTCTGGATTTCCAGTTGCTCCAGAATGGTGGTTTCCATCGCGGCCATTGTTGCACGGTTTTGAACTCACTGGTTATTCGAATAACGATTGAATACGACGTGTAAAACTCGAATCACTGTTTAATCCGAACTAGTTATTCAGATCACTGTTTAATACGAACTGTAAATCCGGCTGTATATCCGGCTCGAAGGACCAAAAATGTTATTCGAAGTACTTTATAGTCATACGAAAAAACCAGGATAAGATATTTCACAAACGTTTATTAAAATATCGCGTAAAACAAATAACGTAAACTTAACAATAATATAATTTAACAATAATATTCTCACGGAAGTGCCGTGGTTAGATCAAATAACGTAATCGAAGCGCGATTAAATCGAAGTGCGATTTAATGGTGTTTGTAAGATATGTATGTAAAGAGCGACTCAGGAGTTACTAAGGGCGAGGAATGGGAGGCAAGGACTTTTATTGTACGAGGATAAAGGGAAGTAGGTGGGGATTAGGGCAACGGATTGGATAATTCGGAAAGGAACGTTTAGTTTTAAAGATGGGTTGATGAACGCTGACAAGGTAAGGAGTAGGAGAGACAGAGAAAGGAACTTAGGGAATAAGGATAGCAGGCAAAGAGCAATGTACGAGAGGTAAACATAGGAGCGCGATAGATGTAGAAGGAAAGACAAGGATGGTGATATGACAACAACGCCGGGAGAGGAACAGCTGATCGACGGGAAAATCGAGGTTTAGGAAAGACAAAGGAATTAAATGGATTTTAAAATGGAATTTAGGAAAGGATTTCGAACAAACATGAAGGTGAAATAATTGGCGAATTGTACTGTTTGGATGCTTTGCATATATGTTTCTTAGACTACATAGAAGCAATATATACAATGACTTCAACAGTCTACCTGTTCCATTCATTGTTCTACTTGTCGAAAATTACAAATAATTTCCGATAAAGGATTAACCATTGGGGATCGTAGTTTACTTAAACTTGAAGAACAAAAAATTGGCGAATTGTACTGTTTGGATGCTTTGCATATATGTTTCTTAGACTATATAGAAGCAATATATACAATGATTTCAACCGTCTACCTATTCCATTCATTGTTCTACTTGCCGAAATTTACAAATAATTTCCTTTAAAGGATTAACAATGGGGCTCGTAGTTTACTTAAACTTGAAGAGCAACAAATTGGCGAATTGTACTGTTTGGACGCTTTGCATATATGTTTCTTGGACTATATAGAAGCAATATATACAATGATTTCAACAGTCTACCTGTTCCATTCATTGTTCTACTTGTCGAAAATTACAAATAATTTCCGATAAAGGATTAACCATTGGGGATCGTAGTTTACTTAAACTTGAAGAACAAAAAATTGGCGAATTGTACTGTTTGGATGCTTTGCATATATGTTTCTTAGACTATATAGAAGCAATATATACAATGATTTCAACCGTCTACCTATTCCATTCATTGTTCTACTTGCCGAAATTTACAAATAATTTCCTTTAAAGGATTAACAATGGGGCTCGTAGTTTACTTAAACTTGAAGAGCAACAAATTGGCGAATTGTACTGTTTGGACGCTTTGCATATATGTTTCTTGGACTATATAGAAGCAATATATACAATGATTTCAACAGTCTACCTGTTCCATTCATTGTTCTACTTGTCGAAAGTTACAAATAATTTCCATTTCATGATTATCAATGGGGCTCGTTGTTCACTTAAACTTGAAGAACAAAAAATTGGCGAATGGTACTGTTTGGATGCTTTGCATATATGTTTCTTAGATTATATAGAAGCAATATATACAAAGATTTCAACCGTCTACCTGTTCCATTCATTGTTCTACTTGTCGCAAGTTACAAATAATTTCCGTTAAAGTATTAACAATGGGGCTCGTAGTTCACTTAAACTTGAAGATCAAATAATTGGCGAATTGTACTGTTTGGATGATTTGCATATATGTTTCTTAGACTATATAGAAGCAATATATACAGTGATTTCAACCGTCTACCTGTTCCATTCATTGTTCTACTTGTCGAAAGTTTCAAATAATTTCCGTTAAGGGAATAACAATGGGGATCGAAGTTTACTTAAACTTGAAGAACCAGAAATTGGCGAATTGTACTGTTTGGATGCTTTGCATATATGTTTCTTAGACTATATAGAAGCAATATATACAATGATTTCAACCGTCTACCTATTCCATTCATTGTCATACTTGCCGAAATTTACAAATAATTTCCTTTAAAGGATTAACAATGGGGCTCGTAGTTCACTTAAACTTGAAGAACAATAAATTGGCGAATTGTACTGTTTGGATGCTTTGCATATATGTTTCTTAGACTATATAGACGCAATATATACAAGGATTTCAACCGTCTACCTGTTCCATTCATTGTTCTACTTGTAGAAAGTTACAAATAATTTCCGTTTCATGATTATCAATGGGGCTCGTTGTTCACTTAAACTTGAAGAACAAAAAATTGGCGAATGGTACTGTTTGGATGCTTTGCATATATGTTTCTTATATTATATAGAAGCAATATATACAAAGATTTCAACCATCTACCTGTTCCATTCATTGTTCTACTTGTCGAAAATTACAAATAATTTCCTTTAAAGGATTAACAATGGGGCTCGTTGTTCACTTAAACTTGAAGAACAAAAAATTGACGAATGGTACTGTTTGGATGCTTTGCATATATGTTTCTTAGACTATATAGTAGCAATATATACATTGATTTCAACCGTCTACCTGTTCCATTCATTGTTCTACTTGTCGCAAGTTACAAATAATTTCCGTTAAAGTATTAACAATGGGGCTCGTAGTTCACTTATACTTGAAGATCAAATAATTGGCGAATTGTACTGTTTGGATGATTTGCAGATATGTTTCTTAGACTATATAGAAGCAATATACACAATGATTTCAACCGTCTACCTGTTCCATTCATTGTTCTACTTGTCGGAAGTTACAAATAATTTCCGTTAAGGGATTAACAATGGGGATCGTAGTTTACTTAAACTTGAAGAACAAGAAATTGGCGAATTGTACTGTTTGGGTGCTTTGCATATATGTTTCTTAGACTATATAGAAGCAATATATACAATGATTTCAACCGTCTACCTATTCCATTCATTGTTCTACTTGCCGAAATTTACAAATAATTTCCTTTAAAGGATAAACAATGGGGCTCGTAGTTCACTTAAACTTGAAGAACAAAGAATTGGCGAATGGTACTGTTTGGATGCTTTGCATATATGTTTCTTATATTATATAGAAGCAATATATACAAAGATTTCAACCATCTACCTGTTCCATTCATTGTTCTACTTGTCGAAAATTACAAATAATTTCCGATAAAGTATTAACAATGGGGCTCGTAGTTCACTTATACTTGAAGATCAAATAATCGGCGAATTGTACTGTTTGGATGATTTGCATATATGTTTCTAAGACTATATAGACGCAATATATACAAGGATTTCAACCGTCTACCTGTTCCATTCATTGTTCTACTTGTAGAAAGTTACAAATAATTTCCGTTTCATGGTTATCAATGGGGCTCGTTGTTCACTTAAACTTGAAGAACAAAAAATTGGCGGATGGTACTGTTTGGATGCTTTGAATATATGTTTCTTATATTATATAGAAGCAATATATACAAATATTTCAACCGTCTACCTGTTCCATTCATTGTTCTACTTGCCGAAATTTACAAATAATATCCTTTAAAGGATTAACAATGGGGCTCGTAGTTCACTTAAACTTGAAGAACAAAAAATTGGCGAATGGTACTGTTTGGATGCTTTGCATATATGTTTCTTATATTATATAGAAGCAATATATACAAAGATTTCAACCATCTACCTGTTCCATTCATTGTTCTACTTGTCGAAAATTACAAATAATTTCCGATAAAGGATTAACCATTGGGGCTCATTGTTCACTTACACTTGAAGAACAAAAAATTGGCGAATGGTACTGTGTGGATGCTTTGCGTACATGTTCCTTAGACTATATGGAAGCAATATATACATTGATTTCAACCGTCTACCTGTTCCATTCATTGTTCTACTTGTCGCAAGTTACAAATAATTTCCTTTAAAGGATTAACAATGGGGCTCGTTGTTCACTTAAATTTGAAGAACAAAAAATTGACGAATGGTACTGTTTGGATGCTTTGCATATATGTTTCTTAGACTATATAGAAGCAATATATACAATGATTTCAACCGTCTACCTGTTCCATTCATTGTTCTACTTGTCGGAAGTTACAAATAATTTCCGTTAAGGGATTAACAATGGGGATCGTAGTTTACTTAAACTTGAAGAACAAGAAATTGGCGAATTGTACTGTTTGGATGCTTTGCATATATGTTTCTTAGACTATATAGACGCAATATATACAAGGATTTCAACCGTCTACCTGTTCCATTCATTGTTCTACTTGTAGAAAGTTACAAATAATTTCCGTTTCATGATTATCAATGGGGCTCGTTGTTAACTTAAACTTGAAGAACAAAAAATTGGCGGATGGTACTGTTTGGATGCTTTGAATATATGTTTCTTATATTATATAGAAGCAATATATACAAATATTTCAACCGTCTACCTGTTCCATTCATTGTTCTACTTGCCGAAATTTACAAATAATATCCTTTAAAGGATTAACAATGGGGCTCGTAGTTCACTTAAACTTGAAGAACAATAAATTGGCGAATTGTACTGTTTGGATGCTTTGCATATATGTTTCTTAGACTATATAGAAGCAATATATACAATGATTTCAACCGTCTACCTATTCCATTCATTGTTCTACTTGCCGAAATTTACAAATAATTTCCTTTAAAGGATTAACAATGGGGCTCGTAGTTCACTTAAACTTGAAGAACAAAAAATTGGCGGATGGTACTGTTTGGATGCTTTGAATATATGTTTCTTATATTATATAGAAGCAATATATACAAATATTTCAACCGTCTACCTGTTCCATTCATTGTTCTACTTGTCGAAAATTACAAATAATTTCCGATAAAGGATTAACCATTGGGGCTCATTGTTCACTTAAACTTGAAGACCAAAAAATTGGCAAATGGTACTGTTTGGTTGCTTTGCGTACATGTTTCTTAGACTATATGGAAGCAATATATACAAAGATTTCAACCGTCTACGTGTTCCATTCATTGTTCTACTTGTAGAAAGTTACAAATAATTTCCGTTAAAGTATTAACAATGGGGCTCGTAGTTCACTTATACTTGAAGATCAAATAATTGGCGAATTGTACTGTTTGGATGATTTGCAGATATGTTTCTTAGACTATATAGAAGCAATATATACAATGATTTCAACCGTCTACCTATTCCATTCATTGTTCTACTTGCCGAAATTTACAAATAATTTCCTTTAAAGGATAAACAATGGGGCTCGTAGTTCACTTAAACTTGAAGAACAAAAAATTGGCGAATGGTACTGTTTGGATGCTTTGCATATATGTTTCTTATATTATATAGAAGCAATATATACAAAGATTTCAACCATCTACCTGTTCCATTCATTGTTCTACTTGTCGAAAATTACAAATAATTTCCGATAAAGTATTAACAATGGGGCTCGTAGTTCACTTATACTTGAAGATCAAATAATCGGCGAATTGTACTGTTTGGATGATTTGCATATATGTTTCTAAGACTATATAGACGCAATATATACAAGGATTTCAACCGTCTACCTGTTCCATTCATTGTTCTACTTGTAGAAAGTTACAAATAATTTCCGTTTCATGATTATCAATGGGGCTCGTTGTTCACTTAAACTTGAAGAACAAAAAATTGGCGGATGGTACTGTTTGGATGCTTTGAATATATGTTTCTTATATTATATAGAAGCAATATATACAAATATTTCAACCGTCTACCTGTTCCATTCATTGTTCTACTTGCCGAAATTTACAAATAATATCCTTTAAAGGATTAACAATGGGGCTCGTAGTTCACTTAAACTTGAAGAACAAAAAATTGGCGAATGGTACTGTTTGGATGCTTTGCATATATGTTTCTTATATTATATAGAAGCAATATATACAAAGATTTCAACCATCTACCTGTTCCATTCATTGTTCTACTTGTCGAAAATTACAAATAATTTCCGATAAAGGATTAACCATTGGGGCTCATTGTTCACTTACACTTGAAGAACAAAAAATTGGCGAATGGTACTGTGTGGATGCTTTGCGTACATGTTCCTTAGACTATATGGAAGCAATATATACATTGATTTCAACCGTCTACCTGTTCCATTCATTGTTCTACTTGTCGCAAGTTACAAATAATTTCCTTTAAAGGATTAACAATGGGGCTCGTTGTTCACTTAAATTTGAAGAACAAAAAATTGACGAATGGTACTGTTTGGATGCTTTGCATATATGTTTCTTAGACTATATAGAAGCAATATATACAATGATTTCAACCGTCTACCTGTTCCATTCATTGTTCTACTTGTCGGAAGTTACAAATAATTTCCGTTAAGGGATTAACAATGGGGATCGTAGTTTACTTAAACTTGAAGAACAAGAAATTGGCGAATTGTACTGTTTGGATGCTTTGCATATATGTTTCTTAGACTATATAGACGCAATATATACAAGGATTTCAACCGTCTACCTGTTCCATTCATTGTTCTACTTGTAGAAAGTTACAAATAATTTCCGTTTCATGATTATCAATGGGGCTCGTTGTTCACTTAAACTTGAAGAACAAAAAATTGGCGGATGGTACTGTTTGGATGCTTTGAATATATGTTTCTTATATTATATAGAAGCAATATATACAAATATTTCAACCGTCTACCTGTTCCATTCATTGTTCTACTTGCCGAAATTTACAAATAATATCCTTTAAAGGATTAACAATGGGGCTCGTAGTTCACTTAAACTTGAAGAACAATAAATTGGCGAATTGTACTGTTTGGATGCTTTGCATATATGTTTCTTAGACTATATAGAAGCAATATATACAATGATTTCAACCGTCTACCTATTCCATTCATTGTTCTACTTGCCGAAATTTACAAATAATTTCCTTTAAAGGATTAACAATGGGGCTCGTAGTTCACTTAAACTTGAAGAACAAAAAATTGGCGGATGGTACTGTTTGGATGCTTTGAATATATGTTTCTTATATTATATAGAAGCAATATATACAAATATTTCAACCGTCTACCTGTTCCATTCATTGTTCTACTTGTCGAAAATTACAAATAATTTCCGATAAAGGATTAACCATTGGGGCTCATTGTTCACTTAAACTTGAAGACCAAAAAATTGGCAAATGGTACTGTTTGGTTGCTTTGCGTACATGTTTCTTAGACTATATGGAAGCAATATATACAAAGATTTCAACCGTCTACGTGTTCCATTCATTGTTCTACTTGTAGAAAGTTACAAATAATTTCCTATAAAGGATTAACAATGGGGCTCGTTGTTCACTTAAACTTGAAGAACAATAAATTGGCGAATTGTACTGTTTGGATGCTTTGCATATATGTTTCTTAGACTATATGGAAGCAATATATACAATGATTTCAACCGTCTACCAGTTCCATTCATTGTTCTACTTGTAGAAAGTTACAAATAATTTCCGTTTCATGATTAACAATGGGGATCGTAGTTTACTTAAACTTGAAGAACCAGAAATTGGCGAATTGTACTGTTTGGGCGCTATGCATATATGTTTCTTAGACTATGTAGAAGCAATATATACAATGATTTCAACAGTCTACCTGTTCCATTCATTGTTCTACTTGTCGAAATTTACAAATAATTTCCTTTAAAGGATTAACAATGGGGCTCGTTGTTCACTTAAACTTGAAGATCAAAAAATTGGCGGATGGTACTGTTTGGATGCTTTGAATATATGTTTCTTATATTATATAGAAGCAATATATACAAATATTTCAACCGTCTACCTGTTCCATTCATTGTTCTACTTGTCGAAAATTACAAATAATTTCCGATAAAGGATTAACCATTGGGGCTCATTGTTCACTTAAACTTGAAGACCAAAAAATTGGCAAATGGTACTGATTGGTTGCTTTGCGTACATGTTTCTTAGACTATATGGAAGCAATATATACAAAGATTTCAACCGTCTACGTGTTCCAATCATTGTTCTACTTGTCGAAATTTACAAATAATTTCCTTTAAAGGATTAACAATGGGGCTCGTTGTTCACTTAAACTTGAAGAACAATAAATTGGCGAATTCTACTGTTTGGATGCATTGCATATATGTTTCTTAGACTATATAGAAGCAATATATATAAAGAATTCAACCGTCTACCTGTTCCATTCATTGTTCTACTGGTCGAAAGTTACAAATAATTTCCGATAAAGGATTAACCATTGGGGCTCATTGTTCACTTAAACTTGGAAAACAAAAAATTGGCGAATTGTACTGTTTGGATGCTTTGCATATATGTTTCTTAGACTATATGGAAGAAATATATACAATGATTTCAACCGTCTACCTATTCCATTCATTGTTCTACTTGTCGAAATTTACAAATAATTTCCTTTAAAGAATTAACAATGGGGCTCGTTATACACTTAGACTTGAAGAACAATAAATTGGCGAATTGTACTGTTTGGATGCTTTGCATATATGTTTCTTAGACTATATAGAAGCAATATATACAAAGAATTCAACCGTCTACCTGTTCCATTCATTGTTCTACTTGTCGAAAGTTACAAATAATTTCCGATAAAGGATTAACCATTGGGGCTCATTGTTCACTTAAACTTGAAAAACAAAAAATTGGCGAATTGTACTGTTTGGATGCTTGCATATATGTTTCTTAGACTATATGGAAGCAATATATACAATGATTTCAACCGTCTACCAGTTCCATTCATTGTTCTACTTGTAGAAAGTTACAAATAATTTCCGTTTCATGATTATCAATGGGGCTCGTTGTTCACTTAAACTTGAAGAACAAAAAATTGGCGAATGGTACTGTTTGGATGCTTTGCATATATGTTTCTTAGATTATATAGAAGCAATATATACAAAGATTTCAACCGTCTAACTGTTCGATTCATTGTTCTACTTGTCGAAAATTGCAAATAATTTCCGATAAAGGATTAACAATTGGGGCTCATTGTTCACTTAAACTTGAAGAACAAAAAATTGGCGAATGGTACTGTTTGGATGCTTTGCGTACATGTTTCTTAGACTATATGGAAGCAATATATACAAAGATTTCAACCGTCTACGTGTTCTAATCATTGTTCTACTTGTCGAAATTTACGAATAATTTCCTTTAAAGGATTAACAATGGGGCCCGTTGTTCACTTAAACTTGAAGAACAAAAAATTGGCGAATGGTACTGTTTGGATGCTTTGCATATATGTTTCTTAGATTATATAGAAGCAATATATACAAAGATTTCAACCGTCTACCTGTTCCATTCATTGTTCTACTTGTCGAAATTTACAAATAATTTCCTTTAAAGGATTACCAATGGGGCTCGTTGTTCACTTAAACTTGAAGATCAAAAAATTGGCGATTGTTACTGTTTAGATGTTTGCATATATGTTTCTTAGATTATATAGAAGCAATATATACAAAGATTTCAACCGTCTACCTGTTCCATTCATTGTTCTACTTGCCGAAATTTACAAATAATTACCTTTAAAGGATTAACAATGGGGCTCGTAGTTCACTTAAACTTGAAGAGCAAAAAATTGGCGAATTGTACTGTTTGGACGCTTTGCATATATGTTTCTTGGACTATATAGAAGCAATATATACAATGATTTCAACCGTCTACGTGTTCCAATCATTGTTCTACTTGTCGAAATTTACAAATAATTTCCTTTAAAGGATTAACAATGGGGCTCGTAGTTCACTTAAACTTGAAGAACAAAAAATTGGCAAATTGTACTGTTTGGATGCTTTGCATATATGTTTCTTAGACTATTTAGAAGCAATATATAGAAAGATTTCACCCGTCTACCTGTACTATTCATTGTTCTACTTGTAGAAAGTTACAAATAATTTTCGTTTCATGATTATCAATGGGGCTCGCTGTTCACTTAAACTTGAAGAACAAAAAATTGGCGATTGGTACTGTCTGGATGCTTTGCGTACATGTTTCTTAGACTATATGGAAGATATATACAAAGATTTCAACCGTCTACGTGTTCCAATCATTGTTCTACTTGTCGAAATTTACAAATAATTTCCTTTAAAGGATTAACAATGGGGCTCGTTGTTCACTTAAACTTGAAGATCAAAAAATTGGCGGATGGTACTGTTTGGATGCTTTGAATATATGTTTCTTATATTATATAGAAGCAATATATACAAATATTTCAACCGTCTACCTGTTCCATTCATTGTTCTACTTGTCGAAAATTACAAATAATTTCCGATAAAGGATTAACCATTGGGGCTCATTGTTCACTTAAACTTGAAGACCAAAAAATTGGCAAATGGTACTGTTTGGTTGCTTTGCGTACATGTTTCTTAGACTATATGGAAGCAATATATACAAAGATTTCAACCGTCTACGTGTTCCAATCATTGTTCTACTTGTCGAAATTTACAAATAATTTCCTTTAAAGGATTAACAATGGGGCTCGTTGTTCACTTAAACTTGAAGAACATTAAATTGGCGAATTCTACTGTTTGGATGCATTGCATATATGTTTCTTAGACTATATAGAAGCAATATATACAAAGAATTCAACCGTCTACCTGTTCCATTCATTGTTCTACTGGTCGAAAGTTACAAATAATTTCCGATAAAGGATTAACCATTGGGGCTCATTGTTCACTTAAACTTGGAAAACATAAAATTGGCGAATTGTACTGTTTAGATGCTTTGCATATATGTTTCTTAGACTATATGGAAGCAATATATACAATGATTTCAACCGGCTACCTATTCCATTCATTGTTCTACTTGTCGAAATTTACAAATAATTTCCTTTAAAGAATTAACAATGGGGCTCGTTATACACTTAAACTTGAAGAACAATAAATTGGCGAATTGTACTGTTTGGATGCTTTGCATATATGTTTCTTAGACTATATAGAAGCAATATATACAATGATTTCAACCGTCTACGTGTTCCAATCATTGTTCTACTTGTCGAAATTTACAAATAATTTCCTTTAAAGGATTAACAATGGGGCTCGTAGTTCACTTAAACTTGAAGAACAAAAAATTGGCAAATTGTACTGTTTGGATGCTTTGCATATATGTTTCTTAGACTATTTAGAAGCAATATATAGAAAGATTTCACCCGTCTACCTGTACTATTCATTGTTCTACTTGTAGAAAGTTACAAATAATTTTCGTTTCATGATTATCAATGGGGCTCGCTGTTCACTTAAACTTGAAGAACAAAAAATTGGCGATTGGTACTGTCTGGATGCTTTGCGTACATGTTTCTTAGACTATATGGAAGATATATACAAAGATTTCAACCGTCTACGTGTTCCAATCATTGTTCTACTTGTCGAAATTTACAAATAATTTCCTTTAAAGGATTAACAATGGGGCTCGTTGTTCACTTAAACTTGAAGAACAATAAATTGGCGAATTCTACTGTTTGGATGCATTGCATATATGTTTCTTAGACTATATAGAAGCAATATATACAAAGAATTCAACCGTCTACCTGTTCCATTCATTGTTCTACTGGTCGAAAGTTACAAATAATTTCCAATAAAGGATTAACCATTGGGGCTCATCGTTCACTTAAACTTGAAAAACAAAAAATTGGCGAATTGTACTGTTTGGATGCTTGCATATATATTTCTTAGACTATATGGAAGCAATATATACAATGATTTCAACCGTCTACCAGTTCCATTCATTGTTCTACTTGTAGAAAGTTACAAATAATTTCCGTTTCATGATTATCAATGGGGCTCGTTGTTCACTTAAACTTGAAGAACAAAAAATTGGCGAATGGTACTGTTTGGATTCTTTGCATATATGTTTCTTAGATTATATAGAAGCAATATATACAAAGATTTTAACCGTCTAACTGTTCGATTCATTGTTCTACTTGTCGAAAATTACAAATAATTTCCGATAAAGGATTAACAATTGGGGCTCATTGTTCACTTAAACTTGAAGAACAAAAAATTGGCGAATGGTACTGTTTGGATGCTTTGAATATATGTTTCTTATATTATATAGAAGCAATAGATACAAATATTTCAACCGTCTACCTGCTCCATTCATTATTCTACTTGTCGAAAATTACAAATAATTTCCGATAAAGGATTAACCATTGGGGCTCATTGTTCACTTAAACTTGAAGACCAAAAAATTGGCAAATGGTACTGTTTGGTTGCTTTGCGTACATGTTTCTTAGACTATATGGAAGCAATATATACAAAGATTTCAACCGTCTACGTGTTCCAATCATTGTTCTACTTGTCGAAATTTACAAATAATTTCCTTTAAAGGATTAACAATGGGGCTCGTTGTTCACTTAAACTTGAAGAACAATAAATTGGCGAATTGTACTGTTTGGATGCTTTGCATATATGTTTCTTAGACTATATGGAAGCAATATATACAATGATTTCAACCGTCTACCAGTTCCATTCATTGTTCTACTTGTAGAAAGTTACAAATAATTTCCGTTTCATGATTATCAATGGGGCTCGTTGTTCAGTTAAACTTGAAGAACAAAAAATTGGCGAATGGTACTGTTTGGATGCTTTGCATATATGTTTCTTAGATTATATAGAAGCAATATATACAAAGATTTCAACCGTCTAACTGTTCGATTCATTGTTCTACTTGTCGAAAATTACAAATAATCTCCGATAAAGGATTAACAATTGGGGCTCATTGTTCACTTAAACTTGAAGAAAAAAAATTGGCGAATGGTACTGTTTGGATGCTTTGCGTACATGTTTCTTAGACTATATGGAAGCAATATATACAAAGATTTCAACCGTCTACGTGTTCCAATCATTGTTCTACTTGTCGAAATTTACGAATAATTTCCTTTAAAGGATTAACAATGGGGCTCGTTGTTCACTTAAACTTGAAGAACAAAAAATTGATGAATGGTACTCTTTGGATGCTTTGCATATATGTTTCTTAGACTATATAGAAGCAATATATACATTGATTTCAATCGTCTACCTGTTCCATTCATTGTTCTACTTGTCGCAAGTTACAAATAATTACCGTTAAAGTATTAACAATGGGGCTCGTAGTTCAGTTAAACTTGAAGATCAAATAATTGGCGAATTGTACTCTTTGGATGATTTGCATATATGTTTCTTAGTCTATATAGAAGCAATATATACAATGATTTCAACCGTCTACCTGTTCCATTCATTGTTCTACTTGTCGAAAGTTACAAATAATTTCCGTTAAGGGATTAACAATGGGGATCGTAGTTTACTTAAACTTGAAGAACCAGAAATTGGCGAATTGTACTGTTTGGACGCTATGCATATATGTTTCTTAGACTATATAGAAGCAATATATACAATGATTTCAACAGTCTACCTGTTCCATTCATTGTTCTACTTGTCGAAATTTACAAATAATTTCCTTTAATGGATTAACAATGGGGCTCGTAGTTTACTTAAACTTGAAGAACCAGAAATTGGCGAATTGTACTGTTTGGACGCTATGCATATATGTTTCTTAGACTATATAGAAGCAATATATACAATGATTTCAACAGTCTACCTGTTCCATTCATTGTTCTACTTGTCGAAATTTACAAATAATTTCCTTTAAAGGATTACCAATTGGGCTCGTTGTTCACTTAAACTTGAAGAACAATAAATTGGCGAATCGTACTGTTTGGATGCTTTGCATATATGTTTCTTAGACTATATAGACGCAATATATACAAGGATTTCAACCGTCTACCTGTTCCATTCATTGTTCTACTTGTCGAAATTTACAAATAATTTCCTTTAAAGGATTACCAATGGGGCTCGTTGTTCACTTAAACTTGAAGAACAAAAAATTGGCGAATGGTACTGTTTGGATGCTTTGCGTACATGTTTCTTAGACTATATGGAAGCAATATATACAAAGATTTCAACCGTCTACGTGTTCCAATCATTGTTCTACTTGTCGAAATTTACAAATAATTTCCTTTAAAGGATTAACAATGGGGCTCGTAGTTTACTTAAACTTGAAGAACCAGAAATTGGCGAATTGTACTGTTTGGACGCTATGCATATATGTTTCTTAGACTATATAGAAGCAATATATACAATGATTTCAACAGTCTACCTGTTCCATTCATTGTTCTACTTGTCGCAATTTACAAATAATTTCCTTTAAAGGATTAACAATGGGGCTCGTTGTTCACTTAAACTTGAAGAACAATAAATTGGCGAATTGTACTGTTTGGATGATTTGCATATATGTTTCTTAGACTATATAGAAGCAATATATACATTGATTTCAATCGTCTACCTGTTCCATTCATTGTTCTACTTGTCGAAAGTTACAAATAATTTCCGATAAAGGATTAACCATTGGGGCTCATTGTTCACTTAAACTTGAAGAACAAAAAATTGGCGAATGGTACTGTTTGGATGCTTTGCGTACATGTTTCTTAGACTATATGGAAGCAATATATACAAAGATTTCAACCGTCTACGTGTTCCAATCATTGTTCTACTTGTCGAAATTTACGAATAATTTCCTTTAAAGGATTAACAATGGGGCTCGTTGTTCACTTAAACTTGAAGAACAAAAAATTGACGAATGGTACTGTTTGGATGCTTTGCATATATGTTTCTTAGATTATATAGAAGCAATATATACAATGATTTCAACCGTCCACCTGTTCCATTCATTGTTCTACTTGTAGAAAGTTACAAATAATTTCCGTTTCATTATTATCAATGGGGCTCGTTGTTCACTTAAACTTGAAGAACAAAAAATTGGCGAATGGTACTGTTTGGATGCTTTGCGTACATGTTTCTTAGACTATATGGAAGATATATACAAAGATTTCAACCGTCTACGTGTTCCAATCATTGTTCTACTTGTCGAAATTTACAAATAATTTCCTTTAAAGGATTAACAATGGGGCTCGTTGTTCACTTAAACTTGAAGATCAAAAAATTGGCGGATGGTACTGTTTGGATGCTTTGAATATATGTTTCTTATATTATATAGAAGCAATATATACAAATATTTCAACCGTCTACCTGTTCCATTCATTGTTCTACTTGTCGAAAATTACAAATAATTTCCGATAAAGGATTAACCATTGGGGCTCATTGTTCACTTAAACTTGAAGACCAAAAAATTGGCAAATGGTACTGTTTGGGTGCTTTGCGTACATGTTTCTTAGACTATATGGAAGCAATATATACAAAGATTTCAACCGTCTACGTGTTCCAATCATTGTTCTACTTGTCGAAATTTACAAATAATTTCCTTTAAAGGATTAACAATGGGGCTCGTTGTTCACTTAAACTTGAAGAACAATAAATTGGCGAATTCTACTGTTTGGATGCATTGCATATATGTTTCTTAGACTATATAGAAGCAATATATACAAAGAATTCAACCGTCTACCTGTTCCATTCATTGTTCTACTGGTCGAAAGTTACAAATAATTTCCGATAAAGGATTAACCATTGGGGCTCATTGTTCACTTAAACTTGGAAAACATAAAATTGGCGAATTGTACTGTTTAGATGCTTTGCATATATGTTTCTTAGACTATATGGAAGCAATATATACAATGATTTCAACCGGCTACCTATTCCATTCATTGTTCTACTTGTCGAAATTTACAAATAATTTCCTTTAAAGAATTAACAATGGGGCTCGTTATACACTTAAACTTGAAGAACAATAAATTGGCGAATTGTACTGTTTGGATGCTTTGCATATATGTTTCTTAGACTATATAGAAGCAATATATACAATGATTTCAACCGTCTACGTGTTCCAATCATTGTTCTACTTGTCGAAATTTACAAATAATTTCCTTTAAAGGATTAACAATGGGGCTCGTAGTTCACTTAAACTTGAAGAACAAAAAATTGGCAAATTGTACTGTTTGGATGCTTTGCATATATGTTTCTTAGACTATTTAGAAGCAATATATAGAAAGATTTCACCCGTCTACCTGTACTATTCATTGTTCTACTTGTAGAAAGTTACAAATAATTTTCGTTTCATGATTATCAATGGGGCTCGCTGTTCACTTAAACTTGAAGAACAAAAAATTGGCGATTGGTACTGTCTGGATGCTTTGCGTACATGTTTCTTAGACTATATGGAAGATATATACAAAGATTTCAACCGTCTACGTGTTCCAATCATTGTTCTACTTGTCGAAATTTACAAATAATTTCCTTTAAAGGATTAACAATGGGGCTCGTTGTTCACTTAAACTTGAAGATCAAAAAATTGGCGGATGGTACTGTTTGGATGCTTTGAATATATGTTTCTTATATTATATAGAAGCAATATATACAAATATTTCAACCGTCTACCTGTTCCATTCATTGTTCTACTTGTCGAAAATTACAAATAATTTCCGATAAAGGATTAACCATTGGGGCTCATTGTTCACTTAAACTTGAAGACCAAAAAATTGGCAAATGGTACTGTTTGGTTGCTTTGCGTACATGTTTCTTAGACTATATGGAAGCAATATATACAAAGATTTCAACCGTCTACGTGTTCCAATCATTGTTCTACTTGTCGAAATTTACAAATAATTTCCTTTAAAGGATTAACAATGGGGCTCGTTGTTCACTTAAACTTGAAGAACAATAAATTGGCGAATTGTACTGTTTGGATGCATTGCATATATGTTTCTTAGACTATATAGAAGCAATATATACAAAGAATTCAACCGTCTACCTGTTCCATTCATTGTTCTACTGGTCGAAAGTTACAAATAATTTCCAATAAAGGATTAACCATTGGGGCTCATCGTTCACTTAAACTTGAAAAACAAAAAATTGGCGAATTGTACTGTTTGGATGCTTGCATATATATTTCTTAGACTATATGGAAGCAATATATACAATGATTTCAACCGTCTACCAGTTCCATTCATTGTTCTACTTGTAGAAAGTTACAAATAATTTCCGTTTCATGATTATCAATGGGGCTCGTTGTTCACTTAAACTTGAAGAACAAAAAATTGTCGAATGGTACTGTTTGGATTCTTTGCATATATGTTTCTTAGATTATATAGAAGCAATATATACAAAGATTTTAACCGTCTAACTGTTCGATTCATTGTTCTACTTGTCGAAAATTACAAATAATTTCCGATAAAGGATTAACAATTGGGGCTCATTGTTCACTTAAACTTGAAGAACAAAAAATTGGCGAATGGTACTGTTTGGATGCTTTGAATATATGTTTCTTATATTATATAGAAGCAATAGATACAAATATTTCAACCGTCTACCTGCTCCATTCATTATTCTACTTGTCGAAAATTACAAATAATTTCCGATAAAGGATTAACCATTGGGGCTCATTGTTCACTTAAACTTGAAGACCAAAAAATTGGCAAATGGTACTGTTTGGTTGCTTTGCGTACATGTTTCTTAGACTATATGGAAGCAATATATACAAAGATTTCAACCGTCTACGTGTTCCAATCATTGTTCTACTTGTCGAAATTTACAAATAATTTCCTTTAAAGGATTAACAATGGGGCTCGTTGTTCACTTAAACTTGAAGAACAATAAATTGGCGAATCGTACTGTTTGGATGCTTTGCATATATGTTTCTTAGACTATATAGACGCAATATATACAAGGATTTCAACCGTCTACCTGTTCCATTCATTGTTCTACTTGTCGAAATTTACAAATAATTTCCTTTAAAGGATTACCAATGGGGCTCGTTGTTCACTTAAACTTGAAGAACAAAAAATTGGCGAATGGTACTGTTTGGATGCTTTGCGTACATGTTTCTTAGACTATATGGAAGCAATATATACAAAGATTTCAACCGTCTACGTGTTCCAATCATTGTTCTACTTGTCGAAATTTACAAATAATTTCCTTTAAAGGATTAACAATGGGGCTCGTAGTTTACTTAAACTTGAAGAACCAGAAATTGGCGAATTGTACTGTTTGGACGCTATGCATATATGTTTCTTAGACTATATAGAAGCAATATATACAATGATTTCAACAGTCTACCTGTTCCATTCATTGTTCTACTTGTCGCAATTTACAAATAATTTCCTTTAAAGGATTAACAATGGGGCTCGTTGTTCACTTAAACTTGAAGAACAATAAATTGGCGAATTGTACTGTTTGGATGATTTGCATATATGTTTCTTAGACTATATAGACGCAATATATACAAGGATTTCAACCGTCTACCTGTTCCATTCATTGATCTACTTGTAGAAAGTTACAAATAATTTCCGTTTCATAATTATCAATGGGGCTCGTTGTTCACTTAAACTTGAAGAACAAAAAATTGGCGAATGGTACTGTTTGGATGCTTTGCGTACATGTTTCTTAGACTATATGGAAGCAATATATACAAAGATTTCAACCGTCTACGTGTTCCAATCATTGTTCTACTTGTCGAAATTTACGAATAATTTCCTTTAAAGGATTAACAATGGGGCTCGTTGTTCACTTAAACTTGAAGAACAAAAAATTGACGAATGGTACTGTTTGGATGCTTTGCATATATGTTTCTTAGATTATATAGAAGCAATATATACAATGATTTCAACCGTCCACCTGTTCCATTCATTGTTCTACTTGTAGAAAGTTACAAATAATTTCCGTTTCATTATTATCAATAGGGCTCGTTGTTCACTTAAACTTGAAGAACAAAAAATTGGCGAATGGTACTGTTTGGATGCTTTGCGTACATGTTTCTTAGACTATATGGAAGCAATATATACAAAGATTTCAACCGTCTACGTGTTCCAATCATTGTTCTACTTGTCGAAATTTACGAATAATTTCCTTTAAAGGATTAACAATGGGGCTCGTTGTTCACTTAAACTTGAAGAACAAAAAATTGACGAATGGTACTGTTTGGATGCTTTGCATATATGTTTCTCAGATTATATAGAAGCAATATATACAATGATTTCAACCGTCTACCTGTTCCATTCATTGTTCTACTTGTCGGAAGTTAGAAATAATTTCCGTTAAGGGATTAACAATGGGGATCGTAGTTTACTTAAACTTGAAGAACAAGAAATTGGCGAATGGTACTGTTTGGATGCTTTGCGTACATGTTTCTTAGACTATATGGAAGCAATATATACAAAGATTTCAACCGGCTACGTGTTCCAATCATTGTTCTACTTGTCTAAATTTACGAATAATTTCCTTTAAAGGATTAACAATGGGGCCCGTTGTTCACTTAAACTTGAAGAACAAAAAATTGGCGAATGGTACTGTTTGGATGCTTTGCATATATGTTTCTTAGATTATATAGAAGCAATATATACAAAGATTTCAACCGTCTACCTGTTCCATTCATTGTTCTACTTGTCGAAAGTTACAAATAATTTCCTTTAAAGGATTAACAATGGGGCTCGTAGTTTACTTAAACTTGAAGAACCAGAAATTGGCGAATTGTACTGTTTGGACGCTATGCATATATGTTTCTTAGACTATATAGAAGCAATATATACAATGATTTCAACAGTCTACCTGTTCCATTCATTGTTCTACTTGTCGAAATTTACAAACAATTTCCTTTAAAGGATTAACAATGGGGCCCGTTGTTCACTTAAACTTGAAGAACAAAAAATTGACGAATGGTACTGTTTGGATGCTTTGCATATATGTTTCTTAGATTATATAGAAGCAATATGTACAAAGATTTCAACAGTCTACCTGTTCCATTCATTGTTCTACTTGTCGAAATTTACAAATAATTTCCAATAAAGGATTACCAATGGGGCTCGTTGTTCACTTAAACTTGAAGAACAATAAATTGGCGAATTGTACTGTTTGGATGCTTTGCATATATGTTTCTTAGACTATATAGACGCAATATATACAAGGATTTCAACCGTCTACCTGTTCCATTCATTGTTCTACTTGTAGAAAGTTACAAATAATTTCCGTTTCATGATTATCAATGGGGCTCGTTGTTCACTTAAACTTGAAGAACAAAAAATTGGCGAATGGTACTGTTTGGATGCTTTGCGTACATGTTTCTTAGACTATATGGAAGCAATATATACAAAGATTTCAACCGTCTAACTGTTCTATTCATTGTTCTACTTGTCGAAAATTACAAATAATCTCCGATAAAGGATTAACAATTGGGGCTCATTGTTCACTTAAACTTGAAGAAAAAAAATTGGCGAATGGTACTGTTTGGATGCTTTGCGTACATGTTTCTTAGACTATATGGAAGCAATATATACAAAGATTTCAACCGTCTACGTGTTCCAATCATTGTTCTACTTTAAAAATTTACGAATTATCTACTTTCGAAATTTACGAATAATTTCCTTTAAAGGATTACCAATGGGGCTCGTTGTTCACTTAAACTTGAAGAACAATAAATTGGCGAATTGTACTGTTTGGATGCTTTGCATATATGTTTCTTAGACTATATAGACGCAATATATACAAGGATTTCAACCGTCTACCTGTTCCATTCATTGTTCTACTTGTAGAAAGTTACAAATAATTTCCGTTTCATGATTATCAATGGGGCTCGTTGTTCACTTAAACTTGAAGAACTAAAAATTGGCGAATGGTACTGTTTGGATGCTTTGCGTACATGTTTCTTAGACTATATGGAAGCAATATATACAAAGATTTCAACCGTCTACTTGTTCCAATCATTGTTCTACTTGTCGAAATTTACGAATAATTTCCTTTAAAGGATTAACAATGGGGCTCGTTGTTCACTTAAACTTGAAGAACAAAAAATTGATGAATGGTACTCTTTGGATGCTTTGCATATATGTTTCTTAGACTATATAGAAGCAATATATACATTGATTTCAATCGTCTACCTGTTCCATTCATTGTTCTACTTGTCGCAAGTTACAAATAATTACCGTTAAAGTATTAACAATGGGGCTCGTAGTTCACTTAAACTTGAAGATCAAATAATTGGCGAATTGTACTGTTTGGATGATTTGCATATATGTTTCTTAGTCTATATAGAAGCAATATATACAATGATTTCAACCGTCTACCTGTTCCATTCATTGTTCTACTTGTCGAAAATTACAAATAATTTCCGATAAAGGATTAACCATTGGGGCTCATTGTTCACTTAAACTTGAAGAACAAAAAATTGGCGAATGGTACTGTTTGGATGCTTTGCGTACATGTTTCTTAGACTATATGGAAGCAATATATACAAACATTTCAACCGTCTACCTGTTCCATTCATTGTTCTACTTGTCGAAAGTTACAAATAATTTCCGATAATGGATTAACCATTTGGGCTCATTGTTCACTTAAACTTGAAGAACAAAAAATTGGCGAATTGTACTGTTTGGATGCTTTGCATATATGTTTCTTAGACTATATAGAAGCAACATATACAAAGATTTCAACCGTCTACCTGTTCCATTCATTGTTCTACTTGTCGAAAGTTACAAATAATTTCCTTTAAAGGATTAACAATGGGGCTCGTAGTTTACTTAAACTTGAAGAACCAGAAATTGGCGAATTGTACTGTTTGGACGCTATGCATATATGTTTCTTAGACTATATAGAAGCAATATATACAATGATTTCAACAGTCTACCTGTTCCATTCATTGTTCTACTTGTCGAAATTTACAAACAATTTCCTTTAAAGGATTAACAATGGGGCTCGTAGTTCACTTAAACTTGAAGATCAAATAATTGGCGAATTGTACTGTTTGGATGATTTGCATATATGTTTCTTAGTCTATATAGAAGCAATATATACAATGATTTCAACCGTCTACCTGTTCCATTCATTGTTCTACTTGTCGAAATTTACAAACAATTTCCTTTAAAGGATTAACAATGGGGCTCGTTGTTCACTTAAACTTGAAGAACAAGAAATTGGCGAATGGTACTGTTTGGATGCTTTGGATATATGTTTCTTAGACTATATGGATCAATATATACAAAGATTTCAACCGCCTACGTGTTCCAATCATTGTTCTACTTGTAGAAGGTTACAATTAATTTCCGTTAAAGGATTAACAATGGGGCTCGTAGTTCACTTAAACTTGAAGAACAAAAAATTGGCGTATTGTACTGTTTGGATGCTTTGCATATATGTTTCTTAGACTATTTAGAAGCAATATATAGAAAGATTTCACCCGTCTACCTGTACTATTCATTGTTCTACTTGTCGAAATTTACAAATAATTTCCTTTAAAGGATTAACAATGGGGCTCGTAGTTCACTTAAACTTGAAGAGCAAAAAATTGGCGAATGGTACTGTTTGGATGCTTTGCGTACATGTTTCTTAGACTATATGGAAGCAATATATACAAAGATTTCAACCGTCTACGTGTTCCAATCATTGTTCTACTTGTCGAAATTTACGAATAATTTCCTTTAAAGGATTAACAATGGGGCTCGTTGTTCACTTAAACTTGAAGAACAAAAAATTGATGAATGGTACTCTTTGGATGCTTTGCATATATGTTTCTTAGACTATATAGAAGCAATATATACAATGATTTCAACCGTCTACCTGTTCCATTCATTGTTCTACTTGTCGCAACTTACAAATAATTTCCATTTCATGATTATCAATGGGGCTCGCTGTTCACTTAAACTTGAAGATCAAAAAATTGGCGATTGTTACTGTTTAGATGCTTTGCATATAGGTTTCTTAGACTATATAGACGCAATATATAGAAAGATTTCACCAGTCTACCTGTACTATTCATTGTTCTACTTGTAGAAAGTTACAAATAATTTCCATTTCATGATTATCAATGGGGCTCGCTGATCACTTAAACTTGAAGATCAAAAAATTGGCGATTGTTACTGTTTTGATGCTTTGCATATAGGTTTCTTAGTCTATATAGAAGCAACATATACAAAGCTTTCAACCGTCTACCTGTTCTATTCATTGTTCTACTTGTAGAAAGTTACAAATAATTTCCGTTTCATGATTATCAATGGGGCTCGTTGTTCACTTAAACTTGAAGAACAAAAAATTGGCGAATGGTACTGTTTGGATGCTTTGCATATATGTTTCTTGGATTATATAGAAGCAATATATACAAAGATTGCAACCGTCTACCTGTTCCATTCATTGTTCTACTTGTCGAAAATTACAAATAATTTCCGATAAAGGATTAACCATTGGGGCTCGTAGTTCACTTAAACTTGAAGAGCAAAAAATTGGCGAATTGTACTGTTTGGATGCTTTGCGTACATGTTTCTTAGACTATATGGAAGCAATATGTACAAAGATTTCAACCGTCTACGTGTTCCAATCATTGTTCTACTTGTAGAAAGTTACAATTAATTTCCGTTAAGGCATTAACAATGGGGATCGTAGTTTACTTAAACTTGAAGACCAAAAAATTGGCGAATTGTACTGTTTGGATGCTTTGCATATATGTTTCTTAGACTATATAGAAGCAATATATACAATGATTTCAACCGTCTACCAGTTCCATTCATTGTTCTACTTGCTGAAATTTACAAATAATTTCCTTTAAAGGGTTAACAATGGGGCTCGTAGTTCACTTAAACTTGAAGAGCAAAACAGTGGCGAATTGTACTGTTTGGACGCTATGCATATATGTTTCTTAGACTATATAGAAGCAATATATACATTGATTTCAACCGTCTACCTGTTCCATTCATTGTTCTACTTGTCGAAAGTTACAAATAATTTCTGATAAAGGATTAACAATGGGGCTCATTGTTCACTTAAACTTGAAGATCAAAAAATTGGCGAATGGTACTGTTTGGATGCTTTGCATATATGTTTCTTAGACTATATAGAAGCAATATATACATTGATTTCAACCGTCTACCTGTTCCATTCATTGTTCTACTTGTCGAAAGTTACAAATAATTTCCGATAAAGGATTAACAATGGGGCTCATTGTTCACTTAAACTTGAAGATCAAAAAATTGGCGAATGTTACTGTTTAGATGCTTTGCATATAGGTTTCTTAGACTATATAGAAGCAAGATATACAAAGATTTCAACCGTCTACCTGTTCTATTCATTGTTCTTCTTGTCGAAAGTTAGAAATAATTTCCGTTTCATGATTATCAATGGGCCTCGTTGTTCACATAAACTTGAAGAACAAAAAATTGGCGACTGGAACTGTTTGGATGCTTTGCATATATGTTTCTTAGACTATATAGAAGCAATATATAAAAAGATTTCAACCGTCTACCAGTTCCATTCATTGTTCTACTTGTCGAAAGTTACAAATAATTTCCGATATAGGATTAACAATGGGGCTCATTGTTCACTTAAACTTGAAGAACAAAAAATTGGCGAATGGTACTGTTTGGATGCTTTGCATATATGTTTCTTAGACTATATAGAAGCAATATTTACATTGATTTCAACCGTCTACCTGTTCCATTCATTGTTCTACTTGTCGGAAGTTACAAATAACTTCCGATAAAGGATTAACCATGGGGCTCATTGTTCACTTAAACATGAAGATCAATAAATTGGCGAATTGTACTGTTTGGATGCTTTGCATATATGTTTCTTAGACTATATAGAAGCAATATATACAAAGATTTCAACCGTCTACCTGTTCCATTCATTGTTCTACTTGTCGAAAGTTACAAATAATTTCCGTTTCATGATTATCAATGGGCCTCGTTGTTCACTTAAACTTGAAGAACAAAAAATTGGCGACTGGAACTGTTTGGATGCTTTGCATATATGTTTCTTAGACTATATAGAAGCAATATATAAAAAGATTTCAACCGTCTACCAGTTCCATTCATTGTTCTACTTGTCGAAAGTTACAAATAATTTCCGATAAAGGATTAACAATGGGGCTCATTGTTCACTTAAACTTGAAGAACAAAAAATTGGCGAATGGTACTGTTTGGATGCTTTGCATATATGTTTCTTAGACTATATAGGAGCAATATATACATTGATTTCAACCGTCTACCTGTTCCATTCATTGTTCTACTTGTCGGAAGTTATAAATAATTTCCGTTAAGGGATTGACAATGGGGATTGTAGTTTACTTAAACTTGAAGAACAAAAAATCGGCGAATTGTACTGTTTGGATGCCTTGCACATATGTTTCTTAGATTATATAGAAGCAATATATACAATGATTTCAACAGTCTACCTGTTCCATTCATTGTTCTACTTGTCGAAAGTTACAAATAATGTCCGATAACGGATTAACCATTGGGGCTCATTGTTCACTTAAACTTGAAAAACAAAAAATTGGCGAATTGTACTGTTTGGATGCTTTGCATATATGTTTCTTAGACTATATAGAAGCAATATATACAATGATTTCAACAGTCTACCTGTTCCATTCATTGTTCTACTTGTCGAAAGTTACAAATAATTTCTGATAAAGGATTAACAATGGGGCTCATTGTTCACTTAAACTTGAAGATCAAAAAATTGGCGAATGGTACTGTTTGGATGCTTTGCATATATGTTTCTTAGACTATATAGAAGCAATATATACATTGATTTCAACCGTCTACCTGTTCCATTCATTGTTCTACTTGTCGAAAGTTACAAATAATTTCCGATAAAGGATTAACAATGGGGCTCATTGTTCACTTAAACTTGAAGATCAAAAAATTGGCGAATGTTACTGTTTAGATGCTTTGCATATAGGTTTCTTAGACTATATAGAAGCAAGATATACAAAGATTTCAACCGTCTACCTGTTCTATTCATTGTTCTTCTTGTCGAAAGTTAGAAATAATTTCCGTTTCATGATTATCAATGGGCCTCGTTGTTCACTTAAACTTGAAGAACAAAAAATTGGCGACTGGAACTGTTTGGATGCTTTGCATATATGTTTCTTAGACTATATAGAAGCAATATATAAAAAGATTTCAACCGTCTACCAGTTCCATTCATTGTTCTACTTGTCGAAAGTTACAAATAATTTCCGATAAAGGATTAACAATGGGGCTCATTGTTCACTTAAACTTGAAGAACAAAAAATTGGCGAATGGTACTGTTTGGATGCTTTGCATATATGTTTCTTAGACTATATAGAAGCAATATTTACATTGATTTCAACCGTCTACCTGTTCCATTCATTGTTCTACTTGTCGGAAGTTACAAATAACTTCCGATAAAGGATTAACCATGGGGCTCATTGTTCACTTAAACTTGAAGATCAATAAATTGGCGAATTGTACTGTTTGGATGCTTTGCATATATGTTTCTTAGACTATATAGAAGCAATATATACAAAGATTTCAACCGTCTACCTGTTCCATTCATTGTTCTACTTGTCGAAAGTTACAAATAATTTCCGTTTCATGATTATCAATGGGCCTCGTTGTTCACTTAAACTTGAAGAACAAAAAATTGGCGACTGGAACTGTTTGGATGCTTTGCATATATGTTTCTTAGACTATATAGAAGCAATATATAAAAAGATTTCAACCGTCTACCAGTTCCATTCATTGTTCTACTTGTCGAAAGTTACAAATAATTTCCGATAAAGGATTAACAATGGGGCTCATTGTTCACTTAAACTTGAAGAACAAAAAATTGGCGAATGGTACTGTTTGGATGCTTTGCATATATGTTTCTTAGACTATATAGAAGCAATATATACATTGATTTCAACCGTCTACCTGTTCCATTCATTGTTCTACTTGTCGGAAGTTACAAATAATTTCCGTTAAGGGATTGACAATGGGGATTGTAGTTTACTTAAACTTGAAGAACAAAAAATCGGCGAATTGTACTGTTTGGATGCCTTGCACATATGTTTCTTAGATTATATAGAAGCAATATATACAATGATTTCAACAGTCTACCTGTTCCATTCATTGTTCTACTTGTCGAAATTTACAAATAATTTCCTTTAAAGGATTAACAATGGGGCTCGTTGTTCACTTAAACTTGAAGAACAATAAATTGGCGATTTGTACTGTTTGGATGCTTTGCATATATGTTTCTTAGACTATATAGAAGCAATATATATAAAGAATTCAACCGTCTACCTGTTCCATTCATTGTTCTACTTGTCGAAAGTTACAAATAATTTCCGATAAAGGATTAACAATGGGGCTCATTGTTCACTTAAACTTGAAGATAAAAAAATTGGCGAATTTTACTGTTTAGATGCTTTGCAAATAGGTTTCTTAGACTATATAGAAGCATCACATACAAAGATTTCAACCGTCTACCTGTTCTATTCATTGTTCTTCTTGTCGAAAGTTAGAAATAATTTCCGTTTCATGATTATCAATGGGCCTCGTTGTACACTTAAACATGAAGAACAAAAAATTGGCGACTGGAACTGTTTGGATGCTTTGCATATATGTTTCTTAGACTATATAGAAGCAATATATAAAAAGTTTTCAACCGTCTACCAGTTCCATTCATTGTTCTACTTGTCGAAAGTTACAAATAATTTCCGATAAAGGATTAACAATGGGGCTCATTGTTCACTTAAACTTGAAGAACAAAAAATTGGCGAATGGTACTGTTTGGATGCTTTGCATATAAGTTTCTTAGACTATATAGAAGCAATATATACATTGATTTCAACCGTCTACCTGTTCCATTCATTGTTCTACTTGTCGGAAGTTACAAATAATTTCCGTTAAGGGATTAACAATGGGGATCGCAGTTTACTTAAACTTGAAGAACAAAAAATTGGCGAATTGTACTGTTTGGATGCTTTGCATATATGTTTCTTAGACTATATAGAAGCAATATATACAATGATTTCAACCGTCTACCTGTTCCATTCATTGTTCTACTTGTCGAAAGTTACAAATAATTTCCGATAACGGATTAACCATTGGGGCTCATTGTTCACTTAAACTTGAAAAACAAAAAATTGGCGAATTGTACTGTTTGGATGCTTTGCATATATGTTTCTTAGACTATATAGAAGCAATATATACAATGATTTCAACAGTCTACCTGTTCCATTCATTGTTCTACTTGTCGAAATTTACAAATAATTACCTTTAAAGGATTAACATTGGGGCTCATTGTTCACTTAAACTTGAAGAACAAAAAATTGGCGAATTGTACAGTTTGGATGCTTTGCATATGTGTTTCTTAGACCATTTAGAAGCAATATATAGAAAGATTTCACCCGTCTACCTGTACTATTCATTGTTCTACTTGTAGAAAGTTACAAATAATTTCCATTTCATGATTATCAATGGGGCTCGCTGTTCACTTAAACTTGAAGTTCAAAAAATTGGCGAATGTTACTGTTTAGATGCTTTGCATATAGGTTTCTTAGACTATATAGGAGCAACATATACAAAGATTTCAACCGTCTACCTGTTCTATTCATTGTTCTTCTTGTCGAAAGTTACAAATAATTTCCGTTTCATGATTATCAATGGGCCTCGTTGTTCACTTAAACTTGAAGAACAAAAAATTGGCGACTGGTACTGTTTGGATGCTTTGCATATATGTTTCTTAGACTATATAGAAGCAATATATAAAAATATTTCAACCGTCTACCAGTTCCATTCATTGTTCTACTTGTCGAAAGTTACAAATAATTTCCGATAAAGGATTAACCATTGGGGCTCATTGTTCACTTAAACATGAAAAACAAAAAATTGGCGAATTGTACTGTTTGGATGCTTTGCATATATGATTCTTAGACTATATGGAACCAATATATACAATGATTTCAACCGTCTACCAGTTACATTCATTGTTCTACTTGTCGAAAGTTACAAATAATTTCCTTTAAAGGATTAATAATGGGGCTCATTGTTCACTTAAACTTGAACAACAAAAAATTGGCGAATGGTAATGTTTGGATGCTTTGCCTATATGTTTCTTAGACTATATAGACGCAATATATACAAAGATTTCAACCGTCTACCTGTTCCATTCATTGTTCTACTTGTCGGAAGTTACAAATAATTTCCGTTAAGGGATTAACAATGGGGATCGCAGTTTACTTAAACTTGAAGAACAAAAAATTGGCGAATTGTACTGTTTGGATGCTTTGCATATATGTTTCTTAGACTATATAGAAGCAATATATACATTGATTTCAACCGTCTACCTGTTCCATTCATTGTTCTACTTGTCGGAAGTTACAAATAATTTCCGTTAAGGGATTAACAATGGGGATCGCAGTTTACTTAAACTTGAAGAACAAAAAATTGGCGAATTGTACTGTTTGGATGCTTTGCATATATGTTTCTTAGACTATATGGAACCAATATATACAATGATTTCAACCGTCTACCTATTCCATTCATTGTTCTACTTGTCGCAAGTTACAAATAATTTCCGTTAATGTATTAACAATGGGGCTCGTAGTTCACTTAAACTTGAAGATGAAATAATTGGCGAATTGTACTGTTTGGATGCTTTGCATATATGATCCTTAGATTATATAGAAGCAATATATACAAAGATTTCAACCGTCTACCTGTTCCATTCATTGTTCTGCTTGTCGAAAGTTACAAATAATTTCCGATAAAGGATTAACCATGGGGCTCATTGTTCACTTAAACTTGAAGATCAATAAATTGGCGAATTGTACTGTTTGGATGCTTTGCATATATGTTTCTTAGACTATATAGAAGCAATATATAAAAAGATTTCAACCGTCTACCAGTTACATTCATTGTTCTACTTGTCGAAAGTTACAAATAATTTCCTTTAAAGGATTAATAATGGGGCTCATTGTTCACTTAAACTTGAAGAACAAAAAATTGGCGAATGGTACTGTTTGGATGCTTTGCATATATGTTTCTTAGATTATATAGAAGCAATATATACAATGATTTCAACAGTCTACCTGTTCCATTCATTGTTCTACTTGTCGAAATTTACAAATAATTTCCTTTAAAGGATTAACAATGGGGCTCGTTGTTCACTTAAACTTGAAGAACAATAAATTGGCGATTTGTACTGTTTGGATGCTTTGCATATATGTTTCTTAGACTATATAGAAGCAATATATATAAAGAATTCAACCGTCTACCTGTTCCATTCATTGTTCTACTTGTCGAAAGTTACAAATAATTTCCGATAAAGGATTAACAATGGGGCTCATTGTTCACTTAAACTTGAAGATAAAAAAATTGGCGAATTTTACTGTTTAGATGCTTTGCAAATAGGTTTCTTAGACTATATAGAAGCATCACATACAAAGATTTCAACCGTCTACCTGTTCTATTCATTGTTCTTCTTGTCGAAAGTTAGAAATAATTTCCGTTTCATGATTATCAATGGGCCTCGTTGTACACTTAAACATGAAGAACAAAAAATTGGCGACTGGAACTGTTTGGATGCTTTGCATATATGTTTCTTAGACTATATAGAAGCAATATATAAAAAGTTTTCAACCGTCTACCAGTTCCATTCATTGTTCTACTTGTCGAAAGTTACAAATAATTTCCGATAAAGGATTAACAATGGGGCTCATTGTTCACTTAAACTTGAAGAACAAAAAATTGGCGAATGGTACTGTTTGGATGCTTTGCATATAAGTTTCTTAGACTATATAGAAGCAATATATACATTGATTTCAACCGTCTACCTGTTCCATTCATTGTTCTACTTGTCGGAAGTTACAAATAATTTCCGTTAAGGGATTAACAATGGGGATCGCAGTTTACTTAAACTTGAAGAACAAAAAATTGGCGAATTGTACTGTTTGGATGCTTTGCATATATGTTTCTTAGACTATATAGAAGCAATATATACAATGATTTCAACCGTCTACCTGTTCCATTCATTGTTCTACTTGTCGAAAGTTACAAATAATTTCCGATAACGGATTAACCATTGGGGCTCATTGTTCACTTAAACTTGAAAAACAAAAAATTGGCGAATTGTACTGTTTGGATGCTTTGCATATATGTTTCTTAGACTATATAGAAGCAATATATACAATGATTTCAACAGTCTACCTGTTCCATTCATTGTTCTACTTGTCGAAATTTACAAATAATTACCTTTAAAGGATTAACATTGGGGCTCATTGTTCACTTAAACTTGAAGAACAAAAAATTGGCGAATTGTACAGTTTGGATGCTTTGCATATGTGTTTCTTAGACCATTTAGAAGCAATATATAGAAAGATTTCACCCGTCTACCTGTACTATTCATTGTTCTACTTGTAGAAAGTTACAAATAATTTCCATTTCATGATTATCAATGGGGCTCGCTGTTCACTTAAACTTGAAGTTCAAAAAATTGGCGAATGTTACTGTTTAGATGCTTTGCATATAGGTTTCTTAGACTATATAGGAGCAACATATACAAAGATTTCAACCGTCTACCTGTTCTATTCATTGTTCTTCTTGTCGAAAGTTACAAATAATTTCCGTTTCATGATTATCAATGGGCCTCGTTGTTCACTTAAACTTGAAGAACAAAAAATTGGCGACTGGTACTGTTTGGATGCTTTGCATATATGTTTCTTAGACTATATAGAAGCAATATATAAAAATATTTCAACCGTCTACCAGTTCCATTCATTGTTCTACTTGTCGAAAGTTACAAATAATTTCCGATAAAGGATTAACCATTGGGGCTCATTGTTCACTTAAACATGAAAAACAAAAAATTGGCGAATTGTACTGTTTGGATGCTTTGCATATATGATTCTTAGACTATATGGAACCAATATATACAATGATTTCAACCGTCTACCAGTTACATTCATTGTTCTACTTGTCGAAAGTTACAAATAATTTCCTTTAAAGGATTAATAATGGGGCTCATTGTTCACTTAAACTTGAACAACAAAAAATTGGCGAATGGTAATGTTTGGATGCTTTGCCTATATGTTTCTTAGACTATATAGACGCAATATATACAAAGATTTCAACCGTCTACCTGTTCCATTCATTGTTCTACTTGTCGGAAGTTACAAATAATTTCCGTTAAGGGATTAACAATGGGGATCGCAGTTTACTTAAACTTGAAGAACAAAAAATTGGCGAATTGTACTGTTTGGATGCTTTGCATATATGTTTCTTAGACTATATAGAAGCAATATATACATTGATTTCAACCGTCTACCTGTTCCATTCATTGTTCTACTTGTCGGAAGTTACAAATAATTTCCGTTAAGGGATTAACAATGGGGATCGCAGTTTACTTAAACTTGAAGAACAAAAAATTGGCGAATTGTACTGTTTGGATGCTTTGCATATATGTTTCTTAGACTATATGGAACCAATATATACAATGATTTCAACCGTCTACCTATTCCATTCATTGTTCTACTTGTCGCAAGTTACAAATAATTTCCGTTAATGTATTAACAATGGGGCTCGTAGTTCACTTAAACTTGAAGATGAAATAATTGGCGAATTGTACTGTTTGGATGCTTTGCATATATGATCCTTAGATTATATAGAAGCAATATATACAAAGATTTCAACCGTCTACCTGTTCCATTCATTGTTCTGCTTGTCGAAAGTTACAAATAATTTCCGATAAAGGATTAACCATGGGGCTCATTGTTCACTTAAACTTGAAGATCAATAAATTGGCGAATTGTACTGTTTGGATGCTTTGCATATATGTTTCTTAGACTATATAGAAGCAATATATAAAAAGATTTCAACCGTCTACCAGTTACATTCATTGTTCTACTTGTCGAAAGTTACAAATAATTTCCTTTAAAGGATTAATAATGGGGCTCATTGTTCACTTAAACTTGAAGAACAAAAAATTGGCGAATGGTACTGTTTGGATGCTTTGCATATATGTTTCTTAGACAATATACAAGCAATATATACAAAGATTTCAACCGTCTACCTGTTCCATTCATTGTTCTACTTGCAGAAAGTTACAAATAATTTCCCTTTCATGATTATCAATGGGGCTCGTTGTTCACTTAAACTTGAAGAACAAGAAATTGGCGAATGGTACTGCTTGGATGCTTTGCATAACTGTATCTTAGACTATATAGAAGCAATATATACAAAGATTTCAACAGTCTACGTGTTCCAACCATTGTTCTTCTTGTCGAAAGTTACAAATAATTTCCGTTAAAGGATTAACAATGGGGATCGTAGTTCACTTAAACTTGAAGAACATTAAATTTGCGAATTGTACTATTTGGATGCTTTGCATATATGTTTCTTAGACTATATGGAAGCAATATATACAAAGATTTCAACAGACTACCTGTTCTATTCATTGTTCTACTTGTCGAAATTTACAAATAATTTCCATTAAAGGATTAACAATGGGGCTCGTTGTACACTTAAACTTGAAGAACAATAAATTGGCGAATTGTACTGTTTGGATGCTTTGCATATATGTTTCTTAGACTATATAGAAGCAACATATACAAAGATTTCAACCGTCTACCTGTTCTATTCATTGTTCTTCTTGTCGAAAGTTAGAAATAATTTCCGTTTCATGATTATCAATGGGCCTCGTTGTTCACTTAAACTTGAAGACCAAAAAATTGGCGACTGGAACTGTTTGGATGCTTTGCATATATGTTTCTTAGACTATATAGAAGCAATATATAAAAAGATTTCAACCGTCTACCAGTTCCATTCATTTTTCTACTTGTCGAAAGTTAGAAATAATTTTCGTTAAAGGATTAACAATGGGGCTCGTTGTTCACTTAAACTTGAAGAACAAAAAATTGGCGAATGGTACTGTTTGGATGCTTTGCATATATGTTTCTTAGACTATATGGAAGCAATATATACAAAGATTTCAACAGTCTACGTGTTCCAATCATTGTTCTTCTTGTCGAAAGTTACAAATAATTTCCGTTTCATGATTATCAATGGGGCTCGTTGTTCACTTAAACTTGAAGAACAACAAATTGGCGAATGGTACTGTTTGGATGCTTTGCATATATGTTTCTTAGACTATATAGAAGCAATATATACAAAGATTACAACCGTCTACCTGTTCCATTCATCGTTCTACTTGTCGAAAATTACAAATAATTTCCGATAAAGGATTAACCATTGGGGCTCATTGTTCACTTAAACTTGAAGAACATAAAATTAGCGAATTGTACTGTTTGGATGCTTCACATATATGTTTCTTAGACTATATGGAAGCAATATATACAAAGATTTCAACAGTCTACGTGTTCCAATCATTGTTCTTCTTGTCGAAATTTACAAATAATTTCCATTAAAGGATTAACAATGGGGCTCGGTGTTCTCTTAAACTTGAAGAACAATAAATTGGCGAATTGTACTGTTTGGATGCTTTGCATATATGTTTCTTAGACTATATAGAAGCAATATATACATTGATTTCAGCCGTCTACCAGTTCCATTCATTGTTCTACTTGTCGAAAGTTACAAATAATTTCCTTTAAAGGGTTAACAATGGGGCTCATTGTTCACTTAAACTTGAAGAACAAAAAATTGTCGAATGGTACTGTTTGGATGCTTTGCATATATGTTTCTTAGATTATATAGAAGCAAGATATACAAAGATTTCAACCGTCTACCTGTTCCATTCATTGTTCTGCTTGTCGAAAATTACAAATAATTTCCTTTAAAGGATTAACAATGGGGCTCGTAGTTCACTTAAACTTGAAGAACAAAAAATTGGCGAATGGTACTGTTTGGATGCTTTGCATATATGTTTCTTAGACTATATAGAAGCAATATATACAAAGATTTCAACCGTCTACCTGTTCCATTCATTGTTCTGCTTGTCGAAAGTTACAAATAATTTCCGATAAAGGATTAACCATGGGGCTCATTGTTCACTTAAACTTGAAGATCAATAAATTGGCGAATTGTACTGTTTGGATGCTTTGCATATATGTTTCTTAGACTATATAGAAGCAATATATAAAAAGATTTCAACCGTCTACCAGTTACATTCATTGTTCTACTTGTCGAAAGTTACAAATAATTTCCTTTAAAGGATTAATAATGGGGCTCATTGTTCACTTAAACTTGAAGAACAAAAAATTGGCGAATGGTACTGTTTGGATGCTTTGCATATATGTTTCTTAGACAATATACAAGCAATATATACAAAGATTTCAACCGTCTACCTGTTCCATTCATTGTTCTACTTGCAGAAAGTTACAAATAATTTCCCTTTCATGATTATCAATGGGGCTCGTTGTTCACTTAAACTTGAAGAACAAGAAATTGGCGAATGGTACTGCTTGGATGCTTTGCATAACTGTATCTTAGACTATATAGAAGCAATATATACAAAGATTTCAACAGTCTACGTGTTCCAATCATTTGTTCTTCTTGTCGAAAGTTACAAATAATTTCCGTTAAAGGATTAACAATGGGGATCGTAGTTCACTTAAACTTGAAGAACATTAAATTTGCGAATTGTACTATTTGGATGCTTTGCATATATGTTTCTTAGACTATATGGAAGCAATATATACAAAGATTTCACCAGACTACCTGTTCTATTCATTGTTCTACTTGTCGAAATTTACAAATAATTACCTTTAAAGGATTAACATTGGGGCTCATTGTTCACTTAAACTTGAAGAACAAAAAATTGGCGAATTGTACAGTTTGGATGCTTTGCATATGTGTTTCTTAGACCATTTAGAAGCAATATATAGAAAGATTTCACCCGTCTACCTGTACTATTCATTGTTCTACTTGTAGAAAGTTACAAATAATTTCCGTTTCATGATTATCAATGGGGCTCGTAGTTCACTTAAACTTGAAGAACAAAAAATTGGCGAATGGTACTGTTTGGATGCTTTGCATATATGTTTCTTAGACTATATGGAAGCAATATATACAAAGATTTCAACAGTCTACGTGTTCCAATCATTGTTCTTCTTGTCGAAAGTTACAAATAATTTCCGTTTCATGATTATCAATGGGGCTCGTTGTTCACTTAAACTTGAAGAACAACAAATTGGCGAATGGTACTGTTTGGATGCTTTGCATATATGTTTCTTAGACTATATAGAAGCAATATATACAAAGATTACAACCGTCTACCTGTTCCATTCATCGTTCTACTTGTCGAAAATTACAAATAATTTCCGATAAAGGATTAACCATTGGGGCTCATTGTTCACTTAAACTTGAAGAACATAAAATTAGCGAATTGTACTGTTTGGATGCTTCACATATATGTTTCTTAGACTATATGGAAGCAATATATACAAAGATTTCAACAGTCTACGTGTTCCAATCATTGTTCTTCTTGTCGAAATTTACAAATAATTTCCATTAAAGGATTAACAATGGGGCTCGGTGTTCTCTTAAACTTGAAGAACAATAAATTGGCGAATTGTACTGTTTGGATGCTTTGCATATATGTTTCTTAGACTATATAGAAGCAATATATACATTGATTTCAGCCGTCTACCAGTTCCATTCATTGTTCTACTTGTCGAAAGTTACAAATAATTTCCTTTAAAGGGTTAACAATGGGGCTCATTGTTCACTTAAACTTGAAGAACAAAAAATTGTCGAATGGTACTGTTTGGATGCTTTGCATATATGTTTCTTAGATTATATAGAAGCAAGATATACAAAGATTTCAACCGTCTACCTGTTCCATTCATTGTTCTGCTTGTCGAAAATTACAAATAATTTCCTTTAAAGGATTAACAATGGGGCTCGTAGTTCACTTAAACTTGAAGAACAAAAAATTGGCGAATGGTACTGTTTGGATGCTTTGCATATATGTTTCTTAGACTATATAGACGCAATATATACAAGGATTTCAACCGTCTACCTGTTCCATTCATTGTTCTTCTTGTCGAAAGTTACAAATAATTTCCGTTTCATGATTATCAATGGGGCTCGTTGTTCACTTAAACTTGAAGAACAACAAATTGGCGAATGGTACTGTTTGGATGCTTTGCATATATGTTTCTTAGATTATGTAGAAGCAATATATACAAAGATTTCAACCGTCTACCTGTTCCATTCATTGTTCTACTTGTCGCAAGTTACAAATAATTTCCGTTAAAGTATTAACAATGGGGCTCGTAGTTCACTTAAACTTGAAGATCAAATAATTGGCGAACTGTACTGTTTGGATGCTTTGCATATATGTTTCTTAGACTATTTAGAAGCAATATATAGAAAGATTTCACACGTCTACCTGTAATATTCATTGTTCTACTTGTAGAAAGTTACAAATAATTTCCATTTCATGATTATCAATGGGCCTCGTTGTTCACTTAAACTTGAAGAACAAAAAATTGGCGAATGGTACTGTTTGGATGCTTTGCACATATGTTTCTTAGATTATATAGAAGCAATATATACAAAGATTACAACCGTCTACCTGTTCCATTCATCATTCTACTTGTCGAAAATTACAAATAATTTCCGATAAAGGATTAACCATTGGGGCTCATTGTTCACTTAAACTTGAAGAACATAAAATTGGCGAATTGTACTGTTTGGATGCTTTGCATATATGTTTCTTAGACTATATGGAAGCAATATATACAAAGATTTCAACCGTCTACGTGTTCCAATCATTGCTCACTTGTCGAAATTTACAAATAATTTCCATTAAAGGATTAACAATGGGGCTCGTTGTTCTCTTAAACTTGAAGAACAATAAATTGTCGAATTGTACTATTTGGATGCTTTGCATATATATTTCTTAGACTATATAGAAGCAATATATACAATGATTTCAACCGCCTACCTGTTCCATTCATTGTTCTACTTGTCGAAAGTTACAAATAATTTCCGATAACGGATTAACCATTGGGGCTCATTGTTCACTTAAACTTGAAGAACAAAAAATTGGCGAATGGTACTGTTTGGATGCTTTGCATATATGTTTCTTAGACTATATAGAAGCAATATATTCATTGATTTCAACCGTCTACCTGATCCACTCATTGTTCTACTTGTCGCAAGTTACAAATAATTTCCGTTAAAGTATTAACAATGGGGCTCGTAGTTCACTTAAACTTGAAGATGAAATAATTGGCGAATTGTACTGTTTGGATGCTTTGCATATATGATCCTTAGATTATATAGAAGCAATATATACAAAGATTTCAACCGTCTACCTGTTCCATTCATTGTTCTACTTGTCGAAAGTTACAAATAATTTCCGATAAAGGATTAACCATGGGGGTAATTGTTCACTTAAACTTGAAGATCAATAAATTGGCGAATTGTACTGTTTGGATGCATTGCATATATGTTTCTTAGACTATATAGAAGCAATATATAAAAAGATTTCAACCGTCTACCAGTTACATTCATTGTTCTACTTGTCGAAAGTTACAAATAATTTCCTTTAAAGGATTAATAATGGGGATCATTGTTCACTTAAACTTGAAGAACAAAAAATTGGCGAATGGTACTGTTTGGATGCTTTGCATATATGTTTCTTAGATTATGTAGAAGCAATATATACAAAGATTTCAACCGTCTACCTGTTCCATTCATTGTTCTACTTGTCGCAAGTTACAAATAATTTCCGTTAAAGTATTAACAATGGGGCTCGTAGTTCACTTAAACTTGAAGATCAAATAATTGGCGAACTGTACTGTTTGGATGCTTTGCATATATGTTTCTTAGACTATTTAGAAGCAATATATAGAAAGATTTCACACGTCTACCTGTAATATTCATTGTTCTACTTGTAGAAAGTTACAAATAATTTCCATTTCATGATTATCAATGGGGCTCGCTGTTCACTTAAACTTGAAGATCAAAAAATTGGCGATTGTTACTGTTTAGATGCATTGCATATAGGTTTCTTAGACTATATAGAAGCAATATATACAAATATTTCAACCGTCTACCTGTTCCATTCAATGTTCTACTTGTCGAAATTTAGAAATAATTTCCTTTAAAGGATTAACAATGGGGCTCGTAGTTCACTTAAACTTGAAGAACAAAAAATTGGCGAATTGTACTGTTTGGATGCTTTGCATATGTGTTTCTTAGACTATTTAGAAGCAATATATAGAAAGATTTCACCCGTCTACCTGTGCTATTCATTGTTCTACTTGTAGAAAGTTACAAATAATTTCCATTACATGATTATCAATGGGGCTCGCTGTTCACTTAAACTTGAAGATAAAAAAATTGGCGATTGCTACTGTTTAGATGCTTTGCATATATGTTTCGTAGACTATATAGAAGCAATATATACAAAGATTTCAACAGTCTACCTGTTCTATTCATTGTTCTACTTGTAGAAAGTTACAAATAATTTCCCTTTCATGATTATCAATGGGGCTCGTTGTGCACTTAAACTTGAAGAACAATAAATTCGCGAATTGTACTGTTTGGATGCTTTGCATATATGTTTCATAGACTATATGGAAGCAATATATACAAAGATTTCAACAGACTACCTGTTCTATTCATTGTTCTACTTGTCGAAATTTACAAATAATTTCCTTTAAAGGATTAACAATGGGGCTCGTTGTTCACTTAAACTTGAAGAACAATAAATTGGCGAATTGTACTGTTTGGATGCTTTGCACATATGTTTCTTAGATTATATAGAAGCAATATATACAAAGATTTCAACCGTCTACCTGTTCCATTCATTGTTCTGCTTGTCGAAAATTACAAATAATTTCCTTTAAAGGATTAACAATGGGGCTCGTAGTTCACTTAAACTTGAAGAACAAAAAATTGGCGAATGGTACTGTTTGGATGCTTTGCATATATGTTTCTTAGACTATATAGACGCAATATATACAAGGATTTCAACCGTCTACCTGTTCCATTCATTGTTCTTCTTGTCGAAAGTTACAAATAATTTCCGTTTCATGATTATCAATGGGGCTCGTTGTTCACTTAAACTTGAAGAACAACAAATTGGCGAATGGTACTGTTTGGATGCTTTGCATATATGTTTCTTAGATTATGTAGAAGCAATATATACAAAGATTTCAACCGTCTACCTGTTCCATTCATTGTTCTACTTGTCGCAAGTTACAAATAATTTCCGTTAAAGTATTAACAATGGGGCTCGTAGTTCACTTAAACTTGAAGATCAAATAATTGGCGAACTGTACTGTTTGGATGCTTTGCATATATGTTTCTTAGACTATTTAGAAGCAATATATAGAAAGATTTCACACGTCTACCTGTAATATTCATTGTTCTACTTGTAGAAAGTTACAAATAATTTCCATTTCATGATTATCAATGGGCCTCGTTGTTCACTTAAACTTGAAGAACAAAAAATTGGCGAATGGTACTGTTTGGATGCTTTGCACATATGTTTCTTAGATTATATAGAAGCAATATATACAATGATTTCAACCGCCTACCTGTTCCATTCATTGTTCTACTTGTCGAAAGTTACAAATAATTTCCGATAACGGATTAACCATTGGGGCTCATTGTTCACTTAAACTTGAAGTACAAAAAATTGGCGAATGGTACTGTTTGGATGCTTTGCGTACATGTTTCTTAGACTATTTAGAAGCAATATATAGAAAGATTTCACCCGTCTAACTGTGCTATCCATTGTTCTACTTGTAGAAAGTTACAAATAATTTCCATTTCATGATTATCAATGGGGCTCGCTGTTCACTTAAACTTGAAGATCAAAAAATTGGCGATTGTTACTGTTTAGATAGTTTGCATATATGTTTCTTAGATTATATAGAAGCAATATATACAAAGATTTCAACCGTCTACGTGTTCCAATCATTGTTCTACTTGTCGAAATTTACAAATAATTTCCTTTAAAGGATTCACAATGGGGCTCGTTGTTCACTTAAACTTGAAGAACAATAAATTGGCGAATTGTACTGTTTTGATGCTTTGCATATATGTTTCTTAGATTATATAGAAGCAATATATACAAAGATTTCAACCGCCTACCTGTTCCATTCATTGTTCTACTTGTCGAAAGTTACAAATAATTTCCGATAACGGATTAACCATTGGGGCTCATTGTTCACTTAAACTTGAAGAACAAAAAATTGGCGAATGGTACTGTTTGGATGCTTTGCATATATGTTTCTTAGACTATATAGAAGCAATATATTCATTGATTTCAACCGTCTACCTGATCCACTCATTGTTCTACTTGTCGCAAGTTACAAATAATTTCCGTTAAAGTATTAACAATGGGGCTCGTAGTTCACTTAAACTTGAAGATGAAATAATTGGCGAATTGTACTGTTTGGATGCTTTGCATATATGATCCTTAGATTATATAGAAGCAATATATACAAAGATTTCAACCGTCTACCTGTTCCATTCATTGTTCTACTTGTCGAAAGTTACAAATAATTTCCGATAAAGGATTAACCATGGGGGTAATTGTTCACTTAAACTTGAAGATCAATAAATTGGCGAATTGTACTGTTTGGATGCATTGCATATATGTTTCTTAGACTATATAGAAGCAATATATAAAAAGATTTCAACCGTCTACCAGTTACATTCATTGTTCTACTTGTCGAAAGTTACAAATAATTTCCTTTAAAGGATTAATAATGGGGATCATTGTTCACTTAAACTTGAAGAACAAAAAATTGGCGAATGGTACTGTTTGGATGCTTTGCATATATGTTTCTTAGATTATGTAGAAGCAATATATACAAAGATTTCAACCGTCTACCTGTTCCATTCATTGTTCTACTTGTCGCAAGTTACAAATAATTTCCGTTAAAGTATTAACAATGGGGCTCGTAGTTCACTTAAACTTGAAGATCAAATAATTGGCGAACTGTACTGTTTGGATGCTTTGCATATATGTTTCTTAGACTATTTAGAAGCAATATATAGAAAGATTTCACACGTCTACCTGTAATATTCATTGTTCTACTTGTAGAAAGTTACAAATAATTTCCATTTCATGATTATCAATGGGGCTCGCTGTTCACTTAAACTTGAAGATCAAAAAATTGGCGATTGTTACTGTTTAGATGCATTGCATATAGGTTTCTTAGACTATATAGAAGCAATATATACAAATATTTCAACCGTCTACCTGTTCCATTCAATGTTCTACTTGTCGAAATTTAGAAATAATTTCCTTTAAAGGATTAACAATGGGGCTCGTAGTTCACTTAAACTTGAAGAACAAAAAATTGGCGAATTGTACTGTTTGGATGCTTTGCATATGTGTTTCTTAGACTATTTAGAAGCAATATATAGAAAGATTTCACCCGTCTACCTGTGCTATTCATTGTTCTACTTGTAGAAAGTTACAAATAATTTCCATTACATGATTATCAATGGGGCTCGCTGTTCACTTAAACTTGAAGATAAAAAAATTGGCGATTGCTACTGTTTAGATGCTTTGCATATATGTTTCGTAGACTATATAGAAGCAATATATACAAAGATTTCAACAGTCTACCTGTTCTATTCATTGTTCTACTTGTAGAAAGTTACAAATAATTTCCCTTTCATGATTATCAATGGGGCTCGTTGTGCACTTAAACTTGAAGAACAATAAATTCGCGAATTGTACTGTTTGGATGCTTTGCATATATGTTTCATAGACTATATGGAAGCAATATATACAAAGATTTCAACAGACTACCTGTTCTATTCATTGTTCTACTTGTCGAAATTTACAAATAATTTCCTTTAAAGGATTAACAATGGGGCTCGTTGTTCACTTAAACTTGAAGAACAATAAATTGGCGAATTGTACTGTTTGGATGCTTTGCACATATGTTTCTTAGATTATATAGAAGCAATATATACAAAGATTTCAACCGTCTACCTGTTCCATTCATTGTTCTGCTTGTCGAAAATTACAAATAATTTCCTTTAAAGGATTAACAATGGGGCTCGTAGTTCACTTAAACTTGAAGAACAAAAAATTGGCGAATGGTACTGTTTGGATGCTTTGCATATATGTTTCTTAGACTATATAGACGCAATATATACAAGGATTTCAACCGTCTACCTGTTCCATTCATTGTTCTTCTTGTCGAAAGTTACAAATAATTTCCGTTTCATGATTATCAATGGGGCTCGTTGTTCACTTAAACTTGAAGAACAACAAATTGGCGAATGGTACTGTTTGGATGCTTTGCATATATGTTTCTTAGATTATGTAGAAGCAATATATACAAAGATTTCAACCGTCTACCTGTTCCATTCATTGTTCTACTTGTCGCAAGTTACAAATAATTTCCGTTAAAGTATTAACAATGGGGCTCGTAGTTCACTTAAACTTGAAGATCAAATAATTGGCGAACTGTACTGTTTGGATGCTTTGCATATATGTTTCTTAGACTATTTAGAAGCAATATATAGAAAGATTTCACACGTCTACCTGTAATATTCATTGTTCTACTTGTAGAAAGTTACAAATAATTTCCATTTCATGATTATCAATGGGCCTCGTTGTTCACTTAAACTTGAAGAACAAAAAATTGGCGAATGGTACTGTTTGGATGCTTTGCACATATGTTTCTTAGATTATATAGAAGCAATATATACAATGATTTCAACCGCCTACCTGTTCCATTCATTGTTCTACTTGTCGAAAGTTACAAATAATTTCCGATAACGGATTAACCATTGGGGCTCATTGTTCACTTAAACTTGAAGTACAAAAAATTGGCGAATGGTACTGTTTGGATGCTTTGCGTACATGTTTCTTAGACTATTTAGAAGCAATATATAGAAAGATTTCACCCGTCTAACTGTGCTATCCATTGTTCTACTTGTAGAAAGTTACAAATAATTTCCATTTCATGATTATCAATGGGGCTCGCTGTTCACTTAAACTTGAAGATCAAAAAATTGGCGATTGTTACTGTTTAGATAGTTTGCATATATGTTTCTTAGATTATATAGAAGCAATATATACAAAGATTTCAACCGTCTACGTGTTCCAATCATTGTTCTACTTGTCGAAATTTACAAATAATTTCCTTTAAAGGATTCACAATGGGGCTCGTTGTTCACTTAAACTTGAAGAACAATAAATTGGCGAATTGTACTGTTTTGATGCTTTGCATATATGTTTCTTAGATTATATAGAAGCAATATATACAAAGATTTCAACCGTCTACCTGTTCCATTCATTGTTCTACTTGTCGAAAATTACAAATAATTTCCGATAAAGGATTAACCATTGGGGCTCGTAGTTCACTTAAACTTGAAGAGCAAAAAATTGGAGAATTGTACTGTTTCGACGCTATGCATATATGTTTCTTAGACTATATAGCAGCAATATATACAATGATTTCAACAGTCTACCTGTTCCATTCATTGTTCTACTTGTCGAAAATTACAAGTAATTTCCGATAAAGGATTAACCATTGGGGCTCAATGTTCACTTAAACTTGAAGAACAAAAAATTGGCGAATGGTACTGTTTGGATGCTTTGCGTACATGTTTCTTAGACTATATGGAAGCAATATATACAAAGATTTCAACCGTCTACGTGTTCCAATCATTGTTCTACTTGTAGAAAGTTACAATTAATTTCCGTTAAGGGATTAACAATGGGGATCGTAGTTTACTTAAACTTTAAGAACAAAAAATTGGCGAATTGTACTGTTTGGATGCTTTGCATATATGTTTCTTAGACTATATAGAAGCAATATATACAATGATTTCAACCGTCTACCTATTCCATTCATTGTTCTACTTGCCGAAATTTACAAATAATTTCCATTTCATGATTATCAATGGGGCTCGCTGTTCACTTAAACTTGAAGATCAAAAAATTGGCGATTGTTACTGTTTAGATGCTTTGCATATAGGTTTGTTAGACTATATAGAAGCAACAGATACAAATATTTCAACCGTCTACCTGTTCTATTCATTGTTCTACTTGTAGAAAGTTACAAATAATTTCCGTTTCATGATTATCAATGGGGCTCGTTGTTTACTTAAACTTGAAGAACAAAAAATTGGCGAATGGTACTGTTTGGATGCTTTGCATATATGTTTCTTAGATTATATAGTAGCAATATATACAAAGATTTCAACCGTCTACCTGTTCCATTCACTGTTCTACTTGTCGAAAGTTACAAATAATTTCCTTTAAAGGATTAACAATGGGGCTCGTTGTTCACTTAAACTTGAAGAACAATAAATTGGCGAATTGTACTGTTTGGATGCTTTGCACATATGTTTCTTAGACTATATAGAAGCAATATATTCATTGATTTCAACCGTCTACCTGATCCACTCATTGTTCTACTAGTCGCAAGTTACAAATAATTTCCGTTAAAGTATTAACAATGGAGCTCGTAGTTCACTTAAACTTGAAGATCAAATAATTGGCGAATTGTACTGTTTGGACGCTTTGCATATATGTTTCTTAGACTATATAGAAGCAATGTATACAATGATTTCAACAGTCTACCTGTTCCATTCATTGTTCTACTTGTCGAAATTTACAAATAATTTCCTTTAAAGGATTAACAATGGGGCTCGTTGTTCACTTAAACTTGAAGAACAATAAATTGGCGAATTGTACTGTTTGGATGCTTTGCATATATGTTTCTTAGACTATATAGAAGCAATATATACAATGATTTCAACAGTCTAACTGTTCCATTCATTTTTCTACTTGTCGAAAGTTACAAATAATTTCCTTTAAAGGATTAACAATGGGGCTCGTAGTTCACTTAAACTTGAAGAACAAAAAATTGGCGAATTGTACTGTTTGGATGCTTTGCATATATGTTTCATAGATTATATAGACGCAATATATACAAAGATTTCAACCGTCTACCTGTTCCATTCATTGTTCTACTTGTCGAAAGTTACAAATAATTTCCGATAAAGGATTATCAATGGGGCTCGCTGTTCACTTAAACTTGAAGATCAAAAAATTTGCGATTGTTACTGTTTAGATGCTTTGCATATAGGTTTCTTAGACTATATAGAAGCAATATATACAAAGATTTCACCCGTCTACCTGTTCCATTCATTGTTCTACTTGTCGAAAATAACAAATAATTTCCGATAAAGGATTAACCATTGGGGCTCATTGTTCACTTAAACTTGAAGAACAAAAAATTGGCGAATTGTACTGTTTGGATGCTTTGCCTATATCTTTCTTATACTATATAGAAGCAATATATACAAAGATTTCAACCGTCTACCAGTTCCATTCACTGTTCTACTTGTCGAAAGTTACAAATAATTTCCGTTAAGGGATTAACAATGGGGATCGTAGTTTACTTAAACTTGAAGAACACATAATTGGCGAATTGTACTGTTTGGATGCTTTGCATATATGTTTCTTAGACTATTTAGAAGCAATATATAAAAAGATTTATACCGTCTACCAGTTCCATTCATTGTTCTACTTGTCGAAAGTTGCAAATAATTTCCGATAAAGGATTGACCATTGGGGCTCATTGTTCACTTAAACTTGAAGAACAAAAAATTGGCGAATTGTACTGTTTGGATGCTTTGCATATATGTTTCTTATACTATATAGAAGCAATATATACAAAGATTTCAACCGTCTACCTGTTCCATTCACTGTTCTACTTGTCGAAAGGTACAAATAATTTCCGTTAAGGGATTAACAATGGGGATCGTAGTTTACTTAAACTTGAAGAACAAAAAATTGGCGAATGGTACTGTTTGGATGCTTTGCATATATGTTTCTTAGATTATATAGAAGCAATATATACAAAGATTTCAACCGTCTACCTGTTCCATTCATTGTTCTACTTGTCGAAAATTACAAATAATTTCCGATAAAGGATTAACCATTGGGGCTCATTGTTCACTTAAACTTGAAGAACAAAAAATTGGCGAATGGTACTGTTTGGATGCTTTGCATATAGGTTTCTTGGACTATATAGAAGCAATATATACAAAGATTTCAACCGTCTACCTGTTCTATTCATTGTTCTACTTGTAGAAAGTTACAATTAATATCCGTTAAAGGATTAACAATGGGGCTCGTAGTTCACTTAAACTTGAAGAACAATAAATTGGCGAATGGTACTGTTTGGATGCTTTGCATATATGTTTCTTAGACTATATAGAACAATATATACATTGATTTCAACCGGCTACCTGTTCCATTCATTGTTCTACTTGTCGAAAATTACAAATAATTTCCGATAAAGGATTAACCATTTGGGCTCATTGTTCACTTAAACTTGAAGAACAGAAAATTGGCGACTGGTACTGTTTGGCTGCTTTGCGTACATGTTTCTTAGACTATATGGAAGCTATATATACAAAGATTTCAACCGTCTACGTGTTCCAATCATTGTTCTACTTGTCGAAAGTTACAAATAATTTCCGTTAAGGGATTAACAATGGGGATCGTAGTTGACTTAAACTTGAAGAACAAGAAATTGGCGAATTGTACTGTTTGGATGCTTTGCATATATGTTTCTTTGACTATATAGAACCAATATATACAATGATTTCAACAGTCTACCTGTTCCATTCATTGTTCTACTTGTCGTAATTTACAAATAATTTCCTTTAAAGGATTAACAATGGGGCTCGTAGTTCACTTAAACTTGAAGAACAAAAAATTGGCGAATGGTACTGTTTGGATGCTTTGCATATATGTTTCTTAGATTATATAGAAGCAATATATACAAAGATTTCGACCGTCTACCTGTTCCATTCATTGTTCTACTTGTCGAAATTTACAAATAATTTCCTTTAAAGGATTAACAATGGGGCTCGTAGTTCACTTAAACTTGAAGAACAAAAAATTGGCGAATGGTACTGTTTGGATGCTTTGCATATATGTTTCTTAGATTATATAGCAGCAATATATACAACGATTTCGACCGTCTACCTGTTCCATTCATTGTTCTACTTGTCGAAATTTACAAATAATTTCCTTTAAAGGATTAACAATGGGGCTCGTTGTTCACTTAAACTTGAAGAACAATAAATTGGCGAATTGTACTGTTTGGACGCTTTGCATATATGTTTCTTAGACTATATAGAAGCAATATATACAATGATTTCAACAGTCTACCTGTTCCATTCATTGTTCTACTTGTCGCAAGTTACAAATAATTTCCGTTAAAGTATTAACAATGGAGCTCGTAGTTCACTTAAACTTCAAGATCAAATAATTGGCGAATTGTACTGTTTGGACGCTTTGCATATATGTTTCTTAGACTATTTAGAAGCAATATATAGAAAGATTTAACCCGTCTACCTGTACTATTCATTGTTCTACTTGTAGAAAGTTACAAATAATTTCCATTTCATGATTATCAATGGGGCTCGCTGTTCACTTAAACTTGAAGATCAAAAAATTGGCGAATGGTACTGTTTGGATGCTTTGCGTACATGTTTCTTAGACTATATAGAAGCAATATATACAATGATTTCAACAGTCTACCTGTTCTATTCATTGTTCTACTTGTAGAACCTTATAAATAATTTCCCTTTCATGATTATCAATGTGGCTCGTTGTTCACTTAAACTTGAAGAACAAAAAATTGGCGAATTGTACTGTTTGGATGCTTTGCATACATGTTTCTTAGACTATATAGAAGCAATATATACAAAGATTTCAACCGTCTACGTGTTCCAATCATTGTTCTACTTGTCGAAAGTTACAAATAATTTCCGTTAAGGGATTAACAATGGGGATCGTAGTTGACTTAAACTTGAAGAACAAGAAATTGGCGAATTGTACTGTTTGGATGCTTTGCATATATGTTTCTTAGACTATATAGAACCAATATATACAATGATTTCAACAGTCTACCTGTTCCATTCATTGTTCTACTTGTCGAAATTTACAAATAATTTCCTTTAAAGGATTAACAATGGGGCTCGTAGTTCACTTAAACTTGAAGAACAAAAAATTGGCGAATGGTACTGTTTGGATGCTTTGCATATATGTTTCTTAGATTATATAGAAGCAATATATACAAAGATTTCGACCGTCTACCTGTTCCATTCATTGTTCTACTTGTCGAAATTTACAAATAATTTCCTTTAAAGGATTAACAATGGGGCTCGTAGTTCACTTAAACTTGAAGAACAAAAAATTGGCGAATGGTACTGTTTGGATGCTTTGCATATATGTTTCTTAGATTATATAGCAGCAATATATACAAAGATTTCGACCGTCTACCTGTTCCATTCATTGTTCTACTTGTCGAAATTTACAAATAATTTCCTTTAAAGGATTAACAATGGGGCTCGTTGTTCACTTAAACTTGAAGAACAATAAATTGGCGAATTGTACTGTTTGGACGCTTTGCATATATGTTTCTTAGACTATATAGAAGCAATATATACAATGATTTCAACAGTCTACCTGTTCCATTCATTGTTCTACTTGTCGAAATTTACAAATAATTTCCTTTAAAGGATTAACAATGGGGCTCGTAGTTCACTTAAACTTGAAGAACAAAAAATTGGCGAATGGTACTGTTTGGATGCTTTGCATATATGTTTCTTAGATTATATAGAAGCAATATATACAAAGATTTCGACCGTCTACCTGTTCCATTCATTGATCTACTTGTCGAAATTTACAAATAATTTCCTTTAAAGGATTAACAATGGGGCTCGTAGTTCACTTAAACTTGAAGAACAAAAAATTGGCGAATGGTACTGTTTGGATGCTTTGCATATATGTTTCTTAGATTATATAGCAGCAATATATACAAAGATTTCGACCGTCTACCTGTTCCATTCATTGTTCTACTTGTCGAAATTTACAAATAATTTCCTTTAAAGGATTAACAATGGGGCTCGTTGTTCACTTAAACTTGAAGAACAATAAATTGGCGAATTGTACTGTTTGGACGCTTTGCATATATGTTTCTTAGACTATATGGAAGCAATATATACAATGATTTCAACAGTCTACCTGTTCCATTCATTGTTCTACTTGTCGAATGTTACAAATAATTTCTTTTAAAGGATTAACAATGGGGCTCGTAGTTCACTTAAACTTGAAGAACAAAAAATTGGGGAATTTTACTGTTTGGATTCTTTGCATATATGTTTCTTAAACTATATAGAAGCAACATACACAAAGATTTCAACCGTCTACCTGTTCTATTCATTGTTCTACTTGTAGAAAGTTATAAATAATTTCCGTTTCATGATTATCAATGGGGCTCGTTGTTCACTTAAACTTGAAGAACAAAAAATTGGCGAATTGAACTGTTTGGATGCTTTGCGTACATGTTTCTTAGACTATATGGAAGCAATTTATACAAAGATTTCAACCGTCTACCTGTTCCATTCATTGTTCTACTTGTCGAAATTTACAAATAATTTCCTTTAAAGGATTAACAATGGGGCTCATTGTTCACTTAAACTTGAAGAACAAAAAATTGGCGAATGGTACTGTTTGGATGCTTTGCATATATGTTTCTTAGACTATATAGAAGCAATATATACATTGATTTCAACCGTCTACCTGTTCCATTCACTGTTCTACTTGTCGAAATTTACAAATAATTTCCTTTAAAGGATTAACAATGGGGCTCGTAGTTCACTTAAACTTGAAGAACATAAAATTGGCGAATGGTACTGTTTGGATGCTTTGCATATATGTTTCTTAGACTATATAGACGCAATATATACAAAGATTTCAACCGTCTACCTGTTCCATTCATTGTTCTACTTGTCGGAAGTTACAAATAATTTCCGATAAAGGATTAACCATTGGGGCTCGTTGTTCACTTAAACTTGAAGAACAAAAAATTGGCGAATGGTACTGTTTGGATGCTTTGCATATATGTTTCTTAGACTATATAGAAGCAATATATACATTGATTTCAACAGTCTACCTGTTCCATTCATTGTTCTACTTGTCGAAAGTTACAAATAATTTCCTTTAAAGGATTAACAATGGGGCTCGTAGTTCACTTAAACTTTAAGAACAAAAAATTGGCGAATTGTACTGTTTGGATGCTTTGCATATATGTTTCTTAGACTATATAGACGCAATATATACAAAGATTTCAACCGTCTACCTGTTCCATTCATTGTTCTACTTGTCGAAAGTTACAAATAATTTCCGATAAAGGATTAACAATGGGGCTCGTAGTTCACTTAAACTTGAAGAACAAAAAATTGGCGAATTGTACTGTTTGGATGCTTTGCATATATGTTTCATAGATTATATAGACGCAATATATACAAAGATTTCAACCGTCTACCTGTTCCATTCATTGTTCTACTTGTAGAAAGTTACAATTAATATCCGTTAAAGGATTAACAATGGGGCTCGTAGTTCACTTAAACTTGAAGAACAATAAATTGGCGAATTGTACTGTTTGGATGCTTTGCATATATGTTTCTTAGACTATATAGATGCAATATATACATTGATTTCAACCGTCTACCTGTTCCATTCACTGTTCTACTTGTCGAAATTTACAAATAATTTCCTTTAAAGGATTAACAATGGGGCTCGTAGTTCACTCAAACTTGAAGAACAATAAATTGGCGAATTGTACTGTTTGGATGCTTTGCATATATGTTTCTTAGACTATATAGAAGCAATATATACAATGATTTCAACCGTCTACCTGTTCCATTCATTGTTCTAATTGTAGAAAATTACAATTAATTTCCGTTAAAGGATTAACCATTGGGGCTCATTGTTCACTTAAACTTGAAGAACATAAAATTGGCGAATTGTACTGTATGGATGCTTTGCATATATGTTTCTTAGATTATATAGAAGCAATATATAAAAAGATTTCAACCGTCTACCTGTTCCATTCATTGTTCTACTTGTCGAAAATTACAAATAATTTCCGATAAAGGATTAACCATTGGGGCTCATTGTTCACTTAAACTTGAAGAACAAAAAATTGGCGAATGGTACTGTTTGGATGCTTTGCATATAGGTTTCTTGGACTATATAGAAGCAATATATACAAAGATTTCAACCGTCTACCTGTTCCATTCATTGTTCTACTTGTAGAAAGTTACAATTAATATCCGTTAAAGGATTAACAATGGGGCTCGCTGTTCACTTAAACTTGAAGATCAAAAAATTGGCGATTGTTACTGTTTAGATGCATTGCATATAGGTTTCTTAGACTATATAGAAGCAATATATACAAATATTTCAACCGTCTACCTGTTCCATTCAATGTTCTACTTGTCGAAATTTAGAAATAATTTCCTTTAAAGGATTAACAATGGGGCTCGTAGTTCACTTAAACTTGAAGAACAAAAAATTGGCGAATTGTACTGTTTGGATGCTTTGCATATGTGTTTCTTAGACTATTTAGAAGCAATATATAGAAAGATTTCACCCGTCTACCTGTGCTATTCATTGTTCTACTTGTAGAAAGTTACAAATAATTTCCATTACATGATTATCAATGGGGCTCGCTGTTCACTTAAACTTGAAGATAAAAAAATTGGCGATTGCTACTGTTTAGATGCTTTGCATATATGTTTCGTAGACTATATAGAAGCAATATATACAAAGATTTCAACAGTCTACCTGTTCTATTCATTGTTCTACTTGTAGAAAGTTACAAATAATTTCCCTTTCATGATTATCAATGGGGCTCGTTGTGCACTTAAACTTGAAGAACAATAAATTCGCGAATTGTACTGTTTGGATGCTTTGCATATATGTTTCATAGACTATATGGAAGCAATATATACAAAGATTTCAACAGACTACCTGTTCTATTCATTGTTCTACTTGTCGAAATTTACAAATAATTTCCTTTAAAGGATTAACAATGGGGCTCGTTGTTCACTTAAACTTGAAGAACAATAAATTGGCGAATTGTACTGTTTGGATGCTTTGCACATATGTTTCTTAGATTATATAGAAGCAATATATACAAAGATTTCAACCGTCTACCTGTTCCATTCATTGTTCTGCTTGTCGAAAATTACAAATAATTTCCTTTAAAGGATTAACAATGGGGCTCGTAGTTCACTTAAACTTGAAGAACAAAAAATTGGCGAATGGTACTGTTTGGATGCTTTGCATATATGTTTCTTAGACTATATAGACGCAATATATACAAGGATTTCAACCGTCTACCTGTTCCATTCATTGTTCTTCTTGTCGAAAGTTACAAATAATTTCCGTTTCATGATTATCAATGGGGCTCGTTGTTCACTTAAACTTGAAGAACAACAAATTGGCGAATGGTACTGTTTGGATGCTTTGCATATATGTTTCTTAGATTATGTAGAAGCAATATATACAAAGATTTCAACCGTCTACCTGTTCCATTCATTGTTCTACTTGTCGCAAGTTACAAATAATTTCCGTTAAAGTATTAACAATGGGGCTCGTAGTTCACTTAAACTTGAAGATCAAATAATTGGCGAACTGTACTGTTTGGATGCTTTGCATATATGTTTCTTAGACTATTTAGAAGCAATATATAGAAAGATTTCACACGTCTACCTGTAATATTCATTGTTCTACTTGTAGAAAGTTACAAATAATTTCCATTTCATGATTATCAATGGGCCTCGTTGTTCACTTAAACTTGAAGAACAAAAAATTGGCGAATGGTACTGTTTGGATGCTTTGCACATATGTTTCTTAGATTATATAGAAGCAATATATACAATGATTTCAACCGCCTACCTGTTCCATTCATTGTTCTACTTGTCGAAAGTTACAAATAATTTCCGATAACGGATTAACCATTGGGGCTCATTGTTCACTTAAACTTGAAGTACAAAAAATTGGCGAATGGTACTGTTTGGATGCTTTGCGTACATGTTTCTTAGACTATTTAGAAGCAATATATAGAAAGATTTCACCCGTCTAACTGTGCTATCCATTGTTCTACTTGTAGAAAGTTACAAATAATTTCCATTTCATGATTATCAATGGGGCTCGCTGTTCACTTAAACTTGAAGATCAAAAAATTGGCGATTGTTACTGTTTAGATAGTTTGCATATATGTTTCTTAGATTATATAGAAGCAATATATACAAAGATTTCAACCGTCTACGTGTTCCAATCATTGTTCTACTTGTCGAAATTTACAAATAATTTCCTTTAAAGGATTCACAATGGGGCTCGTTGTTCACTTAAACTTGAAGAACAATAAATTGGCGAATTGTACTGTTTGGATGCTTTGCATATATGTTTCTTAGATTATATAGAAGCAATATATACAAAGATTTCAACCGTCTACCTGTTCCATTCATTGTTCTACTTGTCGAAAATTACAAATAATTTCCGATAAAGGATTAACCATTGGGGCTCGTAGTTCACTTAAACTTGAAGAGCAAAAAATTGGAGAATTGTACTGTTTCGACGCTATGCATATATGTTTCTTAGACTATATAGCAGCAATATATACAATGATTTCAACAGTCTACCTGTTCCATTCATTGTTCTACTTGTCGAAAATTACAAGTAATTTCCGATAAAGGATTAACCATTGGGGCTCAATGTTCACTTAAACTTGAAGAACAAAAAATTGGCGAATGGTACTGTTTGGATGCTTTGCGTACATGTTTCTTAGACTATATGGAAGCAATATATACAAAGATTTCAACCGTCTACGTGTTCCAATCATTGTTCTACTTGTAGAAAGTTACAATTAATTTCCGTTAAGGGATTAACAATGGGGATCGTAGTTTACTTAAACTTTAAGAACAAAAAATTGGCGAATTGTACTGTTTGGATGCTTTGCATATATGTTTCTTAGACTATATAGAAGCAATATATACAATGATTTCAACCGTCTACCTATTCCATTCATTGTTCTACTTGCCGAAATTTACAAATAATTTCCATTTCATGATTATCAATGGGGCTCGCTGTTCACTTAAACTTGAAGATCAAAAAATTGGCGATTGTTACTGTTTAGATGCTTTGCATATAGGTTTGTTAGACTATATAGAAGCAACAGATACAAATATTTCAACCGTCTACCTGTTCTATTCATTGTTCTACTTGTAGAAAGTTACAAATAATTTCCGTTTCATGATTATCAATGGGGCTCGTTGTTTACTTAAACTTGAAGAACAAAAAATTGGCGAATGGTACTGTTTGGATGCTTTGCATATATGTTTCTTAGATTATATAGTAGCAATATATACAAAGATTTCAACCGTCTACCTGTTCCATTCACTGTTCTACTTGTCGAAAGTTACAAATAATTTCCTTTAAAGGATTAACAATGGGGCTCGTTGTTCACTTAAACTTGAAGAACAATAAATTGGCGAATTGTACTGTTTGGATGCTTTGCACATATGTTTCTTAGACTATATAGAAGCAATATATTCATTGATTTCAACCGTCTACCTGATCCACTCATTGTTCTACTAGTCGCAAGTTACAAATAATTTCCGTTAAAGTATTAACAATGGAGCTCGTAATTCACTTAAACTTGAAGATCAAATAATTGGCGAATTGTACTGTTTGGACGCTTTGCATATATGTTTCTTAGACTATATAGAAGCAATGTATACAATGATTTCAACAGTCTACCTGTTCCATTCATTGTTCTACTTGTCGAAATTTACAAATAATTTCCTTTAAAGGATTAACAATGGGGCTCGTTGTTCACTTAAACTTGAAGAACAATAAATTGGCGAATTGTACTGTTTGGATGCTTTGCATATATGTTTCTTAGACTATATAGAAGCAATATATACAATGATTTCAACAGTCTAACTGTTCCATTCATTTTTCTACTTGTCGAAAGTTACAAATAATGTCCTTTAAAGGATTAACAATGGGGCTCGTAGTTCACTTAAACTTGAAGAACAAAAAATTGGCGAATTGTACTGTTTGGATGCTTTGCATATATGTTTCATAGATTATATAGACGCAATATATACAAAGATTTCAACCGTCTACCTGTTCCATTCATTGTTCTACTTGTCGAAAGTTACAAATAATTTCCGATAAAGGATTATCAATGGGGCTCGCTGTTCACTTAAACTTGAAGATCAAAAAATTTGCGATTGTTACTGTTTAGATGCTTTGCATATAGGTTTCTTAGACTATATAGAAGCAATATATACAAAGATTTCACCCGTCTACCTGTTCCATTCATTGTTCTACTTGTCGAAAATAACAAATAATTTCCGATAAAGGATTAACCATTGGGGCTCATTGTTCACTTAAACTTGAAGAACAAAAAATTGGCGAATTGTACTGTTTGGATGCTTTGCCTATATCTTTCTTATACTATATAGAAGCAATATATACAAAGATTTCAACCGTCTACCAGTTCCATTCACTGTTCTACTTGTCGAAAGTTACAAATAATTTCCGTTAAGGGATTAACAATGGGGATCGTAGTTTACTTAAACTTGAAGAACACATAATTGGCGAATTGTACTGTTTGGATGCTTTGCATATATGTTTCTTAGACTATTTAGAAGCAATATATAAAAAGATTTATACCGTCTACCAGTTCCATTCATTGTTCTACTTGTCGAAAGTTGCAAATAATTTCCGATAAAGGATTGACCATTGGGGCTCATTGTTCACTTAAACTTGAAGAACAAAAAATTGGCGAATTGTACTGTTTGGATGCTTTGCATATATGTTTCTTATACTATATAGAAGCAATATATACAAAGATTTCAACCGTCTACCTGTTCCATTCACTGTTCTACTTGTCGAAAGGTACAAATAATTTCCGTTAAGGGATTAACAATGGGGATCGTAGTTTACTTAAACTTGAAGAACAAAAAATTGGCGAATGGTACTGTTTGGATGCTTTGCATATATGTTTCTTAGATTATATAGAAGCAATATATACAAAGATTTCAACCGTCTACCTGTTCCATTCATTGTTCTACTTGTCGAAAATTACAAATAATTTCCGATAAAGGATTAACCATTGGGGCTCATTGTTCACTTAAACTTGAAGAACAAAAAATTGGCGAATGGTACTGTTTGGATGCTTTGCATATAGGTTTCTTGGACTATATAGAAGCAATATATACAAAGATTTCAACCGTCTACCTGTTCTATTCATTGTTCTACTTGTAGAAAGTTACAATTAATATCCGTTAAAGGATTAACAATGGGGCTCGTAGTTCACTTAAACTTGAAGAACAATAAATTGGCGAATGGTACTGTTTGGATGCTTTGCATATATGTTTCTTAGACTATATAGAACAATATATACATTGATTTCAACCGGCTACCTGTTCCATTCATTGTTCTACTTGTCGAAAATTACAAATAATTTCCGATAAAGGATTAACCATTTGGGCTCATTGTTCACTTAAACTTGAAGAACAGAAAATTGGCGACTGGTACTGTTTGGATGCTTTGCGTACATGTTTCTTAGACTATATGGAAGCTATATATACAAAGATTTCAACAGTCTACGTGTTCCAATCATTGTTCTACTTGTCGAAAGTTACAAATAATTTCCGTTAAGGGATTAACAATGGGGATCGTAGTTGACATAAACTTGAAGGACAAGAAATTGGCGAATTGTACTGTTTGGATGCTTTGCATATATGTTTCTTAGACTATATAGAACCAATATATACAATGATTTCAACAGTCTACCTGTTCCATTCATTGTTCTACTTGTCGAAAGTTACAAATAATTTCCGATAAAGGATTAACCATTGGGGCTCGTTGTTCACTTAAACTTGAAGAAAGAAAAATTGGCGAATGGTACTGTTTGGATGCTTTGCATATATGTTTCTTAGACTATATAGAACAATATATACATTGATTTCAACCGGCTACCTGTTCCATTCATTGTTCTACTTGTCGCAAGTTACAAATAATTTCCGTTAAAGTATTAACAATGGAGCTCGTAGTTCACTTAAACTTGAAGATCAACTAATTGGCGAATTGTACTGTTTGGACGCTTTGCATATATGTTTCTTAGACTATATAGAAGCAATATATACAATGATTTCAACTGTCTACCTGTTCCATTCATTGTTCTACTTGTCGAAATTTACAAATAATTTCCTTTAAAGGATTAACAATGGGGCTCGTAGTTCACTTAAACTTGAAGAACAAAAAATTGGCGAATGGTACTGTTTGGATGCTTTGCATATATGTTTCTTAGATTATATAGAAGCAATATATACAAAGATTTCGACCGTCTACCTGTTCCATTCATTGTTCTACTTGTCGAAATTTACAAATAATTTCCTTTAAAGGATTAACAATGGGGCTCGTTGTTCACTTAAACTTGAAGAACAATAAATTGGCGAATTGTACTGTTTGGATGCTTTGCATATATGTTTCTTAGACTATATAGAAGCAATATATACAATGATTTCAACAGTCTACCTGTTCCATTCATTGTTCTACTTGTCGAAAGTTACAAATAATTTCCTTTAAAGGATTAACAATGGGGCTCGTTGTTCACTTAAACTTGAAGAACAATAAATTGGCGAATTGTACTATTTGGATGCTTTGCATATATGTTTCTTAGACTATTTAAAAGCAATATATAGAAAGATTTAACCCGTCTACCTGTACTATTCATTGTTCTACTTGTAGAAAGTTACAAATAATTTCCATTTCTTGATTATCAATGGGGCTCGCTGTTCACTTAAACTTGAAGATCAAAAAATTGGCGATTGTTACTGTTTAGATGCTTTGCATATAGGTTTCTTAGACTATATAGAAGCAATATATACAAAGATTTCAACCGTCTACCTGTTCCATTCATTGTTCTACTTGTCGGAAGTTACAAATAATTTCCGATAAAGGATTAACCATTGGGGCTCGTTGTTCACTTAAACTTGAAGAACAAAAAATTGGCGAATTGTACTGTTTGGATGCTTTGCATATATGTTTCTTAGACTATATAGAAGCAATATATACATTGATTTCAACTGTCTACCTGTTCCATTCATTGTTCTACTTGTCGAAATTTACAAATAATTTCCTTTAAATGATTAACAATGGGGCTCGTAGTTCACTTAAACTTGAACAACAAAAAATTGGCGAATGGTAATGTTTGGATGCTTTGCCTATATGTTTCTTAGACTATATAGACGCATATATACAAAGATTTCAACCGTCTACCTGTTCCATTCATTGTTCTACTTGTCGAAAGTTACAAATAATTTCCGATAAAGGATTAACAATGGGGCTCGTAGTTCACTTAAACTTGAAGAACAAAAAATTGGCGAATTGTACTGTTTGGATGCTTTGCATATATGTTTCATAGATTATATAGAAGCAATATATACAATTATTTCAACCGTCTACCTGATCCATTCATTGTTCTCCTTGTCGAAATTTTCAAATAATTTCCTTTAAAGGATTAACAATGGGGCTGGTAGTTCACTTAAACTTGAAGAACAAAAAAATGGCGAATTGTACTATTTGGATGCTTTGCATATATGTTTCTTAGACTATTTAGAAGCAATATATAGAAAGATTTAACCCGTCTACCTGTACTATTCATTGTTCTACTTGTAGAAAGTTACAAATAATTTCCATTTCATGATTATCAATGGGGCTCGCTGTTCACTTAAACTTGAAGATCAAAAAATTGGCGATTGTTACTGTTTAGATGCTTTGCATATAGGTTTCTTAGACTATATAGAAGCAATATATACAAAGATTTCACCCATCTACCTGTTCCATTCATTGTTCTACTTGTCGAAAATAACAAATAATTTCCGATAAAGGATTAACCATTGGGGCTCATTGTTCACTTAAACTTGAAGAACAAAAAATTGGCGAATTGTACTGTTTGGATGCTTTGCCTATATGTTTCTTATACTATATAGAAGCAATATATACAAAGATTTCAACCGTCTACCAGTTCCATTAACTGTTCTACTTGTCGAAAGTTACAAATAATTTCCGTTAAGGGATTAACAATGGGGACCGTAGTTTACTTAAACTTGAAGAACAAATAATTGGCGAATTGTACTGTTTGGATGCTTTGCATATATGTTTCTTAGACTATATAGAAGCAATATATACAAAGATTTCACCCGTCTACCTGTTCCATTCATTGTTCTACTTGTCGAAAATAACAAATAATTTCCGATAAAGGATTGACCATTGGGGCTCATTGTTCACTTAAACTTGAAGAACAAAAAATTGGCGAATTGTACTGTTTGGATGCTTTGCATATATGTTTCTTATACTATATAGAAGCAATATATACAAAGATTTCAACCGTCTACCTGTTCCATTCACTGTTCTACTTGTCGAAAGGTACAAATAATTTCCGTTAAGGGATTAACAATGGGGATCGTAGTTTACTTAAACTTGAAGAACAAAACATTGGCGAATGGTACGGTTTGGATGCTTTGCATATATGTTTCTTAGATTATATAGAAGCAATATATAAAAAGATTTCAACCGTCTACCTGTTCCATTCATTGTTCTACTTGTCGAAAATTACAAATAATTTCCGATAAAGGATTAACCATTGGGGCTCATTGTTCACTTAAACTTGAAGAACAAAAAATTGGCGAATGGTACTGTTTGGATGCTTTGCATATAGGTTTCTTGGACTATATAGAAGCAATATATACAAAGATTTCAACCGTCTACCTGTTCCATTCATTGTTCTACTTGTAGAAAGTTACAATTAATATCCGTTAAAGGATTAACAATGGGGCTCGTAGTTCACTTAAACTTGAAGAACAATAAATTGGCGAATTGTACTGTTTGGATGCTTTGCATATATGTTTCTTAGACTATATAGACGCAATATATACAAGGATTTCAACCGTCTACCTGTTCCATTCATTGTTCTACTTGTCGAAATTTACAAATAATTTCCTTTAAAGGATTAACAATGGGGCTCGTAGTTCACTTAAAGTTGAAGAACAAAAAATTGGCGAATGGTACTGTTTGGATGCTTTGCACATATGTTTCTTAGATTATATAGAAGCAATATATACAAAGATTTCAACCGTCTACCTGTTCCATTCATTGTTCTACTTGTCGAAAATTACAAATAATTTCCGATAAAGGATTAACCATTTGGGCTCATTGTTCACTTAAACTTGAAGAACAGAAAATTGGCGAATGGTACTGTTTGGCTGCTTTGCGTACATGTTTCTTAGACTATATGGAAGCTATATATACAAAGATTTCAACCGTCTACGTGTTCCAATCATTGTTCTACTTGTCGAAAGTTACAAATAATTTCCGTTAAGGGATTAACAATGGGGATCGTAGTTGACTTAAACTTGAAGAACAAGAAATTGGCGAATTGTACTGTTTGGATGCTTTGCATATATGTTTCTTTGACTATATAGAACCAATATATACAATGATTTCAACAGTCTACCTGTTCCATTCATTGTTCTACTTGTCGTAATTTACAAATAATTTCCTTTAAAGGATTAACAATGGGGCTCGTAGTTCACTTAAACTTGAAGAACAAAAAATTGGCGAATGGTACTGTTTGGATGCTTTGCATATATGTTTCTTAGATTATATAGAAGCAATATATACAAAGATTTCGACCGTCTACCTGTTCCATTCATTGTTCTACTTGTCGAAATTTACAAATAATTTCCTTTAAAGGATTAACAATGGGGCTCGTAGTTCACTTAAACTTGAAGAACAAAAAATTGGCGAATGGTACTGTTTGGATGCTTTGCATATATGTTTCTTAGATTATATAGCAGCAATATATACAACGATTTCGACCGTCTACCTGTTCCATTCATTGTTCTACTTGTCGAAATTTACAAATAATTTCCTTTAAAGGATTAACAATGGGGCTCGTTGTTCACTTAAACTTGAAGAACAATAAATTGGCGAATTGTACTGTTTGGACGCTTTGCATATATGTTTCTTAGACTATATAGAAGCAATATATACAATGATTTCAACAGTCTACCTGTTCCATTCATTGTTCTACTTGTCGCAAGTTACAAATAATTTCCGTTAAAGTATTAACAATGGAGCTCGTAGTTCACTTAAACTTCAAGATCAAATAATTGGCGAATTGTACTGTTTGGACGCTTTGCATATATGTTTCTTAGACTATTTAGAAGCAATATATAGAAAGATTTAACCCGTCTACCTGTACTATTCATTGTTCTACTTGTAGAAAGTTACAAATAATTTCCATTTCATGATTATCAATGGGGCTCGCTGTTCACTTAAACTTGAAGATCAAAAAATTGGCGAATGGTACTGTTTGGATGCTTTGCGTACATGTTTCTTAGACTATATAGAAGCAATATATACAATGATTTCAACAGTCTACCTGTTCTATTCATTGTTCTACTTGTAGAACCTTATAAATAATTTCCCTTTCATGATTATCAATGTGGCTCGTTGTTCACTTAAACTTGAAGAACAAAAAATTGGCGAATTGTACTGTTTGGATGCTTTGCATACATGTTTCTTAGACTATATAGAAGCAATATATACAAAGATTTCAACCGTCTACGTGTTCCAATCATTGTTCTACTTGTCGAAAGTTACAAATAATTTCCGTTAAGGGATTAACAATGGGGATCGTAGTTGACTTAAACTTGAAGAACAAGAAATTGGCGAATTGTACTGTTTGGATGCTTTGCATATATGTTTCTTAGACTATATAGAACCAATATATACAATGATTTCAACAGTCTACCTGTTCCATTCATTGTTCTACTTGTCGAAATTTACAAATAATTTCCTTTAAAGGATTAACAATGGGGCTCGTAGTTCACTTAAACTTGAAGAACAAAAAATTGGCGAATGGTACTGTTTGGATGCTTTGCATATATGTTTCTTAGATTATATAGAAGCAATATATACAAAGATTTCGACCGTCTACCTGTTCCATTCATTGTTCTACTTGTCGAAATTTACAAATAATTTCCTTTAAAGGATTAACAATGGGGCTCGTAGTTCACTTAAACTTGAAGAACAAAAAATTGGCGAATGGTACTGTTTGGATGCTTTGCATATATGTTTCTTAGATTATATAGCAGCAATATATACAAAGATTTCGACCGTCTACCTGTTCCATTCATTGTTCTACTTGTCGAAATTTACAAATAATTTCCTTTAAAGGATTAACAATGGGGCTCGTTGTTCACTTAAACTTGAAGAACAATAAATTGGCGAATTGTACTGTTTGGACGCTTTGCATATATGTTTCTTAGACTATATAGAAGCAATATATACAATGATTTCAACAGTCTACCTGTTCCATTCATTGTTCTACTTGTCGAAATTTACAAATAATTTCCTTTAAAGGATTAACAATGGGGCTCGTAGTTCACTTAAACTTGAAGAACAAAAAATTGGCGAATGGTACTGTTTGGATGCTTTGCATATATGTTTCTTAGATTATATAGAAGCAATATATACAAAGATTTCGACCGTCTACCTGTTCCATTCATTGATCTACTTGTCGAAATTTACAAATAATTTCCTTTAAAGGATTAACAATGGGGCTCGTAGTTCACTTAAACTTGAAGAACAAAAAATTGGCGAATGGTACTGTTTGGATGCTTTGCATATATGTTTCTTAGATTATATAGCAGCAATATATACAAAGATTTCGACCGTCTACCTGTTCCATTCATTGTTCTACTTGTCGAAATTTACAAATAATTTCCTTTAAAGGATTAACAATGGGGCTCGTTGTTCACTTAAACTTGAAGAACAATAAATTGGCGAATTGTACTGTTTGGACGCTTTGCATATATGTTTCTTAGACTATATGGAAGCAATATATACAATGATTTCAACAGTCTACCTGTTCCATTCATTGTTCTACTTGTCGAATGTTACAAATAATTTCTTTTAAAGGATTAACAATGGGGCTCGTAGTTCACTTAAACTTGAAGAACAAAAAATTGGGGAATTTTACTGTTTGGATTCTTTGCATATATGTTTCTTAAACTATATAGAAGCAACATACACAAAGATTTCAACCGTCTACCTGTTCTATTCATTGTTCTACTTGTAGAAAGTTATAAATAATTTCCGTTTCATGATTATCAATGGGGCTCGTTGTTCACTTAAACTTGAAGAACAAAAAATTGGCGAATTGAACTGTTTGGATGCTTTGCGTACATGTTTCTTAGACTATATGGAAGCAATATATACAAAGATTTCAACCGTCTACCTGTTCCATTCATTGTTCTACTTGTCGAAATTTACAAATAATTTCCTTTAAAGGATTAACAATGGGGCTCATTGTTCACTTAAACTTGAAGAACAAAAAATTGGCGAATGGTACTGTTTGGATGCTTTGCATATATGTTTCTTAGACTATATAGAAGCAATATATACATTGATTTCAACCGTCTACCTGTTCCATTCACTGTTCTACTTGTCGAAATTTACAAATAATTTCCTTTAAAGGATTAACAATGGGGCTCGTAGTTCACTTAAACTTGAAGAACATAAAATTGGCGAATGGTACTGTTTGGATGCTTTGCATATATGTTTCTTAGACTATATAGACGCAATATATACAAAGATTTCAACCGTCTACCTGTTCCATTCGTTGTTCTACTTGTCGGAAGTTACAAATAATTTCCGATAAAGGATTAACCATTGGGGCTCGTTGTTCACTTAAACTTGAAGAACAAAAAATTGGCGAATGGTACTGTTTGGATGCTTTGCATATATGTTTCTTAGACTATATAGAAGCAATATATACATTGATTTCAACAGTCTACCTGTTCCATTCATTGTTCTACTTGTCGAAAGTTACAAATAATTTCCTTTAAAGGATTAACAATGGGGCTCGTAGTTCACTTAAACTTTAAGAACAAAAAATTGGCGAATTGTACTGTTTGGATGCTTTGCATATATGTTTCTTAGACTATATAGACGCAATATATACAAAGATTTCAACCGTCTACCTGTTCCATTCATTGTTCTACTTGTCGAAAGTTACAAATAATTTCCGATAAAGGATTAACAATGGGGCTCGTAGTTCACTTAAACTTGAAGAACAAAAAATTGGCGAATTGTACTGTTTGGATGCTTTGCATATATGTTTCATAGATTATATAGAAGCAATATATACAAAGATTTCAACCGTCTACCTGTTCCATTCACTGTTCTACTTGTCGAAAGGTACAAATAATTTCCGTTAAGGGATTAACAATGGGGATCGTAGTTTACTTAAACTTGAAGAACAAAACATTGGCGAATGGTACGGTTTGGATGCTTTGCATATATGTTTCTTAGATTATATAGAAGCAATATATAAAAAGATTTCAACCGTCTACCTGTTCCATTCATTGTTCTACTTGTCGAAAATTACAAATAATTTCCGATAAAGGATTAACCATTGGGGCTCATTGTTCACTTAAACTTGAAGAACAAAAAATTGGCGAATGGTACTGTTTGGATGCTTTGCATATAGGTTTCTTGGACTATATAGAAGCAATATATACAAAGATTTCAACCGTCTACCTGTTCCATTCATTGTTCTACTTGTAGAAAGTTACAATTAATATCCGTTAAAGGATTAACAATGGGGCTCGTAGTTCACTTAAACTTGAAGAACAATAAATTGGCGAATTGTACTGTTTGGATGCTTTGCATATATGTTTCTTAGACTATATAGATGCAATATATACATTGATTTCAACCGTCTACCTGTTCCATTCACTGTTCTACTTGTCGAAATTTACAAATAATTTCCTTTAAAGGATTAACAATGGGGCTCGTAGTTCACTCAAACTTGAAGAACAATAAATTGGCGAATTGTACTGTTTGGATGCTTTGCATATATGTTTCTTAGACTATATAGAAGCAATATATACAATGATTTCAACCGTCTACCTGTTCCATTCATTGTTCTAATTGTAGAAAATTACAATTAATTTCCGTTAAAGGATTAACCATTGGGGCTCATTGTTCACTTAAACTTGAAGAACATAAAATTGGCGAATTGTACTGTATGGATGCTTTGCATATATGTTTCTTAGACTATATAGAAGCAATATATACAAAGATTTCAACAGTCTAACTGTTCTATTCATTGTTCTATTTGTAGAAAGTTACAAATAATTTCCCTTTCATGATTATCAATGGGGCTCGTTGTTCACTTAAACTTGAAGAACAAAAAATTGGCGAATGGTACTGTTTGGGTGCTTTGCATATATGTTTCTTAGACTATATAGAAACAACATATACAAAGATTTCAACCGTCTACCTGTTCTATTCATTGTTCTACTTGTAGAAAGTTACAAATAATTTCCGTTTCATGATTATCAATGGGGCTCGTTGTTCACTTAAACATGAAGAACAAAAAATTGGCGAATTGTACTGTTTGGATGCTTTGCATATATGTTTCTTAGACTATATAGAAGCAATATATAGAAAGACTTCACCCGTCTACCTGTACTATTCATTGTTCTACTTGTAGAAAGTTACAAATAATTTCCATTTCATGATTATCAATGGGGCTCGCTGTTCACTTAAACTTGAAGATAAAAAAATTGGCGATTGTTACTGTTTAGATGCTTTGCATATATGTTTCTTAGATTATATGGAAGCAATATATTCAAAGATTTCAACCGTCTACGTGTTCCAATCATTGTTCTACTTGCCGAAATTTACGAATAATTTCCTTTAAAGGATTAACAATGGGGCTCGTTGTTCACTAAACTTGAACAACAAAAAATTGTCGAATTGTACTGTTTGGATGCTTTGCATATATGCTTCTTAGACTATATAGAAGCAATATATACAATGATTTCAACCGTCTACCTGTTCCATTCATTGTTCTACTTGTCGAAAGTTACAAATAATTTCCGTTAAGGGATTAACAATGGGGATCGTAGTTTACTTAATCTTGAAGAACAAAAAATTGGCGAATTGTACTGTTTGGATGCTTTGCATATATGTTTCTTAGACTATATAGAAGCAATATATACAATGATTACAACCGTCTACCTGTTCCATTCATTGTTCTAATTGTAGAAAATTACAATTAATTTCCGTTAAAGGATTAACCATTGGGGCTCATTGTTCACTTAAACTTGAAGAACATAAAATTGGCGAATGGTACTGTTTGGATGCTTTGCATATATGTTTCTTAGACTATATAGAAGCAATATATACAATGATTTCAACAGTCTACCTGTTCCATTCATTGTTCTACTTGACGAAATTTACAAATAATTTCCGATAAAGGATTAACCATTGGGGCTCATTGTTCACTTAAACTTGAAGAACAAAAAAATTGGCGAATGGTACTGTTTGGATGCTTTGCATATAGGTTTCTTGGACTATATAGAAGCAATATATACAAAGATTTCAACCGTCTACCTGTTCCATTCATTGTTCTATTTGTAGAAAGTTACAAATAATTTCCCTTTCATGATTATCAATGGGGCTCGTTGTTCACTTAAACTTGAAGAACAATAAATTCGCGAATGGTACTACTTGGATCCTTTGCAGGTATGTTTCTTAGACTATATAAAAACAATATATACAAAGATTTCAACCGTCTACCTGTTCCATTCATTGTTCTAATTGTAGAATATTACAAATAATTTCCGTTGAAGGATTAACAATGGGGCTCGTAGTTCACTTAAACTTGAAGAACAAAAAATTGGCGAATGGTACTGTTTGGGTGCTTTGCATAGATGTTTCGTAGGCTATATAGAAGCAATATATACAATGATTTCAACCGTCTACCTGATCCATTCATTGTTCTACTTGTCGAAAATTACAAATAATTTCCGATAAAGGATTAACCATTGGGGCTCATTGTTCACTAAACTTGAACAACAAAAAATTGTCGAATTGTACTGTTTGGATGCTTTGCATATATGCTTCTTAGACTATATAGAAGCAATATATACAATGATTTCAACCGTCTACCTGTTCCATTCATTGTTCTACTTGTCGAAAGTTACAAATAATTTCCGTTAAGGGATTAACAATGGGGATCGTAGTTTACTTAATCTTGAAGAACAAAAAATTGGCGAATTGTACTGTTTGGATGCTTTGCATATATGTTTCTTAGACTATATAGAAGCAATATATACAATGATTACAACCGTCTACCTGTTCCATTCATTGTTCTAATTGTAGAAAATTACAATTAATTTCCGTTAAAGGATTAACCATTGGGGCTCATTGTTCACTTAAACTTGAAGAACATAAAATTGGCGAATGGTACTGTTTGGATGCTTTGCATATATGTTTCTTAGACTATATAGAAGCAATATATACAATGATTTCAACAGTCTACCTTTTCCATTCATTGTTCTACTTGCCGAAATTTACAAATAATTTCCTTTAAACGATTAACAATGGGGCTCGTAGTTCACTTAAACTTGAAGAACAAAAAATTGGCGAATGTTACTGTTTAGATGCTTTGCACATAGGTTTCTTAGACTATATAGAAACAACATATACAAAGATTTCAACCGTCTACCTGTTCCATTCATTGTTCTACTTGTCGAAAGTTACAAATACTTTCCGTTAAGGGATTAACAATGGGGATCGTAGTTTACTTAAACTTGAAGAACAAGAAATTGGCGAATTGTACTGTTTGGATGCTTTGCATATATGTTTCTTAGACTATATAGAAGCAATATATACAATGATTTCAACAGTCTACCTGTTCCATTCATTGTTCTACTTGTCGAAATTTACAAATAATTTCCTTTAAAGGATTAACAATGGGGCTCGTAGATCACTTAAATTTGAAGAACAAAAAATTGGCGAAATGTACTGTTTGGATGCTTTGCATATATGTTTCTTAGAATATATAGAAGCAATATATAGAAAGACTTCACCCGTCTACCTGTACAATTCATTGTTCTACTTGTAGAAAGTTACGAATAATTTCCGTTTCATGATTATCAATAGGGCTCGTTGTTGACTTAAACTTGAAGAACAAAAAATTGGCGTATGGTACTGTTTGGATTCTTTGCATATATGTATCTTAGACTATATAGAAGCAATATATACAAAGATTTCAACCGTCTACGTGTTCCAATCATTGTTCTACTTGTCGAAATTTACAAATAATTTCCTTTAAAGGATTAACAATGGGGCTCGTTCTTCACTCAAACTTGAAGAACAATAAATTGGCGAATTGTACTGTTTGGATGCTTTGCATAAATGTTTCTTAGACTATATCGAAGCAATATATACAATGATTTCAACCGTCTACCTGTTCCATTCATTGTTCTAATTGTAGAAAATTACAATTAATTTCCGTTAAAGGATTAACAATGGGGATCGTAGTTCACTTAAACTTGAAGAACATAAAATTGGCGAATTGTACTGTTTGGATGCTTTGCATATATGTTTCTTAGACTATATAGAAGCAATATATACAATGATTTCAACCGTCTACCTGTTCCATTCATTGTTCTACTTGTCGAAATTTACAAATAATTTCCTTTAAACGATTAACAATGGGGCTCGTAGTTCACTTAAACTTGAAGAACAAAAAATTGGCGAATGGTACTGTTTGGATGCTTTGCGTACATGTTTCTTAGACTATATGGAAGCAGTATATATAAAGATTCCAACCGTCTACGTGTTCCAATCATTGTTCTACTTGTCGAAATTTACAAATAATTTCCTTTAAAGGATTAACAATGGGGATCGTTGTTCACTTAAACTTGAAGAACAATAAATTGGCGAATTGTACTGTTTGGCTGCTTTGCATATATGTTTCTTAGACTATATAGAAGCAATATATACAAAGATTTCAACCGTCTACCTGTTCCATTCATTGTTCTAGTTGTCGAAAGTTACAAATAATTTCCGATAAAGGATTAACAATGGGGCTCATTGTTCACTTAAACTTGAAGAACAAAAAATTGGCGAATGGTACTGTTTGGATGCTTTGCGTACAAGTTTCTTAGACTATATGGAAGCAATATATACAAAGATTTCAACCGTCTACCTGATCCATTCATTGTTCTGCTTGTCGAAAGTTACAAATAATTTCCGATAAAGGATTTAGAATGGGGCTCATTGTTCACTTAAACTTGAAGAACAAAGAATTGGCGGATGGTACTGTTTGGATGCTTTGCATATTTGTTTCTTAGACTATATGGAAGCAATATATACAAAGATTTCAACCGTCTACGTGTTCCAATCATTGTTCTACATGTCGAAATTTACAAATAATTTCCCTTTCATGATTATCAATGGGGCTCGTTGTTCACTCAAACTTGAAGAACAATAAATTGGCGAATTGTACTGTTTGGATGCTTTGCATATATGTTTCTTAGACTATATAGAAGCAATATATACAATGATTTCAACCGTCTACCTGTTCCATTCATTGTTCTAATTGTAGAAAATTACAATTAATTTCCGTTAAAGGATTAACCATTGGGGCTCATTGTTCACTTAAACTTGAAGAACATAAAATTGGCGAATTGTACTGTTTGGATGCTTTGCATATATGTTTCTTAGACTATATAGAAGCAATATATACAATGATTTCAACAGTCTACCTTTTCCATTCATTGTTCTACTTGTCGAAATTTACAAATAATTTCCTTTAAACGATTAACAATGGGGCTCGTAGTTCACTTAAACTTGAAGAACAAAAAATTGGCGAATGTTACTGTTTAGATGCTTTGCACATATGTTTCTTAGACTATATAGAAGCAATATATACAATGATTTCAACAGTCTACGTGTTCCATTCATTGTTCTACTTGACGAAATTTACAAATAATTTCCTTTAAAGGATTAACAATGGGGCTCGTAGATCACTTAAACTTGAAGAACAAAAAATTGGCGAATGGTACTGTTTGGATGCTTTGCATATATGTTTCTTAGACTATATAGAAGCAATATATACAAAGATTTCAACAGTCTAACTGTTCTATTCATTGTTCTATTTGTAGAAAGTTACAAATAATTTCCCTTTCATGATTATCAATGGGGCTCGTTGTTCACTTAAACTTGAAGAACAAAAAATTGGCGAATGGTACTGTTTGGGTGCTTTGCATATATGTTTCTTAGACTATATAGAAACAACATATACAAAGATTTCAACCGTCTACCTGTTCTATTCATTGTTCTACTTGTAGAAAGTTACAAATAATTTCCGTTTCATGATTATCAATGGGGCTCGTTGTTCACTTAAACATGAAGAACAAAAAATTGGCGAATTGTACTGTTTGGATGCTTTGCATATATGTTTCTTAGACTATATAGAAGCAATATATAGAAAGACTTCACCCGTCTACCTGTACTATTCATTGTTCTACTTGTAGAAAGTTACAAATAATTTCCATTTCATGATTATCAATGGGGCTCGCTGTTCACTTAAACTTGAAGATAAAAAAATTGGCGATTGTTACTGTTTAGATGCTTTGCATATATGTTTCTTAGATTATATGGAAGCAATATATTCAAAGATTTCAACCGTCTACGTGTTCCAATCATTGTTCTACTTGCCGAAATTTACGAATAATTTCCTTTAAAGGATTAACAATGGGGCTCGTTGTTCACTTAAACTTGAAGAACAAAAAATTGATGAATGGTACTGTTTGGATGCTTTGCATATATGTTTCTTAGACTATATAGAAGCAATATATACATTGATTTCAATCGTCTGCCTGTTCCATTCATTGTTCTACTTGTCGCAACTTACAAATAATTACCGTTAAAGTATTAACAATGGGGCTCGTAGTTCACTTAAACTTGAAGATCAAATAATTGGCGAATTGTACTGTTTGGATGATTTGCATATATGTTTCTTAGTCTATATAGAAGCAATATATACAATGATTTCAACCGTCTACTTGTTCCATTCATTGTTCTACTTGCCGAAATTTACAAATAATTTCCTTTAAAGGATTAACAATGGGGCTCGTAGTTCACTTAAACTTGAAGAGCAAAAAATTGGCGAATTGTACTGTTTGGACGCTTTGCATATATGTTTCTTGGACTATATAGAAGCAATATATACAATGATTTCAACAGTCTACCTGTTCCATTCATTGTTCTACTTGTCGAAATTTACAAATAATTTCCTTTAAAGGATTAACAATGGGGCTCGTAGTTCACTTAACTTGAAGAACAAAAAATTGGCGAATATTACTGTTTGGATGCTTTGAATATATGTTTCTTAGATTATATAGAAGCAATATATACAAAGATTTCAACCGTCTACCTGTTCCATTCATTGTTCTACTTGTCGAAAATTACAAGTAATTTCCGATAAAGGATTAACCATTGGGTCTCATTGTTCACTTAAAATTGAAGAACAAAAAATTGGCGAATGGTACTGTTTCGATGCTTTGCATATATGTTTCTTAGACTATTTAGAAGCAATATATAGAAAGATGTCACCCGTCTACCCGTACCATTCATTGTTCTACTTGTAGAAAGTTACAAATAATTTCCATTTCATGATTATCAATGGGGCTCGCTGTTCACTTAAACTTGAAGATAAAAAAATTGGCGATTGTTACTGTTTAGATGCTTTGCATATATGTTTCTTAGATTATATAGAAGCAATATATACAAAGATTTGAATCGTCTACCTGTTCCATTCATTGTTCTACTTGCCGAAATTTACAAATAATTTCCTTTAAAGGATTAACAATGGGGCTCGTTGTTCACTTAAACTTGAAGAGCAAAAAATTGGCGAATTGTACTGTGTGGACGCTATGCATATATGTTTCTTAGACTATATAGAAGCAATATATACAATGATTTCAACAGTCTACCTGGTCGATTCATTGTTCTACTTGTCGAAATTTACAAATAATTTCCTTTAAATGATTAACAATGGGGCTCGTAGTTCACTTAAACTTGAAGAGCAAAAAATTGGCGAATTGTACTGTTTGGACGCTATGCATATATGTTTCTTAGACTATATAGAAGCAATATATACAATGATTTCAACCGTCTACCTATTCCATTCATTGTTCTACTTGCCGAAATTTACAAATAATTTCCTTTAAAGGATTAACAATGGGGCTCGTAGTTCACTTAAACTTGAAGAGCAAAAAATTGGCGAATTGTACTGTTTGGACGCTATGCATATATGTTTCTTAGACTATATAGAAGCAATATATACAATGATTTCAACCGTCTACCTGATCCATTCATTGTTCTACTTGTCGAAATTTACAAATAATTTCCTTTAAAGGATTAACAATGGGGCTCGTAGTTCGCTTAAACTTGAAGAACAAAAAGTTGGCGAATAGTACTGTTTGGATGCTTTGAATATATGTTTCTTAGATTATATAGAAGCAATATATACAAAGATTTCAACCGTCTAACTGTTCGATTCATTGTTCTACTTGTCGAAAATTACAAATAATTTCCGATAAAGGATTAACCATTGGGGCTCATTGTTCACTTAAACTTGAAGAACAAAAAATTGGCGAATGGTACTGTTTGGATGCTTTGCGTACATGTTTTTTAGACTATATGGAAGCAATATATACAAAGATTTCAACCGTCTACCTGTTCCATTCATTGTTCTACTTGTCGAAAATTACAAATAATTTCCGATAAAGGATTAACCATTGGGGCTCATTGTTCACTTAAACTTGAAGAACAAAAAATTGGCGAATGGTACTGTTTGGGTGCCTTGCGTACATGTTTTTTAGACTATATGGAAGCAATATATACAAAGATTTCAACCGTCTACGTGTTCCAATCATTGTTCTACTTGTCGAAATTTACGAATAATTTCCTTTAAAGGATTAACAATGGGGCTCGTTGTTCACTTAAACTTGACGAACAAAAAATTGATGAATGGTACTGTTTGGATGCTTTGCATATATGTTTCTCAGACTATATAGAAGCAATATATACATTGATTTCAATCGTCTACCTGTTCCATTCATTGTTCTACTTGTCGAAAGTTACAAATAATTTCCGATAAAGGATTAACCATTGGGGCTCATTGTTCATTTAAACTTGAAGAACAAAAAATTGGCGAATTGTACTGTTTGGATGCTTTGCATATATGTCTCTTAGACTATATAGAAACAATATATACAAAGATTTCAACCGTCTACCTGTTCCATTCATTGTTCTACTTGTCGAAATTTACAAATAATTTCCTTTAAAGGATTAACAATGGGGCTCGTAGTTCATTTAACCTTGAAGAACAAAAAATTGGCGAATGGTACTGTTTGGATGCTTTGCATATATGTTTCTTATACTATATAGAAGCAATATATACAAAGATTTCAACCGTCTACCTGTTCCATTCAATGTTCTAATTGTCGAAAGTTACAAATAATTTCCGTTAAAGGATTAACAATGGGGCTCGTAGTTCACTTAAACTTGAAGAACAAAAAATTGGCGAATGGTACTGTTTGGATGCTTTGCATATATGTTTCGTAGGCTATATAGAAGCAATATATACAAAGATTTCAACCGTCTACCTGTTCCATTCATTGTTCTACTTGTCGAAAATGATAAGTAATTTCCGATAAGGGATTAACCATTGGGGCTCATTGTTCACTTAAACTTGAAGAACAAGAAATTGGCGAATGGTACTGTTTGGATGCTTTGCGTACATGTTTCTTAGACTATATGGAAGCAATATATACAAAGATTTCAATCGTCTACGTGTTCCAATCATTGTTCTACTTGTAGAATGTTACAATTAATTTCCGTTAAAGGATTAACAATGGGGCTCGTAGTTCACTTAAACTTGAAGAACAAAAAATTGTCGAATTGTACTGTTTGGATGCTATGCATATATGTTTCGTAGATTATATAGAAGCAATATATACAATGATTTCAACCGTCTACGTGATCCATTCATTGTTCTACTTGTCGAAATTTACAAATAATTTCCTTTAAAGGATTAACAATGGGGCTCGTAGTTCACTTAAACTTGAAGAACAAAAAATTGGCGAATGGTACTGTTTGGATGCTTTGCATAAATGTTTCTTAGATTATATAGAAGCAATATATACAAAGATTTCAACCGTCTACCTGTACCATTCATTGTTCTGCTTGTCGAAATTTACAAATAATTTCCTTTAAATGATTAACAATGGGGCTCGTTGTTCACTTAAACTTGAAGAACAATAAATTGGCGAATTGTACTGTTTGGATGCTTTGCATATATGTTTCTTAGACTATATAGACGCAATATATACAAGGATTTCAACCGTCTACCTGTTCCATTCATTGTTCTACTTGTCGAAAGTTACAAATAATTACCGATAAAGGATTAACCATTGAGGCTCATTGTTCACTTAAACTTGAAACACAAAAAATTGGCGAATTGTACTGTTTGGATGCTGTGCATATATGTTTCTTAGACTATATGGAAGCAATATATACAATGATTTCAACCGTCTACCTGTTCCATTCATTGTTCTACTTGTAGAAAGTTACAAATAATTTCCGGTTCATGATTATCAATGGGGCTCGTTGTTCACTTAAACTTGAAGAACAAAAAATTGGCGAATATTACTGTTTGGATGCTTTGAATATATGTTTCTTAGATTATATAGAAGCAATATATACAAAGATTTCAACCGTCTACCTGTTCCATTCATTGTTCTACTTGTCGAAAGTTACAAATAATTTCCGTTTCATGATTATCTATGGGGCTCGTTGTTCACATAAACTTGAAGAACAAGAAATTTGCGAATGGTACTGATTCGATGCTTTGCGTTCATGTTTCTTAGACTATATGGAAGCAATATATTCAAAGATTTCAACCGTCTACGTGTTCCAATCATTGTTCTACTTGTCGAAATTTACGAATAATTTCCTTTAAAGGATTAACAATGGGGCTCGTTGTTCACTTAAACTTGAAGAACAAAAAATTGATGAATGGTACTGTTTGGATGCTTTGCATATATGTTTCTTAGACTATATAGAAGCAATATATACATTGATTTCAATCGTCTGCCTGTTCCATTCATTGTTCTACTTGTCGCAACTTACAAATAATTACCGTTAAAGTATTAACAATGGGGCTCGTAGTTCACTTAAACTTGAAGATCAAATAATTGGCGAATTGTACTGTTTGGATGATTTGCATATATGTTTCTTAGTCTATATAGAAGCAATATATACAATGATTTCAACCGTCTACCTGTTCCATTCATTGTTCTACTTGTCGAAAGTTACAAATAATTTCCGTTAAGGGATTAACAATGGGGATCGTAGTTTACTTAAACTTGAAGAACCAGAAATTGGCGAATTGTACTGTTTGGACGCTATGCATATATGTTTCTTAGACTATATAGAAGCAATATATACAATGATTTCAACAGTCTACCTGGTCCATTCATTGTTCTACTTGTCGAAATTTACAAATAATTTCCTTTAAATGATTAACAATGGGGCTCGTAGTTCACTTAAACTTGAAGAGCAAAAAATTGGCGAATTGTACTGTTTGGACGCTATGCATATATGTTTCTTAGACTATATAGAAGCAATATATACAATGATTTCAACCGTCTACCTATTCCATTCATTGTTCTACTTGCCGAAATTTACAAATAATTTCCTTTAAAGGATTAACAATGGGGCTCGTAGTTCACTTAAACTTGAAGAGCAAAAAATTGGCGAATTGTACTGTTTGGACGCTATGCATATATGTTTCTTAGACTATATAGAAGCAATATATACAATGATTTCAACCGTCTACCTGATCCATTCATTGTTCTACTTGTCGAAATTTACAAATAATTTCCTTTAAAGGATTAACAATGGGGCTCGTAGTTCACTTAAACTTGAAGAACAAAAAATTGGCGAATAGTACTGTTTGGGTGCTTTGCATATATGTTTCTTAGACTATATAGAAACAACATATACAAAGATTTCAACCGTCTACCTGTTCTATTCATTGTTCTACTTGTAGAAAGTTACAAATAATTTCCGTTTCATGATTATCAATGGGGCTCGTTGTTCACTTAAACATGAAGAACAAAAAATTGGCGAATTGTACTGTTTGGATGCTTTGCATATATGTTTCTTAGACTATATAGAAGCAATATATAGAAAGACTTCACCCGTCTACCTGTACTATTCATTGTTCTACTTGTAGAAAGTTACAAATAATTTCCATTTCATGATTATCAATGGGGCTCGCTGTTCACTTAAACTTGAAGATAAAAAAATTGGCGATTGTTACTGTTTAGATGCTTTGCATATATGTTTCTTAGATTATATGGAAGCAATATATTCAAAGATTTCAACCGTCTACGTGTTCCAATCATTGTTCTACTTGCCGAAATTTACGAATAATTTCCTTTAAAGGATTAACAATGGGGCTCGTTGTTCACTAAACTTGAACAACAAAAAATTGTCGAATTGTACTGTTTGGATGCTTTGCATATATGCTTCTTAGACTATATAGAAGCAATATATACAATGATTTCAACCGTCTACCTGTTCCATTCATTGTTCTACTTGTCGAAAGTTACAAATAATTTCCGTTAAGGGATTAACAATGGGGATCGTAGTTTACTTAATCTTGAAGAACAAAAAATTGGCGAATTGTACTGTTTGGATGCTTTGCATATATGTTTCTTAGACTATATAGAAGCAATATATACAATGATTACAACCGTCTACCTGTTCCATTCATTGTTCTAATTGTAGAAAATTACAATTAATTTCCGTTAAAGGATTAACCATTGGGGCTCATTGTTCACTTAAACTTGAAGAACATAAAATTGGCGAATGGTACTGTTTGGATGCTTTGCATATATGTTTCTTAGACTATATAGAAGCAATATATACAATGATTTCAACAGTCTACCTGTTCCATTCATTGTTCTACTTGACGAAATTTACAAATAATTTCCGATAAAGGATTAACCATTGGGGCTCATTGTTCACTTAAACTTGAAGAACAAAAAAATTGGCGAATGGTACTGTTTGGATGCTTTGCATATAGGTTTCTTGGACTATATAGAAGCAATATATACAAAGATTTCAACCGTCTACCTGTTCCATTCATTGTTCTATTTGTAGAAAGTTACAAATAATTTCCCTTTCATGATTATCAATGGGGCTCGTTGTTCACTTAAACTTGAAGAACAATAAATTCGCGAATGGTACTACTTGGATCCTTTGCAGGTATGTTTCTTAGACTATATAAAAACAATATATACAAAGATTTCAACCGTCTACCTGTTCCATTCATTGTTCTAATTGTAGAATATTACAAATAATTTCCGTTGAAGGATTAACAATGGGGCTCGTAGTTCACTTAAACTTGAAGAACAAAAAATTGGCGAATGGTACTGTTTGGGTGCTTTGCATAGATGTTTCGTAGGCTATATAGAAGCAATATATACAATGATTTCAACCGTCTACCTGATCCATTCATTGTTCTACTTGTCGAAAATTACAAATAATTTCCGATAAAGGATTAACCATTGGGGCTCATTGTTCACTAAACTTGAACAACAAAAAATTGTCGAATTGTACTGTTTGGATGCTTTGCATATATGCTTCTTAGACTATATAGAAGCAATATATACAATGATTTCAACCGTCTACCTGTTCCATTCATTGTTCTACTTGTCGAAAGTTACAAATAATTTCCGTTAAGGGATTAACAATGGGGATCGTAGTTTACTTAATCTTGAAGAACAAAAAATTGGCGAATTGTACTGTTTGGATGCTTTGCATATATGTTTCTTAGACTATATAGAAGCAATATATACAATGATTACAACCGTCTACCTGTTCCATTCATTGTTCTAATTGTAGAAAATTACAATTAATTTCCGTTAAAGGATTAACCATTGGGGCTCATTGTTCACTTAAACTTGAAGAACATAAAATTGGCGAATGGTACTGTTTGGATGCTTTGCATATATGTTTCTTAGACTATATAGAAGCAATATATACAATGATTTCAACAGTCTACCTTTTCCATTCATTGTTCTACTTGCCGAAATTTACAAATAATTTCCTTTAAACGATTAACAATGGGGCTCGTAGTTCACTTAAACTTGAAGAACAAAAAATTGGCGAATGTTACTGTTTAGATGCTTTGCACATAGGTTTCTTAGACTATATAGAAACAACATATACAAAGATTTCAACCGTCTACCTGTTCCATTCATTGTTCTACTTGTCGAAAGTTACAAATACTTTCCGTTAAGGGATTAACAATGGGGATCGTAGTTTACTTAAACTTGAAGAACAAGAAATTGGCGAATTGTACTGTTTGGATGCTTTGCATATATGTTTCTTAGACTATATAGAAGCAATATATACAATGATTTCAACAGTCTACCTGTTCCATTCATTGTTCTACTTGTCGAAATTTACAAATAATTTCCTTTAAAGGATTAACAATGGGGCTCGTAGATCACTTAAATTTGAAGAACAAAAAATTGGCGAAATGTACTGTTTGGATGCTTTGCATATATGTTTCTTAGAATATATAGAAGCAATATATAGAAAGACTTCACCCGTCTACCTGTACAATTCATTGTTCTACTTGTAGAAAGTTACGAATAATTTCCGTTTCATGATTATCAATAGGGCTCGTTGTTGACTTAAACTTGAAGAACAAAAAATTGGCGTATGGTACTGTTTGGATTCTTTGCATATATGTATCTTAGACTATATAGAAGCAATATATACAAAGATTTCAACCGTCTACGTGTTCCAATCATTGTTCTACTTGTCGAAATTTACAAATAATTTCCTTTAAAGGATTAACAATGGGGCTCGTTCTTCACTCAAACTTGAAGAACAATAAATTGGCGAATTGTACTGTTTGGATGCTTTGCATAAATGTTTCTTAGACTATATCGAAGCAATATATACAATGATTTCAACCGTCTACCTGTTCCATTCATTGTTCTAATTGTAGAAAATTACAATTAATTTCCGTTAAAGGATTAACAATGGGGATCGTAGTTCACTTAAACTTGAAGAACATAAAATTGGCGAATTGTACTGTTTGGATGCTTTGCATATATGTTTCTTAGACTATATAGAAGCAATATATACAATGATTTCAACCGTCTACCTGTTCCATTCATTGTTCTACTTGTCGAAATTTACAAATAATTTCCTTTAAACGATTAACAATGGGGCTCGTAGTTCACTTAAACTTGAAGAACAAAAAATTGGCGAATGGTACTGTTTGGATGCTTTGCGTACATGTTTCTTAGACTATATGGAAGCAGTATATATAAAGATTCCAACCGTCTACGTGTTCCAATCATTGTTCTACTTGTCGAAATTTACAAATAATTTCCTTTAAAGGATTAACAATGGGGATCGTTGTTCACTTAAACTTGAAGAACAATAAATTGGCGAATTGTACTGTTTGGCTGCTTTGCATATATGTTTCTTAGACTATATAGAAGCAATATATACAAAGATTTCAACCGTCTACCTGTTCCATTCATTGTTCTAGTTGTCGAAAGTTACAAATAATTTCCGATAAAGGATTAACAATGGGGCTCATTGTTCACTTAAACTTGAAGAACAAAAAATTGGCGAATGGTACTGTTTGGATGCTTTGCGTACAAGTTTCTTAGACTATATGGAAGCAATATATACAAAGATTTCAACCGTCTACCTGATCCATTCATTGTTCTGCTTGTCGAAAGTTACAAATAATTTCCGATAAAGGATTTAGAATGGGGCTCATTGTTCACTTAAACTTGAAGAACAAAGAATTGGCGGATGGTACTGTTTGGATGCTTTGCATATTTGTTTCTTAGACTATATGGAAGCAATATATACAAAGATTTCAACCGTCTACGTGTTCCAATCATTGTTCTACATGTCGAAATTTACAAATAATTTCCCTTTCATGATTATCAATGGGGCTCGTTGTTCACTCAAACTTGAAGAACAATAAATTGGCGAATTGTACTGTTTGGATGCTTTGCATATATGTTTCTTAGACTATATAGAAGCAATATATACAATGATTTCAACCGTCTACCTGTTCCATTCATTGTTCTAATTGTAGAAAATTACAATTAATTTCCGTTAAAGGATTAACCATTGGGGCTCATTGTTCACTTAAACTTGAAGAACATAAAATTGGCGAATTGTACTGTTTGGATGCTTTGCATATATGTTTCTTAGACTATATAGAAGCAATATATACAATGATTTCAACAGTCTACCTTTTCCATTCATTGTTCTACTTGTCGAAATTTACAAATAATTTCCTTTAAACGATTAACAATGGGGCTCGTAGTTCACTTAAACTTGAAGAACAAAAAATTGGCGAATGTTACTGTTTAGATGCTTTGCACATATGTTTCTTAGACTATATAGAAGCAATATATACAATGATTTCAACAGTCTACGTGTTCCATTCATTGTTCTACTTGACGAAATTTACAAATAATTTCCTTTAAAGGATTAACAATGGGGCTCGTAGATCACTTAAACTTGAAGAACAAAAAATTGGCGAATGGTACTGTTTGGATGCTTTGCATATATGTTTCTTAGACTATATAGAAGCAATATATACAAAGATTTCAACAGTCTAACTGTTCTATTCATTGTTCTATTTGTAGAAAGTTACAAATAATTTCCCTTTCATGATTATCAATGGGGCTCGTTGTTCACTTAAACTTGAAGAACAAAAAATTGGCGAATGGTACTGTTTGGGTGCTTTGCATATATGTTTCTTAGACTATATAGAAACAACATATACAAAGATTTCAACCGTCTACCTGTTCTATTCATTGTTCTACTTGTAGAAAGTTACAAATAATTTCCGTTTCATGATTATCAATGGGGCTCGTTGTTCACTTAAACATGAAGAACAAAAAATTGGCGAATTGTACTGTTTGGATGCTTTGCATATATGTTTCTTAGACTATATAGAAGCAATATATAGAAAGACTTCACCCGTCTACCTGTACTATTCATTGTTCTACTTGTAGAAAGTTACAAATAATTTCCATTTCATGATTATCAATGGGGCTCGCTGTTCACTTAAACTTGAAGATAAAAAAATTGGCGATTGTTACTGTTTAGATGCTTTGCATATATGTTTCTTAGATTATATGGAAGCAATATATTCAAAGATTTCAACCGTCTACGTGTTCCAATCATTGTTCTACTTGCCGAAATTTACGAATAATTTCCTTTAAAGGATTAACAATGGGGCTCGTTGTTCACTTAAACTTGAAGAACAAAAAATTGATGAATGGTACTGTTTGGATGCTTTGCATATATGTTTCTTAGACTATATAGAAGCAATATATACATTGATTTCAATCGTCTGCCTGTTCCATTCATTGTTCTACTTGTCGCAACTTACAAATAATTACCGTTAAAGTATTAACAATGGGGCTCGTAGTTCACTTAAACTTGAAGATCAAATAATTGGCGAATTGTACTGTTTGGATGATTTGCATATATGTTTCTTAGTCTATATAGAAGCAATATATACAATGATTTCAACCGTCTACTTGTTCCATTCATTGTTCTACTTGCCGAAATTTACAAATAATTTCCTTTAAAGGATTAACAATGGGGCTCGTAGTTCACTTAAACTTGAAGAGCAAAAAATTGGCGAATTGTACTGTTTGGACGCTTTGCATATATGTTTCTTGGACTATATAGAAGCAATATATACAATGATTTCAACAGTCTACCTGTTCCATTCATTGTTCTACTTGTCGAAATTTACAAATAATTTCCTTTAAAGGATTAACAATGGGGCTCGTAGTTCACTTAACTTGAAGAACAAAAAATTGGCGAATATTACTGTTTGGATGCTTTGAATATATGTTTCTTAGATTATATAGAAGCAATATATACAAAGATTTCAACCGTCTACCTGTTCCATTCATTGTTCTACTTGTCGAAAATTACAAGTAATTTCCGATAAAGGATTAACCATTGGGTCTCATTGTTCACTTAAAATTGAAGAACAAAAAATTGGCGAATGGTACTGTTTCGATGCTTTGCATATATGTTTCTTAGACTATTTAGAAGCAATATATAGAAAGATGTCACCCGTCTACCCGTACCATTCATTGTTCTACTTGTAGAAAGTTACAAATAATTTCCATTTCATGATTATCAATGGGGCTCGCTGTTCACTTAAACTTGAAGATAAAAAAATTGGCGATTGTTACTGTTTAGATGCTTTGCATATATGTTTCTTAGATTATATAGAAGCAATATATACAAAGATTTGAATCGTCTACCTGTTCCATTCATTGTTCTACTTGCCGAAATTTACAAATAATTTCCTTTAAAGGATTAACAATGGGGCTCGTTGTTCACTTAAACTTGAAGAGCAAAAAATTGGCGAATTGTACTGTGTGGACGCTATGCATATATGTTTCTTAGACTATATAGAAGCAATATATACAATGATTTCAACAGTCTACCTGGTCGATTCATTGTTCTACTTGTCGAAATTTACAAATAATTTCCTTTAAATGATTAACAATGGGGCTCGTAGTTCACTTAAACTTGAAGAGCAAAAAATTGGCGAATTGTACTGTTTGGACGCTATGCATATATGTTTCTTAGACTATATAGAAGCAATATATACAATGATTTCAACCGTCTACCTATTCCATTCATTGTTCTACTTGCCGAAATTTACAAATAATTTCCTTTAAAGGATTAACAATGGGGCTCGTAGTTCACTTAAACTTGAAGAGCAAAAAATTGGCGAATTGTACTGTTTGGACGCTATGCATATATGTTTCTTAGACTATATAGAAGCAATATATACAATGATTTCAACCGTCTACCTGATCCATTCATTGTTCTACTTGTCGAAATTTACAAATAATTTCCTTTAAAGGATTAACAATGGGGCTCGTAGTTCGCTTAAACTTGAAGAACAAAAAGTTGGCGAATAGTACTGTTTGGATGCTTTGAATATATGTTTCTTAGATTATATAGAAGCAATATATACAAAGATTTCAACCGTCTAACTGTTCGATTCATTGTTCTACTTGTCGAAAATTACAAATAATTTCCGATAAAGGATTAACCATTGGGGCTCATTGTTCACTTAAACTTGAAGAACAAAAAATTGGCGAATGGTACTGTTTGGATGCTTTGCGTACATGTTTTTTAGACTATATGGAAGCAATATATACAAAGATTTCAACCGTCTACCTGTTCCATTCATTGTTCTACTTGTCGAAAATTACAAATAATTTCCGATAAAGGATTAACCATTGGGGCTCATTGTTCACTTAAACTTGAAGAACAAAAAATTGGCGAATGGTACTGTTTGGGTGCCTTGCGTACATGTTTTTTAGACTATATGGAAGCAATATATACAAAGATTTCAACCGTCTACGTGTTCCAATCATTGTTCTACTTGTCGAAATTTACGAATAATTTCCTTTAAAGGATTAACAATGGGGCTCGTTGTTCACTTAAACTTGACGAACAAAAAATTGATGAATGGTACTGTTTGGATGCTTTGCATATATGTTTCTCAGACTATATAGAAGCAATATATACATTGATTTCAATCGTCTACCTGTTCCATTCATTGTTCTACTTGTCGAAAGTTACAAATAATTTCCGATAAAGGATTAACCATTGGGGCTCATTGTTCATTTAAACTTGAAGAACAAAAAATTGGCGAATTGTACTGTTTGGATGCTTTGCATATATGTCTCTTAGACTATATAGAAACAATATATACAAAGATTTCAACCGTCTACCTGTTCCATTCATTGTTCTACTTGTCGAAATTTACAAATAATTTCCTTTAAAGGATTAACAATGGGGCTCGTAGTTCATTTAACCTTGAAGAACAAAAAATTGGCGAATGGTACTGTTTGGATGCTTTGCATATATGTTTCTTATACTATATAGAAGCAATATATACAAAGATTTCAACCGTCTACCTGTTCCATTCAATGTTCTAATTGTCGAAAGTTACAAATAATTTCCGTTAAAGGATTAACAATGGGGCTCGTAGTTCACTTAAACTTGAAGAACAAAAAATTGGCGAATGGTACTGTTTGGATGCTTTGCATATATGTTTCGTAGGCTATATAGAAGCAATATATACAAAGATTTCAACCGTCTACCTGTTCCATTCATTGTTCTACTTGTCGAAAATGATAAGTAATTTCCGATAAGGGATTAACCATTGGGGCTCATTGTTCACTTAAACTTGAAGAACAAGAAATTGGCGAATGGTACTGTTTGGATGCTTTGCGTACATGTTTCTTAGACTATATGGAAGCAATATATACAAAGATTTCAATCGTCTACGTGTTCCAATCATTGTTCTACTTGTAGAATGTTACAATTAATTTCCGTTAAAGGATTAACAATGGGGCTCGTAGTTCACTTAAACTTGAAGAACAAAAAATTGTCGAATTGTACTGTTTGGATGCTATGCATATATGTTTCGTAGATTATATAGAAGCAATATATACAATGATTTCAACCGTCTACGTGATCCATTCATTGTTCTACTTGTCGAAATTTACAAATAATTTCCTTTAAAGGATTAACAATGGGGCTCGTAGTTCACTTAAACTTGAAGAACAAAAAATTGGCGAATGGTACTGTTTGGATGCTTTGCATAAATGTTTCTTAGATTATATAGAAGCAATATATACAAAGATTTCAACCGTCTACCTGTACCATTCATTGTTCTGCTTGTCGAAATTTACAAATAATTTCCTTTAAATGATTAACAATGGGGCTCGTTGTTCACTTAAACTTGAAGAACAATAAATTGGCGAATTGTACTGTTTGGATGCTTTGCATATATGTTTCTTAGACTATATAGACGCAATATATACAAGGATTTCAACCGTCTACCTGTTCCATTCATTGTTCTACTTGTCGAAAGTTACAAATAATTACCGATAAAGGATTAACCATTGAGGCTCATTGTTCACTTAAACTTGAAACACAAAAAATTGGCGAATTGTACTGTTTGGATGCTGTGCATATATGTTTCTTAGACTATATGGAAGCAATATATACAATGATTTCAACCGTCTACCTGTTCCATTCATTGTTCTACTTGTAGAAAGTTACAAATAATTTCCGGTTCATGATTATCAATGGGGCTCGTTGTTCACTTAAACTTGAAGAACAAAAAATTGGCGAATATTACTGTTTGGATGCTTTGAATATATGTTTCTTAGATTATATAGAAGCAATATATACAAAGATTTCAACCGTCTACCTGTTCCATTCATTGTTCTACTTGTCGAAAGTTACAAATAATTTCCGTTTCATGATTATCTATGGGGCTCGTTGTTCACATAAACTTGAAGAACAAGAAATTTGCGAATGGTACTGATTCGATGCTTTGCGTTCATGTTTCTTAGACTATATGGAAGCAATATATTCAAAGATTTCAACCGTCTACGTGTTCCAATCATTGTTCTACTTGTCGAAATTTACGAATAATTTCCTTTAAAGGATTAACAATGGGGCTCGTTGTTCACTTAAACTTGAAGAACAAAAAATTGATGAATGGTACTGTTTGGATGCTTTGCATATATGTTTCTTAGACTATATAGAAGCAATATATACATTGATTTCAATCGTCTGCCTGTTCCATTCATTGTTCTACTTGTCGCAACTTACAAATAATTACCGTTAAAGTATTAACAATGGGGCTCGTAGTTCACTTAAACTTGAAGATCAAATAATTGGCGAATTGTACTGTTTGGATGATTTGCATATATGTTTCTTAGTCTATATAGAAGCAATATATACAATGATTTCAACCGTCTACCTGTTCCATTCATTGTTCTACTTGTCGAAAGTTACAAATAATTTCCGTTAAGGGATTAACAATGGGGATCGTAGTTTACTTAAACTTGAAGAACCAGAAATTGGCGAATTGTACTGTTTGGACGCTATGCATATATGTTTCTTAGACTATATAGAAGCAATATATACAATGATTTCAACAGTCTACCTGGTCCATTCATTGTTCTACTTGTCGAAATTTACAAATAATTTCCTTTAAATGATTAACAATGGGGCTCGTAGTTCACTTAAACTTGAAGAGCAAAAAATTGGCGAATTGTACTGTTTGGACGCTATGCATATATGTTTCTTAGACTATATAGAAGCAATATATACAATGATTTCAACCGTCTACCTATTCCATTCATTGTTCTACTTGCCGAAATTTACAAATAATTTCCTTTAAAGGATTAACAATGGGGCTCGTAGTTCACTTAAACTTGAAGAGCAAAAAATTGGCGAATTGTACTGTTTGGACGCTATGCATATATGTTTCTTAGACTATATAGAAGCAATATATACAATGATTTCAACCGTCTACCTGATCCATTCATTGTTCTACTTGTCGAAATTTACAAATAATTTCCTTTAAAGGATTAACAATGGGGCTCGTAGTTCACTTAAACTTGAAGAACAAAAAATTGGCGAATAGTACTGTTTGGATGCTTTGAATATATGTTTCTTAGATTATATAGAAGCAATATATACAATGATTTCAACCGTCTACCTGTTCCATTCATTGTTCTACTTGTAGAAAGTTACAAATAATTTCCGGTTCATGATTATCAATGGGGCTTGTTGTTCACTTAAACTTGAAGAACAAAAAATTGGCGAATTGTACTGTTTGGATGCTTTGCATATATGTTTCTTAGACTATTTAGAAGCAATATATACAAAGATTTCAACCGTCTACCTGTACCATTCATTGTTCTGCTTGTCGAAAATTACAAATAATTTCCTTTAAAGGTTTAACAATGGGGCTCGTAGTTCACTTAAACTTGAAGAACAAAAAATTGGCGAATGGTACTGTTTGGATGCTTTGCATATATGTTTCTTAGATTATATAGAAGCAATATATACAAAGATTTCAACCGTCTACCTGTACCATTCATTGTTCTGCTTGTCGAAATTTACAAATAATTTCCTTTAAAGGATTAACAATGGGGCTCGTTGTTCACTTAAACTTGAAGAACAATAAATTGGCGAATTGTACTGTTTGGATGCTTTGCATATATGTTTCTTAGACTATATAGACGCAATATATACAAGGATTTCAATCGTCTACCTGTTCCATTCATTGTTCTACTTGTCGAAAGTTACAAATAATTACCGATAAAGGATTAACCATTGGGGCTCATTGTTCACTTAAACTTGAAAAACAAAAAATAGGCGAATTGTACTGTTTGGATGCTTTGCATATATGTTTCTTAGACTATATGGAAGCAATATATACAATGATTTCAACCGTCTACCTGTTCCATTCATTGTTCTACTTGTAGAAAGTTACAAATAATTTCCGTTTCATGATTATCAATGGGGCTCGTTGTTCACTTAAACTTGAAGAACAAAAAATTGGCGAATGGTACTGTTCGGATGCTTTGCATATATGTTTCTTAGATTATATAGAAGCAATATATACAAAGATTTCAACCGTCTAACTGTTCGATTCATTGTTCTACTTGTCGAAAATTACAAATAATTTCCGATAAAGGATTAACCATTGGGGCTCATTGTTCACTTAAACTTGAAGAACAAAAAATTGGCGAATATTACTGTTTGGATGCTTTGAATATATGTTTCTTAGATTATATAGAAGCAATATATACAAAGATTTCAACCGTCTACCTGTTCCATTCATTGTTCTACTTGTCGAAAATTACAAGTAATTTCCGATAAAGGATTAACCATTGGGTCTCATTGTTCACTTAAAATTGAAGAACAAAAAATTGGCGAATGGTACTGTTTGGATGCTTTGCATATATGTTTCTTGGACTATATAGAAGCAATATATACAATGATTTCAACCGTCTACCTGTTCCATTCATTGTTCTACTTGTCGAAAGTTACAAATAATTTCCGTTTCATGATTATCTATGGGGCTCGTTGTTCACATAAACTTGAAGAACAAGAAATTTGCGAATGGTACTGTTTGGATGCTTTGCGTTCATGTTTCTTAGACTATATGGAAGTAATATATTCAAAGATTTCAACCGTCTACGTGTTCCAATCATTGTTCTACTTGTCGAAATTTACGAATAATTTGCTTTAAAGGATTAACAATGGGGCTCGTTGTTCACTTAAACTTGAAGAACAAAAAATTGATGAATGGTACTGTTTGGATGCTTTGCATATATGTTTCTTAGACTATATAGAAGCAATATATACATTGATTTCAATCGTCTGCCTGTTCCATTCATTGTTCTACTTGTCGCAACTTACAAATAATTACCGTTAAAGTATTAACAATGGGGCTCGTAGTTCACTTAAACTTGAAGATCAAATAATTGGCGAATTGTACTGTTTGGATGATTTGCATATATGTTTCTTAGTCTATATAGAAGCAATATATACAATGATTTCAACCGGCTACCTGTTCCATTCATTGTTCTACTTGTCGCAAATTACAAATAATTTCCGTTAAAGTATTAACAATGGGGCTCGTAGTTCACTTAAACTTGAAGATCAAATAATTGGCGAATTGTACTGTTTGGACGATTTGCATATATGTTTCTTAGACTATATAGAAGCAATATATACAAAGATTTCAAACGTCAACCTGTTCCATTCATTGTTCTACTTGTCGAAAGTTACAAATAATTTCCGATAAAGGATTAACCATTGGGGCTCGTAGTTCACTTAAACTTGAAGAACAAAAAATTGGCGAATTGTACTGGTTGGATGCTTTGCATATATGTTTCGTAGACTATATAGAAGCAATATATACAATGATTTCAACCGTGTACATGATCCATTCATTGTTGTACTTGTCGAAATTTACAAATAATTTCCTTTAAAGGATTAACAATGGGGCTCGTAGTTCACTTAAACTTGAAGATCAAAAAATTGGCGCTTGTTACTGTTTAGATGCTTTGCATATAGGTTTCTTAGACTATATAGAAGCAACATATACAAAGATTTCAACCGTCTACCTGTTCTATTCATTGTTCTACTTGTCGAAATTTACAAATAATTTCCTTTAAAGGATTAACAATGGGGCTCGTAGTTCACTTAAACTTGAAGATCAAAAAATTGGCGCTTGTTACTGTTTAGATGCTTTGCATATAGGTTTCTTAGACTATATAGAAGCAACATATACAAAGATTTCAACCGTCTACCTGTTCTATTCATTGTTCTACTTGTCGAAATTTACAAATAATTTCCTTTAAGTAATTAACAATGGGGCTCGTTGTTCACTTAAACTTGAAGAACAAAAAATTGGCGAATTGTACTGTTTGGATGCTTTGCATATATGTTTCTTAGACTATATAGAAGCAATATATACAAAGATTTCAACCGTCAACCTGTTCCATTCATTGTTCTACTTGTCGAAAGTTACAAATAATTTCCGACAAAGGATTAACCATTGGGGCTCGTAGTTCACTTAAACTTGAAGAACAAAAAATTGGCAAATTGTACTGTTTGGATGCTTTGCATATATGTTTCGTAGACTATATAGAAGCAATATATACAATGATTTCAACCGTGTACATGATCCATTCATTGTTGTACTTGTCGAAATTTACAAATAATTTCCTTTAAAGGATTAACAATGGGGCTCGTAGTTCACTTAAACTTGAAGATCAAAAAATTGGCGATTGTTACTGTTTGGATGCTTTGCATATATGTTTCTTAGACTATATAGAAGCAATATATACAAAGATTTCAAACGTCAACCTGTTCCATTCATTGTTCTACTTGTCGAAAGTTACAAATAATTTCCGATAAAGGATTAACCATTGGGGCTCGTAGTTCACTTAAACTTGAAGAACAAAAAATTGGCGAATTGTACTGGTTGGATGCTTTGCATATATGTTTCGTAGACTATATAGAAGCAATATATACATTGATTTCAACCGGCTACCTGTTCCATTCATTGTTCTACTTGTCGCAAGTTACAAATAATTTCCGTTAAAGTATTAACAATGGGGCTCGTAGTTCACTTAAACTTGAAGATCAAATAATTGGCGAATTGTACTGTTTGGACGCTTTGCATATATGTTTCTTAGACTATATAGAAGCAATATATACAATGATTTCAACAGTCTACCTGTTCCATTCATTGTTCTACTTGTCGAAATTTACAAATAATTTCCTTTAATGGATTAACAATGGGGCTCGTAGTTCACTTAAACTTGAAGATCAAATAATTGGCGAATTGTACTGTTTGGACGATTTGCATATATGTTTCTTAGACTATATAGAAGCAATATATACAATGAATTCAACAGTCTACCTGTTCCATTCATTGTTCTACTTGTCGAAATTTACAAATAATTTCCTTTAAAGGATTAACAATGGGGCTCGTAGTTCACTTAAACTTGAAGAACAAAAAATTGGCGAATGGTACTGTTTGCATGCTTTGCATATATGTTTCTTAGATTATATAGAAGCAATATATACAAAGATTTCAACCGTCTACCTGTTCCATTCATTGTTCTACTTGTCGAAAATTACAAATAATTTCCGATAAAGGATTAACCATTTGGGCTCATTGTTCACTTAAACTTGAAGAACAAAAAATTGGCGAATGGTACTGTTTGGATGCTTTGCATATATGTTTCTTAGACTATATAGAAGCAATATATACAAAGATTTCAACCGGCTACCTGTTCCACTCATTGTTCTACTTGTCGCAAGTTACAAATAATTTCCGTTAAAGTACTGACAATGGGGCTCGTCGTTCACTTAAACTTGAAGATCAAATAATTGGCGAATTGTACTGTCTGGACGCTTTGCATATACGTTTCTTAGACTATATAGAAGCAATATATACATTGATTTCAACCGGCTACCTGTTCCATTCATTGTTCTACTTGTCGCAAATTACAAATAATTTCCGTTAAAGTATTAACAATGGGGCTCGTAGTTCACTTAAACTTGAAGATCAAATAATTGGCGAATTGTACTGTTTGGACGATTTGTATATATGTTTCTTAGACTATATAGAAGCAATATATACAATGATTTCAACAGTCTACCTGTTCCAATCATTGTTCTACTTGCCGAAAGTTACAAATAATTTCCGTTTCATGATTATCAATTGGGATCGTTGTTCACTTAAACATGAAGAACAAAAAATTGGCGAATTGTACTGTTTGGATGCTTTGCATATATGTTTCTTAGACTATATAGAAGCAATATATACAAAGATTTCAACCGGCTACCTGTTCCATTCATTGTTCTACTTGTCGCAAATTACAAATAATTTCCGTTAAAGTATTAACAATGGGGCTCGTAGTTCACTTAAACTTGAAGATCAAATAATTGGCGAATTGTACTGTTTGGACGATTTGTATATATGTTTCTTAGACTATATAGAAGCAATATATACAATGATTTCAACAGTCTACCTGTTCCAATCATTGTTCTACTTGCCGAAAGTTACAAATAATTTCCGTTTCATGATTATCAATTGGGATCGTTGTTCACTTAAACATGAAGAACAAAAAATTGGCGAATGGTACTGTTTGGATGCTTTGCATATATGTTTCTTAGATTATATAGACGCAATATATCCAAGGATTTCAACCGTCTACCTGTTCCATTCATTGTTCTACTTGTCGAAAGTTACAAATAATTACCGATAAAGGATTAACCATTGGGGCTCATTGTTCACTTAAACTTGAAGAACAAAAAATTGGCGAATTGTACTATTTGGATGCTTTGCATATATGTTTCTTAGACTATATAGAAGCAATATATACAAAGATTTCAACCGGCTACCTGTTCCATTCATTGTTCTACTTGTCGCAAGTTACAAATAATATCCGTTAAAGTACTAACAATGGGGCTCGTAGTTCACTTAAACTTGAAGATCAAATAATTGGCGAATTGTACTGTTTGGACGCTTTGCATATATGTTTCTTAGACTATATAGAAGCAATATATACAATGATTTCAACCGTCTACCTGTTCCAATCATTGTTCTACTTGCCGAAAGTTACAAATAATTTCCGTTTCATGATTATCAATTGGGCTCGTTGTTCACTTAAACATGAAGAACAAAAAATTGGCGAATTGTACTGTTTGGATGCTTTGCATATATGTTTCTTAGACTATATAGAAGCAATATATACATTGATTTCAACCGGCTACCTGTTCCATTCATTGTTCTACTTGTCGCAAATTACAAATAATTTCCGTTAAAGTATTAACAATGGGGCTCGTAGTTCACTTAAACTTGAAGATCAAATAATTGGCGAATTGTACTGTTTGGACGATTTGCATATATGTTTCTTAGACTATATAGAAGCAATATATACAATGAATTCAACAGTCTACCTGTTCCATTCATTGTTCTACTTGTCGAAATTTACAAATAATTTCCTTTAAAGGATTAACAATGGGGCTCGTAGTTCACTTAAACTTGAAGAACAAAAAATTGGCGAATGGTACTGTTTGCATGCTTTGCATATATGTTTCTTAGATTATATAGAAGCAATATATACAAAGATTTCAACCGTCTACCTGTTCCATTCATTGTTCTACTTGTCGAAAATTACAAATAATTTCCGATAAAGGATTAACCATTGGGGCTCATTGTTCACTTAAACTTGAAGAACAAAAAATTGGCGAATTGTACTGTTTGGATGCTTTGCATATATGTTTCTTAGACTATATAGAAGCAATATATACAAAGATTTCAACCGGCTACCTGTTCCATTCATTGTTCTACTTGTCGCAAGTTACAAATAATTTCCGTTAAAGTACTAACAATGGGGCTCGTCGTTCACTTAAACTTGAAGATCAAATAATTGGCGAATTGTACTGTTTGGACGCTTTGCATATACGTTTCATAGACTATATAGAAGCAATATATACATTGATTTCAACCGGCTACCTGTTCCATTCATTGTTCTACTTGTCGAAATTTACAAATAATTTCCTTTAAAGGATTAACAATGGGGATCGTAGTTTACTTAAACTTGAAGATCTAATAATTGGCGAATTGTACTGTTTGGACGATTTGCATATATGTTTCTTAGATTATATAGACGCAATATATACAAGGATTTCAACCGTCTACCTGTTCCATTCATTGTTCTACTTGTCGAAAGTTACAAATAATTACCGATAAAGGATTAACCATTGGGGCTCATTGTTCACTTAAACTTGAAGAACAAAAAATTGGCGAATTGTACTGTTTGGATGCTTTGCATATATGTTTCTTAGACTATATAGAAGCAATATATACAATGATTTCAACCGTCTACCTGTTCCATTCATTGTTCTACTTGTCGAAAGTTACAAATAATTTCCGTTAAGGGATTAACAATGGGGATCGTAGTTTACTTAAACTTGAAGAACAAAAAATTGGCGAATGGTACTGTTTGGATGCTTTGCATATATGTTTCTTAGATTATATAGACGCAATATATCCAAGGATTTCATCCGTCTACCTGTTCCATTCATTGTTCTACTTGTCGAAAGTTACAAATAATTACCGATAAAGGATTAACCATTGGGGCTCATTGTTCACTTAAACTTGAAGAACAAAAAATTGGCGAATTGTACTGGTTGGATGCTTTGCATATATGTTTCGTAGACTATATAGAAGCAATATATACAATGATTTCAACCGTGTACATGATCCATTCATTGTTGTACTTGTCGAAATTTACAAATAATTTCCTTTAAAGGATTAACAATGGGGCTCGTAGTTCACTTAAACTTGAAGATCAAAAAATTGGCGCTTGTTACTGTTTAGATGCTTTGCATATAGGTTTCTTAGACTATATAGAAGCAACATATACAAAGATTTCAACCGTCTACCTGTTCTATTCATTGTTCTACTTGTCGAAATTTACAAATAATTTCCTTTAAAGGATTAACAATGGGGCTCGTAGTTCACTTAAACTTGAAGATCAAAAAATTGGCGCTTGTTACTGTTTAGATGCTTTGCATATAGGTTTCTTAGACTATATAGAAGCAACATATACAAAGATTTCAACCGTCTACCTGTTCTATTCATTGTTCTACTTGTCGAAATTTACAAATAATTTCCTTTAAGTAATTAACAATGGGGCTCGTTGTTCACTTAAACTTGAAGAACAAAAAATTGGCGAATTGTACTGTTTGGATGCTTTGCATATATGTTTCTTAGACTATATAGAAGCAATATATACAAAGATTTCAACCGTCAACCTGTTCCATTCATTGTTCTACTTGTCGAAAGTTACAAATAATTTCCGACAAAGGATTAACCATTGGGGCTCGTAGTTCACTTAAACTTGAAGAACAAAAAATTGGCAAATTGTACTGTTTGGATGCTTTGCATATATGTTTCGTAGACTATATAGAAGCAATATATACAATGATTTCAACCGTGTACATGATCCATTCATTGTTGTACTTGTCGAAATTTACAAATAATTTCCTTTAAAGGATTAACAATGGGGCTCGTAGTTCACTTAAACTTGAAGATCAAAAAATTGGCGATTGTTACTGTTTGGATGCTTTGCATATATGTTTCTTAGACTATATAGAAGCAATATATACAAAGATTTCAAACGTCAACCTGTTCCATTCATTGTTCTACTTGTCGAAAGTTACAAATAATTTCCGATAAAGGATTAACCATTGGGGCTCGTAGTTCACTTAAACTTGAACAACAAAAAATTGGCGAATTGTACTGGTTGGATGCTTTGCATATATGTTTCGTAGACTATATAGAAGCAATATATACATTGATTTCAACCGGCTACCTGTTCCATTCATTGTTCTACTTGTCGCAAGTTACAAATAATTTCCGTTAAAGTATTAACAATGGGGCTCGTAGTTCACTTAAACTTGAAGATCAAATAATTGGCGAATTGTACTGTTTGGACGCTTTGCATATATGTTTCTTAGACTATATAGAAGCAATATATACAATGATTTCAACAGTCTACCTGTTCCATTCATTGTTCTACTTGTCGAAATTTACAAATAATTTCCTTTAATGGATTAACAATGGGGCTCGTAGTTCACTTAAACTTGAAGAACAAAAAATTGGCGAATGGTACTGTTTGGATGCTTTGCATATATGTTTCTTAGATTATATAGACGCAATATATCCAAGGATTTCAACCGTCTACCTGTTCCATTCATTGTTCTACTTGTCGAAAGTTACAAATAATTACCGATAAAGGATTAACCATTGGGGCTCATTGTTCACTTAAACTTGAAGAACAAAAAATTGGCGAATTGTACTATTTGGATGCTTTGCATATATGTTTCTTAGACTATATAGAAGCAATATATACAAAGATTTCAACCGGCTACCTGTTCCATTCATTGTTCTACTTGTCGCAAGTTACAAATAATATCCGTTAAAGTACTAACAATGGGGCTCGTAGTTCACTTAAACTTGAAGATCAAATAATTGGCGAATTGTACTGTTTGGACGCTTTGCATATATGTTTCTTAGACTATATAGAAGCAATATATACAATGATTTCAACCGTCTACCTGTTCCAATCATTGTTCTACTTGCCGAAAGTTACAAATAATTTCCGTTTCATGATTATCAATTGGGCTCGTTGTTCACTTAAACATGAAGAACAAAAAATTGGCGAATTGTACTGTTTGGATGCTTTGCATATATGTTTCTTAGACTATATAGAAGCAATATATACATTGATTTCAACCGGCTACCTGTTCCATTCATTGTTCTACTTGTAGAAAGTTACAAATAATTTCCGTTTCATGATTATCAATGGGGCTCGTTGTTCACTTAAACTTGAAGAACAAAAAATTGGCGAATGGTACTGTTCGGATGCTTTGCATATATGTTTCTTAGATTATATAGAAGCAATATATACAAAGATTTCAACCGTCTAACTGTTCGATTCATTGTTCTACTTGTCGAAAATTACAAATAATTTCCGATAAAGGATTAACCATTGGGGCTCATTGTTCACTTAAACTTGAAGAACAAAAAATTGGCGAATATTACTGTTTGGATGCTTTGAATATATGTTTCTTAGATTATATAGAAGCAATATATACAAAGATTTCAACCGTCTACCTGTTCCATTCATTGTTCTACTTGTCGAAAATTACAAGTAATTTCCGATAAAGGATTAACCATTGGGTCTCATTGTTCACTTAAAATTGAAGAACAAAAAATTGGCGAATGGTACTGTTTGGATGCTTTGCATATATGTTTCTTGGACTATATAGAAGCAATATATACAATGATTTCAACCGTCTACCTGTTCCATTCATTGTTCTACTTGTCGAAAGTTACAAATAATTTCCGTTTCATGATTATCTATGGGGCTCGTTGTTCACATAGACTTGAAGAACAAGAAATTTGCGAATGGTACTGTTTGGATGCTTTGCGTTCATGTTTCTTAGACTATATGGAAGTAATATATTCAAAGATTTCAACCGTCTACGTGTTCCAATCATTGTTCTACTTGTCGAAATTTACGAATAATTTGCTTTAAAGGATTAACAATGGGGCTCGTAGTTCACTTAAACTTGAAGAACAAAAAATTGGCGAATTGTACTGGTTGGATGCTTTGCATATATGTTTCGTAGACTATATAGAAGCAATATATACATTGATTTCAACCGGCTACCTGTTCCATTCATTGTTCTACTTGTCGCAAGTTACAAATAATTTCCGTTAAAGTATTAACAATGGGGCTCGTAGTTCACTTAAACTTGAAGATCAAATAATTGGCGAATTGTACTGTTTGGACGCTTTGCATATATGTTTCTTAGACTATATAGAAGCAATATATACAATGATTTCAACAGTCTACCTGTTCCATTCATTGTTCTACTTGTCGAAATTTACAAATAATTTCCTTTAATGGATTAACAATGGGGCTCGTAGTTCACTTAAACTTGAAGAACAAAAAATTGGCGAATGGTACTGTTTGGATGCTTTGCATATATGTTTCTTAGATTATATAGACGCAATATATCCAAGGATTTCAACCGTCTACCTGTTCCATTCATTGTTCTACTTGTCGAAAGTTACAAATAATTACCGATAAAGGATTAACCATTGGGGCTCATTGTTCACTTAAACTTGAAGAACAAAAAATTGGCGAATTGTACTATTTGGATGCTTTGCATATATGTTTCTTAGACTATATAGAAGCAATATATACAAAGATTTCAACCGGCTACCTGTTCCATTCATTGTTCTACTTGTCGCAAGTTACAAATAATATCCGTTAAAGTACTAACAATGGGGCTCGTAGTTCACTTAAACTTGAAGATCAAATAATTGGCGAATTGTACTGTTTGGACGCTTTGCATATATGTTTCTTAGACTATATAGAAGCAATATATACAATGATTTCAACCGTCTACCTGTTCCAATCATTGTTCTACTTGCCGAAAGTTACAAATAATTTCCGTTTCATGATTATCAATTGGGCTCGTTGTTCACTTAAACATGAAGAACAAAAAATTGGCGAATTGTACTGTTTGGATGCTTTGCATATATGTTTCTTAGACTATATAGAAGCAATATATACATTGATTTCAACCGGCTACCTGTTCCATTCATTGTTCTACTTGTCGCAAATTACAAATAATTTCCGTTAAAGTATTAACAATGGGGCTCGTAGTTCACTTAAACTTGAAGATCAAATAATTGGCGAATTGTACTGTTTGGACGATTTGCATATATGTTTCTTAGACTATATAGAAGCAATATATACAATGAATTCAACAGTCTACCTGTTCCATTCATTGTTCTACTTGTCGAAATTTACAAATAATTTCCTTTAAAGGATTAACAATGGGGCTCGTAGTTCACTTAAACTTGAAGAACAAAAAATTGGCGAATGGTACTGTTTGCATGCTTTGCATATATGTTTCTTAGATTATATAGAAGCAATATATACAAAGATTTCAACCGTCTACCTGTTCCATTCATTGTTCTACTTGTCGAAAATTACAAATAATTTCCGATAAAGGATTAACCATTTGGGCTCATTGTTCACTTAAACTTGAAGAACAAAAAATTGGCGAATGGTACTGTTTGGATGCTTTGCATATATGTTTCTTAGACTATATAGAAGCAATATATACAAAGATTTCAACCGGCTACCTGTTCCACTCATTGTTCTACTTGTCGCAAGTTACAAATAATTTCCGTTAAAGTACTGACAATGGGGCTCGTCGTTCACTTAAACTTGAAGATCAAATAATTGGCGAATTGTACTGTCTGGACGCTTTGCATATACGTTTCTTAGACTATATAGAAGCAATATATACATTGATTTCAAACGGCTACCTGTTCCATTCATTGTTCTACTTGTCGCAAATTACAAATAATTTCCGTTAAAGTATTAACAATGGGGCTCGTAGTTCACTTAAACTTGAAGATCAAATAATTGGCGAATTGTACTGTTTGGACGATTTGTATATATGTTTCTTAGACTATATAGAAGCAATATATACAATGATTTCAACAGTCTACCTGTTCCAATCATTGTTCTACTTGCCGAAAGTTACAAATAATTTCCGTTTCATGATTATCAATTGGGATCGTTGTTCACTTAAACATGAAGAACAAAAAATTGGCGAATTGTACTGTTTGGATGCTTTGCATATATGTTTCTTAGACTATATAGAAGCAATATATACAAAGATTTCAACCGGCTACCTGTTCCATTCATTGTTCTACTTGTCGCAAATTACAAATAATTTCCGTTAAAGTATTAACAATGGGGCTCGTAGTTCACTTAAACTTGAAGATCAAATAATTGGCGAATTGTACTGTTTGGACGATTTGTATATATGTTTCTTAGACTATATAGAAGCAATATATACAATGATTTCAACAGTCTACCTGTTCCAATCATTGTTCTACTTGCCGAAAGTTACAAATAATTTCCGTTTCATGATTATCAATTGGGATCGTTGTTCACTTAAACATGAAGAACAAAAAATTGGCGAATGGTACTGTTTGGATGCTTTGCATATATGTTTCTTAGATTATATAGACGCAATATATCCAAGGATTTCAACCGTCTACCTGTTCCATTCATTGTTCTACTTGTCGAAAGTTACAAATAATTACCGATAAAGGATTAACCATTGGGGCTCATTGTTCACTTAAACTTGAAGAACAAAAAATTGGCGAATTGTACTATTTGGATGCTTTGCATATATGTTTCTTAGACTATATAGAAGCAATATATACAAAGATTTCAACCGGCTACCTGTTCCATTCATTGTTCTACTTGTCGCAAGTTACAAATAATATCCGTTAAAGTACTAACAATGGGGCTCGTAGTTCACTTAAACTTGAAGATCAAATAATTGGCGAATTGTACTGTTTGGACGCTTTGCATATATGTTTCTTAGACTATATAGAAGCAATATATACAATGATTTCAACCGTCTACCTGTTCCAATCATTGTTCTACTTGCCGAAAGTTACAAATAATTTCCGTTTCATGATTATCAATTGGGCTCGTTGTTCACTTAAACATGAAGGACAAAAAATTGGCGAATTGTACTGTTTGGATGCTTTGCATATATGTTTCTTAGACTATATAGAAGCAATATATACATTGATTTCAACCGGCTACCTGTTCCATTCATTGTTCTACTTGTCGCAAATTACAAATAATTTCCGTTAAAGTATTAACAATGGGGCTCGTAGTTCACTTAAACTTGAAGATCAAATAATTGGCGAATTGTACTGTTTGGACGATTTGCATATATGTTTCTTAGACTATATAGAAGCAATATATACAATGAATTCAACAGTCTACCTGTTCCATTCATTGTTCTACTTGTCGAAATTTACAAATAATTTCCTTTAAAGGATTAACAATGGGGCTCGTAGTTCACTTAAACTTGAAGAACAAAAAATTGGCGAATGGTACTGTTTGCATGCTTTGCATATATGTTTCTTAGATTATATAGAAGCAATATATACAAAGATTTCAACCGTCTACCTGTTCCATTCATTGTTCTACTTGTCGAAAATTACAAATAATTTCCGATAAAGGATTAACCATTGGGGCTCATTGTTCACTTAAACTTGAAGAACAAAAAATTGGCGAATTGTACTGTTTGGATGCTTTGCATATATGTTTCTTAGACTATATAGAAGCAATATATACAAAGATTTCAACCGGCTACCTGTTCCATTCATTGTTCTACTTGTCGCAAGTTACAAATAATTTCCGTTAAAGTACTAACAATGGGGCTCGTCGTTCACTTAAACTTGAAGATCAAATAATTGGCGAATTGTACTGTTTGGACGCTTTGCATATACGTTTCATAGACTATATAGAAGCAATATATACATTGATTTCAACCGGCTACCTGTTCCATTCATTGTTCTACTTGTCGAAATTTACAAATAATTTCCTTTAAAGGATTAACAATGGGGATCGTAGTTTACTTAAACTTGAAGATCTAATAATTGGCGAATTGTACTGTTTGGACGATTTGCATATATGTTTCTTAGATTATATAGACGCAATATATACAAGGATTTCAACCGTCTACCTGTTCCATTCATTGTTCTACTTGTCGAAAGTTACAAATAATTACCGATAAAGGATTAACCATTGGGGCTCATTGTTCACTTAAACTTGAAGAACAAAAAATTGGCGAATTGTACTGTTTGGATGCTTTGCATATATGTTTCTTAGACTATATAGAAGCAATATATACAATGATTTCAACCGTCTACCTGTTCCATTCATTGTTCTACTTGTCGAAAGTTACAAATAATTTCCGTTAAGGGATTAACAATGGGGATCGTAGTTTACTTAAACTTGAAGAACAAAAAATTGGCGAATGGTACTGTTTGGATGCTTTGCATATATGTTTCTTAGATTATATAGAAGCAATATATACAAAGATTTCAACCGGCTACCTGTTCCATTCATTGTTCTACTTGTCGCAAGTTACAAATAATATCCGTTAAAGTACTAACAATGGGGCTCGTAGTTCACTTAAACTTGAAGATCAAATAATTGGCGAATTGTACTGTTTGGACGCTTTGCATATACGTTTCATAGACTATATAGAAGCAATATATACATTGATTTCAACCGGCTACCTGTTCCATTCATTATTCTACTTGTCGAAATTTACAAATAATTTCCTTTAAAGGATTAACAATGGGGATCGTAGTTTACTTAAACTTGAAGATCAAATAATTGGCGAATTGTACTGTTTGGACGATTTGCATATATATTTCTTAGATTATATAGACGCAATATATACAATGATTTCAACCGTCTACCTGTTCCATTCATTGTTCTACTTGTCGAAAGTTACAAATAATTTCCGTTTCATGATTATCAATTGGGCTCGTTGTTCACTTAAACATGAAGAACAAAAAATTGGCGAATTGTACTGTTTGGATGCTTTGCATATATGTTTCTTAGACTACATAGATGCAATATATACATTGATTTCAACCGGCTACCTGTTCCATTCATTGTTCTACTTGTCGCAAATTACAAATAATTTCCGTTAAAGTATTAACAATGGGGCTCGTAGTTCACTTAAACTTGAAGATCAAATAATTGGCGAATTGTACTGTTTGGACGATTTGCATATATGTTTCTTAGACTATATAGAAGCAATTTATACAATGATTTCAACAGTCTACCTGTTCCATTCATTGTTCTTCTTGTCGAAATTTACAAATGATTTCCTTTAAAGGATTAACAATGGGGCTCGTAGTTCACTTAAACTTGAAGAACAATAAATTGGCGAATTGTACTGTCTGGATGCTTTGCGTACATGTTTCATAGACTATATGGAACCAATATATACAATGATTTCAACCGTCTACCTATTCCATTCATTGTTCTACTTGTCGAAATTTGCAAATAATTTCCTTTAAAGGATTAACAATGGGGCTCGTTGTACACTTAAACTTGAAGAACAATAAATTGGCGAATTGTACTGTTTGGATGCTTTGCATATATGTTTCTTAGACTATATAGAAGCAATCTATACAAATATTTCAACCGTCCTCCTGTTCCATTCATTGTTCTACTTGTTGAAAGTTACAAATAATTTCCGATAACGGATTAACCATTGGGGCTCATTGTTCACTTAAACTTGAAGAACAAAAAATTGGCGAATTGTACTGTTTGGATGCTTTGCATATATGTTTCTTATACTATATAGAAGCAATATATACAAAGATTTCAACCGTCTACCTGTTCCATTCACTGTTCTACTTGTCGAAAGTTACAAATAATTTCCGATAAAGGATTAACAATGGGGCTCATTGTTCACTTAAACTTGAAGATCAAAAAATTGGCGAATGTTACTGTTTAGATGCTTTGCATATAGGTTTCTTAGACTATATAGAAGCAACATATACAAACATTTCAACCGTCTACCTGTTCTATTCATTGTTCTTCTTGTCGAAAGTTAGAAATAATTTCCGTTTCATGATTATCAATGGGCCTCGTTGTTCACTTAAACTTGAAGAACAAAAAATTGGCGAATGGTACTGTTTGGATGCTTTGCATATATGTTTCTTAGACTATATGGAAGCAATATATACAAAGATTTCAACCGTCTACCTGTTCCATTCATTGTTCTACTTGACGAAAGTTACAAATAATTTCCGATAAAGGATTAACCATTGGGGCTCGTAGTTCACTTAAACTTGAAGAACAAAAAATTGGCGAATTGTACTGTTTGGATGCTTTGCATATATGTTTCGTAGACTATATACAAGCAATATATACAATGATTTCAACCGTGTACATGATCCATTCATTGTTGTACTTGTCGAAAGTTACAAATAATTTCCGTTAAGGGATTAACAATGGGGATCGTAGTTCACTTAAACTTGAAGATCAAAAAATTGGCGATTGTTACTGTTTGGATGCTTTGCATATATGTTTCTTAGACTATATAGAAGCAATATATACAAAGATTTCAAACGTCAACCTGTTCCATTCATTGTTCTACTTGTCGAAAGTTACAAATAATTTCCGATAAAGGATTAACCATTGGGGCTCGTAGTTCACTTAAACTTGAAGAACAAAAAATTGGCGAATTGTACTGGTTGGATGCTTTGCATATATGTTTCGTAGACTATATAGAAGCAATATATACAATGATTTCAACCGTGTACATGATCCATTCATTGTTGTACTTGTCGAAATTTACAAATAATTTCCTTTAAAGGATTAACAATGGGGCTCGTAGTTCACTTAAACTTGAAGATCAAAAAATTGGCGCTTGTTACTGTTTAGATGCTTTGCATATAGGTTTCTTAGACTATATAGAAGCAACATATACAAAGATTTCAACCGTCTACCTGTTCTATTCATTGTTCTACTTGTCGAAAGTTACAAATAATTTCCGATAAAGGATTAATAATGGGGCTCATTGTTCACTTAAACTTGAAGAACAAAAAATTGGCGAATGGTACTGTTTGGATGCTTTGCGTACATGTTTCTTAGACTATATGGAAGCAATATATACAAAGATTTCAACCGTCTACGTGTTCCAAACATTGTTCTACTTGTCGAAATTTACAAATAATTTCCTTTAAATAATTAACAATGGGGCTCGTTGTTCACTTAAACTTGAAGAACAAAAAATTGGCGAATTGAACTGTTTGGATGCTTTGCATATATGTTTCTTAGACTATATAGAAGCAATATATACAAAGATTTCAAACGTCAACCTGTTCCATTCATTGTTCTTCTTGTCGAAATTTACAAATGATTTCCTTTAAAGGATTAACAATGGGGCTCGTTGTTCACTTAAACTTGAAGAACAATAAATTGGCGAATTGTACTGTTTGGACGCTATGCATATATGTTTCTTAGACTATATAGAAGCAATTTATACAATGATTTCAACAGTCTACCTGTTCCATTCATTGTTCTTCTTGTCGAAATTTACAAATGATTTCCATTAAAGGATTAACAATGGGGCTCGTAGTTCACTTAAACTTGAAGAACAATAAATTGGCGAATTGTACTGTCTGGATGCTTTGCGTACATGTTTCATAGACTATATGGAACCAATATATACAATGATTTCAACCGTCTACCTATTCCATTCATTGTTCTACTTGTCGAAATTTGCAAATAATTTCCTTTAAAGGATTAACAATGGGGCTCGTTGTACACTTAAACTTGAAGAACAATAAATTGGCGAATTGTACTGTTTGGATGCTTTGCATATATGTTTCTTAGACTATATAGAAGCAATATATACAAATATTTCAACCGTCCTCCTGTTCCATTCATTGTTCTACTTGTCGAAAGTTACAAATAATTTCCGATAACGGATTAACCATTGGTTCTCATTGTTCACTTAAACTTGAAGAACAAAAAATTGGCGAATTGTACTGTTTGGATGCTTTGCATATATGTTTCTTATACTATATAGAAGCAATATATACAAAGATTTCAACCGTCTACCTGTTCCATTCACTGTTCTACTTGTCGAAAGTTACAAATAATTTCCGATAAAGGATTAACAATGGGGCTCATTGTTCACTTAAACTTGAAGAACAAAAAATTGTCGAATTGTACTATTTGGATGCTTTGCATATATGTTTCTTAGACTATATAGAAGCAATATATACAAAGATTTCAACCGTCCACCTGTTCCATTCATTGTTCTACTTGTCGAAAGTTATAAATAATTTCCGATAACGGATTAACCATTGGGGCTCATTGTTCACTTAAACTGGAAGAACAAAAAATTGGCGAATTGTACTGTTTGGATGCTTTGCATATATGTTTCTTATACTATATAGAAGCAATATATACAAAGATTTCAACCGTCTACCTGTTCCATTCATTGTTCTTCTTGTCGAAAGTTACAAATAATTACCGTTAAAGGATTAAAAATGGGGATCGTTGTTCACTTAAACTTGAAGAGCATAAAATTGGCGAATGGTACTGTCTGGATGCTTTGCGTACATGTTTCTTAGACTATATAGACGCAATATATAGAAAGATTTCACCAGTCTACCTGTACTATTCATTGTTCTACTTGTAGAAAGTTACAAATAATTTCCATTTCATGATTATCAATGGGGCTCGCTGTTCACTTAAACTTGAAGATCAAAAAATTGGCGATTGTTACTGTTTTGATGCTTTGCATATAGGTTTCTTAGTCTATGTAGAAGCAACATATACAAAGATTTCAACCGTCTACTTGTTCTATTCATTGTTCTACTTGTAGAAAGTTACATATAATTTCCGTTTCATGATTATCAATGGGGCTCGTTGTTCACTTAAACTTGAAGAACAAAAAATTGGCGAATGGTACTGTTTGGATGCTTTGAATATATGTTTCTTATATTATATAGAAGCAATATATACAAATATTTCAACCGTCTACCTGTTCCATTCATTGTTCTACTTGTCGAAATTTACAAATAATTTCCCTTTCATGATTATCAATGGGGCTCGTTGTTCACTTAAACTTGAAGAACAAAAAATTGGCGAATTGTACTGTTTGGATGCTTTGCATATATGTTTCTTAGACTATATAGAAGCAATATATACATTGATTTCAACCGGCTACCTGTTCCATTCATTGTTCTACTTGTCGCAAATTACAAATAATTTCCGTTAAAGTATTAACAATGGGGCTCGTAGTTCACTTAAACTTGAAGATCAAATAATTGGCGAATTGTACTGTTTGGACGATTTGCATATATGTTTCTTAGACTATATAGAAGCAATATATACAATGAATTCAACAGTCTACCTGTTCCATTCATTGTTCTACTTGTCGAAATTTACAAATAATTTCCTTTAAAGGATTAACAATGGGGCTCGTAGTTCACTTAAACTTGAAGAACAAAAAATTGGCGAATGGTACTGTTTGCATGCTTTGCATATATGTTTCTTAGATTATATAGAAGCAATATATACAAAGATTTCAACCGTCTACCTGTTCCATTCATTGTTCTACTTGTCGAAAATTACAAATAATTTCCGATAAAGGATTAACCATTTGGGCTCATTGTTCACTTAAACTTGAAGAACAAAAAATTGGCGAATGGTACTGTTTGGATGCTTTGCATATATGTTTCTTAGACTATATAGAAGCAATATATACAAAGATTTCAACCGGCTACCTGTTCCACTCATTGTTCTACTTGTCGCAAGTTACAAATAATTTCCGTTAAAGTACTGACAATGGGGCTCGTCGTTCACTTAAACTTGAAGATCAAATAATTGGCGAATTGTACTGTTTGGACGCTTTGCATATACGTTTCTTAGACTATATAGAAGCAATATATACATTGATTTCAACCGGCTACCTGTTCCATTCATTGTTCTACTTGTCGAAATTTACAAATAATTTCCTTTAAAGGATTAACAATGGGGATCGTAGTTTACTTAAACTTGAAGATCAAATAATTGGCGAATTGTACTGTTTGGACGATTTGCATATATGTTTCTTAGATTATATAGACGCAATATATACAAGGATTTCAACCGTCTACCTGTTCCATTCATTGTTCTACTTGTCGAAAGTTACAAATAATTTCCGTTTCATGATTATCAATTGGGCTCGTTGTTCACTTAAACTTGAAGAACAAATAATTGGCGAATTGTACTGTTTGGATGCTTTGCATATATGTTTCTTAGACTATATAGAAGCAATATATACAATGATTTCAACCGTCTACCTGTTCCATTCATTGTTCTACTTGTCGAAAGTTACAAATAATTTCCGTTAAGGGATTAACAATGGGGATCGTAGTTTACTTAAACTTGAAGAACAAAAAATTGGTGAATTGTACTGTTTGGACGCTTTGCATATATGTTTCTTAGACTATATAGAAGCAATATATACAATGATTTCAACAGTCTACCTGTTCCATTCATTGTTCTACTTGTCGAAATTTACAAATAATTTCCTTTAAAGGATTAACAATGAGGCTCGTAGTTCACTTAAACATGAAGAACAAAAAATTGGCGAATGGTACTGTTTGGATGCTTTGCATATATGTTTCTTAGATTATATAGACGCAATATATCCAAGGATTTCAACCGTCTACCTGTTCCATTCATTGTTCTACTTGTCGAAAGTTACAAATAATTACCGATAAAGGATTAACCATTGGGGCTCATTGTTCACTTAAACTTGAAGAACAAAAAATTGGCGAATTGTACTGTTTGGATGCTTTGCATATATGTTTCTTAGACTATATAGAAGCAATATATACAAAGATTTCAACCGGCTACCTGTTCCATTCATTGTTCTACTTGTCGCAAGTTACAAATAATTTCCGTTAAAGTACTAACAATGGGGCTCGTAGTTCACTTAAACTTGAAGATCAAATAATTGGCGAATTTTACTGTTTGGACGCTTTGCATATATGTTTCTTAGACTATATAGAAGCAATATATACAATGATTTCAACCGTCTACCTGTTCCAATCATTGTTCTACTTGCCGAAAGTTACAAATAATTTCCGTTTCATGATTATCAATTGGGATCGTTGTTCACTTAAACATGAAGAACAAAAAATTGGCGAATTGTACTGTTTGGATGCTTTGCATATATGTTTCTTAGACTATATAGAAGCAATATATACAAAGATTTCAACCGGCTACCTGTTCCATTCATTGTTCTACTTGTCGCAAATTACAAATAATTTCCGTTAAAGTATTAACAATGGGGCTCGTAGTTCACTTAAACTTGAAGATCAAATAATTGGCGAATTGTACTGTTTGGACGATTTGTATATATGTTTCTTAGACTATATAGAAGCAATATATACAATGATTTCAACAGTCTACCTGTTGCAATCATTGTTCTACTTGCCGAAAGTTACAAATAATTTCCGTTTCATGATTATCAATTGGGATCGTTGTTCACTTAAACATGAAGAACAAAAAATTGGCGAATTGTACTGTTTGGATGCTTTGCATATATGTTTCTTAGACTATATAGAAGCAATATATACAAAGATTTCAACCGGCTACCTGTTCCATTCATTGTTCTACTTGTCGCAAATTACAAATAATTTCCGTTAAAGTATTAACAATGGGGCTCGTAGTTCACTTAAACTTGAAGATCAAATAATTGGCGAATTGTACTGTTTGGACGATTTGTATATATGTTTCTTAGACTATATAGAAGCAATATATACAATGATTTCAACAGTCTACCTGTTCCATTCATTGTTCTACTTGTCGAAATTTACAAATAATTTCCTTTAAAGGATTAACAATGGGGCTTGTAGTTCACTTAAACTTGAAGAACAAAAAATTGGCGAATGGTACTGTTTGGATGGTTTGCATATATGTTTCTTAGATTATATAGACGCAATATATACAAGGATTTCAACCGTCTACCTGTTCCATTCATTGTTCTACTTGTCGAAAGTTACAAATAATTACCAATAAAGGATTAACCATTGGGGCTCATTGTTCACTTAAACTTGAAGAACAAAAAATTGGCGAATTGTACTGTTTGGATGCTTTGCATATATGTTTCTTAGACTATATAGAAGCAATATATACAAAGATTTCAACCGGCTACCTGATCCATTCATTGTTCTACTTGTCGCAAGTTACAAATAATTTCCGTTAAAGTACTAACAATGGGGCTCGTAGTTCACTTAAACTTGAAGATCAAATAATTGGCGAATTGTACTGTTTGGACGCTTTGCATATATGTTTCTTGGACTATATAGAAGCAATATATACAATGATTTCAACCGTCTACCTGTTCCAATCATTGTTCTACTTGTCGAAAGTTACAAATAATTTCCGTTTCATGATTATCAATTGGGCTCGTTGTTCACTTAAACTTGAAGAACAAAAAATTGGCGAATGGTACTGTTTGCATGCTTTGCATATATGTTTCTTAGATTATATAGAAGCAATATATACAAAGATTTCAACCGTCTACCTGTTCCATTCATTGTTCTACTTGTCGAAAATTACAAATAATTTCCGATAAAGGATTAACCATTTGGGCTCATTGTTCACTTAAACTTGAAGAACAAAAAATTGGCGAATGGTACTGTTTGGATGCTTTGCATATATGTTTCTTAGACTATATAGAAGCAATATATACAAAGATTTCAACCGGCTACCTGTTCCACTCATTGTTCTACTTGTCGCAAGTTACAAATAATTTCCGTTAAAGTACTGACAATGGGGCTCGTCGTTCACTTAAACTTGAAGATCAAATAATTGGCGAATTGTACTGTTTGGACGCTTTGCATATACGTTTCTTAGACTATATAGAAGCAATATATACATTGATTTCAACCGGCTACCTGTTCCATTCATTGTTCTACTTGTCGAAATTTACAAATAATTTCCTTTAAAGGATTAACAATGGGGATCGTAGTTTACTTAAACTTGAAGATCAAATAATTGGCGAATTGTACTGTTTGGACGATTTGCATATATGTTTCTTAGATTATATAGACGCAATATATACAAGGATTTCAACCGTCTACCTGTTCCATTCATTGTTCTACTTGTCGAAAGTTACAAATAATTTCCGTTTCATGATTATCAATTGGGCTCGTTGTTCACTTAAACTTGAAGAACAAATAATTGGCGAATTGTACTGTTTGGATGCTTTGCATATATGTTTCTTAGACTATATAGAAGCAATATATACAATGATTTCAACCGTCTACCTGTTCCATTCATTGTTCTACTTGTCGAAAGTTACAAATAATTTCCGTTAAGGGATTAACAATGGGGATCGTAGTTTACTTAAACTTGAAGAACAAAAAATTGGTGAATTGTACTGTTTGGACGCTTTGCATATATGTTTCTTAGACTATATAGAAGCAATATATACAATGATTTCAACAGTCTACCTGTTCCATTCATTGTTCTACTTGTCGAAATTTACAAATAATTTCCTTTAAAGGATTAACAATGAGGCTCGTAGTTCACTTAAACATGAAGAACAAAAAATTGGCGAATGGTACTGTTTGGATGCTTTGCATATATGTTTCTTAGATTATATAGACGCAATATATCCAAGGATTTCAACCGTCTACCTGTTCCATTCATTGTTCTACTTGTCGAAAGTTACAAATAATTACCGATAAAGGATTAACCATTGGGGCTCATTGTTCACTTAAACTTGAAGAACAAAAAATTGGCGAATTGTACTGTTTGGATGCTTTGCATATATGTTTCTTAGACTATATAGAAGCAATATATACAAAGATTTCAACCGGCTACCTGTTCCATTCATTGTTCTACTTGTCGCAAGTTACAAATAATTTCCGTTAAAGTACTAACAATGGGGCTCGTAGTTCACTTAAACTTGAAGATCAAATAATTGGCGAATTTTACTGTTTGGACGCTTTGCATATATGTTTCTTAGACTATATAGAAGCAATATATACAATGATTTCAACCGTCTACCTGTTCCAATCATTGTTCTACTTGCCGAAAGTTACAAATAATTTCCGTTTCATGATTATCAATTGGGATCGTTGTTCACTTAAACATGAAGAACAAAAAATTGGCGAATTGTACTGTTTGGATGCTTTGCATATATGTTTCTTAGACTATATAGAAGCAATATATACAAAGATTTCAACCGGCTACCTGTTCCATTCATTGTTCTACTTGTCGCAAATTACAAATAATTTCCGTTAAAGTATTAACAATGGGGCTCGTAGTTCACTTAAACTTGAAGATCAAATAATTGGCGAATTGTACTGTTTGGACGATTTGTATATATGTTTCTTAGACTATATAGAAGCAATATATACAATGATTTCAACAGTCTACCTGTTGCAATCATTGTTCTACTTGCCGAAAGTTACAAATAATTTCCGTTTCATGATTATCAATTGGGATCGTTGTTCACTTAAACATGAAGAACAAAAAATTGGCGAATTGTACTGTTTGGATGCTTTGCATATATGTTTCTTAGACTATATAGAAGCAATATATACAAAGATTTCAACCGGCTACCTGTTCCATTCATTGTTCTACTTGTCGCAAATTACAAATAATTTCCGTTAAAGTATTAACAATGGGGCTCGTAGTTCACTTAAACTTGAAGATCAAATAATTGGCGAATTGTACTGTTTGGACGATTTGTATATATGTTTCTTAGACTATATAGAAGCAATATATACAATGATTTCAACAGTCTACCTGTTCCATTCATTGTTCTACTTGTCGAAATTTACAAATAATTTCCTTTAAAGGATTAACAATGGGGCTTGTAGTTCACTTAAACTTGAAGAACAAAAAATTGGCGAATGGTACTGTTTGGATGGTTTGCATATATGTTTCTTAGATTATATAGACGCAATATATACAAGGATTTCAACCGTCTACCTGTTCCATTCATTGTTCTACTTGTCGAAAGTTACAAATAATTACCAATAAAGGATAAACCATTGGGGCTCATTGTTCACTTAAACTTGAAGAACAAAAAATTGGCGAATTGTACTGTTTGGATGCTTTGCATATATGTTTCTTAGACTATATAGAAGCAATATATACAAAGATTTCAACCGGCTACCTGATCCATTCATTGTTCTACTTGTCGCAAGTTACAAATAATTTCCGTTAAAGTACTAACAATGGGGCTCGTAGTTCACTTAAACTTGAAGATCAAATAATTGGCGAATTGTACTGTTTGGACGCTTTGCATATATGTTTCTTGGACTATATAGAAGCAATATATACAATGATTTCAACCGTCTACCTGTTCCAATCATTGTTCTACTTGTCGAAAGTTACAAATAATTTCCGTTTCATGATTATCAATTGGGCTCAATGTTCACTTAAACTTGAAGAACAAAAAATTGGCGAATGGTACTGTTTGCATGCTTTGCATATATGTTTCTTAGATTATATAGAAGCAATATATACAAAGATTTCAACCGTCTACCTGTTCCATTCATTGTTCTACTTGTCGAAAATTACAAATAATTTCCGATAAAGGATTAACCATTTGGGCTCATTGTTCACTTAAACTTGAAGAACAAAAAATTGGCGAATGGTACTGTTTGGATGCTTTGCATATATGTTTCTTAGACTATATAGAAGCAATATATACAAAGATTTCAACCGGCTACCTGTTCCATTCATTGTTCTACTTGTCGCAAGTTACAAATAATTTCCGTTAAAGTACTAACAATGGGGCTCGTCGTTCACTTAAACTTGAAGATCAAATAATTGGCGAATTGTACTGTTTGGACGCTTTGCATATACGTTTCATAGACTATATAGAAGCAATATATACATTGATTTCAACCGGCTACCTGTTCCATTCATTGTTCTACTTGTCGAAATTTACAAATAATTTCCTTTAAAGGATTAACAATGGGGATCGTAGTTTACTTAAACTTGAAGATCTAATAATTGGCGAATTGTACTGTTTGGACGATTTGCATATATGTTTCTTAGATTATATAGACGCAATATATACAAGGATTTCAACCGTCTACCTGTTCCATTCATTGTTCTACTTGTCGAAAGTTACAAATAATTACCGATAAAGGATTAACCATTGGGGCTCATTGTTCACTTAAACTTGAAGAACAAAAAATTGGCGAATTGTACTGTTTGGATGCTTTGCATATATGTTTCTTAGACTATATAGAAGCAATATATACAAAGATTTCAACCGGCTACCTGTTCCATTCATTGTTCTACTTGTCGCAAGTTACAAATAATATCCGTTAAAGTACTAACAATGGGGCTCGTAGTTCACTTAAATTTGAAGATCAAATAATTGGCGAATTGTACTGTTTGGACGCTTTGCATATACGTTTCATAGACTATATAGAAGCAATATATACATTGATTTCAACCGGCTACCTGTTCCATTCATTATTCTACTTGTCGAAATTTACAAATAATTTCCTTTAAAGGATTAACAATGGGGATCGTAGTTTACTTAAACTTGAAGATCAAATAATTGGCGAATTGTACTGTTTGGACGATTTGCATATATGTTTCTTAGATTATATAGACGCAATATATACAAGGATTTCAACCGTCTACCTGTTCCATTCATTGTTCTACTTGTCGAAAGTTACAAATAATTTCCGATAATGGATTAACAATGGGGCTCGTAGTTCACTTAAACTTGAAGATGAAATAATTGGCAAATTGTACTGTTTGGATACTTTGCATATATGTTTCTTAGATTATATGGAAGCAATATATACAAAGATTTCAACAGTCTACCTGTTCCATTCATCGTTCTCCTTGCCGAAGTTTACAAATAATTTCCTTTAAAGGATTAACAATGGGGCTCGTAGTTTACTTAAACTTGAAGAACAAAAAATTGGTGAATTGTACTGTTTGGACGCTTTGCATATATGTTTCTTAGACTATATAGAAGCAATATATACAATGATTTCAACAGTCTACCTGTTCCATTCATTGTTCTACTTGCCGAAAGTTACAAATAATTTCCGTTTCATGATTATCAATTGGGCTCGTTGTTCACTTAAACATGAAGAACAAAAAATTGGCGAATTGTACTGTTTGGATGCTTTGCATATATGTTTCTTAGACTACATAGATGCAATATATACATTGATTTCAACCGGCTACCTGTTCCATTCATTGTTCTACTTGTCGCAAATTACAAATAATTTCCGTTAAAGTATTAACAATGGGGCCCGTAGTTCACTTAAACTTGAAGATCAAATAATTGGCGAATTGTACTGTTTGGACGATTTGCATATATGTTTCTTAGACTATATAGAAGCAATATATACAATGATTTCAACAGTCTACCTGTTCCATTCATTGTTCTACTTGTCGAAATTTACAAATAATTTCCTTTAAAGGATTAACAATGGGGCTTGTAGTTCACTTAAACTTGAAGAACAAAAAATTGGCGAATGGTACTGTTTGGATGCTTTGCATATATGTTTCTTAGATTATATAGACGCAATATATACAAGGATTTCAACCGTCTACCTGTTCCATTCATTGTTCTACTTGTCGAAAGTTACAAATAATTTCCGATAACGGATTAACCATTGGGGCTCATTGTTCACTTAAACTGGAAGAACAAAAAATTGGCGAATTGTACTGTTAGGATGCTTTGCATATATGTTTCTTATACTATATAGAAGCAATATATACAAAGATTTCAACCGTCTACCTGTTCCATTCACTGTTCTACTTGTCCAAAGTTACACATAATTTCCGTTAAAGTATTAACAATGGGGCTCGTAGTTCGCTTAAACTTGAAGAACAAAAAATTGGCGAATGTTACTGTTTGGATGATTTGCATATAGGTATCCTAGACTATATAGAAGCAATATATACAATGATTTCAACCGTCTACATGTTCCAATCATTGTTCTACATGTCGAAAGTTACAAATAATTTGCGTTTCATGATTATCAATGGGGCTCGTTGTTCACTTAAACTTGAAGAACAAAAAATTGGCGAATGGTACTGTTTGGATGCTTTGCATATATGTTTCTTAGACTATATGGAAGCAATATATACAAAGATTTCAACCGTCTACGTGTTCCAATCATTGTTCTACATGTCGAAAGTTACAAATAATTTCCGTTTCATGATTATCAATGGGGCTCGTTGTTCACTTAAACTTGAACAACAATAAATTCGCGAATTGTACTGTTTGGATGCTTTGCATATATGTTTCATGGACTATATGGAAGCAATATATACAATGATTTCAACCGTCTACCTGTTCCATTCATTGTTCTACTTGTCGAAAGTTACAAATAATTTCCGTTAAAGTATTAACAATGGGGCTCGTAGTTCGCTTAAACTTGAAGAACAAAAAATTGGCGAATGTTACTGTTTGGATGATTTGCATATAGGTTTCCTAGACTATATAGAAGCAATATATACAAATATTTCAACCGTCTACCTGTTCCATTCATTGTTCTACTTGTCGAAAGTTACAAATAATTTCCCTTTCATGATTATCAATGGGGCTCGTAGTTCACTTAAACTTGAAGAACAAAAAATTGGCGAATGGTACTGTTTGGATGCTTAGCATGTATGTTTCTTAGACAATATAAAAGCAATATATACAAAGATTTCAACCGTCTACCTGTTCCATTCATTGTTCTTCTTGTCGAAAGTTACAAATAATTACCGTTAAAGGATTAAAAATGGGGATCGTTGTTCACTTAAACTTGAAGAACAATAAATTCGCGAATTGTACTGTCTGGATGCTTTGCATATATGTTTCATGGACTATATGGAAGCAATATATACAATGATTTCAACCGTCTACCTGTTCCATTCATTGTTCTACTTGTCGAAAGTTACAAATAATTTCCGTTAAAGTATTAACAATGGGGCTCGTAGTTCGCTTAAACTTGAAGAACAAAAAATTGGCGAATGTTACTGTTTGGATGATTTGCATATAGGTATCCTAGACTATATAGAAGCAATATATACAATGATTTCAACCGTCTACATGTTCCAATCATTGTTCTACATGTCGAAAGTTTCAAATAATTTCCGTTTCATGATTATCAATGGGGCTCGTTGTTCACTTAAACTTGAAGAACAAAAAATTGGCGAATGGTACTGTTTGGATGCTTTGCATATATGTTTCTTAGACTATATAGAAGCAATATATACAAAGATTTCAACCGTCTACCTGTTCCATTCACTGTTCTACTTGTCGAAAGTTACAAATAATTTCCGATAAAGGATTAACAATGGGGCTCATAGTTCACTTAAACTTGAAGAGCAAAAAATTAGCGAATTGTACTGTTTGGACGCTTTGCATATATGTTTCTTAGACTATATGGAAGCAATATATAAAAAGATTTCAACCGTCTACGTGTTCCAATCATTGTTCTACTTGTAGAAAGTTACAATTAATTTCCGTTAAAGGATTAACAATGGGGCTCGTAGTTCACTTAAACTTGAGGAACAAAAAATTGGCGAATTGTACTGTTTGGATGCTTTGCATATATGTTACGTAGACTATATAGAAGCAATATGTACAATGATTTCAACCGTCTACATGATCCATTCATTGTTCTACTTGTCGAAATTTACAAATAATTTCCTTTAAAGGATTAACAATGGGGCTTATAGTTCACTTAAAGTAGAAGAGCAAAAAATTAGCGAATTGTACTGTTTGGACGCTTTGCATATATGTTTCTTTGACTATATGGAAGCAATATATAAAAAGATTTCAACCGTCTACGTGTTCCAATCATTGTTCTACTTGTAGAAAGTTACAATTAATTTCCGTTAACGGATTAACAATGGGGCCCGCTGTTCACTTAAACTTGAAGATCAAAAAATTGGCGATTGTTACTGTTTAGATGCTTTGCATATATGTTTCTTAGATTATATAGAAGCAATATATACAAAGATTTCAACCGTCTACCTGTTCCATTCATTGTTCTACTTGGCGAAAGTTACAAATAATTTCCGTTAAGGGATTAACAATGGGGATCGTAGTTTACTTAAACTTGAAGAACAAGAAATTGGCGAATTGTACTGTTTGGATGCTTTGCATATATGTTTCTTAGACTATATAGAAGCAATATATACAATAATTTCAACCGTCTACCTATTCCATTCATTGTTCTACTTGCCGAAATTTACAAATAATTTCCTTTAAAGGATTAACAATGGGGCTCGTAGTTCACTTAAACTTGAAGAGCAAAAAATTGGCGAATTGTACTGTTTGGACGCTATGCATATATGTTTCTTAGACTATATAGAAGCAATATATACAAAGATTTCAACCGTCTACCTGTTCCATTCATTGTTCTACTTGTCGAAAATTACAAGTAATTTCCGATAAAGGATTAACCATTGGGGCTCATTGTTCACTTAAACTTGAAGAACAAAAAATTGGGGAATTGTACTGTTTGGATGCTTTGCATATATGTTTCTTAGACTATTTAGAAGCAATATATAGAAAGATTTCACCCGTCTACCTGTACTATTCATTGTTCTACTTGTAGAAAGTTACAAATAATTTCCATTTCATGATTATCATCGGGGCTTGCTGTTCACTTAAACTTGAAGAACAAAAAATTGGCGAATGGTACTGTTTGGATGCTTTGCATATAGGTTTCTTAGACTATATAGAAGCAACATATACAAAGATTTCAACCGTCTACCTGTTCCATTCATTGTTCTACTTGTAGAAAGTTACAATTAATTTCCGTTAAAGTATTAACAATGGGGCTCGTAGTTCACTTAATCTTGAAGATCAAATAATTGGCGAATTGTACTGTTTGGATGCTTTGCATATATGTTTCTTAGACTATTTAGAAGCAATATATAGAAAGATTTCACCCGTCTACCTGTACTATTCATTGTTCTACTTGTAGAAAGTTCCAAATAATTTCCATTTCATGATTATCAATGGGGCTCACTGTTCACTTAAACTTGAAGATCAAAAAATTGGCGAATTGTACTGTTTGGACGCTATGCATATATGTTTCTTAGACTATATAGAAGCAATATATACAAAGATTTCAACCGTCTACCTGTTCCATTCATTGTTCTCCTTGTCGAAATTTACAAATAACTTCCTTTAAAGGAGTAACAATGGGGCTCGTTGTTCACTTAAACTTGAAGAACAAAAAATTGGCGAATGGTACTGTTTGGATGCTTTGCATATATGTTTCGTAGACTATATAGAAGCAATATATACAATGATTTCAACCGTCTACATGATCCATTCATTGTTCTACTTGTCGAAATTTACAAATAATTTCCGATAAAGGATTAACAATGGAGCTCATTGTTCACTTAAACTTGTAGAACAAAAAATTGGCGAATTGTACTGTTTGGATGCTTTGCATATATGTTTCGTAGACTATATAGAAGCAATATATACAATGATTTCAACCGTCTACATGATCCATTCATTGTTCTACTTGTCGAAATTTACAAATAATTTCCGATAAAGGATTAACAATGGAGCTCATTGTTCACTTAAACTTGTAGAACAAAAAATTGGCGAATTGTACTGTTTGGATGCTTTGCATATATGTTTCGTAGACTATATAGAAGCAATATATACATTGATTTCAACCGTCTACATGATCCATTCATTGTTCTACTTGTCGAAATTTACAAATAATTTCTTTTAAAGGTTTAACAATGGGGCTCGTAGTTCACTTAAACTTGAAGAACAAAAAATTGGCGAATGGTACTGTTTGGATGCTTTGCGTACATGTTTCTTAGACTATATGGAAGCAATATATACTAAGATGTCAACCGTCTACGTGTTCCAATCATTGTTCTACTTGTCGAAATTTACAAATAATTTCCTTTAACGGATTAACAATGGGGCTCGTTGTTCACTTAAACTTGAAGATCAAATAATTGGCGAATTGTACTGTTAGGACGCTTTGCATATATGTTTCTTAGATTATATAGACGCAATATATAAAAGGATTTCAACCGTCTACCTGTTCCGTTCATTGTTCTACTTGCCGAAATTTACAAATAATTTCCTTTAAAGGATTAACAATGGGGCTCATAGTTCACTTAAACTTGAAGAGCAAAAAATTAGCGAATTGTACTGTTTGGACGCTTTGCATATATGTTTCTTAGACTATATGGAAGCAATATATAAAAAGATTTCAACCGTCTACGTGTTCCAATCATTGTTCTACTTGTAGAAAGTTACAATTAATTTCCGTTAAAGGATTAACAATGGGGCTCGTAGTTCACTTAAACTTGAAGAACAAAAAATTGGCGATTGTTACTGTTTAGGTGCTTTGCATATATGTTTCTTAGATTATATAGAAGCAATATATACAAAGATTTCAACCGTCTACCTGTTCCGTTCATTGTTCTACTTGCCGAAATTTACAAATAATTTCCTTTAAAGGATTAACAATGGGGCTCATTGTTCACTTAAACTTGAAGAGCAAAAAATTAGCGAATTGTACTGTTTGGACGCTATGCATATATGTTTCTTAGACTATATGGAAGCAATATATAAAAATATTTCAACCGTCTACGTGTTCCATTCATTGTTCTACTCGTCGAAAGTTACAAATAATTTCCGATAATGGATTAACAATGGGGCTCGTAGTTCACTTAAACTTGAAGATGAAATAATTGGCAAATTGTACTGTTTGGATGTTTTGCATATATGTTTCGTAGACTATATAGGAGCAATATATAACGGGTTTTCCAATAAGGACTTGACAACTTTTTTTCAAAATAAAATGAAAACCATTTGAGATATTTCTAAAACTTTATTATCGGGTTGAAGTACATTCAAAACATTTATGAATGGAACTCGACTTCGCTCATATGTCCACCGCGGGCACGTTTGCAGCGGTCGATTCGTTGGACCCAATTTTCCATGACTCGGCCACACATTTCGGCCGAAACGGCTGCAAACCGCACCAAACAGTTATCTTTTGTGGATGAAGTGGTTTTTCATTAAGCACATGTGGATTTTCACCCGCCCATTACTGCATATTTTGTTTATTGACAAACCCATTGAGCCAGAAATGAGCTTAATCGGTAATCGGAGTTAACCCTCTTAAAGTAGCGGCCACCGACTCCGAATTTCTGTAGTAAATTTTTAAGATTTGCAGACGTTGTTCGTTCGTGTAATTCACCATGATGAAAATGTTATGTCTACTGAATAAACTGACAGTGACAGTTCGATGTTAAGTGAAAAGGTGCGTTCACAAACTAAATTCAAAATTGTCAAGTCCCTATTGGAAAACCCTTTATATAGTATAAGAAACATATATGCAAAGCATCCAAACAGTACAATTCGCCAATTTTTTGTTCTTCAAGTTTAAGTGAACAATGAGCCAGATTGTTAATCCTTTAAAGGAAATTATTTGTAACTTTCGACAAGTAGAACAATGAATGGAACTGGTAGACGGTTGAAATCTTTGTATATATTGCTTCTATATAGTCTAAGAAACATTTATGCAAAGCATCCAAACAGTACAATTCGCCAATTTTTTGTTCTTCAAGTTTAAGTGAACAATGAGCCCCAATGGTTAATCCTTTATCGGTAATTGTTTGTAAATTTCGGCAAGTAGAACAATGAATGGAACAGGTAGACGGTTGAAATCCTAGTATATATTGCTTCCATATAGTCTAAGCAACATGTACGCAAAGCATCCAAACAGTACCATTCGCCAATTTTTTGTCCTTCAAGTTTAAGTGAACAATGAGCCCCAATGGTTAATCCGTTATCGGAAATTATTTGTAACTTGCGACAAGTAGAACAATGAGTGGAACAGTTATACGGTTGAAATCAATGTATATATTGCTTCTATATAGTCTAAGAATCATATATGCAAAGCATCCAAACAGTACTATTCGCCAATTTTTTGTTCTTCAAGTTTAAGTGAACAATGAGCCCCATTGTTAATCCTTTATCGGAAATTATTTGTAACTTTCGAGAAGTAGAACAATGAATAGAACAGGTAGACGGTTGAAATCTTTGTATATATTGCTTCCATATAGTCTAAGAAACATATATGCAAAGCATCCAAACAGTAGCATTCGCCAATTTTTTGTTCTTCAAGTTTAAGTGAACAATGAGCCCCAATGGTTAATCATTTATCGGAAATTATTTGTAACTTTCGACAAGTAGAACAATGAATGGAACAGGTAGACGGTTGAAATCATTGTATATATTGCTTCCATATAGTTCAAGAAACATGTACGCAAAGCATCCAAACAGTACCATTCGCCAATTTTTTGTTCTTCAAGTTTAAGTAAACTACGATCCCCATTGTTAATCCCTTAACGGAAATTATTTGTAACTTTCGACAAGTAGAACAATGAATGGATCATGTAGACGGTTGAAATCATTGTATATATTGCTTCTATATAGTCTACGTAACATATATGCAAAGCATCCAAACAGTACAATTCGCCAATTTTTTGTTCTTCAAGTTTAAGTGAACTACGAGCCCCATTGTTAATCCTTTATCGGAAATTGTTTGTAACTTTCGACAAGTAGAACAATGAATGGAACAGGTAGACTGTTGAAATCATTGTATATATTGCTTCTATATAGTCTAAGAAACATATATGCAAAGCATCCAAACAGTACAATTCGCCAATTTTTTGTTCTTCAAGTTTAAGTAAACTACGATCCCCATTGTTAATCCCTTAACGGAAATTATTTGTAACTTTCGACAAGTAGAACAGTGAATGGAACAGGTAGACGGTTGAAATCTTTGTATATATTGCTTCTATATAATCTAAAAAACATATATGCAAAGCATCCAAACAGTACAATTCGCCAATTTTTTGTTCTTCAAGCTTAAGTGAACTACGAGCCCCATTGTTAATCCTTTAAAGGAAATTAATTGTAACTTTCTACAAGTAGAACAATGATTGGAACACGTAGACGGTTGAAATCTTTGTAAATATTGCTTCCATATAGTCTATGAAACATATATGCAAAGCATCCAAACAGTACCATTCGCCAATTTTTTGTTCATCAAGTTTAAGTGAGCAATGAGCCCCAATGTTAATCCTTTATCGGAAATTGTTTGTAACTTTCGACAAGTAGAACAATGAATGGAACAGGTAGACTGTTGAAATCATTGTATATATTGCTTCTATATAGTCTAAGAAACATATATGCAAAGCATCCAAACAGTACAATTCGCCAATTTTTTGTTCTTCAAGTTTAAGTAAACTACGATCCCCATTGTTAATCCCTTAACGGAAATTATTTGTAACTTTCGACAAGTAGAACAGTGAATGGAACAGGTAGACGGTTGAAATCTTTGTATATATTGCTTCTATATAGTATCGGAAACATATATGCAAAGCATCCAAACAGTACAATTCGCCAATTTTTTGTTCTTCAAGTTTAAGTGAACAATGAGCCCCAATGGTTAATCCGTTATCGGAAATTATTTGTAGCTTTCGACAAGTAGAACAATGAATGGAACAGGTAGACGGTTGAAATCTTTGTATATATTGCTTCTATATAGTCTAATAAACATATATGCAAAGCATCCAAACAGTACCAGTCGCCAATTTTTTGTTCTTCAAGTTAAAGTGAACAACGAGGCACATTGATAATCATGAAACGGAAATTATTTGTAACTTTCGACAAGATGAACAATGAATAGAACAGGTAGACGGTTGAAATCTTTGTATATGTTGCTTCTATATAGTATAAGAAACATATATGCAAAGCATCCAAACAGTACAATTCGCCAATTTTTTGTTCTTCAAGATTAAGTGAACAATGAGCCCCAATGGTTAATCCGTTATCGGAAATTATTTGTAACTTTCGACAAGTAGAACAATGAATGGAACAGGTAGACGGTTGAAATCTTTGTATATATTGCTTCTATATAGTATAAGAAACATATATGCAAAGCATCCAAACAGTACCATTCGCCAATTTTTTGTTCTTCAAGTTTAAGTGAACAATGAGCCCCATTGTTAATCCTTTATCGGAAATTATTTGTAACTTTCGACAAGTAGAACAATGAATGGAACAGGTAGACGCTTGAAATCATTGTATATATTGCTTCCATATAGTCTAAGAAACATGTACGCAAAGCATCCAAACAGTACCATTCGCCAATCTTTTGTCCTTCAAGTTTAAGTGAACAATGAGCCCCATTGTTAATCCTTTATCGGAAATTATTTGTAACTTTCGACAAGTAGAACAATGAATCGAACAGGTAGACGGTTGAAATCTTTGTATATATTGCTTCTATATAATCTAAAAAACATATATGCAAAGCATCCAAACAGTACAATTCGCCAATTTTTTGTTCTTCAAGTTTAAGTGAACAATGAGCCCCAATGGTTAATCCTTTATCGGTAATTATTTGTAACTTTCGACAAGTAGAACAATGAATGGAACAGGTAGACGGTTGAAATCCTTGTATATATTGCGTCTATATAGTCTAAGAAACATATATGCAAAGCATCCAAACAGTACAATTCGCCAATTTTCTGTTCTTCAAGTTTTAGTAAACTACGATCCCCATTGTTAATCCCTTATCGGAAATTATTTGTAACTTTCGACAAGTAGAACAATGAATGGAACTGGTAGACGGTTGAAATCTTTTTATATGTTGCTTCTATATAGTCTAAGAAACATATATGCAAAGCATCCAAACTGTACCATTCGCCAATTTTTTGTTCTTCAAGTTTAAGTGAACAATGAGCCCCATTGTTAATCCTTTATCGGAAATTATTTGTAACTTTCGAGAAGTAGAACAATGAATAGAACAGGTAGACGGTTGAAATCTTTGTATATATTGCTTCCATATAGTCTAAGAAACATATATGCAAAGCATCCAAACAGTAGCATTCGCCAATTTTTTGTTCTTCAAGTTTAAGTGAACAATGAGCCCCAATGGTTAATCATTTATCGGAAATTATTTGTAACTTTCGACAAGTAGAACAATGAATGGAACAGGTAGACGGTTGAAATCATTGTATATATTGCTTCCATATAGTTCAAGAAACATGTACGCAAAGCATCCAAACAGTACCATTCGCCAATTTTTTGTTCTTCAAGTTTAAGTAAACTACGATCCCCATTGTTAATCCCTTAACGGAAATTATTTGTAACTTTCGACAAGTAGAACAATGAATGGATCATGTAGACGGTTGAAATCATTGTATATATTGCTTCTATATAGTCTACGTAACATATATGCAAAGCATCCAAACAGTACAATTCGCCAATTTTTTGTTCTTCAAGTTTAAGTGAACTACGAGCCCCATTGTTAATCCTTTATCGGAAATTATTTGTAACTTTCGGCAAGTGGAACAATGAATCGAACAGGTAGACGGTTGAAATCTTTGTATATATTGCTTCCATATAGTCTAAGAAACATATATGCAAAGCATCCAAACAGTAGCATTCGCCAATTTTTTGTTCTTCAAGTTTAAGTGAACAATGAGCCCCAATGGTTAATCATTTATCGGAAATTATTTGTAACTTTCGACAAGTAGAACAATGAATGGAACAGGTAGACGGTTGAAATCATTGTATATATTGCTTCCATATAGTTCAAGAAACATGTACGCAAAGCATCCAAACAGTACCATTCGCCAATTTTTTGTTCTTCAAGTTTAAGTAAACTACGATCCCCATTGTTAATCCCTTAACGGAAATTATTTGTAACTTTCGACAAGTAGAACAATGAATGGATCATGTAGACGGTTGAAATCATTGTATATATTGCTTCTATATAGTCTACGTAACATATATGCAAAGCATCCAAACAGTACAATTCGCCAATTTTTTGTTCTTCAAGTTTAAGTGAACTACGAGCCCCATTGTTAATCCTTTATCGGAAATTATTTGTAACTTTCGGCAAGTGGAACAATGAATCGAACAGGTAGACGGTTGAAATCTTTGTATATATTGTTTCTATATAATCTAAAAAACATATATGCAAAGCATCCAAACAGTACAATTCGCCAATTTTTTGTTCTTCAAGCTTAAGTGAACTACGAGCCCCATTGTTAATCCTTTATCGGAAATTATTTGTAACTTTCGACAAGTAGAACAATGAATGGAACAGGTAGACGCTTGAAATCATTGTATATATTGCTTCCATATAGTCTAAGAAACATGTACGCAAAGCATCCAAACAGTACCATTCGCCAATCTTTTGTCCTTCAAGTTTAAGTGAACAATGAGCCCCATTGTTAATCCTTTATCGGAAATTATTTGTAACTTTCGACAAGTAGAACAATGAATCGAACTGGTAGACGGTTGAAATCTTTGTATATATTGCTTCTATATAATCTACGTAACATATATGCAAAGCATCCAAACAGTACAATTCGCCAATTTTCTGTTCTTCAAGTTTTAGTAAACTACGATCCCCATTGTTAATCCCTTATCGGAAATTATTTGTAACTTTCGACAAGTAGAACAATGAATGGAACTGGTAGACGGTTGAAATCTTTTTATATGTTGCTTCTATATAGTCTAATAAACATATATGCAAAGCATCCAAACAGTACCAGTCGCCAATTTTTTGTTCTTCAAGTTTAAGTGAACAACGAGGCACATTGAAAATCATGAAATGGAAATTATTTGTAACTTTCGACAAGTAGAACAATGAATGGAACTGGTAGACGGTTGAAATCTTTGTATATATTGCTTCTATATAGTCTAAGAAACATTTATGCAAAGCATCCAAACAGTACAATTCGCCAATTTTTTGTTCTTCAAGTTTAAGTGAACAATGAGCCCCAATGGTTAATCCTTTATCGGTAATTGTTTGTAAATTTCGGCAAGTAGAACAATGAATGGAACAGGTAGACGGTTGAAATCCTAGTATATATTGCTTCCATATAGTCTAAGCAACATGTACGCAAAGCATCCAAACAGTACCATTCGCCAATTTTTTGTCCTTCAAGTTTAAGTGAACAATGAGCCCCAATGGTTAATCCGTTATCGGAAATTATTTGTAACTTGCGACAAGTAGAACAATGAGTGGAAAAGTTATACGGTTGAAATCAATGTATATATTGCTTCTATATAGTCTAAGAAACATATATGCAAAGCATCCAAACAGTACCATTCGCCAATTTTTTGTTCTTCAAGTTTAAGTGAACAATGAGCCCCATTGTTAATCCTTTATCGGAAATTATTTGTAACTTTCGAGAAGTAGAACAATGAATAGAACAGGTAGACGGTTGAAATCTTTGTATATATTGCTTCCATATAGTCTAAGAAACATATATGCAAAGCATCCAAACAGTAGCATTCGCCAATTTTTTGTTCTTCAAGTTTAAGTGAACAATGAGCCCCAATGGTTAATCATTTATCGGAAATTATTTGTAACTTTCGACAAGTAGAACAATGAATGGAACAGGTAGACGGTTGAAATCATTGTATATATTGCTTCCATATAGTTCAAGAAACATGTACGCAAAGCATCCAAACAGTACCATTCGCCAATTTTTTGTTCTTCAAGTTTAAGTAAACTACGATCCCCATTGTTAATCCCTTAACGGAAATTATTTGTAACTTTCGACAAGTAGAACAATGAATGGATCATGTAGACGGTTGAAATCATTGTATATATTGCTTCTATATAGTCTACGTAACATATATGCAAAGCATCCAAACAGTACAATTCGCCAATTTTTTGTTCTTCAAGTTTAAGTGAACTACGAGCCCCATTGTTAATCCTTTATCGGAAATTATTTGTAACTTTCGGCAAGTGGAACAATGAATCGAACAGGTAGACGGTTGAAATCTTTGTATATATTGCTTCTATATAATCTAAAAAACATATATGCAAAGCATCCAAACAGTACAATTCGCCAATTTTTTGTTCTTCAAGCTTAAGTGAACTACGAGCCCCATTGTTAATCCTTTAAAGGAAATTAATTGTAACTTTCTACAAGTAGAACAATGATTGGAACACGTAGACGGTTGAAATCTTTGTATATATTGCTTCCATATAGTCTAAGAAACATATATGCAAAGCATCCAAACAGTACCATTCGCCAATTTTTTGTTCATCAAGTTTAAGTGAGCAATGAGCCCCATTGTTAATCCTTTATCGGAAATTGTTTGTAACTTTCGACAAGTAGAACAATGAATGGAACAGGTAGACTGTTGAAATCATTGTATATATTGCTTCTATATAGTCTAAGAAACATATATGCAAAGCATCCAAACAGTACAATTCGCCAATTTTTTGTTCTTCAAGTTTAAGTAAACTACGATCCCCATTGTTAATCCCTTAACGGAAATTATTTGTAACTTTCGACAAGTAGAACAGTGAATGGAACAGGTAGACGGTTGAAATCTTTGTATATATTGCTTCTATATAGTATCGGAAACATATATGCAAAGCATCCAAACAGTACAATTCGCCAATTTTTTGTTCTTCAAGTTTAAGTGAACAATGAGCCCCAATGGTTAATCCGTTATCGGAAATTATTTGTAGCTTTCGACAAGTAGAACAATGAATGGAACAGGTAGACGGTTGAAATCTTTGTATATATTGCTTCTATATAGTCTAATAAACATATATGCAAAGCATCCAAACAGTACCAGTCGCCAATTTTTTGTTCTTCAAGTTAAAGTGAACAACGAGGCACATTGATAATCATGAAACGGAAATTATTTGTAACTTTCGACAAGATGAACAATGAATAGAACAGGTAGACGGTTGAAATCTTTGTATATGTTGCTTCTATATAGTATAAGAAACATATATGCAAAGCATCCAAACAGTACAATTCGCCAATTTTTTGTTCTTCAAGATTAAGTGAACAATGAGCCCCAATGGTTAATCCGTTATCGGAAATTATTTGTAACTTTCGACAAGTAGAACAATGAATGGAACAGGTAGACGGTTGAAATCTTTGTATATATTGCTTCTATATAACCTACGAAACATATATGCAAAGCATCCAAACAGTACAATTCGCCAATTTATTGTTCTTCAAGTTTAAGCGAACAACGAGCCCCATTGTTAATCCTTTAAAGGAAATTATTTGTAACTTTCGACAAGTAGAACAATGAATGGAACAGGTAGACGGTTGAAATCTTTGTATATATTGCTTCTATATAGTCTAAGAAACACATATGCAAAGCATCCAAACATGCACAATTCGCCAATTTCTTGTTCTTCAAGTTTAAGTAAACTACGATCCCCATTGTTAATACTTTAACGGAAATTATTTGTAACTTGCGAGAAGTAGAACAATGAATAGTACAGGTAGACAGGTGAAATCTTTCTATATATTGCTTCTAAATAGTCTAAGAATCACATATGCAAAGCATCCAAACAGCACAATTCGCCAATTTTTTGTTCTACAAGTTTAAGGGAACTACGAGCCCCATTGTTAATCCTTTAAAGGAAATTATTTGTAAATGTCGACAAGTAGAACAATGAATGGATCAGGTAGACGGTTGAAATCATTGTATATATTGCTTCTATATAACCTACGAAACATATATGCAAAGCATCCAAACAGTACAATTCGCCAATTTATTGTTCTTCAAGTTTTAGTAAACTACGATCCCCATTGTTAATCCCTTATCGGAAATTATTTGTAAATGTCGACAAGTAGAACAATGAATGGATCAGGTAGACGGTTGAAATCATTGTATATATTGCTTCTATATAACCTACGAAACATATATGCAAAGCATCCAAACAGTACAATTCGCCAATTTATTGTTCTTCAAGTTTTAGTAAACTACGATCCCCATTGTTAATCCCTTATCGGAAATTATTTGTAACTTTCGACAAGTAGAACAATGAATGGAACTGGTAGACGGTTGAAATCTTTTTATATATTGCTTCTATATAGTCTAATAAACATATATGCAAAGCATCCAAACAGTACCAGTCGCCAATTTTTTGTTCTTCAAGTTTAAGTGAACAACGAGGCACATTGAAAATCATGAAATGGAAATTATTTGTAACTTTCGACAAGTAGAACAGTGAATGGAACAGGTAGACGGTTGAAATCTTTGTATATATTGCTTCCATATAGTCTAAGAAACATGTACGCAAAGCATCCAAACAGTACAATTCGCCAATTTATTGTTCTTCAAGTTTTAGTAAACTACGATCCCCATTGTTAATCCCTTATCGGAAATTATTTGTAACTTTCGACAAGTAGAACAATGAATGGAACTGGTAGACGGTTGAAATCTTTTTATATATTGCTTCTATATAGTCTAATAAACATATATGCAAAGCATCCAAACAGTACCAGTCGCCAATTTTTTGTTCTTCAAGTTTAAGTGAACAACGAGGCACATTGAAAATCATGAAATGGAAATTATTTGTAACTTTCGACAAGTAGAACAGTGAATGGAACAGGTAGACGGTTGAAATCTTTGTATATATTGCTTCTATATAGTATAAGAAACATATATGCAAAGCATCCAAACAGTACAATTCGCCAATTTTTTGTTCTTCAAGTTTAAGTGAACAATGAGCCCCAATGGTTAATCCGTTATCGGAAATTATTTGTAACTTTCGACAAGTAGAACAATGAATGGAACAGGTAGACGGTTGAAATCTTTGTATATATTGCTTCTATATAGTATAAGAGACATATATGCAAAGCATCCAAACAGTACCATTCGCCAATTTTTTGTTCTTCAAGTTTAAGTGAACAATGAGCCCCATTGTTAATCCTTTAAAGGAAATTATTTGTAAATTTCGACAAGTAGAACAATGAATGGATCTGGTAGACGGTTGAAATCATTGTATATATTGCTTCTATATAACCTACGAAACATATATGCAAAGCATCCAAACAGTACAATTCGCCAATTTATTGTTCTTCAAGTTTAAGCGAACAACGAGCCCCATTGTTAATCCTTTATCGGAAATTATTTGTAACTTTCGACAAGTGGAACAATGAATCGAACAGGTAGACGGTTGAAATCTTTGTATATATTGCTTCTATATAATCTAAAAAACATATATGCAAAGCATCCAAACAGTACAATTCGCCAATTTTTTGTTCTTCAAGTTTAAGTGAACAATGAGCCCCAATGGTTAGTCCTTTATCGGTAATTATTTGTAACTTTCGACAAGTAGAACAATGAATGGAACAGGTAGACGGTTGAAATCTTTGTATATATTGCTTCTATATAGTCTAAGAAACACATATGCAAAGCATCCAAACATGCACAATTCGCCAATTTCTTGTTCTTCAAGTTTAAGTAAACTACGATCCCCATTGTTAATACTTTAACGGAAATTATTTGTAACTTGCGAGAAGTAGAACAATGAATAGTACAGGTAGACAGGTGAAATCTTTCTATATATTGCTTCTAAATAGTCTAAGAATCACATATGCAAAGCATCCAAACAGCACAATTCGCCAATTTTTTGTTCTACAAGTTTAAGTGAACTACGAGCCCCATTGTTAATCCTTTAAAGGAAATTATTTGTAAATGTCGACAAGTAGAACAATGAATGGATCAGGTAGACGGTTGAAATCATTGTATATATTGCTTCTATATAACCTACGAAACATATATGCAAAGCATCCAAACAGTACAATTCGCCAATTTATTGTTCTTCAAGTTTAAGCGAACAACGAGCCCCATTGTTAATCCTTTAAAGGAAATTATTTGTAACTTTCGACAAGTAGAACAATGAATGGAACAGGTAGACGGTTGAAATCTTTGTATATATTGCTTCTATATAGTCTAAGAAACATATATGCAAAGCATCCAAACAGTACAATTCGCCAATTTCTTGTTCTTCAAGTTTAAGTAAACTACGATCCCCATTGTTAATCCCTTAACGGAAATTATTTGTAACTTTCGACAAGTAGAACAATGAATGGAACAGGTAGACGGTTGAAATCTTTGTATATATTGCTTCTATATAGTCTAAGAAACATATATGCAAAGCGTCCAAACAGTACAATTCGCCAATTATTTGATCTTCAAGTTTAAGTGAACTACGAGCCCCATTGTTAATCCTTTAACGGAAATTAATTGTAACTTTCTACAAGTAGAACAATGATTGGAACACGTAGACGGTTGAAATCTTTGTATATATTGCTTCTATATAGTCTAAGAAACATATATGCAAAGCATCCAAACAGTACCATTCGCCAATTTTTTGTTCTTCAAGTTTAAGTGAACAATGAGCCCCATTGTTAATCCTTTATCGGAAATTATTTGTAACTTTCGACAAGTAGAACAATGAATGGAACAGGTAGACGCTTGAAATCATTGTATATATTGCTTCCATATAGTCTAAGAAACATGTACGCAAAGCATCCAAACAGTACCATTCGCCAATCTTTTGTCCTTCAAGTTTAAGTGAACAATGAGCCCCATTGTTAATCCTTTATCGGAAATTATTTGTAACTTTCGACAAGTAGAACAATGAATCGAACTGGTAGACGGTTGAAATCTTTGTATATATTGCTTCTATATAATCTAAAAAACATATATGCAAAGCATCCAAACAGTACAATTCGCCAATTTTTTGTTCTTCAAGTTTAAGTGAACAATGAGCCCCAATGGTTAATCCTTTATCGGTAATTATTTGTAACTTTCGACAAGTAGAACAATGAATGGAACAGGTAGACGGTTGAAATCCTTGTATATATTGCGTCTATATAGTCTAAGAAACATATATGCAAAGCATCCAAACAGTACAATTCGCCAATTTTCTGTTCTTCAAGTTTTAGTAAACTACGATCCCCATTGTTAATCCCTTATCGGAAATTATTTGTAACTTTCGACAAGTAGAACAATGAATGGAACTGGTAGACGGTTGAAATCTTTTTATATGTTGCTTCTATATAGTCTAATAAACATATATGCAAAGCATCCAAACAGTACCAGTCGCCAATTTTTTGTTCTTCAAGTTTAAGTGAACAACGAGGCACATTGAAAATCATGAAATGGAAATTATTTGTAACTTTCGACAAGTAGAACAGTGAATGGAACAGGTAGACGGTTGAAATCTTTGTATATATTGCTTCTATATAGTATAAGAAACATATTTGCAAAGCATCCAAACAGTACAATTCGCCAATTTTTTGTTCTTCAAGTTTAAGTGAACAATGAGTCCCAATGGTTAATCCGTTATCGGAAATTATTTGTAACTTTCGACAAGTAGAACAATGAATGGAACACGTAGACGGTTGAAATCTTTGTATATATTGCTTCTATATAGTCTAAAAAACATATATGCAAAGCATCCAAACAGTACCATTCGCCAATTTTTTGTTCTTCAAATTTAAGTGAACAATGAGCCCCATTGTTAATCCTTTATCGGAAATTATTTGTAACTTTCGACAAGTAGAACAATGAATGGAACAGGTAGACGGTTGAAATCCTTGTATATATTGCGTCTATATAGTCTAAGAAACATATATGCAAAGCATCCAAACAGTACCATTCGCCAATTTTCTGTTCTTCAAGTTTTAGTAAACTACGATCCCCATTGTTAATCCCTTATCGGAAATTATTTGTAAGTTTCGACAAGTAGAACAATGAATGGAACAGGTAGACGCTTGAAATCATTGTATATATTGCTTCCATATAGTCTAAGAAACATGTACGCAAAGCATCCAAACAGTACCATTCGCCAATCTTTTGTCCTTCAAGTTTAAGTGAACAATGAGCCCCATTGTTAATCCTTTATCGGAAGTTATTTGTAACTTTCGACAAGTAGAACAATGAATCGAACAGGTAGACGGTTGAAATCTTTGTATATATTGCTTCTATATAATCTAAAAAACATATATGCAAAGCATCCAAACAGTACAATTCGCCAATTTTTTGTTCTTCAAGTTTAAGCGAACAATGAGCCCCAATGGTTAATCCTTTATCGGTAATTATTTGTAACTTTCGACAAGTAGAACAATGAATGGAACAGGTAGACGGTTGAAATCCTTGTATATATTGCGTCTATATAGTCTAAGAAACATATATGCAAAGCATCCAAACAGTACAATTCGCCAATTTTCTGTTCTTCAAGTTTTAGTAAACTACGATCCCCATTGTTAATCCCTTATCGGAAATTATTTGTAACTTTCGACAAGTAGAACAATGAATGGAACTGGTAGACGGTTGAAATCTTTTTATATGTTGCTTCTATATAGTCTAATAAACATATATGCAAAGCATCCAAACAGTACCAGTCGCCAATTTTTTGTTCTTCAAGTTTAAGTGAACAACGAGGCACATTGAAAATCATGAAATGGAAATTATTTGTAACTTTCGACAAGTAGAACAATGAATGGAACTGGTAGACGGTTGAAATCTTTGTATATATTGCTTCTATATAGTCTAAGAAACATTTATGCAAAGCATCCAAACAGTACAATTCGCCAATTTTTTGTTCTTCAAGTTTAAGTGAACAATGAGCCCCAATGGTTAATCCTTTATCGGTAATTGTTTGTAAATTTCGGCAAGTAGAACAATGAATGGAACAGGTAGACGGTTGAAATCCTAGTATATATTGCTTCCATATAGTCTAAGCAACATGTACGCAAAGCATCCAAACAGTACCATTCGCCAATTTTTTGTCCTTCAAGTTTAAGTGAACAATGAGCCCCAATGGTTAATCCGTTATCGGAAATTATTTGTAACTTGCGACAAGTAGAACAATGAGTGGAACAGTTATACGGTTGAAATCAATGTATATATTGCTTCTATATAGTCTAAGAAACATATATGCAAAGCATCCAAACAGTACCATTCGCCAATTTTTTGTTCTTCAAGTTTAAGTGAACAATGAGCCCCATTGTTAATCCCTTATCGGAAATTATTTGTAAGTTTCGACAAGTAGAACAATGAATAGAACAGGTAGACGGTTGAAATCTTTGTATATATTGCTTCCATATAGTCTAAGAAACATATATGCAAAGCATCCAAACAGTAGCATTCGCTAATTTTTTGTTCTTCAAGTTTAAGTGAACAATGAGCCCCAATGGTTAATCATTTATCGGAAATTATTTGTAACTTTCGACAAGTAGAACAATGAATGGAACAGGTAGACGGTTGAAATCATTGTATATATTGCTTCCATATAGTTCAAGAAACATGTACGCAAAGCATCCAAACAGTACCATTCGCCAATTTTTTGTTCTTCAAGTTTAAGTAAACTACGATCCCCATTGTTAATCCCTTAACGGAAATTATTTGTAACTTTCGACAAGTAGAACAATGAATGGATCATGTAGACGGTTGAAATCATTGTATATATTGCTTCTATATAGTCTACGTAACATATATGCAAAGCATCCAAACAGTACAATTCGCCAATTTTTTGTTCTTCAAGCTTAAGTGAACTACGAGCCCCATTGTTAATCCTTTAAAGGAAATTAATTGTAACTTTCTACAAGTAGAACAATGATTGGAACACGTAGACGGTTGAAATCTTTGTATATATTGCTTCCATATAGTCTAAGAAACATATATGCAAAGCATCCAAACAGTACCATTCGCCAATTTTTTGTTCATCAAGTTTAAGTGAGCAATGAGCCCCATTGTTAATCCTTTATCGGAAATTGTTTGTAACTTTCGACAAGTAGAACAATGAATGGAACAGGTAGACTGTTGAAATCATTGTATATATTGCTTCTATATAGTCTAAGAAACATATATGCAAAGCATCCAAACAGTACAATTCGCCAATTTTTTGTTCTTCAAGTTTAAGTAAACTACGATCCCCATTGTTAATCCCTTAACGGAAATTATTTGTAACTTTCGACAAGTAGAACAGTGAATGGAACAGGTAGACGGTTGAAATCTTTGTATATATTGCTTCTATATAGTATCGGAAACATATATGCAAAGCATCCAAACAGTACAATTCGCCAATTTTTTGTTCTTCAAGTTTAAGTGAACAATGAGCCCCAATGGTTAATCCGTTATCGGAAATTATTTGTAGCTTTCGACAAGTAGAACAATGAATGGAACAGGTAGACGGTTGAAATCTTTGTATATATTGCTTCTATATAGTCTAAGAAACATATATGCAAAGCATCCAAACAGTACCATTCGCCAATTTTTTGTTCTTCAAGTTTAAGTGAACAATGAGCCCCATTGTTAATCCTTTATCGGAAATTATTTGTAACTTTCGAGAAGTAGAACAATGAATAGAACAGGTAGACGGTTGAAATCTTTGTATATATTGCTTCCATATAGTCTAAGAAACATATATGCAAAGCATCCAAACAGTAGCATTCGCTAATTTTTTGTTCTTCAAGTTTAAGTGAACAATGAGCCCCAATGGTTAATCATTTATCGGAAATTATTTGTAACTTTCGACAAGTAGAACAATGAATGGAACAGGTAGACGGTTGAAATCATTGTATATATTGCTTCCATATAGTTCAAGAAACATGTACGCAAAGCATCCAAACAGTACCATTCGCCAATTTTTTGTTCTTCAAGTTTAAGTAAACTACGATCCCCATTGTTAATCCCTTAACGGAAATTATTTGTAACTTTCGACAAGTAGAACAATGAATGGATCATGTAGACGGTTGAAATCATTGTATATATTGCTTCTATATAGTCTACGTAACATATATGCAAAGCATCCAAACAGTACAATTCGCCAATTTTTTGTTCTTCAAGCTTAAGTGAACTACGAGCCCCATTGTTAATCCTTTAAAGGAAATTAATTGTAACTTTCTACAAGTAGAACAATGATTGGAACACGTAGACGGTTGAAATCTTTGTATATATTGCTTCCATATAGTCTAAGAAACATATATGCAAAGCATCCAAACAGTACCATTCGCCAATTTTTTGTTCATCAAGTTTAAGTGAGCAATGAGCCCCATTGTTAATCCTTTATCGGAAATTGTTTGTAACTTTCGACAAGTAGAACAATGAATGGAACAGGTAGACTGTTGAAATCATTGTATATATTGCTTCTATATAGTCTAAGAAACATATATGCAAAGCATCCAAACAGTACAATTCGCCAATTTTTTGTTCTTCAAGTTTAAGTAAACTACGATCCCCATTGTTAATCCCTTAACGGAAATTATTTGTAACTTTCGACAAGTAGAACAGTGAATGGAACAGGTAGACGGTTGAAATCTTTGTATATATTGCTTCTATATAGTATCGGAAACATATATGCAAAGCATCCAAACAGTACAATTCGCCAATTTTTTGTTCTTCAAGTTTAAGTGAACAATGAGCCCCAATGGTTAATCCGTTATCGGAAATTATTTGTAGCTTTCGACAAGTAGAACAATGAATGGAACAGGTAGACGGTTGAAATCTTTGTATATATTGCTTCTATATAGTCTAATAAACATATATGCAAAGCATCCAAACAGTACCAGTCGCCAATTTTTTGTTCTTCAAGTTAAAGTGAACAACGAGGCACATTGATAATCATGAAACGGAAATTATTTGTAACTTTCGACAAGATGAACAATGAATAGAACAGGTAGACGGTTGAAATCTTTGTATATGTTGCTTCTATATAGTATAAGAAACATATATGCAAAGCATCCAAACAGTACAATTCGCCAATTTTTTGTTCTTCAAGATTAAGTGAACAATGAGCCCCAATGGTTAATCCGTTATCGGAAATTATTTGTAACTTTCGACAAGTAGAACAATGAATGGAACAGGTAGACGGTTGAAATCTTTGTATATATTGCTTCGATATAGTATAAGAAACATATATGCAAAGCATCCAAACAGTACCATTCGCCAATTTTTTGTTCTTCAAGTTTAAGTGAACAATGAGCCCCAATGGTTAATCATTTATCGGAAATTATTTGTAACTTTCGACAAGTAGAACAATGAATGGAACAGGTAGACGGTTGAAATCATTGTATATATTGCTTCCATATAGTTCAAGAAACATGTACGCAAAGCATCCAAACAGTACCATTCGCCAATTTTTTGTTCTTCAAGTTTAAGTAAACTACGATCCCCATTGTTAATCCCTTAACGGAAATTATTTGTAACTTTCGACAAGTAGAACAATGAATGGATCATGTAGACGGTTGAAATCATTGTATATATTGCTTCTATATAGTCTACGTAACATATATGCAAAGCATCCAAACAGTACAATTCGCCAATTTTTTGTTCTTCAAGCTTAAGTGAACTACGAGCCCCATTGTTAATCCTTTAAAGGAAATTAATTGTAACTTTCTACAAGTAGAACAATGATTGGAACACGTAGACGGTTGAAATCTTTGTATATATTGCTTCCATATAGTCTAAGAAACATATATGCAAAGCATCCAAACAGTACCATTCGCCAATTTTTTGTTCATCAAGTTTAAGTGAGCAATGAGCCCCATTGTTAATCCTTTATCGGAAATTGTTTGTAACTTTCGACAAGTAGAACAATGAATGGAACAGGTAGACTGTTGAAATCATTGTATATATTGCTTCTATATAGTCTAAGAAACATATATGCAAAGCATCCAAACAGTACAATTCGCCAATTTTTTGTTCTTCAAGTTTAAGTAAACTACGATCCCCATTGTTAATCCCTTAACGGAAATTATTTGTAACTTTCGACAAGTAGAACAGTGAATGGAACAGGTAGACGGTTGAAATCTTTGTATATATTGCTTCTATATAGTATCGGAAACATATATGCAAAGCATCCAAACAGTACAATTCGCCAATTTTTTGTTCTTCAAGTTTAAGTGAACAATGAGCCCCAATGGTTAATCCGTTATCGGAAATTATTTGTAGCTTTCGACAAGTAGAACAATGAATGGAACAGGTAGACGGTTGAAATCTTTGTATATATTGCTTCTATATAGTCTAATAAACATATATGCAAAGCATCCAAACAGTACCAGTCGCCAATTTTTTGTTCTTCAAGTTAAAGTGAACAACGAGGCACATTGATAATCATGAAACGGAAATTATTTGTAACTTTCGACAAGATGAACAATGAATAGAACAGGTAGACGGTTGAAATCTTTGTATATGTTGCTTCTATATAGTATAAGAAACATATATGCAAAGCATCCAAACAGTACAATTCGCCAATTTTTTGTTCTTCAAGATTAAGTGAACAATGAGCCCCAATGGTTAATCCGTTATCGGAAATTATTTGTAACTTTCGACAAGTAGAACAATGAATGGAACAGGTAGACGGTTGAAATCTTTGTATATATTGCTTCGATATAGTATAAGAAACATATATGCAAAGCATCCAAACAGTACCATTCGCCAATTTTTTGTTCTTCAAGTTTAAGTGAACAATGAGCCCCATTGTTAATCCTTTATCGGAAATTATTTGTAACTTTCGACAAGTAGAACAGTGAATGGAACAGGTAGACGGTTGAAATCTTTGTATATATTGCTTCCATATAGTGTAAGAAACATGTACGCAAAGCATCCAAACAGTACAATTCGCCAATTTATTGTTCTTCAAGTTTTAGTAAACTACGATCCCCATTGTTAATCCCTTATCGGAAATTATTTGTAACTTTCGACAAGTAGAACAATGAATGGAACTGGTAGACGGTTGAAATCTTTTTATATATTGCTTCTATATAGTCTAATAAACATATATGCAAAGCATCCAAACAGTACCAGTCGCCAATTTTTTGTTCTTCAAGTTTAAGTGAACAACGAGGCACATTGAAAATCATGAAATGGAAATTATTTGTAACTTTCGACAAGTAGAACAGTGAATGGAACAGGTAGACGGTTGAAATCTTTGTATATATTGCTTCTATATAGTATAAGAAACATATATGCAAAGCATCCAAACAGTACAATTCGCCAATTTTTTGTTCTTCAAGTTTAAGTGAACAATGAGCCCCAATGGTTAATCCGTTATCGGAAATTATTTGTAACTTTCGACAAGTAGAACAATGAATGGAACAGGTAGACGGTTGAAATCTTTGTATATATTGCTTCTATATAGTATAAGAGACATATATGCAAAGCATCCAAACAGTACCATTCGCCAATTTTTTGTTCTTCAAGTTTAAGTGAACAATGAGCCCCATTGTTAATCCTTTATCGGAAATTATTTGTAACTTTAAACAAGTAGAACAATGAATAGAACAGGTAGACGGTTGAAATCTTTGTATATATTGCTTCTATATAGTCTAAGAAACATATAAGCAAAGCATCCAAACAGTACAATTCGCCAATTATTTGATCTTCAAGTTTAAGTGAACTACGAGCCCCATTGTTAATCCTTTAACGGAAATTAATTGTAACTTTCTACAAGTAGAACAATGATTGGAACACGTAGACGGTTGAAATCTTTGTATATATTGCTTCTATATAGTCTAAGAAACATATATGCAAAGCATCCAAACAGTACCATTCGCCAATTTTTTGTTCTTCAAATTTAAGTGAACAATGAGCCCCATTGTTAATCCTTTATCGGAAATTATTTGTAACTTTCGACAAGTAGCACAATGAATGGAACAGGTAGACGCTTGAAATCATTGTATATATTGCTTCCATATAGTCTAAGAAACATGTACGCAAAGCATCCAAACAGTACCATTCGCCAATCTTTTGTCCTTCAAGTTTAAGTGAACAATGAGCCCCATTGTTAATCCTTTATCGGAAATTATTTGTAACTTTCGACAAGTAGAACAATGAATCGAACACGTAGACGGTTGAAATCTTTGTATATATTGCTTCTATATAGTCTAAGAAACATATATGCAAAGCATCCAAACAGTACCATTCGCCAATTTTTTGTTCTTCAAGTTTAAGTGAACAATGAGCCCCATTGTTAATCCTTTAAAGGAAATTATTTGTAAATTTCGACAAGTAGAACAATGAATGGATCAGGTAGACGGTTGAAATCATTGTATATATTGCTTCTATATAACCTACGAAACATAAATGCAAAGCATCCAAACAGTACAATTCGCCAATTTATTGTTCTTCAAGTTTAAGCGAACAACGAGCCCCATTGTTAATCCTTTATCGGAAATTATTTGTAACTTTCGACAAGTGGAACAATGAATCGAACAGGTAGACGGTTGAAATCTTTGTATATATTGCTTCTATATAATCTAAAAAACATATATGCAAAGCATCCAAACAGTACAATTCGCCAATTTTTTGTTCTTCAAGTTTAAGTGAACAATGAGCCCCAATGGTTAGTCCTTTATCGGTAATTATTTGTAACTTTCGACAAGTAGAACAATGAATGGAACAGGTAGACGGTTGAAATCTTTGTATATATTGCTTCTATATAGTCTCAGAAACACATATGCAAAGCATCCAAACATGCACAATTCGCCAATTTCTTGTTCTTCAAGTTTAAGTAAACTACGATCCCCATTGTTAATACTGTTACGCCGATATGAAGTTGGCGTACCGAGCGAAGCTGCTCCCTCGAACCCGTGGATTCGAGGATCGATGTAATCGAGGGATCGATTCGGCGGGTCGTTGCTCCAGCGACCGGAAGCGTTTGGTGACCGGAAGTTGTAACCGAGTTGTCAGACGACAGAGTTCGAAATATTGTTATTAGTTATTAAAGTTTAATAAAGTTATTAGAAATATAATGCCGAGAAGACTCGGTCCCTCCGCGGGACATAACAATGGTGTCAGAAGTGGGATACTTCTGGATCGAGGGGAAGAGAATCCTCAGCCCACTAGGCCTGCGGAGGAGGAGACGGATCGTCTAGGGCGTTTCCTTTCCGAGATGCAGGAGAGCTTCACTATGCATCTGCAGAGACAGCAGGAGCTGGCAGAAGAGCGATGGGAGCAGGAGCGCTCCCGGATCGCGGAAAAGGAAGCCAGGAAGAAAGCTGCCCAGGAAGAGAGGTTTGGAGCGCTCGAGGCCCAACTTCGAGCGCTCATCACTGAGTTCGGCCGCCGAACGGCCGTTTCGGGTTCTGTGGGACCGGTGGAGAGTCGTGATCCGATTCCTATGGAAGATACACGGATCACGGCTCCCCTTGTTTCCCAGCCTATCCCTCCGCGTGTCCTCCCAACGGAATTGGGAGTGGTCTTGAAGCGTCCAATATGTAATGAAAAGTCCTCCTGGAAGGAAGGTAAAATCCAGTGTGAGGCTGTAGCGAGTGTTAGTAATTGGCCTTCGAGGCGCTTGGACGCTTCCGCCCCGGTGAAACGCGGAGACACGGTGCATCCCCTGCTAGGCAGCCGGATTCCACGTTTAGGAGGTCTAACGATTCCGACGTACGCGTGTCGGCGATTTGTAGGGTCGATGCGGATTCATCGGAAGATGATGAGAGAAACGACGGAGTTCACCTCGATGGTTCGGCGAGCGCGAGAGAGCCTCGAGTACCTGAACGAGGAAGCGTCGAGGGGAATGGAGGAGGTCGCGGATGGCGTCGGAAGGGAGCTGAAGGTGACTGATCGGTTGACTCGTCCCGGCTCCAAGGTGGACCTCGCGGTGCGCAGGTTCGCAGAGCTGGAGGAAGAGGCATTCGACCTCGCGCGTTTGGACCGCGGCAGGGAGAGCGTGACGATCGGGACACCGGCAGACGTCCCCGAGGAGATCGGGAGAGCCGTGGCGGCAGCGGCAGCGACGGCAGCGTCGAGCACAGCGACGGGGGTAGCGGGCGTCGAACGGTCCCCACCGACGGGAAGAGCCCGAACGAGTCGGCTACGACGAAGCGGAGGAGCAAGAAACGAAGGAAGAGGAAAAACCGGAACGAACGACGAAGGAAGCTCCGGAAGAGAAGGAGGTGGAAGAAAAAGTGGAAGAGATAGCGGAATAGATGAAAGAGCCGGCGGAAGAAAAGCCAGCGGAGAGAGCACCGCCGCGAATGCGTCGGAGAGAAGCTCCGAAGGATTCCAAGGCCGTCGAGGTTACCGACGATCTCGAGAAGCTTCTGAAGACGGACCTGCCGTTCCTGACGTTCGGAAAAATCATCGACACCGTCTACAAAATGATCGAGAGCGCGCCGGAAAACACTGGCGAGGATTCGGCGACGAACGCCATACACCGAGCGATTTACGAGAAACTCGGAACGATCGTTACCCTCGAAAATCCAGACCTTCTGACGAAGGAGCTGAAGGACGCTATGGACGTCGTTTTCGGAAAAATAGCGACGTGTCTGAGGAGAATCCTGAACGAATGGGAGATCGGGTTCATGGAACGATACGTGCCGGAAGTGATGTCGTGGGAAGTTCGGGACTGGACCGACTGGCTCAGTCACATCAGCAGCCTCGCCAAAGACTGGAACGCCTGGCTGCGCGGAGTCATCGAGAAGATCCTCGAGATCCGAGCAGCGGGATCGGCGAAGCTCGAGAGGATGCGAACCGGGGAGGACGCGTCGCCAGCCCCCTGCTCCTCTCTCGAAATCTTGCCCGTTAACCAGTTAACTGTGGCGCCCTCGTTTGAGAGTGCGCACCGTTTTGTGTCGCCAGAATCGAGCCATGACGAGTGCACTCGTCAATCGCAGATCTACGCGTTAACGAGTCCGGCGACACGGAGAGAGGGAGAGAGGGATGGAGGAAAAGCGCAGGAAAGCGCAGGAAGAGCATGAGGAAATTGGCTTCCTCTTACGAAAGAAGATGGGAATCCGCGAGCGGAGAAGAGGCATGTCATCTCCTACTGGTCCCCAAAAGCAAGGTGGAAGAAGCGCTACGTGGATGTCACGAGGCTCCTACAGGAGGACACTTCGGTATGCGCAAGACCCTTGCGAAAGTGCGGCAGAGAGTCTTCTGGCCCGAACACCGAATGGACGTCGAAGAGTGGTGTCGCCGCTGTTACACTTGTACGGCGAGGAAAGGTCCGAAGGAGAGGGGGAGAGGACCCCTCAGGATTTATAATGTCGGGGCACCTTTTGAGAGGATGGCGCTCGACATTGTTGGACCTTTGCCGAAAACGAAAACAGCGCGACGACCATCGCAGAAGCTCTTCTACGTGAGGTGGTTGGCCGACATGGAATACCTCTAGAGCTCCATTCCGAGCAGGGTCGTAGTTTTGGGTCGACTGTCTTCAAGAAACTCATGGAGTTGCTTGGAATCCGGAAGACAAGGACGACGCCACTCCACCCTCAGTCGGACGGACTCGTAGAGAGGTTGATAAGAACTCTGTTGAAATATTTGTCCCTATACGTTGCGGACAACCAAAAGGATTGGGACCAGTGGATCCTGCTGTTTCTCTTAGTCGTAGAGCAACAGGCGGGATGCAGAAAGAAGAGATGCGGAAAGAAAAACGAGCCAGTAAAGAAGAGATGCGGAAAGAAGAATGAGCCAGTGAAGAACGGAAGGGCAAGAATGAACATAACCAACGAATTACGAATGCGATGGCATCGACTTGCCGACGCCTCACTCAAGGTTTTTTGGATGGTTTTCCCTTGAGTCGGAGGACAAATGTCGAGGCGTTTTCGTCTGATTGGAGCCATACCAGTAGACGTTTTGTTTCCTGTTGTCTACCTCCTCTGCAGACGAAGGCATTGAATCCCGGGACGATTTCAAGAAGGTTATGGAAGTCTAGTTGCCCGATTTGAAGGCGCCGCGGTCGGGACGACCGCTCTTCGAGAGGAGGGGGCAGTGTTACGCCGATATGAAGTTGGCGTACCGAGCGAAGCTGCTCCCTCGAACCCGTGGATTCGAGGATCGATGTAATCGAGGGATCGATTCGGCGGGTCGTTGCTCCAGCGACCGGAAGCGTTTGGTGACCGGAAGTTGTAACCGAGTTGTCAGACGACAGAGTTCGAAATATTGTTATTAGTTATTAAAGTTTAATAAAGTTATTAGAAATATAATGCCGAGAAGACTCGGTCCCTCCGCGGGACATAACAATACTTTAACGGAAATTATTTGTAACTTGCGAGAAGTAGAACAATGAATAGTACAGGTAGACAGGTGAAATCTTTCTATATATTGCTTCTAAATAGTCTAAGAATCACATATGCAAAGCATCCAAACAGCACAATTCGCCAATTTTTTGTTCTACAAGTTTAAGTGAACTACGAGCCCCATTGTTAATCCTTTAAAGGAAATTATTTGTAAATGTCGACAAGTAGAACAATGAATGGATCAGGTAGACGGTTGAAATCATTGTATATATTGCTTCTATATAACCTACGAAACATATATGCAAAGCATCCAAACAGTACAATTCGCCAATTTATTGTTCTTCAAGTTTAAGCGAACAACGAGCCCCATTGTTAATCCTTTAAAGGAAATTATTTGTAACTTTCGACAAGTAGAACAATGAATGGAACAGGTAGACGGTTGAAATCTTTGTATATATTGCTTCTATATAGTCTAAGAAACATATATGCAAAGCATCCAAACAGTACAATTCGCCAATTTCTTGTTCTTCAAGTTTAAGTAAACTACGATCCCCATTGTTAATCCCTTAACGGAAATTATTTGTAACTTTCGACAAGTAGAACAATGAATGGAACAGGTAGACGGTTGAAATCTTTGTATATATTGCTTCTATATAGTCTAAGAAACATATATGCAAAGCGTCCAAACAGTACAATTCGCCAATTATTTGATCTTCAAGTTTAAGTGAACTACGAGCCCCATTGTTAATCCTTTAACGGAAATTAATTGTAACTTTCTACAAGTAGAACAATGATTGGAACACGTAGACGGTTGAAATCTTTGTATATATTGCTTCTATATAGTCTAAGAAACATATATGCAAAGCATCCAAACAGTACCATTCGCCAATTTTTTGTTCTTCAAGTTTAAGTGAACAATGAGCCCCATTGTTAATCCTTTATCGGAAATTATTTGTAACTTTCGACAAGTAGAACAATGAATGGAACAGGTAGACGCTTGAAATCATTGTATATATTGCTTCCATATAGTCTAAGAAACATGTACGCAAAGCATCCAAACAGTACCATTCGCCAATCTTTTGTCCTTCAAGTTTAAGTGAACAATGAGCCCCATTGTTAATCCTTTATCGGAAATTATTTGTAACTTTCGACAAGTAGAACAATGAATCGAACACGTAGACGGTTGAAATCTTTGTATATATTGCTTCTATATAGTATAAGAAACATATATGCAAAGCATCCAAACAGTACCATTCGCCAATTTTTTGTTCTTCAAGTTTAAGTGAACAATGAGCCCCATTGTTAATCCTTTATCGGAAATTATTTGTAACTTTCGACAAGTAGAACAATGAATGGAACAGGTAGACGCTTGAAATCATTGTATATATTGCTTCCATATAGTCTAAGAAACGTGTACGCAAAGCATCCAAAGAGTACCATTCGCCAATCTTTTGTCCTTCAAGTTTAAGTGAACAATGAGCCCCATTGTTAATCCTTTATCGGAAATTATTTGTAACTTTCGACAAGTAGAACAATGAATCGAACAGGTAGACGGTTGAAATCTTTGTATATATTGCTTCTATATAATCTAAAAAACATATATGCAAAGCATCCAAACAGTACAATTCGCCAATTTTTTGTTCTTCAAGTTTAAGTGAACAATGAGCCCCAATGGTTAATCCTTTATCGGTAATTATTTGTAACTTTCGACAAGTAGAACAATGAATGGAACAGGTAGACGGTTGAAATCCTTGTATATATTGCGTCTATATAGTCTAAGGAACATATATGCAAAGCATCCAAACAGTACAATTCGCCAATTTTCTGTTCTTCAAGTTTTAGTAAACTACGATCCCCATTGTTAATCCCTTATCGGAAATTATTTGTAAGTTTCGACAAGTAGAACAATGAATGGAACTGGTAGACGGTTGAAATCTTTTTATATATTGCTTCTATATAGTCTAATAAACATATATGCAAAGCATCCAAACAGTACCAGTCGCCAATTTTTTGTTCTTCAAGTTTAAGTGAACAACGAGGCACATTGAAAATCATGAAATGGAAATTATTTGTAACTTTCGACAAGTAGAACAGTGAATGGAACAGGTAGACGGTTGAAATCTTTGTATATATTGCTTCTATATAGTCTAAGAAACATATAAGCAAAGCATCCAAACAGTACAATTCGCCAATTATTTGATCTTCAAGTTTAAGTGAACTACGAGCCCCATTGTTAATCCTTTAACGGAAATTAATTGTAACTTTCTACAAGTAGAACAATGATTGGAACACGTAGACGGTTGAAATCTTTGTATATATTGCTTCTATATAGTCTAAGAAACATATATGCAAAGCATCCAAACAGTACCATTCGCCAATTTTTTGTTCTTCAAATTTAAGTGAACAATGAGCCCCATTGTTAATCCTTTATCGGAAATTATTTGTAACTTTCGACAAGTAGAACAATGAATGGAACAGGTAGACGCTTGAAATCATTGTATATATTGCCTCCATATAGTCTAAGAAACATGTACGCAAAGCATCCAAACAGTACCATTTGCCAATCTTTTGTCCTTCAAGTTTAAGTGAACAATGAGCCCCATTGTTAATCCTTTATCGGAAATTATTTGTAACTTTCGACAAGTAGAACAATGAATCGAACACGTAGACGGTTGAAATCTTTGTATATATTGCTTCTATATAGTCTAAGAAACATATATGCAAAGCGTCCAAACAGTACAATTCGCCAATTATTTGATCTTCAAGTTTAAGTGAACTACGAGCCCCATTGTTAATCCTTTAACGGAAATTAATTGTAACTTTCGACAAGTAGAACAATGAATCGAACAGGTAGATGGTTGAAATCTTTGTATATATTGCTTCTATATAGTCTAAAAAACATATATGCAAATCATCCAAACAGTACAATTCGCCAATTTCTTGTTCTTCAAGTTTAAGTAAACTACGATTCCCATTGTTAATCCTTTAAAGGAAATTATTTGTAAATTTCGACAAGTAGAACAATGAATTGAACAGGTAGACTGTTGAAATCATTGTATATATTGCTTCTATATAGTCTAAGAAACATATATGCAAATCATCCAAACAGTACAATTCGCCAATTTTTTGTTCTTCAAGATTAAGTGAACAATGAGCCCCATTGTTAATCCTTTAAAGGAAATTATTTGTAAATTTCGACAAGTAGAACATTGAATGGAACAGGTAGACGGTTGAAATCTTTGTATATATTGCTTCTATATAGTATAAGAAACATGTATGCAAAGCATCCAAACAGTACAATTCGCCAATTTTTTGTTCTTCAAGTTTAAGTGAACAATGAGCCCCAATGGTTAATCCGTTATCGGAAATTATTTGTAACTTTCGACAAGTAGAACAATGACTGGAACTGGTAGACGGTTGAAATCTTTGTATCTATTGCTTCTATATAGTCTAAGAAACATATATGCAAAGCATCCAAACAGTACCATTCGCCAATTTTTTGTTCTTCAAGTTTAAGTGAACAATGAGCCCCATTGTTAATCCTTTATCGGAAATTATTTCTAACTTTCGACAAGTAGAACAATGAATCGAACAGGTAGATGGTTGAAATCTTTGTATATATTGCTTCTATATAGTCTAAAAAACATATATGCAAATCATCCAAACAGTACAATTCGCCAATTTCTTGTTCTTCAAGTTTAAGTAAACTACGATTCCCATTGTTAATCCTTTAAAGGAAATTATTTGTAAATTTCGACAAGTAGAACAATGAATTGAACAGGTAGACTGTTGAAATCATTGTATATATTGCTTCTATATAGTCTAAGAAACATATATGCAAATCATCCAAACAGTACAATTCGCCAATTTTTTGTTCTTCAAGATTAAGTGAACAATGAGCCCCATTGTTAATCCTTTAAAGGAAATTATTTGTAAATTTCGACAAGTAGAACAATTAATGGAACAGGTAGACTGTTGAAATCATTGTATATATTGCTTCTATATAGTCTGAGAAACATATATGCAAAGCATCCAAACAGTACAATTCGCCAATTTTTTGTTCTTCAAGTTTAAGTGAACAATGAGCCCCAATGGTTAATCCGTTTTCGGAAATTATTTGTAACTTTCGACAAGTAGAACAATGAATGGAACAGGTAGACGGTTGAAATCATTGTATATATTGCTTCTATATAGTCTAAGAAACATATGTGCAAAGCATCCAAACAGTACCATTCGCCAATTTTTTGTTCTTCAAGATTAAGTAAACTACGATCCCCATTGTTAATCCTTTAACGGAAATTATTTGTAACTTTCGACAAGTAGAACAATGAATGGAACGGGTAGACGGTTGAAATATTATTATATATTGCTTCTATATAGTCTAAGAAACATATATGCAAAGCATCCAAATAGTACAATTCGCCAATTTTTTGTTCTTCAAGTTTAAGTGAACAATGAACCCCAATGGTTAATCCGTTATCGGAAATTATTTGTAACTTGCGAGAAGTAGAACAATGAGTGGAACAGGTCGACGGTTGAAATCAATGTATATATTGCTTCTATATAGTCTAAGAAACATATATGCAAAGCATACAAACAGTACAATTCGCCAATTATTTCATCTTCATGTTTAAGTGAACTACGAGCCCCATTGTTAATCCTTTAAAGGAAATTATTTGTAAATTTCGACAAGTAGAACAATGAATGGATCATGTAGACGGTTGAAATCATTGTATATATTGCTTCTATATAGTCTGCGAAACAAATATGCAAAGCATCCAAACAGTACAATTCGCCAATTTTTTGTTCTTCAAGTTTAAGTGAACTACGAGCCCCATTGATAATCATGAAACGGAAATTATTTGTAACTTTCTACAAGTAGAACAATGAATAGAACAGGTAGACGGTTGAAATCTTTGTATATGTTGCTTCTATATAGTCTAAGAAACTTATATGCAAAGCATCTAAACAGTAACATTCGCCAATTTTTTTATCTTCAAGTTTAAGTGAACAATGAGCCCCAATGGTTAATCCGTTATCGGAAATTATTTGTAACTTTCGACTAGTAGAACAATGAATGGAACAGGTAGACGGTTGAAATCTCTGTATATATTGCTTCTATATAGTCTAAGAAACTTATAGGCAAAGCATCTAAACAGTAACATTCGCCAATTTTTTTATCTTCAAGTTTAAGTGAACAATGAGCCCCAATGGTTAATCCGTTATCGGAAATTATTTGTAACTTGCGACAAGTAGAACAATGAGTGGAACAGTTAGACGGATGAAATCTTTGTATATATTGCTTCTATATAGTCTAAGAAACATATATGCAAAGCATCCAAACAGTACCATTCGCCAATTATTTCATCTTCATGTTTAAGTGAACTACGAGCCCCATTGTTAATACTTTAACGGAAATTATTTATAACTTCCGACAAGTAGAACAATGAATGGAACAGGTAGACGGTTGAAATCAATGTATATATTGCTTCTATATAGTCTAAGAAACATATATGCAAAGCATCCAAACAGCACCATTCGCCAATTATTTGTTCTTCAAGTTTAAGTGAACAATGAGCCCCATTGTTAATCCTTTATCGGAAATTATTTGTAACTTTCGACAAGTAGAACAATGAATGGAACAGGTAGACGCTTGAAATCATTGTATATATTGCTTCCATATAGTCTAAGAAACATGAACGCAAAGCATCCAAACAGTACCATTCGCCAATCTTTTGTCCTTCAAGTTTAAGTGAACAATGAGCCCCATTGTTAATCCTTTATCGGAAATTATTTGTAACTTTCGACAAGTAGAACAATGAATCGAACAGGTAGACGGTTGAAATCTTTGTATATATTGCTTCTATATAATCTAAAAAACATATATGCAAAGCATCCAAACAGTACAATTCGCCAATTTTTTGTTCTTCAAGTTTAAGTGAACAATGAGCCCCAATGGTTAATCCTTTATCGGTAATTATTTGTAACTTTCGACAAGTAGAACAATGAATGGAACAGGTAGACGGTTGAAATCCTTGTATATATTGCGTCTATATAGTCTAAGAAATATATATGCAAAGCATCCAAACAGTACAATTCGCCAATTTTCTGTTCTTCAAGTTTTAGTAAACTACGATCCCCACTGTTAATCCGTTATCGGAAATTATTTGTAGCTTTCGACAAGTAGAACAATGAATGGACCAGGTAGACGGTTGAAATCTTTGTATATATTGCTTCTATATAATCTAAGAAACATATATGCAAAGCATCTAAACAGTAACAATCGCCAATTTTTTGATCTTCAAGTTTAAGTGAACAGCGAGCCCCATTGATAATCATGAAATGGAAATTATTTGTAACTTTCTACAAGTAGAACAATGAATAGTACAGGTACACGGGTGAAATCTTTCTATATATTGCTTCTAAATAGTCTAAGAAACATCTATGCAAAGCATCCAAACAGTACAATTCGCCAATTTTTTGTTCTTCAAGTTTATGTGAACTACGAGCCCCATTGTTAATCCTTTAACGGAAATTAATTGTAACTTTCTACAAGTAGAACAATGATTGGAACAGGTAGACGGTTGAAATCTTTGTATATATTGCTTCTATATAGTCTAAGAAACATATATGCAAAGCATCCAAACAGTACAATTCGCCAATTTATTGTTCTTCAAGTTTAAGCGAACAACGAGCCCCATTGTTAATCCTTTAAAGGAAATTATTTGTAACTTTCGACAAGTAGAACAATGAATGGAACAGGTAGACGGTTGAAATCTTTGTATTTATTGCTTCTATATAGTCTAAGAAACATATATGCAAAGCATCCAAACAGTACAATTCGCCAATTTCTTGTTCTTCAAGTTTAAGTAACAAACGATCCCCATTGTTAATCCCTTAACGGAAATTATTTGTAACTTTCGACAAGTAGAACAATGAATGGAACAGGTAGACGGTTGAAATCTTTGTATATATTGCTTCTATATAGTCTAAGAAACATATATGCAAAGCGTCCAAACAGTACAATTCGCCAATTATTTGATCTACAAGTTTAAGTGAACTACGAGCCCCATTGTTAATCCTTTAACGGAAATTAATTGTAACTTTCTACAAGTAGAACAATGATTGGAACACGTAGACGGTTGAAATCTTTGTATATATTGCTTCTATATAATCTAAGAAACATATATGCAAAGCATCTAAACAGTAACAATCGCCAATTTTTTGATCTTCAAGTTTATGTGAACAGCGAGCCCCATTGATAATCATGAAATGGAAATTATTTGTAACTTTCTACAAGTAGAACAATGAATAGTACAGGTAGACGGGTGAAATCTTTCTATATATTGCTTCTAAATAGTCTAAGAAACATCTATGCAAAGCATCCAAACAGTACAATTCGCCAATTTTTTGTTCTTCAAGTTTATGTGAACTACGAGCCCCATTGTTAATCCTTTAACGGAAATTAATTGTAACTTTCTACAAGTAGAACAATGATTGGAACACGTAGACGGTTGAAATCTTTGTATATATTGCTTCCATATAGTCTAAGAAACATATATGCAAAGCATCCAAACAGTACCATTCGCCAATTTTTTGTTCTTCAAGTTTAAGTGAACAATGAGACCCATTGTTAATCCTTTATCGGAAATTATTTGTAACTTTCGACAAGTAGATCAATGAATGGAACAGGTAGACGGTTCAAATCAATGTATATATTGCTTCTATATAGTCTAAGAAACATATATGCAAAGCATCCAAACAGTACCATTCGCCAATTTTTTGTTCTTCAAGTTTAAGTGAACAATGAGCCCCATTGTTAATCCTTTATCGTAAATTATTTGTAACTTTCGACAAGTAGAACAATGAATGGAACAGGTAGACTGTTGAAATACTTGTATATATTGCTTCCATATAGTCTAAGAAACATGTACGCAAAGCATCCAAACAGTACCATTTGCTAATTTTTTGTCCTTCAAGTTTAAGTGAACAATGAGCCCCATTGTTAATCCTTTATCGGAAATTATTTGTAAATTTCGACAAGTGGAACAATGAATCGAACAGGTAGACGGTTGAAATCTTTGTATATATTGCTTCTATATAATCTAAAAAACATATATGCAAAGCATCCAAACAGTACAATTCGCCAATTTTTTGTTCTTCAAGTTTAAGTGAACAATGAGCCCCAATGGTTAGTCCTTTATCGGTAATTATTTGTAACTTTCGACAAGTAGAACAATGAATGGAACAGGTAGACGGTTGAAATCATTGTATATATTGCTTCCATATAGTTTAAGAAACATGTACGCAAAGCATCCAAACAGTACCATTCGCCAATTTTCTGTTCTTCAAGTTTTAGTAAACTACGATCCCCACTGTTAATCCGTTATCGGAAATTATTTGTAGCTTTCGACAAGTAGAACAATGAATGGACCAGGTAGACGGTTGAAATCTTTGTATATATTGCTTCTATATAATCTAAGAAACATATATGCAAAGCATCTAAACAGTAACAATCGCCAATTTTTTGATCTTCAAGTTTAAGTGAACAGCGAGCCCCATTGATAATCATGAAATGGAAATTATTTGTAACTTTCTACAAGTAGAACAATGAATAGTACAGGTACACGGGTGAAATCTTTCTATATATTGCTTCTAAATAGTCTAAGAAACATATATGCAAAGCGTCCAAACAGTACAATTCGCCAATTATTTGATCTACAAGTTTAAGTGAACTACGAGCCCCATTGTTAATCCTTTAACGGAAATTAATTGTAACTTTCTACAAGTAGAACAATGATTGGAACACGTAGACGGTTGAAATCTTTGTATATATTGCTTCTATATAATCTAAGAAACATATATGCAAAGCATCTAAACAGTAACAATCGCCAATTTTTTGATCTTCAAGTTTATGTGAACAGCGAGCCCCATTGATAATCATGAAATGGAAATTATTTGTAACTTTCTACAAGTAGAACAATGAATAGTACAGGTAGACGGGTGAAATCTTTCTATATATTGCTTCTAAATAGTCTAAGAAACATCTATGCAAAGCATCCAAACAGTACAATTCGCCAATTTTTTGTTCTTCAAGTTTATGTGAACTACGAGCCCCATTGTTAATCCTTTAACGGAAATTAATTGTAACTTTCTACAAGTAGAACAATGATTGGAACACGTAGACGGTTGAAATCTTTGTATATATTGCTTCCATATAGTCTAAGAAACATATATGCAAAGCATCCAAACAGTACCATTCGCCAATTTTTTGTTCTTCAAGTTTAAGTGAACAATGAGACCCATTGTTAATCCTTTATCGGAAATTATTTGTAACTTTCGACAAGTAGATCAATGAATGGAACAGGTAGACGGTTCAAATCAATGTATATATTGCTTCTATATAGTCTAAGAAACATATATGCAAAGCATCCAAACAGTACCATTCGCCAATTTTTTGTTCTTCAAGTTTAAGTGAACAATGAGCCCCATTGTTAATCCTTTATCGTAAATTATTTGTAACTTTCGACAAGTAGAACAATGAATGGAACAGGTAGACTGTTGAAATACTTGTATATATTGCTTCCATATAGTCTAAGAAACATGTACGCAAAGCATCCAAACAGTACCATTTGCTAATTTTTTGTCCTTCAAGTTTAAGTGAACAATGAGCCCCATTGTTAATCCTTTATCGGAAATTATTTGTAACTTTCGACAAGTGGAACAATGAATCGAACAGGTAGACGGTTGAAATCTTTGTATATATTGCTTCTATATAATCTAAAAAACATATATGCAAAGCATCCAAACAGTACAATTCGCCAATTTTTTGTTCTTCAAGTTTAAGTGAACAATGAGCCCCAATGGTTAGTCCTTTATCGGTAATTATTTGTAACTTTCGACAAGTAGAACAATGAATGGAACAGGTAGACGGTTGAAATCATTGTATATATTGCTTCCATATAGTTTAAGAAACATGTACGCAAAGCATCCAAACAGTACCATTCGCCAATTTTTTGTTCTTCAAGTTTAAGTAAACTACGATCCCCATTGTTAGTCCCTTAACGGAAATTATTTGTAACTTTCTACAAGTAGAACAATGAATAGTACAGGTAGACGGGTGAAATCTTTCTATATATTGCTTCTAAATAGTCTAAGAAACATCTATGCAAAGCATCCAAACAGTACAATTCGCCAATTTTTTGTTCTTCAAGTTTATGTGAACTACGAGCCCCATTGTTAATCCTTTAACGGAAATTAATTGTAACTTTCTACAAGTAGAACAATGATTGGAACACGTAGACGGTTGAAATCTTTGTATATATTGCTTCCATATAGTCTAAGAAACATATATGCAAAGCATCCAAACAGTACCATTCGCCAATTTTTTGTTCTTCAAGTTTAAGTGAACAATGAGACCCATTGTTAATCCTTTATCGGAAATTATTTGTAACTTTCGACAAGTAGATCAATGAATGGAACAGGTAGACGGTTGAAATCTTTGTATATATTGCTTCTATATAGTCAAAGAAACATATATGCAAAGCATCCAAACAGTACAATTCGCCAATTTTTTGTTCTTCAAGTTTAAGTGAACAATGAGCCCCAATGGTTAATCCGTTATCGGAAATTATTTGTAACTTGCGACAAGTAGAACAATGAGTGGAACAGGTAGACGGTTGAAATCTTTGTATATATTGCTTCTATATAATCTAAAAAACATATATGCAAAGCATCCAAACAGTAAAATTCGCCAATTTTTTGTTCTTCAAGTTTAAGTGAACAATGAGCCCCAATGGTTAGTCCTTTATCGGTAATTATTTGTAACTTTCGACAAGTAGAACAATGAATGGAACAGGTAGACGGTTGAAATCATTGTATACATTGCTTCCATATAGTTTAAGAAACATGTACGCAAAGCATCCAAACAGTACCATTCGCCAATTTTTTGTTCTTCAAGTTTAAGTGAACGACGAGACCCATTGTTAATCTTTTAAAGGAAATTATTTGTAAATTTCGACAAGTAGAACAATGAATGGAACACGTAGACGGTTGAAATCTTTGTATATATTGCTTCCATATAGTCTAAAAAACATGTACGCAAAGCATCCAAACAGTACCATGCGCCAATTTTTTGTTCTTCAAGTTTAAGTGAACAATGAGCCCCAATGGTTAATCCTTTATCGGAAATTATTTGTAATTTTCGACAAGTAGAGCAATGAATGGAACTGGTAGACGGTTGAAATCTTTGTATATATTGCTTCTATATAATCTAAGGAACATATATGCAAAGCATCTAAACAGTAACAATCGCCAATTTTTTGTCCTTCAAGTATAAGTGAAATACGAGCCCCATTGTTAATACTTTAGCGGAAATTATTTGTAACTTGCGAGAAGTAGAACAATGAATAGTACAGGTAGACAGGTGAAATCTTTCTATATATTGCTTCTAAATAGTCTAAGAAACACATATGCAAAGCATCCAAACAGTACCATTCGCCAATTTTTTGTCCTTCAAGTTTAAGTGAACAATGAGCCCCAATGGTTAATCCGTTATCGGAAATTATTTGTAACTTGCGACAAGTAGAACAATGAGTGGAACAGTTATACGGTTGAAATCAATGTATATATTGCTTCTATATAGTCTAAGAAACATATATGCAAAGCATCCAAACAGTACCATTCGCCAATTTTTTGTTCTTCAAGTTTAAGTGAACAATGAGACCCATTGTTAATCCTTTATCGGAAATTATTTGTAACTTTCGACAAGTAGATCAATGAATGGAACAGGTAGACGGTTCAAATCAATGTATATATTGCTTCTAAATAGTCTAAGAAACATCTATGCAAAGCATCCAAACAGTACAATTCGCCAATTTTTTGTTCTTCAAGTTTATGTGAACTACGAGCCCCATTGTTAATCCTTTAACGGAAATTAATTGTAACTTTCTACAAGTAGAACAATGATTGGAACACGTAGACGGTTGAAATCTTTGTATATATTGCTTCCATATAGTCTAAGAAACATATATGCAAAGCATCCAAACAGTACCATTCGCCAATTTTTTGTTCTTCAAGTTTAAGTTAACAATGAGACCCATTGTTAATCCTTTATCGGAAATTATTTGTAACTTTCGACAAGTAGATCAATGAATGGAACAGGTAGACGGTTCAAATCAATGTATATATTGCTTCTATATAGTCTAAGAAACATATATGCAAAGCATCCAAACAGTACCATTCGCCAATTTTTTGTTCTTCAAGTTTAAGTGAACAATGAGCCCCATTATTAATCCTTTATCGTAAATTATTTGTAACTTTCGACAAGTAGAACAATGAATGGAACAGGTAGACTGTTGAAATACTTGTATATATTGCTTCCATATAGTCTAAGAAACATGTACGCAAAGCATCCAAACAGTACCATTTGCTAATTTTTTGTCCTTCAAGTTTAAGTGAACAATGAGCCCCATTGTTAATCCTTTATCGGAAATTATTTGTAACTTTCGACAAGTGGAACAATGAATCGAACAGGTAGACGGTTGAAATCTTTGTATATATTGCTTCTATATAATCTAAAAAACATATATGCAAAGCATCCAAACAGTACAATTCGCCAATTTTTTGTTCTTCAAGTTTAAGTGAACAATGAGCCCCAATGGTTAGTCCTTTATCGGTAATTATTTGTAACTTTCGACAAGTAGAACAATGAATGGAACAGGTAGACGGTTGAAATCATTGTATATATTGCTTCCATATAGTTTAAGAAACATGTACGCAAAGCATCCAAACAGTACCATTCGCCAATTTTCTGTTCTTCAAGTTTTAGTAAACTACGATCCCCACTGTTAATCCGTTATCGGAAATTATTTGTAGCTTTCGACAAGTAGAACAATGAATGGACCAGGTAGACGGTTGAAATCTTTGTATATATTGCTTCTATATAATCTAAGAAACATATATGCAAAGCATCTAAACAGTAACAATCGCCAATTTTTTGATCTTCAAGTTTAAGTGAACAGCGAGCCCCATTGATAATCATGAAATGGAAATTATTTGTAACTTTCTACAAGTAGAACAATGAATAGTACAGGTACACGGGTGAAATCTTTCTATATATTGCTTCTAAATAGTCTAAGAAACATCTATGCAAAGCATCCAAACAGTACAATTCGCCAATTTTTTGTTCTTCAAGTTTATGTGAACTACGAGCCCCATTGTTAATCCTTTAACGGAAATTAATTGTAACTTTCTACAAGTAGAACAATGATTGGAACAGGTAGACGGTTGAAATCTTTGTATATATTGCTTCTATATAGTCTAAGAAACATATATGCAAAGCATCCAAACAGTACAATTCGCCAATTTATTGTTCTTCAAGTTTAAGCGAACAACGAGCCCCATTGTTAATCCTTTAAAGGAAATTATTTGTAACTTTCGACAAGTAGAACAATGAATGGAACAGGTAGACGGTTGAAATCTTTGTATTTATTGCTTCTATATAGTCTAAGAAACATATATGCAAAGCATCCAAACAGTACAATTCGCCAATTTCTTGTTCTTCAAGTTTAAGTAACAAACGATCCCCATTGTTAATCCCTTAACGGAAATTATTTGTAACTTTCGACAAGTAGAACAATGAATGGAACAGGTAGACGGTTGAAATCTTTGTATATATTGCTTCTATATAGTCTAAGAAACATATATGCAAAGCGTCCAAACAGTACAATTCGCCAATTATTTGATCTACAAGTTTAAGTGAACTACGAGCCCCATTGTTAATCCTTTAACGGAAATTAATTGTAACTTTCTACAAGTAGAACAATGATTGGAACACGTAGACGGTTGAAATCTTTGTATATATTGCTTCTATATAATCTAAGAAACATATATGCAAAGCATCTAAACAGTAACAATCGCCAATTTTTTGATCTTCAAGTTTATGTGAACAGCGAGCCCCATTGATAATCATGAAATGGAAATTATTTGTAACTTTCTACAAGTAGAACAATGAATAGTACAGGTAGACGGGTGAAATCTTTCTATATATTGCTTCTAAATAGTCTAAGAAACATCTATGCAAAGCATCCAAACAGTACAATTCGCCAATTTTTTGTTCTTCAAGTTTATGTGAACTACGAGCCCCATTGTTAATCCTTTAACGGAAATTAATTGTAACTTTCTACAAGTAGAACAATGATTGGAACACGTAGACGGTTGAAATCTTTGTATATATTGCTTCCATATAGTCTAAGAAACATATATGCAAAGCATCCAAACAGTACCATTCGCCAATTTTTTGTTCTTCAAGTTTAAGTGAACAATGAGACCCATTGTTAATCCTTTATCGGAAATTATTTGTAACTTTCGACAAGTAGATCAATGAATGGAACAGGTAGACGGTTCAAATCAATGTATATATTGCTTCTATATAGTCTAAGAAACATATATGCAAAGCATCCAAACAGTACCATTCGCCAATTTTTTGTTCTTCAAGTTTAAGTGAACAATGAGCCCCATTGTTAATCCTTTATCGTAAATTATTTGTAACTTTCGACAAGTAGAACAATGAATGGAACAGGTAGACTGTTGAAATACTTGTATATATTGCTTCCATATAGTCTAAGAAACATGTACGCAAAGCATCCAAACAGTACCATTTGCTAATTTTTTGTCCTTCAAGTTTAAGTGAACAATGAGCCCCATTGTTAATCCTTTATCGGAAATTATTTGTAACTTTCGACAAGTGGAACAATGAATCGAACAGGTAGACGGTTGAAATCTTTGTATATATTGCTTCTATATAATCTAAAAAACATATATGCAAAGCATCCAAACAGTACAATTCGCCAATTTTTTGTTCTTCAAGTTTAAGTGAACAATGAGCCCCAATGGTTAGTCCTTTATCGGTAATTATTTGTAACTTTCGACAAGTAGAACAATGAATGGAACAGGTAGACGGTTGAAATCATTGTATATATTGCTTCCATATAGTTTAAGAAACATGTACGCAAAGCATCCAAACAGTACCATTCGCCAATTTTTTGTTCTTCAAGTTTAAGTAAACTACGATCCCCATTGTTAGTCCCTTAACGGAAATTATTTGTAACTTTCTACAAGTAGAACAATGAATAGTACAGGTAGACGGGTGAAATCTTTCTATATATTGCTTCTAAATAGTCTAAGAAACATCTATGCAAAGCATCCAAACAGTACAATTCGCCAATTTTTTGTTCTTCAAGTTTATGTGAACTACGAGCCCCATTGTTAATCCTTTAACGGAAATTAATTGTAACTTTCTACAAGTAGAACAATGATTGGAACACGTAGACGGTTGAAATCTTTGTATATATTGCTTCCATATAGTCTAAGAAACATATATGCAAAGCATCCAAACAGTACCATTCGCCAATTTTTTGTTCTTCAAGTTTAAGTGAACAATGAGACCCATTGTTAATCCTTTATCGGAAATTATTTGTAACTTTCGACAAGTAGATCAATGAATGGAACAGGTAGACGGTTGAAATCTTTGTATATATTGCTTCTATATAGTCAAAGAAACATATATGCAAAGCATCCAAACAGTACAATTCGCCAATTTTTTGTTCTTCAAGTTTAAGTGAACAATGAGCCCCAATGGTTAATCCGTTATCGGAAATTATTTGTAACTTGCGACAAGTAGAACAATGAGTGGAACAGGTAGACGGTTGAAATCTTTGTATATATTGCTTCTATATAATCTAAAAAACATATATGCAAAGCATCCAAACAGTAAAATTCGCCAATTTTTTGTTCTTCAAGTTTAAGTGAACAATGAGCCCCAATGGTTAGTCCTTTATCGGTAATTATTTGTAACTTTCGACAAGTAGAACAATGAATGGAACAGGTAGACGGTTGAAATCATTGTATACATTGCTTCCATATAGTTTAAGAAACATGTACGCAAAGCATCCAAACAGTACCATTCGCCAATTTTTTGTTCTTCAAGTTTAAGTGAACGACGAGACCCATTGTTAATCTTTTAAAGGAAATTATTTGTAAATTTCGACAAGTAGAACAATGAATGGAACACGTAGACGGTTGAAATCTTTGTATATATTGCTTCCATATAGTCTAAAAAACATGTACGCAAAGCATCCAAACAGTACCATGCGCCAATTTTTTGTTCTTCAAGTTTAAGTGAACAATGAGCCCCAATGGTTAATCCTTTATCGGAAATTATTTGTAATTTTCGACAAGTAGAGCAATGAATGGAACTGGTAGACGGTTGAAATCTTTGTATATATTGCTTCTATATAATCTAAGAAACATATATGCAAAGCATCTAAACAGTAACAATCGCCAATTTTTTGTCCTTCAAGTATAAGTGAAATACGAGCCCCATTGTTAATACTTTAGCGGAAATAATTTGTAACTTGCGAGAAGTAGAACAATGAATAGTACAGGTAGACAGGTGAAATCTTTCTATATATTGCTTCTAAATAGTCTAAGAAACACATATGCAAAGCATCCAAACAGTACCATTCGCCAATTTTTTGTCCTTCAAGTTTAAGTGAACAATGAGCCCCAATGGTTAATCCGTTATCGGAAATTATTTGTAACTTGCGACAAGTAGAACAATGAGTGGAACAGTTATACGGTTGAAATCAATGTATATATTGCTTCTATATAGTCTAAGAAACATATATGCAAAGCATCCAAACAGTACCATTCGCCAATTTTTTGTTCTTCAAGTTTAAGTGAACAATGAGACCCATTGTTAATCCTTTATCGGAAATTATCTGTAACTTTCGACAAGTAGATCAATGAATGGAACAGGTAGACGGTTCAAATCAATGTATATATTGCTTCTATATAGTCTAAGAAACATATATGCAAAGCATCCAAACAGTACCATTCGCCAATTTTTTGTTCTTCAAGTTTAAGTGAACAATGAGCCCCATTGTTAATCCTTTATCGTAAATTATTTGTAACTTTCGACAAGTAGAACAATGAATGGAACAGGTAGACTGTTGAAATACTTGTATATATTGCTTCCATATAGTCTAAGAAACATGTACGCAAAGCATCCAAACAGTACCATTTGCTAATTTTTTGTCCTTCAAGTTTAAGTGAACAATGAGCCCCATTGTTAATCCTTTATCGGAAATTATTTGTAACTTTCGACAAGTGGAACAATGAATCGAACAGGTAGACGGTTGAAATCTTTGTATATATTGCTTCTATATAATCTAAAAAACATATATGCAAAGCATCCAAACAGTACAATTCGCCAATTTTTTGTTCTTCAAGTTTAAGTGAACAATGAGCCCCAATGGTTAGTCCTTTATCGGTAATTATTTGTAACTTTCGACAAGTAGAACAATGAATGGAACAGGTAGACGGTTGAAATCATTGTATATATTGCTTCCATATAGTTTAAGAAACATGTACGCAAAGCATCCAAACAGTACCATTCGCCAATTTTTTGTTCTTCAAGTTTAAGTAAACTACGATCCCCATTGTTAGTCCCTTAACGGAAATTATTTGTAACTTTCTACAAGTAGAACAATGAATAGTACAGGTAGACGGGTGAAATCTTTCTATATATTGCTTCTAAATAGTCTAAGAAACATCTATGCAAAGCATCCAAACAGTACAATTCGCCAATTTTTTGTTCTTCAAGTTTATGTGAACTACGAGCCCCATTGTTAATCCTTTAACGGAAATTAATTGTAACTTTCTACAAGTAGAACAATGATTGGAACACGTAGACGGTTGAAATCTTTGTATATATTGCTTCCATATAGTCTAAGAAACATATATGCAAAGCATCCAAACAGTACCATTCGCCAATTTTTTGTTCTTCAAGTTTAAGTGAACAATGAGACCCATTGTTAATCCTTTATCGGAAATTATTTGTAACTTTCGACAAGTAGATCAATGAATGGAACAGGTAGACGGTTGAAATCTTTGTATATATTGCTTCTATATAGTCAAAGAAACATATATGCAAAGCATCCAAACAGTACAATTCGCCAATTTTTTGTTCTTCAAGTTTAAGTGAACAATGAGCCCCAATGGTTAATCCGTTATCGGAAATTATTTGTAACTTGCGACAAGTAGAACATTGAGTGGAACAGGTAGACGGTTGAAATCTTTGTATATATTGCTTCTATATAATCTAAAAAACATATATGCAAAGCATCCAAACAGTAAAATTCGCCAATTTTTTGTTCTTCAAGTTTAAGTGAACAATGAGCCCCAATGGTTAGTCCTTTATCGGTAATTATTTGTAACTTTCGACAAGTAGAACAATGAATGGAACAGGTAGACGGTTGAAATCATTGTATACATTGCTTCCATATAGTTTAAGAAACATGTACGCAAAGCATCCAAACAGTACCATTCGCCAATTTTTTGTTCTTCAAGTTTAAGTGAACGACGAGACCCATTGTTAATCTTTTAAAGGAAATTATTTGTAAATTTCGACAAGTAGAACAATGAATGGAACACGTAGACGGTTGAAATCTTTGTATATATTGCTTCCATATAGTCTAAAAAACATGTACGCAAAGCATCCAAACAGTACCATGCGCCAATTTTTTGTTCTTCAAGTTTAAGTGAACAATGAGCCCCAATGGTTAATCCTTTATCGGAAATTATTTGTAATTTTCGACAAGTAGAGCAATGAATGGAACTGGTAGACGGTTGAAATCTTTGTATATATTGCTTCTATATAATCTAAGAAACATATATGCAAAGCATCTAAACAGTAACAATCGCCAATTTTTTGTCCTTCAAGTATAAGTGAAATACGAGCCCCATTGTTAATACTTTAGCGGAAATTATTTGTAACTTGCGAGAAGTAGAACAATGAATAGTACAGGTAGACAGGTGAAATCTTTCTATATATTGCTTCTAAATAGTCTAAGAAACACATATGCAAAGCATCCAAACAGTACCATTCGCCAATTTTTTGTCCTTCAAGTTTAAGTGAACAATGAGCCCCAATGGTTAATCCGTTATCGGAAATTATTTGTAACTTGCGACAAGTAGAACAATGAGTGGAACAGTTATACGGTTGAAATCAATGTATATATTGCTTCTATATAGTCTAAGAAACATATATGCAAAGCATCCAAACAGTACCATTCGCCAATTTTTTGTTCTTCAAGTTTAAGTGAACAATGAGCCCCATTGTTAATCCTTTATCGGAAATTATTTGTAACTTTCGAGAAGTAGAACAATGAATAGAACAGGTAGACGGTTGAAATCTTTGTATATATTGCTTCCATATAGTCTAAGAAACATATATGCAAAGCATCCAAACAGTAGCATTCGCCAATTTTTTGTTCTTCAAGTTTAAGTGAACAATGAGCCCCAATGGTTAATCATTTATCCGTAATTATTTGTAACTTTCGACAAGTAGAACAATGAATGGAACAGGTAGACGGATGAAATCTTTGTATATATTGCTTCTATATAGTCTAAGAAACATATATGCAAAGCATCCAAACAGTACCATTCGCCAATTTTTTGTTCTTCAAGTTTAAGTGAACAATGAGCCCCATTGTTAATCCTTTATCGTAAATTATTTGTAACTTTCGACAAGTAGAACAATGAATGGAACAGGTAGACTGTTGAAATACTTGTATATATTGCTTCCATATAGTCTAAGAAACATGTACGCAAAGCATCCAAACAGTACCATTTGCTAATTTTTTGTCCTTCAAGTTTAAGTGAACAATGAGCCCCATTGTTAATCCTTTATCGGAAATTATTTGTAACTTTCGACAAGTGGAACAATGAATCGAACAGGTAGACGCTTGAAATCATTGTATATATTGCTTCCATATAGTCTAAGAAACATGTACGCAAAGCATCCAAACAGTACCATTCGCCAATCTTTTGTCCTTCAAGTTTAAGTGAACAATGAGCCCCATTGTTAATCCTTTATCGGAAATTATTTGTAACTTTCGACAAGTAGAACAATGAATCGAACACGTAGACGGTTGAAATCTTTGTATATATTGCTTCTATATAGTCTAAGAAACATATATGCAAAGCATCCAAACAGTACCATTCGCCAATTTTTTGTTCTTCAAGTTTAAGTGAACAATGAGCCCCATTGTTAATCCTTTATCGGAAATTATTTGTAACTTTCGACAAGTAGAACAATGAATGGAACAGGTAGACGCTTGAAATCATTGTATATATTGCTTCCATATAGTCTAAGAAACATGTACGCAAAGCATCCAAAGAGTACCATTCGCCAATCTTTTGTCCTTCAAGTTTAAGTGAACAATGAGCCCCATTGTTAATCCTTTATCGGAAATTATTTGTAACTTTCGACAAGTAGAACAATGAATCGAACAGGTAGACGGTTGAAATCTTTGTATATATTGCTTCTATATAATCTAAAAAACATATATGCAAAGCATCCAAACAGTACAATTCGCCAATTTTTTGTTCTTCAAGTTTAAGTGAACAATGAGCCCCAATGGTTAATCCTTTATCGGTAATTATTTGTAACTTTCGACAAGTAGAACAATGAATGGAACAGGTAGACGGTTGAAATCCTTGTATATATTGCGTCTATATAGTCTAAGAAACATATATGCAAAGCATCCAAACAGTACAATTCGCCAATTTTCTGTTCTTCAAGTTTTAGTAAACTACGATCCCCATTGTTAATCCCTTATCGGAAATTATTTGTAAGTTTCGACAAGTAGAACAATGAATGGAACTGGTAGACGGTTGAAATCTTTTTATATATTGCTTCTATATAGTCTAATAAACATATATGCAAAGCATCCAAACAGTACCAGTCGCCAATTTTTTGTTCTTCAAGTTTAAGTGAACAACGAGGCACATTGAAAATCATGAAATGGAAATTATTTGTAACTTTCGACAAGTAGAACAGTGAATGGAACAGGTAGACGGTTGAAATCTTTGTATATATTGCTTCTATATAGTCTAAGAAACATATAAGCAAAGCATCCAAACAGTACAATTCGCCAATTATTTGATCTTCAAGTTTAAGTGAACTACGAGCCCCATTGTTAATCCTTTAACGGAAATTAATTGTAACTTTCTACAAGTAGAACAATGATTGGAACACGTAGACGGTTGAAATCTTTGTATATGTTGCTTCTATATAGTCTAAGAAACATATATGCAAAGCATCCAAACAGTACCATTCGCCAATTTTTTGTTCTTCAAATTTAAGTGAACAATGAGCCCCATTGTTAATCCTTTATCGGAAATTATTTGTAACTTTCGACAAGTAGAACAATGAATGGAACAGGTAGACGCTTGAAATCATTGTATATATTGCCTCCATATAGTCTAAGAAACATGTACGCAAAGCATCCAAACAGTACCATTTGCCAATCTTTTGTCCTTCAAGTTTAAGTGAACAATGAGCCCCATTGTTAATCCTTTATCGGAAATTATTTGTAACTTTCGACAAGTAGAACAATGAATCGAACACGTAGACGGTTGAAATCTTTGTATATATTGCTTCTATATAGTCTAAGAAACATATATGCAAAGCGTCCAAACAGTACAATTCGCCAATTATTTGATCTTCAAGTTTAAGTGAACTACGAGCCCCATTGTTAATCCTTTAACGGAAATTAATTGTAACTTTCTACAAGTAGAACAATGATTGGAACACGTAGACGGTTGAAATCTTTGTATATATTGCTTCTATATAGTCTAAGAAACATATATGCAAAGCATCCAAACAGTACCATTCGCCAATTTTTTGTTCTTCAAGTTTAAGTGAACAATGAGCCCCATTGTTAATCCTTTATCGGAAATTATTTCTAACTTTCGACAAGTAGAACAATGAATCGAACAGGTAGATGGTTGAAATCTTTGTATATATTGCTTCTATATAGTCTAAAAAACATATATGCAAATCATCCAAACAGTACAATTCGCCAATTTCTTGTTCTTCAAGTTTAAGTAAACTACGATTCCCATTGTTAATCCTTTAAAGGAAATTATTTGTAAATTTCGACAAGTAGAACAATGAATTGAACAGGTAGACTGTTGAAATCATTGTATATATTGCTTCTATATAGTCTAAGAAACATATATGCAAATCATCCAAACAGTACAATTCGCCAATTTTTTGTTCTTCAAGATTAAGTGAACAATGAGCCCCATTGTTAATCCTTTAAAGGAAATTATTTGTAAATTTCGACAAGTAGAACATTGAATGGAACAGGTAGACGGTTGAAATCTTTGTATATATTGCTTCTATATAGTATAAGAAACATGTATGCAAAGCATCCAAACAGTACAATTCGCCAATTTTTTGTTCTTCAAGTTTAAGTGAACAATGAGCCCCAATGGTTAATCCGTTATCGGAAATTATTTGTAACTTTCGACAAGTAGAACAATGACTGGAACTGGTAGACGGTTGAAATCTTTGTATCTATTGCTTCTATATAGTCTAAGAAACATATATGCAAAGCATCCAAACAGTACCATTCGCCAATTTTTTGTTCTTCAAGTTTAAGTGAACAATGAGCCCCATTGTTAATCCTTTATCGGAAATTATTTCTAACTTTCGACAAGTAGAACAATGAATCGAACAGGTAGATGGTTGAAATCTTTGTATATATTGCTTCTATATAGTCTAAAAAACATATATGCAAATCATCCAAACAGTACAATTCGCCAATTTCTTGTTCTTCAAGTTTAAGTAAACTACGATTCCCATTGTTAATCCTTTAAAGGAAATTATTTGTAAATTTCGACAAGTAGAACAATGAATTGAACAGGTAGACTGTTGAAATCATTGTATATATTGCTTCTATATAGTCTAAGAAACATATATGCAAATCATCCAAACAGTACAATTCGCCAATTTTTTGTTCTTCAAGATTAAGTGAACAATGAGCCCCATTGTTAATCCTTTAAAGGAAATTATTTGTAAATTTCGACAAGTAGAACAATTAATGGAACAGGTAGACTGTTGAAATCATTGTATATATTGCTTCTATATAGTCTGAGAAACATATATGCAAAGCATCCAAACAGTACAATTCGCCAATTTTTTGTTCTTCAAGTTTAAGTGAACAATGAGCCCCAATGGTTAATCCGTTTTCGGAAATTATTTGTAACTTTCGACAAGTAGAACAATGAAAGGAACAGGTAGACGGTTGAAATCTTTGTATATATTGCTTCTATATAGTCTAAGAAACATATATGCAAAGCATCTAAACAGTAACAATCGCCAATTTTTTGATCTTCAAGTTTAAGTGAACAGCGAGCCCCATTGATAATCATGAAATGGAAATTATTTGTAACTTTCTACAAGTAGAACAATGAATAGTACAGGTACACGGGTGAAATCTTTCTATATATTGCTTCTAAATAGTCTAAGAAACATCTATGCAAAGCATCCAAACAGTACAATTCGCCAATTTTTTGTTCTTCAAGTTTATGTGAACTACGAGCCCCATTGTTAATCCTTTAACGGAAATTAATTGTAACTTTCTACAAGTAGAACAATGATTGGAACAGGTAGACGGTTGAAATCTTTGTATATATTGCTTCTATATAGTCTAAGAAACATATATGCAAAGCATCCAAACAGTACAATTCGCCAATTTATTGTTCTTCAAGTTTAAGCGAACAACGAGCCCCATTGTTAATCCTTTAAAGGAAATTATTTGTAACTTTCGACAAGTAGAACAATGAATGGAACAGGTAGACGGTTGAAATCTTTGTATTTATTGCTTCTATATAGTCTAAGAAACATATATGCAAAGCATCCAAACAGTACAATTCGCCAATTTCTTGTTCTTCAAGTTTAAGTAACAAACGATCCCCATTGTTAATCCCTTAACGGAAATTATTTGTAACTTTCGACAAGTAGAACAATGAATGGAACAGGTAGACGGTTGAAATCTTTGTATATATTGCTTCTATATAGTCTAAGAAACATATATGCAAAGCGTCCAAACAGTACAATTCGCCAATTATTTGATCTACAAGTTTAAGTGAACTACGAGCCCCATTGTTAATCCTTTAACGGAAATTAATTGTAACTTTCTACAAGTAGAACAATGATTGGAACACGTAGACGGTTGAAATCTTTGTATATATTGCTTCTATATAATCTAAGAAACATATATGCAAAGCATCTAAACAGTAACAATCGCCAATTTTTTGAACTTCAAGTTTATGTGAACAGCGAGCCCCATTGATAATCATGAAATGGAAATTATTTGTAACTTTCTACAAGTAGAACAATGAATAGTACAGGTAGACGGGTGAAATCTTTCTATATATTGCTTCTAAATAGTCTAAGAAACATCTATGCAAAGCATCCAAACAGTACAATTCGCCAATTTTTTGTTCTTCAAGTTTATGTGAACTACGAGCCCCATTGTTAATCCTTTAACGGAAATTAATTGTAACTTTCTACAAGTAGAACAATGATTGGAACACGTAGACGGTTGAAATCTTTGTATATATTGCTTCCATATAGTCTAAGAAACATATATGCAAAGCATCCAAACAGTACCATTCGCCAATTTTTTGTTCTTCAAGTTTAAGTGAACAATGAGACCCATTGTTAATCCTTTATCGGAAATTATTTGTAACTTTCGACAAGTAGATCAATGAATGGAACAGGTAGACGGTTCAAATCAATGTATATATTGCTTCTATATAGTCTAAGAAACATATATGCAAAGCATCCAAACAGTACCATTCGCCAATTTTTTGTTCTTCAAGTTTAAGTGAACAATGAGCCCCATTGTTAATCCTTTATCGTAAATTATTTGTAACTTTCGACAAGTAGAACAATGAATGGAACAGGTAGACTGTTGAAATACTTGTATATATTGCTTCCATATAGTCTAAGAAACATGTACGCAAAGCATCCAAACAGTACCATTTGCTAATTTTTTGTCCTTCAAGTTTAAGTGAACAATGAGCCCCATTGTTAATCCTTTATCGGAAATTATTTGTAACTTTCGACAAGTGGAACAATGAATCGAACAGGTAGACGGTTGAAATCTTTGTATATATTGCTTCTATATAATCTAAAAAACATATATGCAAAGCATCCAAACAGTACAATTCGCCCATTTTTTGTTCTTCAAGTTTAAGTGAACAATGAGCCCCAATGGTTAGTCCTTTATCGGTAATTATTTGTAACTTTCGACAAGTAGAACAATGAATGGAACAGGTAGACGGTTGAAATCATTGTATATATTGCTTCCATATAGTTTAAGAAACATGTACGCAAAGCATCCAAACAGTACCATTCGCCAATTTTTTGTTCTTCAAGTTTAAGTAAACTACGATCCCCATTGTTAGTCCCTTAACGGAAATTATTTGTAACTTTCTACAAGTAGAACAATGAATAGTACAGGTAGACGGGTGAAATCTTTCTATATATTGCTTCTAAATAGTCTAAGAAACATCTATGCAAAGCATCCAAACAGTACAATTCGCCAATTTTTTGTTCTTCAAGTTTATGTGAACTACGAGCCCCATTGTTAATCCTTTAACGGAAATTAATTGTAACTTTCTACAAGTAGAACAATGATTGGAACACGTAGACGGTTGAAATCTTTGTATATATTGCTTCCATATAGTCTAAGAAACATATATGCAAAGCATCCAAACAGTACCATTCGCCAATTTTTTGTTCTTCAAGTTTAAGTGAACAATGAGACCCATTGTTAATCCTTTATCGGAAATTATTTGTAACTTTCGACAAGTAGATCAATGAATGGAACAGGTAGACGGTTGAAATCTTTGTATATATTGCTTCTATATAGTCAAAGAAACATATATGCAAAGCATCCAAACAGTACAATTCGCCAATTTTTTGTTCTTCAAGTTTAAGTGAACAATGAGCCCCAATGGTTAATCCGTTATCGGAAATTATTTGTAACTTGCGACAAGTAGAACAATGAGTGGAACAGGTAGACGGTTGAAATCTTTGTATATATTGCTTCTATATAATCTAAAAAACATATATGCAAAGCATCCAAACAGTAAAATTCGCCAATTTTTTGTTCTTCAAGTTTAAGTGAACAATGAGCCCCAATGGTTAGTCCTTTATCGGTAATTATTTGTAACTTTCGACAAGTAGAACAATGAATGGAACAGGTAGACGGTTGAAATCATTGTATACATTGCTTCCATATAGTTTAAGAAACATGTACGCAAAGCATCCAAACAGTACCATTCGCCAATTTTTTGTTCTTCAAGTTTAAGTGAACGACGAGACCCATTGTTAATCTTTTAAAGGAAATTATTTGTAAATTTCGACAAGTAGAACAATGAATGGAACACGTAGACGGTTGAAATCTTTGTATATATTGCTTCCATATAGTCTAAAAAACATGTACGCAAAGCATCCAAACAGTACCATGCGCCAATTTTTTGTTCTTCAAGTTTAAGTGAACAATGAGCCCCAATGGTTAATCCTTTATCGGAAATTATTTGTAATTTTCGACAAGTAGAGCAATGAATGGAACTGGTAGACGGTTGAAATCTTTCTATATATTGCTTCTAAATAGTCTAAGAAACACATATGCAAAGCATCCAAACAGTACCATTCGCCAATTTTTTGTCCTTCAAGTTTAAGTGAACAATGAGCCCCAATGGTTAATCCGTTATCGGAAATTATTTGTAACTTGCGACAAGTAGAACAATGAGTGGAACAGTTATACGGTTGAAATCAATGTATATATTGCTTCTATATAGTCTAAGAAACATATATGCAAAGCATCCAAACAGTACCATTCGCCAATTTTTTGTTCTTCAAGTTTAAGTGAACAATGAGACCCATTGTTAATCCTTTATCGGAAATTATTTGTAACTTTCGACAAGTAGATCAATGAATGGAACAGGTAGACGGTTCAAATCAATGTATATATTGCTTCTATATAGTATAAGAAACATATATGCAAAGCATCCAAACAGTACCATTCGCCAATTTTTTGTTCTTCAAGTTTAAGTGAACAATGAGCCCCATTGTTAATCCTTTATCGTAAATTATTTGTAACTTTCGACAAGTAGAACACTGAATGGAACAGGTAGACTGTTGAAATACTTGTATATATTGCTTCCATATAGTCTAAGAAACATGTACGCAAAGCATCCAAACAGTACCATTTGCTAATTTTTTGTCCTTCAAGTTTAAGTGAACAATGAGCCCCATTGTTAATCCTTTATCGGAAATTATTTGTAACTTTCGACAAGTGGAACAATGAATCGAACAGGTAGACGGTTGAAATCTTTGTATATATTGCTTCTATATAATCTAAAAAACATATATGCAAAGCATCCAAACAGTACAATTCGCCAATTTTTTGTTCTTCAAGTTTAAGTGAACAATGAGCCCCAATGGTTAGTCCTTTATCGGTAATTATTTGTAACTTTCGACAAGTAGAACAATGAATGGAACAGGTAGACGGTTGAAATCATTGTATATATTGCTTCCATATAGTTTAAGAAACATGTACGCAAAGCATCCAAACAGTACCATTCGCCAATTTTTTGTTCTTCAAGTTTAAGTAAACTACGATCCCCATTGTTAGTCCCTTAACGGAAATTATTTGTAACTTTCTACAAGTAGAACAATGAATAGTACAGGTAGACGGGTGAAATCTTTCTATATATTGCTTCTAAATAGTCTAAGAAACATCTATGCAAAGCATCCAAACAGTACAATTCGCCAATTTTTTGTTCTTCAAGTTTATGTGAACTACGAGCCCCATTGTTAATCCTTTAACGGAAATTAATTGTAACTTTCTACAAGTAGAACAATGATTGGAACACGTAGACGGTTGAAATCTTTGTATATATTGCTTCCATATAGTCTAAGAAACATATATGCAAAGCATCCAAACAGTACCATTCGCCAATTTTTTGTTCTTCAAGTTTAAGTGAACAATGAGACCCATTGTTAATCCTTTATCGGAAATTATTTGTAACTTTCGACAAGTAGATCAATGAATGGAACAGGTAGACGGTTGAAATCTTTGTATATATTGCTTCTATATAGTCAAAGAAACATATATGCAAAGCATCCAAACAGTACAATTCGCCAATTTTTTGTTCTTCAAGTTTAAGTGAACAATGAGCCCCAATGGTTAATCCGTTATCGGAAATTATTTGTAACTTGCGACAAGTAGAACAATGAGTGGAACAGGTAGACGGTTGAAATCTTTGTATATATTGCTTCTATATAATCTAAAAAACATATATGCAAAGCATCCAAACAGTAAAATTCGCCAATTTTTTGTTCTTCAAGTTTAAGTGAACAATGAGCCCCAATGGTTAGTCCTTTATCGGTAATTATTTGTAACTTTCGACAAGTAGAACAATGAATGGAACAGGTAGACGGTTGAAATCATTGTATACATTGCTTCCATATAGTTTAAGAAAGATGTACGCAAAGCATCCAAACAGTACCATTCGCCAATTTTTTGTTCTTCAAGTTTAAGTGAACGACGAGACCCATTGTTAATCTTTTAAAGGAAATTATTTGTAAATTTCGACAAGTAGAACAATGAATGGAACACGTAGACGGTTGAAATCAATGTATATATTGCTTCTATATAGTCTAAGAAACATATATGCAAAGCATCCAAACAGTACCATTCGCCAATTTTTTGTTCTTCAAGTTTAAGTGAACAATGAGCCCCATTGTTAATCCTTTATCGGAAATTATTTGTAACTTTCGAGAAGTAGAACAATGAATAGAACAGGTAGACTGTTGAAATCTTTGTATATATTGCTTCCATATAGTCTAAGAAACATATATGCAAAGCATCCAAACAGTAGCATTCGCCAATTTTTTGTTCTTCAAGTTTAAGTGAACAATGAGCCCCAATGGTTAATCATTTATCCGTAATTATTTGTAACTTTCGACAAGTAGAACAATGAATGGAACAGGTAGACGGATGAAATCTTTGTATATATTGCTTCTATATAGTCTAAGAAACATATATGCAAAGCATCCAAACAGTACCATTCGCCAATTATTTCATCTTCATGTTTAAGTGAACTACGAGCCCCATTGTTAATACTTTAACGGAAATTATTTGTAACTTCCGACAAGTAGAACAATGAATGGAACAGGTAGACGGTTGAAATCAATGTATATATTGCTTCTATATAGTCTAAGAAACATATATGCAAAGCATCCAAACAGCACAATTCGCCAATTTTTTGTTCTACAAGTTTAAGTGAACTACGAGCCCCATTGTTAATCCTTTAAAGGAAATTATTTGTAAATTTCGACAAGTAGAACAATGAATGGATCAGGTAGACGGTTGAAATCATTGTATATATTGCTTCTATATAACCTACGAAACATATATGCAAAGCATCCAAACAGTACAATTCGCCAATTTATTGTTCTTCAAGTTTAAGCGAACAACGAGCCCCATTGTTAATCCTTTAAAGGAAATTATTTGTAACTTTCGACAAGTAGAACAATGAATGGAACAGGTAGACGGTTGAAATCTTTGTATATATTGCTTCTATATAGTCTAAGAAACATATATGCAAAGCATCCAAACAGTACAATTCGCCAATTTCTTGTTCTTCGAGTTTAAGTAAACTACGATCCCCATTGTTAATCCCTTAACGGAAATTATTTGTAACTTTCGACAAGTAGAACAATGAATGGAACAGGTAGACGGTTGAAATCTTTGTATATATTGCTTCTATATAGTCTAAGAAACATATATGCAAAGCGTCCAAACAGTACAATTCGCCAATTATTTGATCTTCAAGTTTAAGTGAACTACGAGCCCCATTGTTAATCCTTTAACGGAAATTAATTGTAACTTTCTACAAGTAGAACAATGAATGGAACAGGTAGACGGTTGAAATCTTTGTATATATTGCTTCTATATAGTATAAGAGACATATATGCAAAGCATCCAAACAGTACCATTCGCCAATTTTTTGTTCTTCAAGTTTAAGTGAACTACGAGCCCCATTGTTAATCCTTTAAAGGAAATTATTTGTAAATTTCGACAAGTAGAACAATGAATGGAACAGGTAGACTGTTGAAATCATTGTATATATTGCTTCTATATAGTATAAGAAACATATATGCAAAGCATCCAAACAGTACAATTCGCCAATTTTTTGTTCTTCAAGTTTAAGTGAACAACGAGGCACATTGATAATCATGAAACGGAAATTATTTGTAACTTTCGACAAGTAGAACAATGAATGGAACAGGTAGACGGTTGAAATCTTTGTATATATTGCTTCTATATAGTCTAAGAAACATATATGCAAAGCATCCAAACAGTACAATTCGCCAATTTCTTGTTCTTCAAGTTTAAGTAAACTACGATCCCCATTGTTAATCCCTTAACGGAAATTATTTGTAACTTTCGACAAGTAGAACAATGAATGGAACAGGTAGACGGTTGAAATCTTTGTATATATTGCTTCTATATAGTCTAAGAAACATATATGCAAAGCGTCCAAACAGTACAATTCGCCAATTATTTGATCTTCAAGTTTAAGTGAACTACGAGCCCCATTGTTAATCCGTTATCGGAAATTATTTGTAACTTTCGACAAGTAGAACAATGAATGGAACAGGTAGACGGTTGAAATCTTTGTATATATTGCTTCTATATAGTCTAAGAAACATATATGCAAAGCATCCAAACAGTACCATTCGCCAATTATTTCATCTTCATGTTTAAGTGAACTACGAGCCCCATTGTTAATCCTTTAAAGGAAATTATTTGTAAATTTCGACAAGTAGAAAAATGATTTGAACACGTAGGCGGTTGAAATCTTTGTATATATTGCTTCCATATAGTCTAAGAAACATGTACGCAAAGCATCCAAACAGTACCGTTCGCCAATTTTTTGTTCTTCAAGTTTAAGTGAACTACGAGCCCCATTGTTAATCCTTTAAAGGAAATTATTTGTAAATTTCGACAAGTAGAACATTGAATGGAACAGGTAGACGGTTGAAATCTTTTTATATATTGCTTCTATATAGTATAAGAAACATATATGCAAAGCATCCAAACAGTACAATTCGCCAATTTTTTGTTCTTCAAGTTTAAGTGAACAATGAGCCCCAATGGTTAATCCGTTATCGGAAATTATTTGTAACTTTTGACAAGTAGAACAATGAATGGAAAAGGTAGACGGTTGAAATCTTTGTATATATTGCTTCTATATAGTCTAAGAAACATATATGCAAAGCATCCAAACAGTACCATTCGCCAATTTTTTGTTCTTCACGTTTAAGTGAACAATGAGCACCAATGGTTAATCCTTTATCGGAAATTATTTGTAACTTTTGACAAGTAGAACAATGAATGGAAAAGGTAGACGGTTGAAATCTTTTTATATATTGCTTCTATATAGTATAAGAAACATATATGCAAAGCATCCAAACAGTACCATTCGCCAATTTTCTGTTCTTCAAGTTTTAGTAAACTACGATCCCCACTGTTAATCCGTTATCGGAAATTATTTGTAGCTTTCGACAAGTAGAACAATGAATGGACCAGGTAGACGGTTGAAATCTTTGTATATATTGCTTCTATATAATCTAAGAAACATATATGCAAAGCATCTAAACAGTAACAATCGCCAATTTTTTGATCTTCAAGTTTAAGTGAACAGCGAGCCCCATTGATAATCATGAAATGGAAATTATTTGTAACTTTCTACAAGTAGAACAATGAATAGTACAGGTACACGGGTGAAATCTTTCTATATATTGCTTCTAAATAGTCTAAGAAACATCTATGCAAAGCATCCAAACAGTACAATTCGCCAATTTTTTGTTCTTCAAGTTTATGTGAACAACGAGCCCCATTGTTAATCCTTTAAAGGAAATTATTTGTAACTTTCGACAAGTAGAACAATGAATGGAACAGGTAGACGGTTGAAATCTTTGTATATATTGCTTCTATATAGTCTAAGAAACATATATGCAAAGCGTCCAAACAGTACAATTCGCCAATTATTTGATCTTCAAGTTTAAGTGAACTACGAGCCCCATTGTTAATCCGTTATCGGAAATTATTTGTAACTTTCGACAAGTAGAACAATGAATGGAACAGGTAGACGGTTGAAATCTTTGTATATATTGCTTCTATATAGTCTAAGAAACATATATGCAAAGCATCCAAACAGTACCATTCGCCAATTATTTCATCTTCATGTTTAAGTGAACTACGAGCCCCATTGTTAATCCTTTAAAGGAAATTATTTGTAAATTTCGACAAGTAGAAAAATGATTTGAACACGTAGGCGGTTGAAATCTTTGTATATATTGCTTCCATATAGTCTAAGAAACATGTACGCAAAGCATCCAAACAGTACCGTTCGCCAATTTTTTGTTCTTCAAGTTTAAGTGAACTACGAGCCCCATTGTTAATCCTTTAAAGGAAATTATTTGTAAATTTCGACAAGTAGAACATTGAATGGAACAGGTAGACGGTTGAAATCTTTTTATATATTGCTTCTATATAGTATAAGAAACATATATGCAAAGCATCCAAACAGTACAATTCGCCAATTTTTTGTTCTTCAAGTTTAAGTGAACAATGAGCCCCAATGGTTAATCCGTTATCGGAAATTATTTGTAACTTTTGACAAGTAGAACAATGAATGGAAAAGGTAGACGGTTGAAATCTTTGTATATATTGCTTCTATATAGTCTAAGAAACATATATGCAAAGCATCCAAACAGTACCATTCGCCAATTTTTTGTTCTTCACGTTTAAGTGAACAATGAGCACCAATGGTTAATCCTTTATCGGAAATTATTTGTAACTTTTGACAAGTAGAACAATGAATGGAAAAGGTAGACGGTTGAAATCTTTTTATATATTGCTTCTATATAGTATAAGAAACATATATGCAAAGCATCCAAACAGTACCATTCGCCAATTTTCTGTTCTTCAAGTTTTAGTAAACTACGATCCCCACTGTTAATCCGTTATCGGAAATTATTTGTAGCTTTCGACAAGTAGAACAATGAATGGACCAGGTAGACGGTTGAAATCTTTGTATATATTGCTTCTATATAATCTAAGAAACATATATGCAAAGCATCTAAACAGTAACAATCGCCAATTTTTTGATCTTCAAGTTTAAGTGAACAGCGAGCCCCATTGATAATCATGAAATGGAAATTATTTGTAACTTTCTACAAGTAGAACAATGAATAGTACAGGTACACGGGTGAAATCTTTCTATATATTGCTTCTAAATAGTCTAAGAAACATCTATGCAAAGCATCCAAACAGTACAATTCGCCAATTTTTTGTTCTTCAAGTTTATGTGAACAACGAGCCCCATTGTTAATCCTTTAAAGGAAATTATTTGTAACTTTCGACAAGTAGAACAATGAATGGAACAGGTAGACGGTTGAAATCTTTGTATTTATTGCTTCTATATAGTCTAAGAAACATATATGCAAAGCATCCAAACAGTACAATTCGCCAATTTCTTGTTCTTCAAGTTTAAGTAACAAACGATCCCCATTGTTAATCCCTTAACGGAAATTATTTGTAACTTTCGACAAGTAGAACAATGAATGGAACAGGTAGACGGTTGAAATCTTTGTATATATTGCTTCTATATAGTCTAAGAAACATATATGCAAAGCGTCCAAACAGTACAATTCGCCAATTATTTGATCTACAAGTTTAAGTGAACTACGAGCCCCATTGTTAATCCTTTAACGGAAATTAATTGTAACTTTCTACAAGTAGAACAATGATTGGAACACGTAGACGGTTGAAATCTTTGTATATATTGCTTCTATATAATCTAAGAAACATATATGCAAAGCATCTAAACAGTAACAATCGCCAATTTTTTGATCTTCAAGTTTATGTGAACAGCGAGCCCCATTGATAATCATGAAATGGAAATTATTTGTAACTTTCTACAAGTAGAACAATGAATAGTACAGGTAGACGGGTGAAATCTTTCTATATATTGCTTCTAAATAGTCTAAGAAACATCTATGCAAAGCATCCAAACAGTACAATTCGCCAATTTTTTGTTCTTCAAGTTTATGTGAACTACGAGCCCCATTGTTAATCCTTTAACGGAAATTAATTGTAACTTTCTACAAGTAGAACAATGATTGGAACACGTAGACGGTTGAAATCTTTGTATATATTGCTTCCATATAGTCTAAGAAACATATATGCAAAGCATCCAAACAGTACCATTCGCCAATTTTTTGTTCTTCAAGTTTAAGTGAACAATGAGACCCATTGTTAATCCTTTATCGGAAATTATTTGTAACTTTCGACAAGTAGATCAATGAATGGAACAGGTAGACGGTTGAAATCTTTGTATATATTGCTTCTATATAGTCAAAGAAACATATATGCAAAGCATCCAAACAGTACAATTCGCCAATTTTTTGTTCTTCAAGTTTAAGTGAACAATGAGCCCCAATGGTTAATCCGTTATCGGAAATTATTTGTAACTTGCGACAAGTAGAACAATGAGTGGAACAGGTAGACGGTTGAAATCTTTGTATATATTGCTTCTATATAATCTAAAAAACATATATGCAAAGCATCCAAACAGTAAAATTCGCCAATTTTTTGTTCTTCAAGTTTAAGTGAACAATGAGCCCCAATGGTTAGTCCTTTATCGGTAATTATTTGTAACTTTCGACAAGTAGAACAATGAATGGAACAGGTAGACGGTTGAAATCATTGTATACATTGCTTCCATATAGTTTAAGAAACATGTACGCAAAGCATCCAAACAGTACCATTCGCCAATTTTTTGTTCTTCAAGTTTAAGTGAACGACGAGACCCATTGTTAATCTTTTAAAGGAAATTATTTGTAAATTTCGACAAGTAGAACAATGAATGGAACACGTAGACGGTTGAAATCTTTGTATATATTGCTTCCATATAGTCTAAAAAACATGTACGCAAAGCATCCAAACAGTACCATGCGCCAATTTTTTGTTCTTCAAGTTTAAGTGAACAATGAGCCCCAATGGTTAATCCTTTATCGGAAATTATTTGTAATTTTCGACAAGTAGAGCAATGAATGGAACTGGTAGACGGTTGAAATCTTTGTATATATTGCTTCTATATAATCTAAGAAACATATATGCAAAGCATCTAAACAGTAACAATCGCCAATTTTTTGTCCTTCAAGTATAAGTGAAATACGAGCCCCATTGTTAATACTTTAGCGGAAATTATTTGTAACTTGCGAGAAGTAGAACAATGAATAGTACAGGTAGACAGGTGAAATCTTTCTATATATTGCTTCTAAATAGTCTAAGAAACACATATGCAAAGCATCCAAACAGTACCATTCGCCAATTTTTTGTCCTTCAAGTTTAAGTGAACAATGAGCCCCAATGGTTAATCCGTTATCGGAAATTATTTGTAACTTGCGACAAGTAGAACAATGAGTGGAACAGTTATACGGTTGAAATCAATGTATATATTGCTTCTATATAGTCTAAGAAACACATATGCAAAGCATCCAAACAGTACCATTCGCCAATTTTTTGTTCTTCAAGTTTAAGTGAACAATGAGCCCCATTGTTAATCCTTTATCGGAAATTATTTGTAACTTTCGAGAAGTAGAACAATGAATAGAACAGGTAGACGGTTGAAATCTTTGTATATATTGCTTCCATATAGTCTAAGAAACATATATGCAAAGCATCCAAACAGTAGCATTCGCCAATTTTTTGTTCTTCAAGTTTAAGTGAACAATGAGCCCCAATGGTTAATCATTTATCCGTAATTATTTGTAACTTTCGACAAGTAGAACAATGAATGGAACAGGTAGACGGATGAAATCTTTGTATATATTGCTTCTATATAGTCTAAGAAACATATATGCAAAGCATCCAAACAGTACCATTCGCCAATTTTTTGTTCTTCAAGTTTAAGTGAACAATGAGCCCCATTGTTAATCCTTTATCGTAAATTATTTGTAACTTTCGACAAGTAGAACAATGAATGGAACAGGTAGACTGTTGAAATACTTGTATATATTGCTTCCATATAGTCTAAGAAACATGTACGCAAAGCATCCAAACAGTACCATTTGCTAATTTTTTGTCCTTCAAGTTTAAGTGAACAATGAGCCCCATTGTTAATCCTTTATCGGAAATTATTTGTAACTTTCGACAAGTGGAACAATGAATCGAACAGGTAGACGCTTGAAATCATTGTATATATTGCTTCCATATAGTCTAAGAAACATGTACGCAAAGCATCCAAACAGTACCATTCGCCAATCTTTTGTCCTTCAAGTTTAAGTGAACAATGAGCCCCATTGTTAATCCTTTATCGGAAATTATTTGTAACTTTCGACAAGTAGAACAATGAATCGAACACGTAGACGGTTGAAATCTTTGTATATATTGCTTCTATATAGTCTAAGAAACATATATGCAAAGCATCCAAACAGTACCATTCGCCAATTTTTTGTTCTTCAAGTTTAAGTGAACAATGAGCCCCATTGTTAATCCTTTATCGGAAATTATTTGTAACTTTCGACAAGTAGAACAATGAATGGAACAGGTAGACGCTTGAAATCATTGTATATATTGCTTCCATATAGTCTAAGAAACATGTACGCAAAGCATCCAAAGAGTACCATTCGCCAATCTTTTGTCCTTCAAGTTTAAGTGAACAATGAGCCCCATTGTTAATCCTTTATCGGAAATTATTTGTAACTTTCGACAAGTAGAACAATGAATCGAACAGGTAGACGGTTGAAATCTTTGTATATATTGCTTCTATATAATCTAAAAAACATATATGCAAAGCATCCAAACAGTACAATTCGCCAATTTTTTGTTCTTCAAGTTTAAGTGAACAATGAGCCCCAATGGTTAATCCTTTATCGGTAATTATTTGTAACTTTCGACAAGTAGAACAATGAATGGAACAGGTAGACGGTTGAAATCCTTGTATATATTGCGTCTATATAGTCTAAGAAACATATATGCAAAGCATCCAAACAGTACAATTCGCCAATTTCTTGTTCTTCAAGTTTAAGTAACAAACGATCCCCATTGTTAATCCCTTAACGGAAATTATTTGTAACTTTCGACAAGTAGAACAATGAATGGAACAGGTAGACGGTTGAAATCTTTGTATATATTGCTTCTATATAGTCTAAGAAACATATATGCAAAGCGTCCAAACAGTACAATTCGCCAATTATTTGATCTACAAGTTTAAGTGAACTACGAGCCCCATTGTTAATCCTTTAACGGAAATTAATTGTAACTTTCTACAAGTAGAACAATGATTGGAACACGTAGACGGTTGAAATCTTTGTATATATTGCTTCTATATAATCTAAGAAACATATATGCAAAGCATCTAAACAGTAACAATCGCCAATTTTTTGAACTTCAAGTTTATGTGAACAGCGAGCCCCATTGATAATCATGAAATGGAAATTATTTGTAACTTTCTACAAGTAGAACAATGAATAGTACAGGTAGACGGGTGAAATCTTTCTATATATTGCTTCTAAATAGTCTAAGAAACATCTATGCAAAGCATCCAAACAGTACAATTCGCCAATTTTTTGTTCTTCAAGTTTATGTGAACTACGAGCCCCATTGTTAATCCTTTAACGGAAATTAATTGTAACTTTCTACAAGTAGAACAATGATTGGAACACGTAGACGGTTGAAATCTTTGTATATATTGCTTCCATATAGTCTAAGAAACATATATGCAAAGCATCCAAACAGTACCATTCGCCAATTTTTTGTTCTTCAAGTTTAAGTGAACAATGAGACCCATTGTTAATCCTTTATCGGAAATTATTTGTAACTTTCGACAAGTAGATCAATGAATGGAACAGGTAGACGGTTCAAATCAATGTATATATTGCTTCTATATAGTCTAAGAAACATATATGCAAAGCATCCAAACAGTACCATTCGCCAATTTTTTGTTCTTCAAGTTTAAGTGAACAATGAGCCCCATTGTTAATCCTTTATCGTAAATTATTTGTAACTTTCGACAAGTAGAACAATGAATGGAACAGGTAGACTGTTGAAATACTTGTATATATTGCTTCCATATAGTCTAAGAAACATGTACGCAAAGCATCCAAACAGTACCATTTGCTAATTTTTTGTCCTTCAAGTTTAAGTGAACAATGAGCCCCATTGTTAATCCTTTATCGGAAATTATTTGTAACTTTCGACAAGTGGAACAATGAATCGAACAGGTAGACGGTTGAAATCTTTGTATATATTGCTTCTATATAATCTAAAAAACATATATGCAAAGCATCCAAACAGTACAATTCGCCCATTTTTTGTTCTTCAAGTTTAAGTGAACAATGAGCCCCAATGGTTAGTCCTTTATCGGTAATTATTTGTAACTTTCGACAAGTAGAACAATGAATGGAACAGGTAGACGGTTGAAATCATTGTATATATTGCTTCCATATAGTTTAAGAAACATGTACGCAAAGCATCCAAACAGTACCATTCGCCAATTTTTTGTTCTTCAAGTTTAAGTAAACTACGATCCCCATTGTTAGTCCCTTAACGGAAATTATTTGTAACTTTCTACAAGTAGAACAATGAATAGTACAGGTAGACGGGTGAAATCTTTCTATATATTGCTTCTAAATAGTCTAAGAAACATCTATGCAAAGCATCCAAACAGTACAATTCGCCAATTTTTTGTTCTTCAAGTTTATGTGAACTACGAGCCCCATTGTTAATCCTTTAACGGAAATTAATTGTAACTTTCTACAAGTAGAACAATGATTGGAACACGTAGACGGTTGAAATCTTTGTATATATTGCTTCCATATAGTCTAAGAAACATATATGCAAAGCATCCAAACAGTACCATTCGCCAATTTTTTGTTCTTCAAGTTTAAGTGAACAATGAGACCCATTGTTAATCCTTTATCGGAAATTATTTGTAACTTTCGACAAGTAGATCAATGAATGGAACAGGTAGACGGTTGAAATCTTTGTATATATTGCTTCTATATAGTCAAAGAAACATATATGCAAAGCATCCAAACAGTACAATTCGCCAATTTTTTGTTCTTCAAGTTTAAGTGAACAATGAGCCCCAATGGTTAATCCGTTATCGGAAATTATTTGTAACTTGCGACAAGTAGAACAATGAGTGGAACAGGTAGACGGTTGAAATCTTTGTATATATTGCTTCTATATAATCTAAAAAACATATATGCAAAGCATCCAAACAGTAAAATTCGCCAATTTTTTGTTCTTCAAGTTTAAGTGAACAATGAGCCCCAATGGTTAGTCCTTTATCGGTAATTATTTGTAACTTTCGACAAGTAGAACAATGAATGGAACAGGTAGACGGTTGAAATCATTGTATACATTGCTTCCATATAGTTTAAGAAACATGTACGCAAAGCATCCAAACAGTACCATTCGCCAATTTTTTGTTCTTCAAGTTTAAGTGAACGACGAGACCCATTGTTAATCTTTTAAAGGAAATTATTTGTAAATTTCGACAAGTAGAACAATGAATGGAACACGTAGACGGTTGAAATCTTTGTATATATTGCTTCCATATAGTCTAAAAAACATGTACGCAAAGCATCCAAACAGTACCATGCGCCAATTTTTTGTTCTTCAAGTTTAAGTGAACAATGAGCCCCAATGGTTAATCCTTTATCGGAAATTATTTGTAATTTTCGACAAGTAGAGCAATGAATGGAACTGGTAGACGGTTGAAATCTTTGTATATATTGCTTCTATATAATCTAAGAAACATATATGCAAAGCATCTAAACAGTAACAATCGCCAATTTTTTGTCCTTCAAGTATAAGTGAAATACGAGCCCCATTGTTAATACTTTAGCGGAAATTATTTGTAACTTGCGAGAAGTAGAACAATGAATAGTACAGGTAGACAGGTGAAATCTTTCTATATATTGCTTCTAAATAGTCTAAGAAACACATATGCAAAGCATCCAAACAGTACCATTCGCCAATTTTTTGTCCTTCAAGTTTAAGTGAACAATGAGCCCCAATGGTTAATCCGTTATCGGAAATTATTTGTAACTTGCGACAAGTAGAACAATGAGTGGAACAGTTATACGGTTGAAATCAATGTATATATTGCTTCTATATAGTCTAAGAAACATATATGCAAAGCATCCAAACAGTACCATTCGCCAATTTTTTGTTCTTCAAGTTTAAGTGAACAATGAGACCCATTGTTAATCCTTTATCGGAAATTATTTGTAACTTTCGACAAGTAGATCAATGAATGGAACAGGTAGACGGTTCAAATCAATGTATATATTGCTTCTATATAGTCTAAGAAACATATATGCAAAGCATCCAAACAGTACCATTCGCCAATTTTTTGTTCTTCAAGTTTAAGTGAACAATGAGCCCCATTGTTAATCCTTTATCGTAAATTATTTGTAACTTTCGACAAGTAGAACACTGAATGGAACAGGTAGACTGTTGAAATACTTGTATATATTGCTTCCATATAGTCTAAGAAACATGTACGCAAAGCATCCAAACAGTACCATTTGCTAATTTTTTGTCCTTCATGTTTAAGTGAACAATGAGCCCCATTGTTAATCCTTTATCGGAAATTATTTGTAACTTTCGACAAGTGGAACAATGAATCGAACAGGTAGACGGTTGAAATCTTTGTATATATTGCTTCTATATAATCTAAAAAACATATATGCAAAGCATCCAAACAGTACAATTCGCCAATTTTTTGTTCTTCAAGTTTAAGTGAACAATGAGCCCCAATGGTTAGTCCTTTATCGGTAATTATTTGTAACTTTCGACAAGTAGAACAATGAATGGAACAGGTAGACGGTTGAAATCATTGTATATATTGCTTCCATATAGTTTAAGAAACATGTACGCAAAGCATCCAAACAGTACCATTCGCCAATTTTTTGTTCTTCAAGTTTAAGTAAACTACGATCCCCATTGTTAGTCCCTTAACGGAAATTATTTGTAACTTTCTACAAGTAGAACAATGAATAGTACAGGTAGACGGGTGAAATCTTTCTATATATTGCTTCTAAATAGTCTAAGAAACATCTATGCAAAGCATCCAAACAGTACAATTCGCCAATTTTTTGTTCTTCAAGTTTATGTGAACTACGAGCCCCATTGTTAATCCTTTAACGGAAATTAATTGTAACTTTCTACAAGTAGAACAATGATTGGAACACGTAGACGGTTGAAATCTTTGTATATATTGCTTCCATATAGTCTAAGAAACATATATGCAAAGCATCCAAACAGTACCATTCGCCAATTTTTTGTTCTTCAAGTTTAAGTGAACAATGAGACCCATTGTTAATCCTTTATCGGAAATTATTTGTAACTTTCGACAAGTAGATCAATGAATGGAACAGGTAGACGGTTGAAATCTTTGTATATATTGCTTCTATATAGTCAAAGAAACATATATGCAAAGCATCCAAACAGTACAATTCGCCAATTTTTTGTTCTTCAAGTTTAAGTGAACAATGAGCCCCAATGGTTAATCCGTTATCGGAAATTATTTGTAACTTGCGACAAGTAGAACAATGAGTGGAACAGGTAGACGGTTGAAATCTTTGTATATATTGCTTCTATATAATCTAAAAAACATATATGCAAAGCATCCAAACAGTAAAATTCGCCAATTTTTTGTTCTTCAAGTTTAAGTGAACAATGAGCCCCAATGGTTAGTCCTTTATCGGTAATTATTTGTAACTTTCGACAAGTAGAACAATGAATGGAACAGGTAGACGGTTGAAATCATTGTATACATTGCTTCCATATAGTTTAAGAAAGATGTACGCAAAGCATCCAAACAGTACCATTCGCCAATTTTTTGTTCTTCAAGTTTAAGTGAACGACGAGACCCATTGTTAATCTTTTAAAGGAAATTATTTGTAAATTTCGACAAGTAGAACAATGAATGGAACACGTAGACGGTTGAAATCTTTGTATATATTGCTTCCATATAGTCTAAAAAACATGTACGCAAAGCATCCAAACAGTACCATGCGCCAATTTTTTGTTCTTCAAGTTTAAGTGAACAATGAGCCCCAATGGTTAATCCTTTATCGGAAATTATTTGTAATTTTCGACAAGTAGAGCAATGAATGGAACTGGTAGACGGTTGAAATCTTTGTATATATTGCTTCTATATAATCTAAGAAACATATATGCAAAGCAT